>JAJJXG010000032.1:0-712564 GCA_024516215.1 Geopyxis carbonaria
GCAATTTTACCCCTCTTCTAAGCGAATTTTTCGAAATTCTCTACCAGCAGAGCCTCAACACCACCCCCTACACAGGTCCACCACCTGCTACCAGAACCCTTGAGAATTTTTCAATTCCCACGCTATCCCCCCCATCAAGTCTCCCCCCCTTTAATCAGGGATTTCTGTTCTGCAAGGCATCATTATTTTTTGCTGTTCTTGCAGTTTTGAATTTCGGAATTTTTGGTGTGGTATTGTTACTCAGCACACCCCCTGCGCACCACCACACACACCATCACCAAAGTCTTAGTCAGAACACCCCACCACAATTTCCTACACCACATATCACTCTGATATTTAAGAAACAACCACCGCAAACAACAGAAACATGTTGCGCAAAACCAAAGACAAAAACAAACCACCCCTTCCAGATGTAGCTATCTCATCTGATCCCATCACCAGCACCAACCACACCATTCACAGCACCCTCAACAACCCTTCCGGCTCCAACAACCCTACTAATAGAAAGAGAAGTGGCACTGAAAGCATATATTCACAGGAGCCCGACCTCAAAAGCGTCAGGAACCAAGGGTATGCGAACATTTCAAGATTCTCAACAATTGAACAACCGAACCACCCTAGCAGCCCACCTAGGGTACATGCAGAACCTGACTTGATGGAAAGCCTTGGAGAAGAAGATGAAGAGGAAGAAGAAGAAGGCGCATTCGAAGACAGTCTGCTGGTCACCAACATTGTAGCAAAGGTGTCTCAACTATTCAGAGGCGTCATTGCAAAACAGAACAAAAAGATCAAGGCACTTGAAGACAAAATTGACATTCTACTGAAAAACACCACTCCTACCACCACCGCGGATCCCAACAGCAAGAAGACCTGGAGCCAAGTAGCAAGCTCAACCCCCACTGGCCCCAAAAACGCTTCAAAAACTACACCAACACCAACCGGACCCAGCAAAAAGGCAAGAACTTTCACTATCCTGAGGAACACTTCAACTACAAACAAGACGATCAACTCACTAGAACTGCGGGACACAATGAACACGGCGTTACATCAGGCTCAAGCTCCTCCTCAACTCAAAATCGCAAGTGCTACTCTGAACCCCAGAGGCAACATTGTAGTGATGACCAAAGACGACTGCACCGCACAAGATGTGCTACAATACAAAGACCACATCCAAAAGGCTATCAATCAGGCGGACAAGGAAACTCAGGAGATCAGAACCAGTGAAGACTGGGCCAAGGTGCTTGTGCACGGGATCCACCAAGAATACTTTCCAGACACCCCTGAAGGAATGGAGAAGCTGAAGTCTGAAATCCACGAATTTAACAGCAGAGTCAAGGTGGTAAACACACCAAGATACCTGCTCAAATCAGAGAAGCGCACTGGCAAAGTCCACTCGTCAGTAGTACTGGCGGTGGAAAACAGAGAAACCATGAAGATGATGGTTAAACACGGCCTCCAGATCCTTGGAGACACTCAAAAGGTGGAAGAGTTTTATTCGGTCAGGCCACATGACCAATGCACTAAGTGCCAGGACTTTGGCCACCCACAGCAGAGATGCAGGAGAGATGTAAGATGCAGAGTATGTGGTGAGGGGCACCACACTTCAGAACACAAGTGCGAGAGTTGCAATGCAGTAGGGAAACTTTGCCCACACCAGACGCCTTCCTGCTGCAACTGCAAAGGAAAACACAAGGCGAATGACCCAAGCTGCCCCACCATCACTCTCCTCCACTCCCGGTTCCAACTGAGAGTCAACGCAAACAAAGGCAACACTGTAGACACTATTATGAATGAATAGTACACCACCTACAGCTCACAAAATCCGAATTCTTGTACACAATTGTGCAAGAAGCACCAATGTAATGCAGTCACTCCTTCAATCAGCTGCCGGCACAGCAGATATTTTACTTCTGCAAGAACCTTTCTCAAGATCAGCCACTACTATTCCCCATCCCTCTTTTCAGGCAATCTTACCACCACCATCAAATAGAAGGCCCAGGACTATGGCCTTTGTTTCCACCACCAACCCTTTCCTTAAAGTCACCCCGCGCCCAGATATCAGCACTGATCCAGATTTGCAAGTGCTTGATATCTCCACACCCACCATTCCAATTACTCGCCTGTTCAATATATACAATGAGAAAGTTCCAGGCGAACCAGACACAACAAGAACGATTGAGCGAACACTCACTAATATCACATTTCCACCAAGAAGCATTCTAGCTGGCGATATGAATGCCCACCACCCATGGTGGAACCAACACAAACGGCCAGCCAGAGCAGACGTTCTTGTTCAACTGATGGAGAGTAACAACTTCACTCTAGTTAATGAACCTGACGTCCACACCTACCATGCAAAGACAGGCCTGACCAGCTCCGTCCTTGATCTTGTCTTCTCTTCTGCATCACTCCACAACAACACCATCAACTGGGCCATTGACGACAACCACACAACGGGGTCTGATCATGAGGTGATCAAGTTTGACTTGATTTCGGACAGTCTAGACACAGTGACTCCACCACTTGCACAACATTACAACTGGAAGCAAACAGACTGGGAATGCTTCAACAACGCGCTCATTGAATCTGAAGAAGAATCAAAGCGCAGATGGAAAGAGCTGATGGACAATTCACACAACACTGACAACCTGGAAGCGGCTGCCTGTTACCTTAGGGATATCATTGTATCAGCCACCAGAAAGTCAACACCTGTCATGAAGCACTCACCAAGGGCGAAGAGGTGGTGGTGTGAGGAACTGTCTCAGGACAGAAAGAATATGGCCCAGGCGTTAAGAGATTTTAAGGAGGAGAGGACCAGGGCCAACTGGCTGAGATTCACAACCAAACGAAACCTGTACTTCAGACACATCAGAGTACAGAAACAGAAAAACTGGGTTGACTACCTTGAACAAGTCAAAGGGACGGATGCATTCAGCCTATTGCGATACACCAAACCCAGAGTTACTGAAAGAACTCCAGTATTGCTGGACTCTGACAACAACGCGCACATTACGTTTGAAGAAAAGTGCAGCCTTTTTCGAACTGTTATGTTCCCACCACCACCTAACTACCCCCCACAAGCTCAAGACGCACCCAGACTTCAACTGCCTTGGGAACCGGTCACCAAAAGAGAAGTTGAGAAAGCAATCCTCACATCTCACCCCAACAAAGCCCCAGGCCCAGACGGACTCCCTTTCCTCTGCTTGCAGAAAGCCTATCAAGCGATCCCACACATGTTCAACACAATATATACACAACTAGCCAAACATGGATACCATCCTGTATGCTGGCGGGAATCAACAACAGCGGTTATCAGAAAGCCAAACAAACCTGACTACTCTACACCAAAGGCATACAGGCCTATCGCCCTGCTCAACTGCTTGGGAAAAGTGCTTGAAAAGATCATGGCGACAAGATTAGGATTCTTGTCTGAGAAGTACAATCTCTTACACAAGGCACAGATGGGGGGGAGGAAACAGAGAAACGCCATTGATGCAGTGATGTGTTTAGCACACGACATTGATGTTGGCAAGAAGGAAAAGAAAGTGGTCTCAACTGTACTTCTGGATGTCAAAGGCGCTTTCGACAATGTCTCCTCCACCCGTCTCAAACACACACTGGCTCAGATGGGACTTCCACCACCCGTTCTATCCTGGGTTTCCGATTTTCTCAACAATAGAACAACAGCACTGGCCTTTGACGGAGACAAAGAGACATTGCAACCAGTACAAACAGGAATCCCTCAAGGTTCCCCAATCTCACCAATCCTGTTCCTGCTTTACCTCAAACCACTCTTTGATGAGCTTGAGAAGAAGCATCCTAACATCAACTGCCCCTCATACATTGATGACGTTGCAATCGTAGTATCTGGCAAGAGCACCACTGCCAATTGCAAGCAAATCCAGAAGATTGTGCGAACACTCTTCACCTGGTCAGACAACAATGCCCTCACATTCGACGGCCCCAAGTCTGAACTCATCCACTTCTCAACCAAACGAAATCCAGACCAGACTGCAATCACACTCCCTAATGGCGCTATCATTGAGCCATCACCGGTTGTCAGATGGCTGGGAGTATGGCTAGATAGCAAACTCAACTTCAGCCACCACATCAAGCTCAAAACCACAGCTGCGACAAGAGCATACTTTGCCTTTAGCAGAATGGCAAACACCCAGTCAGGCATCACTCCAAGCACCATGCGAACACTGTTCACCACAACAGTCCTTCCAGTAATGGACTTTGGAGTGGAAATATGGTGGAAAGGCCAGAAACAGCTGGCAAAAAAGCTACAGATGGTCCAGAATAGCGCATTGAGAGGAATCATGGGCGCGTTCAGAACAACACCAACAGCTGCACTTGAAGCGGAAGCAGCAATCCCTCCCACCACAATCAGACTCAACCACATTGCCAGAAGATATGCCCTCAGAATCGCAACACTTCCTGAATCCCACCCCATCAGAACAAGATGCCCGGAAACCTTTCCTCCTTGTTTTGACACCACCACAAGAGACGAAGAGCTGGAGTCAACAACTCAGTGGCACTGCGACTCAGACAAACCAAAGTTCCTCAGCCGACTAGATGCCCTACTACACACTGTCAGGGCGTGGCTGAAACCAAGCACTGAAATCGAAACCTTCAATGCAACAGACACACCACCATGGCACCAATCCAAAGTTCAATGGATTATTGAGCAAGCAGACAAGGAGCAGGCGACTGAGTTACACTTTCTGCTGCTTGACAAGATCAAAGAAGACAGCCATTACATGATTGCATACAGTGATGGCTCAAAACAAGACAATGGGGTAACAGGCGCTGGTGTGTACATCATGCAGGGCAGTGGTATTCCAGACATTTCGTTGGTACTGCCTCTTGGAACAGAGGCAGAAGTGTATGATGCAGAGCTAGAGGGGGCGCTTCTAGCAGTTAAGAGATGTACGCGGCTGGTGGAAAGAAACATGCACAAACCAAGAGATGTGTATGTATTCCTTGACAACCAGGCTGCAATCGCAAGAATGGCACACACTGCACCAGGACCTGGGCAGGCAATAGCACTGGCAGTGGACGAACTGGCCACAAAACTAGAAGAGATGGAAGTTGGTTTGAAGATTTGCTGGGTACCAGGCCACACGGGGGTACCTGGAAACGAAAAGTCTGACGAACTGGCCAACAAAGCAACACAAAAAGAACAACCACACCACACCACCACCACTCTCTCCTTCCTGAGACGTCAGGTCAAAGCACAACAGCTGCTTGACTGGAGGAAACAGTGGACCACATCCAAACACGGCAAGTACTACGTCCAAAACAATAACACCCACTGGCCGAAGATGCACATGGCAGAGTGCTACAACACGTTGACCAGGCACGCAACATTCCAACTACTCTCCTTCAAGACGGGGCATGGCTTCTTCAAGGACTACCTGAAGAAGATACAAGCCAAAGACGTCACCAATGGAAAATGCAACTGTGGAAGCCCAAAACAAACTGGCGAACATGTCCTGCTCCAGTGTTCACTTTACAGAACACACAGACGCAGACTACTCAAAGAAATCGACAACCTAAGGCCAAAGAGGTGGGACCTGCTGTACAACGAAAAGAATCTTGAACAAACCTTGGAGTTCTTGAAGACAACTGGTATCGGCAGCCACAACTGGTATACATCTGGACAACAAGCTACGTCTGACAACTCCCCAACCGACTTGTACTGGCAAGGCCGGGCAGTTATGGGTTGGGGAACACTGAATGAAGTTGAGGAAGTGGAGGAAGTTGAGGAAGGTGAGGAAGGTGATGATGGTGATGCAGGTGATGACGGAGACGCGGAAGCAGAGGCGGGGGCAGGAGAGGAGGAGGGCACTTAAAGACCCAAGGCACACACATGGTTGAACGCAACCTGGAAATACAACACCAACCGGGCAGATTGAAAAGTACTGCGACACACTAAGGCCGCGGCCGAACAGGTTGAGGAGTGTTCAGCCGCATACTATCTTTCATATGGTTTTCTTTTTCATATGTTTTTCTTTTCGTTTTAGTTAGCCATAGCCTTAGGGCTGCATGCTTGTATGAACTATAAATAAATAAATAAATAATTCAGTCTGCCTTGCCTACCGTCCCTGAGTACATCACATAATCGTATCGTTTATTGCTATTGCGCCACGACAATGTGCATCTAGCAAACTCCTGTCGAATTCCAGTATCCTCGTTGACACTCTCCGACACACAACATAGGCCAGTGCCCCGACGGACTTTCTGAGTCTTCCACCATCTGGCGTCCGCTCCCTTGCGACGTAACAGTGGCCCCAAATGTTCCGGATGTTTGTCAGCCAGATATTTGATATGATTCGCTAGACCTTCTGTGAATATGTCCAAGCTGAGCTTATGAAATGTCAGAGTGCTTATTTGAGACGTCGACCGTGGCTGATTCCAATCAAAGTCGTTGCCGCAATGGCTTTAGGAAGCATAGGTTCGTTGATAAGCATGCGCAAGCACAAGTCCGCATGACAACTGGTAGGTTTCTCTTTCAGAATATGTCGTAGAACGGACAGTCGGGATTTGGTGTAGAAAAGTCTCTGTTCCCACGCTAACATCTGTACGACATAGTTGACTTTATTGCTGGCTCTATACGCCAGCTTACACATCCAGTGGTGTGCACCCTTGAAAGCTTCTGTGTCGGTGTTGTCGCATGAGCCCATATCTTGTATACATTCAATATAGTGGCTCATGGCATGCATAGTGGGAGCCTTAACGTTGCTGTCATCTCCAGTATTTGTACTGTTGCGATAAGGGGCCCATAGATGCATACCGGCTGCCATCCCATCCAATGCCTCTTTTAAATAACCTAAGGAATCCTCGGTATGCTGATGATAGCCACTTACAAGTATGAAATCCGTGAGATGACGCATGAAGGTTATATGTTGGGGGTATCCTGTAAATAGTGGTGCCAGAGCCGGAATCCAAACCCTCAACATATCTTTATACTCAGCGCCGGTGAATTGCTTGACCTTGGTTATGCGGCCTTTACCAAAGGCACGCAGACCTGTGAAATGGGGTATTGCGTGGAACCTCTCATCGATCTGCCGAAGGGCTTCTTCTTTGCCTAGCTTATCACTGAGAAATCGTATCGCCCAATTCCATGCGTGCCGTTTGAATGTACCAGTTAAAAGTTGATGTAACCGGTCAGGGTGAATGCACTTGTAAGGCTCGAACCCTTTGTGCCCTTATTTATTTATTTATTTATAGTTCATACAAGCATGCAGCCCTAAGGCTATGGCTAACTAAAACGAAAAGGAGAAACATATGAAAGATAGTATGCGGCTGAACACTCCTTAACCTGTTCGGCCGCGGCCTTAGTGTGACGCAGTCCTTTTCAATCTGCCCGGTTGGTGTTGTATTTCCAGGTTGCGTTCAACCATGTTTGTGCCTTGGGTCTTTAAATGCCCTCCTCCTCTCCTGCCTCCGTCTCTTCCTCAACTTCCTCAACTTCTTCAACTTCATTCAGTGTTCCCCAACCCATGACTGCCCGGCCTTGCCAGTACAAGTCTGTTGGGGAGTTATCAGACGTAGCTTGTTGTCCAGATGTATACCAGTTGTGGCTGCCGATACCAGTTGTCTTCAAGAACTCCAAAGTTTGTTCAAGATTCTTGTCGTTGTACAGCAGGTCCCACCTCTTTGGCCTTAGGTTGTCGATTTCTTTGAGTAGTCTGCGTCTGTGTGTTCTGTAAAGTGAACATTGGAGCAGGACATGTTCGCCAGTTTGTTTTGGGCTTCCACAGTTGCATTTGCCATTGGTGACGTCTTTGGCTTGAATCTTCTTCAGGTAATCTTTGAAGAAGCCATGCCCCGTCTTGAAGGAGAGTAGTTGGAATGTTGCGTGCCTGGTCAAGGTGTTGTAGCACTCTGCCATGTGCATCTTGGGCCAGTGGGTGCTGTTGTTTTGGACGTAGTACTTGCCGTGTTTGGATGTGGTCCACTGTTTCCTCCAGTCAAGCAGCTGTTGTGCTTTGACCTGACGTCTCAGGAAGGAGAGAGTGGTGGTGGTGTGGTGTGGTTGTTCTTTTTGTGTTGCTTTGTTGGCCAGTTCGTCAGACTTTTCGTTTCCAGGTACCCCCGTGTGGCCTGGTACCCAGCAAATCTTCAAACCAACTTCCATCTCTTCTAGTTTTGTGGCCAGTTCGTCCACTGCCAGTGCTATCGCCTGCCCAGGTCCTGGTGCAGTGTGTGCCATTCTTGCGATTGCAGCCTGGTTGTCAAGGAATACATACACATCTTTTGGTTTGTGCATGTTTCTTTCCACCAGCCGCGTACATCTCTTAACTGCTAGAAGCGCCCCCTCTAGCTCTGCATCATACACTTCTGCCTCTGTTCCAAGAGGCAGTACCAACGAAATGTCTGGAGTACCACTGCCCTGCATGATGTACACACCAGCGCCTGTTACCCCATTGTCTTGTTTTGAGCCATCACTGTATGCAATCATGTAATGGCTGTCTTCTTTAATCTTGTCAAGCAGCAGAAAGTGTAGCTCAGTCGCCTGCTCCTTGTCTGCTTGCTCAATAATCCATTGAACTTTCGATTCGTGCCATGGTGGTGTGTCTGTTGCATTGAAGGTTTCGATTTCAGTGGTTGGTTTGAGCCACGCCCTGACAGTGTGTAGAAGGGCATCTAGTCTGCTGAGAAACTTTGGTTTGTCTGAGTCGCAATGCCACTGGATTCTTGACTCCAGCTCTTCATCTCTTGTGGTGGTGTCAAAACAAGGTGGAAAGGTTTCCGGGCATCTTGTTCTGATGGGGTGGGATTCAGGAAGTGTTGCGATTCTGAGGGCATATCTTCTGGCAATGTGGTTGAGTCTGACTGTGGTGGGAGGGATTGCTGCTTCCGCTTCAAGTGCAGCTGTTGGTGTTGTTCTGAACGCGCCCATGATTCCTCTCAATGCGCTATTCTGGACCATCTGTAGCTTTTTCGCCAGCTGTTTCTGGCCTTTCCACCAGATTTCCACTCCAAAGTCCATTACTGGGAGAACGGTTGTGGTGAACAGTGTTCGCATGGTGCTTGGAGTGATGCCTGACTGGGTGTTTGCCATTCTGCTAAAGGCAAAGTATGCTCCAGTCGCAGCTGTGGTTTTGAGCTTGATGTGGTGGCTGAAGTTGAGTTTGCTGTCTAGCCATACTCCCAACCATCTGACAACCGGTGATGGCTCAATGATAGCGCCATTAGGGAGTGTGATTGCAGTCTGGTCTGGATTTCGTTTGGTTGAGAAGTGGATAAGCTCAGACTTGGGGCCGTCGAATGTGAGAGCATTGTTGTCTGACCAGGTGAAGAGTGTTCGCACTATTTTCTGAATTTGCTTGCAATTGGCAGTGGTGCTCTTGCCTGATACCACGATTGCAACGTCATCAATGTATGAAGGGCAGTTGATGTTTGGATGCTTCTTCTCAAGCTCATCAAAGAGTGGTTTGAGGTAGAGCAGGAACAGGATTGGTGAGATTGGGGAACCTTGAGGGATTCCCGTCTGTACTGGTTGCAATGTTTCTTTGTCTCCGTCAAAGGCCAATGCTGTTGTTCTGTTATTGAGGAAATCGGAAACCCAGGATAGCACAGGTGGTGGAAGTCCCATCTGAGCCAGTGTGTGTTTGAGACGGGTGGAGGAGACATTGTCGAAAGCGCCCTTGACATCCAGAAGTACAGTTGAGACCACTTTCTTTTCCTTCTTGCCAACATCAATGTCGTGTGCTAAACACATCACTGCATCAATTGCATTTCTCTGTTTTCTCCCCCCCATCTGTGCCTTGTGTAAGAGATTGTACTTCTCAGACAAGAATCCCAATCTTGTTGCCATGATCTTTTCAAGCACCTTTCCCAAGCAGTTGAGCAGGGCGATGGGCCTGTATGACTTTGGTGTGGAGTAGTCAGGTTTGTTTGGCTTTCTGATGACAGCTGTAGTTGATTCCCGCCAGCATACAGGATGGTATCCACGTTTGGCTAGTTGTGCATATATGGTGTTGAACATGTGTGGGATCGCTTGGTAGGCTTTCTGCAAGCAGAGGAATGGCAGTCCGTCTGGGCCTGGGGCTTTGTTGGGGTGAGATGTGAGGATTGCTTTCTCAACTTCTCTTTTGGTGACCGGTTCCCAAGGCAGTTGAAGTCTGGGTGCGTCTTGAGCTTGTGGGGGGTAGTCAGGTGGTGGTGGGAACATAACAGTTCGAAAAAGGCTGCACTTTTCTTCAAACGTAATGTGCGCGTTGTTGTCAGAGTCCAGCAATACTGGAGTTCTTTCAGTAACTCTGGGTTTGGTGTATCGCAATAGGCTGAATGCATCCGTCCCTTTGACTTGTTCAAGGTACTCAACCCAGTTTTTCTGTTTTTGTACTCTGATGTGTCTGAAGTACAGGTTTCGCTTGGTTGTGAATCTCAGCCAGTTGGCCCTGGTCCTCTCCTCCTTAAAATCTCTTAACGCCTGGGCCATATTATTTCCGTCCTGAGACAGTTCCTCACACCACCACCTCTTCGCCCTTGGTGAGTGCTTCATGACTGGTGTTGACTTTCTGGAGGCTGATACAATGATATCCCTAAGGTAACAGGCAGCCGCTTCCAGGTTGTCAGTGTTGTGTGAATTGTCCATCAGCTCTTTCCATCTGCGCTTTGATTCTTCCTCAGATTCAATGAGCGCGTTGTTGAAGCATTCCCAGTCTGCTTGCTTCCAGTTGTAATGTTGTGCAAGTGGTGGAGTCACTGTGTCCAGACTGTCCGAAATCAAGTCAAACTTGATCACCTCATGATCAGACCCAGTTGTATGGCTGTCGTCAATGGCCCAGTTGATGGTGTTGTTGTGGAGTGCTGCAGTAGAGAAGACAAGATCAAGGACGGAGCTGGTCAGGCCTGTCTTTGCATGGTATGTGTGGACGTCAGGTTCATTAACTAGAGTGAAGTTGTTACTCTCCATCAGTTGAACAAGAACGTCTGCTCTGGCTGGCCGTTTGTGTTGGTTCCACCATGGGTGGTGAGCATTCATATCGCCAGCTAGAATGCTTCTTGGTGGAAATGTGATATTAGTGAGTGTTCGCTCAATCGTTCTTGTTGTGTCTGGTTCGCCTGGAACTTTCTCATTGTATATGTTGAACAGGCGAGTAATTGGAATGGTGGGTGTAGAGATATCAAGCACTTGCAAATCTGGATCAGTGCTGATATCTGGGCGAGGGGTGACTTTAAGAAAAGGGTTGGTGGTGGATACAAAGGCCATAGTCCTGGGCCTCCTATTTGATGGTGGTGGTAAGATCGCCTGAAAAGAAGGATGGGGAATAGTAGTGGCTGATCTTGAAAAAGGTTCTTGTAGAAGTAGAATATCTGCTGTGCCGGCAGCTGATTGAAGGAGTGACTGCATTACATTGGTGCTTCTTGCACAATTGTGTACAAGAATTCGGATTTTGTGAGCTGTAGGTGGTGCACTATTCATTCATAATAGTGTCTACAGTGTTGCCTTTGTTTGCGTTGACTCTCAGTTGGAACCGGGAGTGGAGGAGAGTGATGGTAGGGCAGCTTGGGTCATTCGCCTTGTGTTTCCCTTTGCAGTTGCAGCAGGAGGGCGTCTGGTGTGGGCAAAGTTTCCCTACTGCATTGCAACTCTCGCACTTGTGTTCTGAAGTGTGGTGCCCCTCACCACATACTCTGCATCTTACATCTCTCCTGCATCTCTGCTGTGGGTGGCCAAAGTCCTGGCACTTAGTGCACTGGTCATGTGGCCTGACCGAATAAAACTCTTCCACCTTTTGAGTGTCTCCAAGAATCTGGAGGCCGTGTTTAACCATCATCTTCATGGTTTCTCTGTTTTCCACCGCCAGTACTACTGACGAGTGGACTTTGCCAGTGCGCTTCTCTGATTTGAGCAGGTATCTTGGTGTGTTTACCACCTTGACTCTGCTGTTGAATTCGTGGATTTCCGACTTCAGCTTCTCCATTCCTTCAGGTGTGTCTGGAAAGTATTCTTGGTGGATCCCGTGCACAAGCACCTTGGCCCAGTCTTCACTGGTTCTGATCTCCTGAGTTTCCTTGTCCGCCTGATTGATAGCCTTTTGAATCTGGTCTTTGTATTGTAGCACATCTTGTGCGGTGCAGTCGTCTTTGGTCATCACTACAATGTTGCCTCTGGGGTTCAGAGTAGCACTTGCGATTTTGAGTTGAGGAGGAGCTTGAGCCTGATGTAATGCCGTGTTCATTGTGTCCCGCAGTTCTAGTGAGTTGATCGTCTTGTTTGTAGTTGAAGTGTTTCTCAGGATAGTGAAAGTTCTTGCCTTTTTGCTGGGTCCGGTTGGTGTTGGTGTAGTTTTTGAAGCGTTTTTGGGGCCAGTGGGGGTTGAGCTTGCTACCTGGCTCCAGGTCTTCTTGCTGTTGGGATCCGCGGTGGTGGTAGGAGTGGTGTTTTTCAGTACAATGTCAATTTTGTCTTCAAGTGCCTTGATCTTTTTGTTCTGTTTTGCAATGACGCCTCTGAATAGTTGAGACACCTTTGCTACAATGTTGGTGACCAACAGACTGTCTTCGAATGCGCCTTCTTCTTCTTCCTCTTCATCTTCTTCTCCAAGGCTTTCCATCAAGTCAGGTTCTGCATGTACCCTAGGTGGGCTGCTAGGGTGGTTCGGTTGTTCAATTGTTGAGAATCTTGAAATGTTCGCATACCCTTGGTTCCTGACGCTTTTGAGGTCGGGCTCCTGTGAATGTATGCTTTCAGTTCCACTTCTCTTTCTATTAGTAGGGTTGTTGGAGCCGGAAGCGTTGTTGAGGGTGCTGTGAATGGTGTGGTTGGTGCTGGTGATTGGATCAGATGAGATAGCTACATCTGGAAGGGGTGGTTTGTTTTTGTCTTTGGTTTTGCGCAACATGTTTCTGTTGTTTGCGGTGGTTGTTTCTTAAATATCAGAGTGATATGTGGTGTAGGAAATTGTGGTGGGGTGTTCTGACTAAGACTTTGGTGATAGTGTGTGTTGTGGTGCGCAGGGGGTGTGCTGAGTAACAATACCACACCAAAAATTCCGAAATTCAAAACTGCAAGAACAGCAAAAAATAATGATGCCTTGCAGAACAGAAATCCCTGATTAAAGGGGGGGAGACTTGATGGGGGGGATAGCGTGGGAATTGAAAAATTCTCAAGGGTTCTGGTAGCAGGTGGTGAGACCTGTGTAGGGGGTGGTGTTGAGGCTCTGCTGGTAGAAAATTTTCGAAAATTCGCTCAGAAGAGGGGTAAAATTGCTGTATCTCCACAACCAAAAGTCGGACGCTTTCGAAAACTGGTAGATACGCTCGAGGACGTTCGCTTAGCCCAGGGTAAAATTTTCGGAGCGTTTGGAGTTGTTGTTGTGGAGTTCTGCCGAAATTCGGAGATTTTTACCCCTGAAAAAGGGGTAAAATCGCGATTTTTGCAACAACACCCACAAAAGGAGTTATTCTTTTTCGAAAATTGGAGGGTGTGGTATTTGAGGTGTAAGGAATTGATTTATCGACTTATTTTTCTCGTAGCTGTTGTGGTTGTTGACTTTTATTTTTGGTGTGGGTCGGACGACTGCGGTGTCCCCTTTGTGCCCTGCGGCTAAGCTGAAATCCGGTTCAAATTTCCATTTCCCTCTTCTGTGGCATTGATCTATACTGAGGCCAGCATATCGTTCTGTCGTTCTAGGTATAGCCGTTTGGTCCAAGCCTGGGAACTTTTCCAGGTCCAGCTCGCAACGTGGGCACCACATGTAGACGGTCAAGGTGAAAAGTGTCTGTTCAGGAAAATCGGACACAAATGAAGCTATTCTAGGATAACCAAGCCGGGTGCGTCCGTCTGCACAGACTATGTTTGTTCCATTGTGGGACGGCTCCTGCAGGCTCCGGAGTATTATTGTCATTGCGGCATGGTATTGTCGCTTGGTCCAATGATCTCCAGCATCATGTCCAGCAGGATTTGGCAGTAGGCCTATCAAGACAATGCTGTTAGTGCTAACAGCCCGCCGTTGGGCTTTGGCCAAGTTTCCTATTGTCAAATATAGTGGGTAAGCTGTCTGGTCACCACTACCCGCTGACAACTCTGTTTTGTCGCTGCTAAGTATGATTGGTACAATCATCGCTCCTTCTGGAACATGTCTCTGTCAACGTAGATCAGCTCGGGTCTCAACCGCTTGAATGTGTGTGCATAAGAGGCAAAGTCAGAGCCCTTGTCAGATCCCTCGTCAGAGCCCTTGTCAGAGTCAAAGTCAGAGTCAAAGTCAGAGGCAAAGTCAGAGTCAAAGTCAGAGGCAAAGTCAGAGCCCATGTAAGAGTCAAAGTCAGAGCCCATGTCAGAGTCAAAGTCAGAGTCAGAGGCAAAGTCAGAGCTCAAGCTTGTCAGAGGCCATTGAATGACAGGCCTCCTGCAGAGGCTATTGAGGTCTGTTGACATAGAGTGCATTCCAGGGGAGACCGGACCTTAAACAAACAGAGAGCAAGTTTTGTACCCACCAGTGCGCGATTCCACCATTTCCCTGTCCACATCTCCGAATAAGCTCTACACCCCTGAGAATCTCTTGAGATTTCCGGCGCGTATCGCATGTGTTTGGCAAACGGTTCAAGGCCAATAATATATCGTACTGCGGCCATTGGACAACGATACCAATAAGTGGGGGATTCTCCATTCAGTTCAATCGTAGACTGTTGCCACTCTACTGGCATCGTGTCGCGTTCTGGCATCCGCCTTGTGACGCCACTGAGGAAGTCTACTGATCGGGTCTGAGCTTGTTCGTTGATGAGGTGAACCTGTATCAATGAATCTATTGAAGTTTTGGTCTAATTCCGCTCGACGCTTGCTCGTGCAAGATGCCACTGCTTCACAGTTTCGAATGGAGCAAGTGGGTTCCATTCTGGCCTTTCATCCAGGGGCGTGAGAACACTGTCGTCGATTGGTAGAGCCGCACCGGGATATATTCGAGTCACAGGTACAATAGGACTAGTCGCGTCAAGATAAGGTTCGTTGTCCGGTTCGTGATCAGGTTCTATGTAGGTGATCGTTCTGGGGGAGTTTCTTTTGTGAGTCAAACTGGTTTGTAGTCTGCTCAGATGTTTCGACCGCAGGTGACATGAGAGGCCTTTTTGATTAGCAAACCGCCGGCAGCAGTAATCGCAGTGTTTATAGCCACTCGCCATTGTGGTTTCAATGTTTGATGTGGAAGTCTGACATTCCGAGCATTGTTTGTTTGATGGTTGTGTCGGGTATTGACAGGTATTGACAGGGGATGCCATGTCAGTGAGTAAGTTTGATTCTAGTTGCCTGCTCAACTTAGTGGCTTGGCCAGCCATTTCGACGCAACTTGGGTTTGCTGGTATAGACGTAGCCTCATTTTGAGGATATATCGAAATGTATAAATCTGGAGGTTTCCCTCGGTGAGTCGGACGTCATTACTCCAGCTTCAATCTTACACTGCAACATTTACATCCGAGTTTACTTTGACACATTTTGAATCTACTCTCACGGCTTTGATCAACTGCACTGACAAAACTGTTCACTGCTAGGAGTGTTACCGCGGGCGGTAACTAGTAGCGTTGTCAGACGCATAATATGTTGTTCGGAACATATAGGAAGCATAGATAACGATACGGTCGTTCATAGGATACACGTAGCGTAGGTACGTGGGCCAAGGGTTCTAGACCAAAGGCCGTTTGCATAGCTAGGAAGTGTGTACCACTTGAAGGCATTAGATGCGATGCGGGGTAAACAGTATTGGCTGTTAGGAGTACACGTCACCCGAGACATAGTTGAAAGAGACTGGGCGATGGTGACTGCGCACCCCTCTATATAGTTTTAGGGTAGAGGGCTGGAGCCCTGCCGTGTTGTATATATAGGGGCGTGATGATACGGGGTTACAAAGTATAGTATCATCACACGCACCAGACACCAAGCGAAGTCCCCTCTAGTAAAAATATCTTTTGTTACAAAGAATACATCGGCTGCTTTATACCTCAAGGAGTTATACTGCTAAAACCCCTCTATTAGTACAATTGCAATTCTTGGTGATAAAAGACTTCATACACCGTGGGCCAACGTCTATCGTCGATAACGCCTCTGGACGTCCCCCGTAACAGTATATTTTTACTCGACTACACTACCAATTGCAATCATCGCTCACTTCAAGCGATACGGAATTGGTGCGATACGAAGACCGCAAAACCTGCGACCGCACCTTATATCGGGCACTCTTGAAAGAACCAGAGTTCTTAACCTACAAGACTATTACGGTCATTACGGCGTTGGAGCAACAATCTACCAGAAAATGACCAGCTCAAACAACGATCAGCAAATGGCTGAAGCCTTGGAGGAGATGTTGGTAAAATCAGAGCAACCGCATCGGGAACCATCATTTTCTTTCGAACCTCCAACCGACCAAGACGATTTTGACAGTGGCTGGAAAGCTCAACCAGTCGCGTATTATACGGGTCCTCCACCCCAAAATTACCAACCTCCTAAATTGGTATCCCTCGTTAGTGACGACGAAGGTTCAGGGGAAGACTTACCCAATGCACCTGTGTTCCAATCCGAGGGCACTCGCATCAGGAAAAACGTCCTCAGAAGCAGGAAAGAAAAACTGGACAGTACTAGGTTGGCACCTTACCAACCGGGAAGACGAAGAAGCCGGTCGCCATCAAGACAGGCATACCAAGCACCGGCAGGATGGGTTACGCTACAAGCATTATGGAACGGCCTAAAGAATAGGGAAAATGACCCTATGGCCACCGACGGAATGCACCAAACTATTCGATCACTAGGCAAGGAGATGAAAAGACTGCAGAATGCAATAGCGAAAGGAGAAAAAGTAACAGATGAGAACATCGACCTGTTAGTAGGAGAATGCCGCAGCGCTGAAGCACTCCTGCAAGCAAGAATGTTGGGAGTGGAAACAACAGTGGCGGATCTCAACAATGCAGTAAAAGGCTTATCAGCAGTGGTCATGGATATGACTCCAGTTATCAGGAGACATTTCCAGGAGTATGACACCGTGTTAGGAGCCAAATTGGATCGGACGATTACCGACCTACAGGGAGGATGGCAAATGGAATTTGCGGAACACGCACGAAACCGCAACGCAATGCTAGCGGATTTAGCCATCACTGAGCGTGCGGTACAACGAGTATCGGAAGCAACTGAAGCAACACAGCGCGAAATAGTTTTACTCAAAGCTACGAATCAGAATTATCAAGCCGAGATCCGAAATCTTCAGAACCAAGCTCGATATGCAAACACTCGCATGGACAGGTTGACGACACGGCTACAAAAACTCGAAGAGGCACAGGAAGCGGAATCGGTAAACAACGAATACACTGCACAAGACATCCAGTTGAAGGTTGACCAGTTGGGTAAAAACCTGGAGGCACAAAACAATGGGGAAACCTTAACTGGCAGGGTAACAATGCATGGAGCTAGATTGAAACGTGTCAGACCAACCGACGGAGATCCGGAGGACAGCGACCACGTCAGCAACGCCAGCACATCATTCCGCTCGGTTAGACGACGAACAGACTTCCGGTCTATGCCGCCCCCACCTGCCCCAAATAGATACCAGCGCGAAGAAAGCGTCTTCCACCAGAATCCGTTCAATCTAGGCCCAGGCAATCCTAAGCCTCTAAAACCAACCGCCTTGCCTAAATACAAGGTCGGAGAGAATTGGCGACAATTTTGGAAAGTCTTAGAAAATCACATCAGGCTGTACAAGGAGCATTACCAGGGTCAGGGAGATGACGAATTTATCTTGTTGGTAGGTGATTGCCTGCAAGGCGAAGCACACAACTGGTACGACAACTACACCCGGGAAATTCAAGAAGGGGTTAGGCCGGCCCATTTTGAAACTTTCAAACAAGCTTGCGAGAAGCATTTCATTTTGGAATCAGAGACCACCGACAACCTACGCAAGATGAACAAAATTCAATATAACGGAAATATTGAAGAGTACCTAACTAAACTCGTGGATCTCAATCAGATTGTTGGTTTGGGAGAGGCTGCATGAAGGGATATGATTGAAAAAGGCCTTAATGACGACATCCGGGACAAGATAGCCGATGTTGAACCTCCAAATGACGACGACGCTTTCGTCAATCTTGTCAGAAGATGCGGCAGGTGATTTGAGGAAAAGAAACGGAAAAGCGGATATTACAGCTCGGATAAGAAAAAGTACGGCCCAGAAAGAGTATTGGGATTCCATAAGCGGGACGTTAGGAAGGTGGATCGGAAACAGTTGGCGGACAGGGTACCGTATCCAAGTCGGGAGTCATCATTTACACCAAAGCCATCAAAAACGTATGAGACAGGTAAGACTTTTGCGGAGCTAACAGCAGGGATTCCGGGACCGGTTATCAAGGAACGTATCAAGAACAGGAAATGCGCACGTTGCGACACTGCCGGACACACAGCAAGGACATGCTTGGGAAAGATCAAGATTGCAGCTATGGAGACGGAGGACATCAGGGATGAACAAGATCAGGATTACAGGGAAAGTCGACAAATTGAAACCACGACTACGGAGGATTCGGAACAGATCGATCAATCGGAGGAGGAGTATTTTCATTAGGCTGCCTTGCTATAGCAGGTCAAGGTGGCGTGGTTAGGATAGGGACTGTTGATGGTTGTACGGTTAATTCCACACCAACGGAGATAGCATCCGCTGGAGCGACCCCCGTAATTGGAAACAGACCTCACTATAAATTTTTAGTGAACAAAAAGCCTGCTACTGCAATGCTGGATTTAGGATGTAACGCTATAGTCCTAAGCAAAGAATATTGCACGACGAACAACATCAAAACATTCATTACCAAATACTCAGCACCACGCGACATATCGAACCGACCCATCGGAGATTGCTTAGTCGTTAGCGAACAAGTCGAAATGGAATACAACGGTCACTTTAGTCAAGAAATCGCAGTTGTCATCCCCTCAGACAAAGATGTATTAATACCTCCGCACTACTTGCAAACACATAATGGAGTTTACGACGGCTCGACCATGGCGTTGACCTTCAATTGCAAAGACGTAACACATTCCAGAGTACAAGTTTCCACTATCACCATTAGCCTGGAATGGGATGAATCCGTGTTAGACGATCCTGATGCAATTGAAATTGGCTCTGTGGCAACAACCACGACCCCGGACCTAAAAGGAATCTTGCCAGCAAAGTATCACCCATACATGGTGCTGTTCGACCCATCCGAAGCAGAGAAACTACCCGCCAGAACAATCTTCGAACACAAAATCGAACTTACAGCAGAACCAAAGAAGGGTCGAATCTATAAACTTTCTGCTAAAGAACTGGAAGCCTTGAAGGAATACATTCAAAAGATGCTAGCTGAAGGAAAGATTAGGCTATCAAACTCGCCCTGCTCGGCCCCCATACTATTTGTCCCCAAGAAAAACGGAAAGTTACGGCTATGCGTGGACTATCGAGACCTCAACAAAATAACAGTTAAAGACGGTACAGTAACTCCACTAATGGACGAATTGATGGAACGCGTTCGCGGAGCTTCACGGTTCACCAAGTTCGACTTGAAAAATGGCTTCAACCTGATAAGAATCAAGGATGGTGACGAATGGAAAACCGCTTTCGGCACGAGATACGGACAATACGAATACCTCGTGATGCCATTCGGTCTCTGCAACGCACCGTCCACTTTCCAGAGGATGATGAACGAAATATTTCACGATATGCTGGACGACGGAGTCGTTTGCTTTATTGACGACATTTTGATATACACCAAAGGCAGCCGGGAAGACCACGAAGCACTCGTGTGCAAGGTCCTTGAACGCCTGCTCAAGTACGGGTTATGTATAGCAATAGAAAAATGCGAGTTTTCCGCTACGGAACTACCGTACCTAGGACACATCCTCTCTGGGACCGGAGTACGAATGGACCCCGAAAGAATAGAAGCCGTATTGAATTGGCCAACACCGAAGTCAATCAAGCAAGCCCAGCAATTCAATGGATTTGCTAATTTCTATCGCCGGTTCGTGCAAGGCTATGCACAAATCAATGCACCCATATCGGATGTAATCAGTTCACCAAAATTCTATTGGGGGGATCGGGAGCAAAAGGCATTTGACTATCTCAAAAAGGCATTTACTACTGCGCCTATGGTCAGACACTTCGATCCAGAACTTCAAGCAATCCTGGAAACAGATGCTTCCGCCTACGCTACGGGAGCAATATTGAGCCAACGACATGACAAACGTCTACATCCCGTGGCGTTCCACTCAAAAAAGATGATACCCGCCGAAAGAAACTACGACATTCATGACAAGGAAATGCTCTGTATAGTTCAGAGTATGATTAAATGGCGCTCATGGCTCCACGGAGCCAAACACAAAATATTAATCTACTCGGACCATCAAAGTTTAAAGTACTTTGAAAGACCTCGAATGTTGTACGGACGACAAGCAAGATGGGCAGAAACATTGATGCCTTTTAGTTACGAAATAATCTTTCGCAGTGGAGCCAAGAACGGCAAGGCCGACGTGCTATCTCACAATCCGGAGCATTGCGTGGAAAAGGAGGGTACTAATGATCCGAACGACATTGGCTATCAATTCAAGTTTGGGGCACTACTAACAGGGCAGGAAGTGGCTACTGGACCAAATCAACTCAAGCTTGGAATGACAACCGTTAACCTTGCCGACTCCGAGATCAACAAACCAACCTCAACATTTGCGGATAAATGCCAGAAAACCTACACCACGGACGAAAATGTAGAACTATCCAAAGACTGGACCAATCTAAGCGGACTCTGGTACAAGGATCACCTATTGCGACCACCCCAAGCATTGTGGAAAGAAATCGTTACTTCAGAACACAAGCGCGCACACTGGGGAAGAGATAAGACAATAGAAGTGATCGAACGGAACTTCGATATCCCAGGGTTGCGTACCATAGTCGAAGAAGTGATTAAACACTGCGATAGTTGTCAACGCGCCAAACACAAACGGCATAAGCGCTACGGATTACTCAACCCATTGGACTTACCTCCGCGCCCTTGGTCTTCTATCTCGATGGACTTTATTGTAAAACTCCCACTAACACAAAACGGCAACGAACACATATGGGTCATAGTTGATCGCTTCACAAAGATGGCTCACTTCGTACCTATCCCTAATACCCAGGCTTCTGATCTAGCAAAACTTTTCGTTAAAGAAATATGGCGCCTCCACGGATTACCAGACGACATTGTATCCGACAGAGATAGTCGCTTTACCGGCAACTTTTGGCAAACCACTCTCGAATTACTATCGATAAAGGATAATCTGTCTACAGCCTTCCATCCGGAAACCGACGGCCAGACGGAGAGAGTCAACCAGGTTCTCGAACAATTTTTACGCATCTTTATCATGAACAGAAAAGACTGGGATGAACTACTTCCACTGGCGGAATACGAATACAACAACAGTCATCATTCAAGCGCCGGGATGTCGCCTTTCTATGCCAACTACGGTCAGCACCCCAGATCTATATGGCCGATAGAACAGAAACAAGTTCGCAACCCGGCCAGCGAGCACTTCGTGCACTACTTGGAAGAAACCCATAAGCAATTGAAAGAAAACCTGGAAGCTGCTAGAGAAGCTATGATACGAAGACACGATACCGCCAAAGTCAACAAGGACGGGAAATCAACAGGAGTAACACGGTACGGGATGCAGCAGCCTGAGTTCACTATCGGACAAGAAGTATTGTTGGACACTCGCAACATGCCAAGGGGTAAGCTCGACAATCGTAAAGCTGGACCGTTCAAGATTTCTTGGGTAGGAAAATCCGCTTGCAAACTGGAAGGCATCCCCGAAGGATACCACCCTGTGTTCCACGTATCTCTTCTAGAACCATATCACCGTGGCGAAGACGCTCCGCCAGAAGTCACGCTGCCGCCGCTCCCCGATGGTGCTGGACACTTCACCCCGGAAAAAATCATCGAACATGGACTTGATGATAATGACAATGATACGTTCCTGATGTTATGGAAGGGTTATCCAATTGAGGAAGCGACGTGGGAACCTTACGAATCTTTGGTACCCGGAGCCGAGGAGGTAATGGCCACCTTTTATCGGCGTCACAAAAAGGTCAAACATCACCGTAACTGGGAAATCGATTACGCAAGTTCCAAGCAAAGACAGGAAGATACAGAGGGATCCAGAGCCAGCAAGAGGAGGAAAGAGTAAGTATATTTTCCTTTGTTCAAATATTATATTGATTCATTATATCTCGTACCTTGTAATGTTCGGGACGAACATATTGGAGAAGGAGGGTTCTGTTACCGCGGGCGGTAACTAGTAGCGTTGTCAGACGCATAATATGTTGTTCGGAACATATAGGAAGCATAGATAACGATACGGTCGTTCATAGGATACACGTAGCGTAGGTACGTGGGCCAAGGGTTCTAGACCAAAGGCCGTTTGCATAGCTAGGAAGTGTGTACCACTTGAAGGCATTAGATGCGATGCGGGGTAAACAGTATTGGCTGTTAGGAGTACACGTCACCCGAGACATAGTTGAAAGAGACTGGGCGATGGTGACTGCGCACCCCTCTATATAGTTTTAGGGTAGAGGGCTGGAGCCCTGCCGTGTTGTATATATAGGGGCGTGATGATACGGGGTTACAAAGTATAGTATCATCACACGCACCAGACACCAAGCGAAGTCCCCTCTAGTAAAAATATCTTTTGTTACAAAGAATACATCGGCTGCTTTATACCTCAAGGAGTTATACTGCTAAAACCCCTCTATTAGTACAATTGCAATTCTTGGTGATAAAAGACTTCATACACCGTGGGCCAACGTCTATCGTCGATAACGCCTCTGGACGTCCCCCGTAACAAGGAGAGACTCTATTCACTCTGACTCGGACAAGGTGCCCACTCTGACAGGGTGCCCGTTCTGACTGTCTACTACCACCTCTGACATTTGCTGACTCCGAATTTCGTAGTCACTTTGCACATATACATACAATGGCGATCCACCGGCGCAACCGGAGAGAACCAGCCAATCCAGTCGCCAACTGGACCATTGAGCAAATCGAGAAGGGTTACGAGAGGTCTAAACCAGAAACCCTGGCATACTTAAGATCCCCGGGAATGACAACTGCCCTTCAAGAATTGACTGTATGGGCAACAACACATGCTGCTATTGCGAACAAACCGAAGAATATCATAGCCCAAACGATATCGGTCAGAACTTTTGATAGAGGGCAATACTGGTACACCTCAAACCCCCCGCGGCCAGATAGTGTAAACGAAGTATATATCTCCTATTCAATGTCATTGAACTGTGCTAACTGATATCAATAGGAATACGTGCTGATACTAGTTCGTTTGTGCGCAGCAGAGCGTGTATTTATGAGAATACCAGATCCAAACGACCTAATATCAAGCGACATAATATGGGCTCAACGCTGCCTATCCTGTGCAAAACGCAGGGCACAGGATAACCGTACGACCACACATGGGGCGCCCACTGTGCCCCCCACTGTAGTGCCGACTCCCACTGTAGTGCCCACTCCCACTGTGGTGCCCACTCCCACTGTGGTGCCCACTCCCACTGTGGTGCCGACACATACACCGCCACACCCCGGGCCAAGTGGAACTACTACAGCAGGGCCTACCACTGGGCAGGCCGTGAATACATCTGGCAGTAAGTTTACCAGCAACGTGAAAGCACCTACTAGTGAGATTAACAAAAAAGACATGCAGATACCTAGTTGGACACCGGTCAACCGGCCAAATCCTCCGACCACCTCTGACAAGCGGCCTCGTACGTCTCCGGATGCTGAGAACCAGCCCGCTGCAAAGCGCTCGGGTCAACCAGATCGGAAGGTGATACACAGCGTGTTGCTGACGTTGGGAGATCAACCGGAACCAGAGGCCTACAGACATATATACGGAAAGACTCTGATAACGTATTTTCATGCCCACGTGGAACGCCCCGAAGAAGAATGGTCCCTGGCCAAATTGTGCCAGTTTAATCACGAATACTTCCATCTCGATGACTGGAACTGGGAGATTGAGAGAATCATGGTGACAAGTCATGGTTCTGAACAAGAGAGCCTGCTCTTTCCTCAATACAAGTTCTCTCAGCCAATTGAGCTTCGGGACCAAGAAACATGGCGATATGCTATGTGGAGCACCGGAATCTGTCGAAATCTGTTTGCGTCCATCGATGTCAGGCAGACAGAGCACCCCCAAATCAACAAGGATGGTGACGGTGATACGGTCATGGGGGACGCCGATAAAGATCCAGGCGACAACGGCTCCCATAGGAACACAGATGACGAGTCCGGTCAACCTCCAGAACTGGAGGACCTTGCTCCTGCCATACCTGAGAGGCCGGTGAACGATGTCACGGAGGAGGAAGAGGAGGAAGTTGTTGCAAACGCAGTGAGCGGCATGATGGAGAACATTCGTTTCCAACGTGAGAATGTCGAGGAAGCCATGCTCAACCTGGGGGTTGGCATCGATGGGAAGGTGCCGTGGATAGCAACCAAAACCCCCATGTCTCACCAAGTAGTTGGCATCAACTGGTTGGTGCAACAGAAGGACGGACCTGTCCGCGGCGGTTTGTTGGCGGACGACTGCGGTGTAGGCAAAGTAAGTTTAACATTTTCCTGATATTTGTCGTCCCCTCTTCGACTTTGGAGAGCTCTGACAAGGGCTCTGACTTTGCCTCTGACTTTGACTCTGACATGGGCTCTGACTTTGCCTCTGACTTTGACTCTGACATGGGCTCTGACTTTGCCTCTGACTTTGACTCTGACATGGGCTCTGACTTTGCCTCTGACTTTGACTCTGACATGGGCTCTGACTTTGCCTCTGACTTTGACTCTGACGAGGGCTCTGACATTTGCTCCTTATTGCTTGTTCATTAGACCACGGCTAACATTTTTCCCAACAGACTCTACAGACAATTGGGCTGATAGCTTTTCAAGCCACCCAATTCGACGAAGAAGCCGCACTCAGCGAGAGGCGCATGAAGTTTCCGCATGCGACGTTGATCGTCTGTCCAAAACAGATGGTTATAGAATGGATGGCAGCGATCGGAAGGGATGCACCAGGCCACACGGTGCTGCAGCATCATGGAGACTATGATTTGCGCCTCTCCTGGTCGAAATGCTCAGCGCCCGAGCATCTGAGGGTCATCGTGACAACCGTGGGAACATTGAAAGCCCGGTGGAAGAAAAGCCGGTTCCTTCCACCAAAGGAGCCAGGAAAACGCAAAGCTCCTCCTTCTCGACTTTGGTGGGAGGAAAAAGGTGTCCGGCCCGAATTCAGCCGGATCGTGATTGATGAGGCGCATCGACACAATGGTGCCGGTGCCAGAAAGGCTACCTCTGGCCACAAAGACTTTTGGAGGCACCTTCAATCCTTTGAGGCAAAGACGCATTGGTTCTTGTCAGCCACGCCAATTACGACGAAGGTTGAAGACTTGCGCTGGGTGTGCAAGTTCCTGGAACGGCCGGAGATGCTGCGAGACAATGCAGCCAACGTCTGGATCGACCCGACGGCTGCCGACAACAGACTTGAATTCGTCGAAGGTTCGGAGACCATCGTGTACGACCCAGAGGTGATAGCCAAAGGATCTCAGGTGCACTGTACGCTGAAGGCATGGGACAGACATCTGCAACCTGATGCCGACACTTGCAGCGCTTTGCAGGACTGGATCAAGGAACGCCAGATCCAGCAGCCTGATGGGCCCGACCAGGATGCCGATTCCGATGACGGCCTCGTCGAGTGGCAAGAGGATCTGGACCGTCTGCAGGCCATCCTCACAGATCGATTGGGGCACTTCCTGGAGAGTGTCATGCTTAGGCGCAGCATGGATTCCAGGATCCCATTCGACTCTGACAGGACGATCTTGAAAATGTGTGCAATGGAAATCCGGACAGAGGCCCTTCCGTGTGATGCGACCGACAAGCCCATCCACGATTCTGTCTTCCGGGGACATATGGGCAACAATCCACATCGGGCATACCGGTACATCCGGATAGTCGCCATGGCCCCAGTTCTAGGACCTTGGTCAATGATGGACCCCGAGACCCATCAGGTCTTGTTGGACACCGTGTACTCCAGCTGTGATCCTGATGTGGATCAGGTCCGGAAGTGCCTGAAGATCTTCCTGGAGACATACCCTCAGTTTGCAGGGCATTTCCCGTCCTCACGAGTCCGGACAATGACAAACAATGAGCTGGCGGTCTCCATGGCCATTGGATCGCCGAAACTCAAATGGCTCATGTGGCACATGGCCAAGTTGCACCAGAGAAGACCCTACAAAAAGGTGATCCTCTGGACCTACTGGCCACTATCGCAGTGGTTTGTAGAGCAGTTCCTCCGGCTACTTGGCTACAAAGCCAAGAAAATGCCGGCAGCGATGACGGCTGCAAAGCGAAAAGCTTTGCAGGAAGACTTCAACCGACCCGGCGGACAGACACAGGTGCTGTGTCTCTCCTATCGAACGAGCAATGAAGGTTTAAACCTTCATGAGGACTGTTGCAACACAGTTCTGATGGAGCTTGGAAACTCCTCGTCACAGGAGACCCAGGCATGGTCTCGTGTCCGCCGAATCGGACAAACAAAGTCTCAAACGACTCTGAGGCTTATCAACAGTGACTCCTCGGATGCCAAACACTAGGAGACCCTCAAACAGCGGGCCAATCCCACACACATTGCATTGGGCATTCTGAAAAAGATGCAGGAAGATGCTGGTGAAAGCGGCAAAGGTCTCAGTGGGGAGGACATTTACAACAGGTTTGTTGGCAAGAAGAATTAAGCCAGCAACCCTCAGTCTCCTGGAACAGTTCTCTTCCTGTCCGTCTCCCCGTCGGTCTCTCTGTCGGTCTCGCTGTCTGTCGGTCTCCTCGTCGGTCTCGCTGTTTGTCCCCTCGTCGGTCTCCCCGTCTGTCTCGCTGTTGGTCTCCTCCTTGTCGGTCTCGCTGTCTGTCTCCTCCTTGTCGGTCTCGCTGTTGGTCTCCTTTTCGGTCTCCCCGTCTGTCTCGCTGTTGGTCTCCTCCTTGTCGGTCTCGCTGTCGGTCTCCTCCTTGTCGGTCTCGCTGTCGGTCTCCTCCTTGTCGGTCTCGCTGTCGGTCTCCTCTTCGGTCTCCCCGTCTGTCTCGCTGTTGGTCTCCTCCTTGTCGGTCTCGCTGTCGGTCTCCTCCTTGTCGGTCTCGCTGTCGGTCTCCTACTTGTCGGTCTCGCTGTCGGTCTCCTCCTCTTCGGTCTCCCCGTCTGTCTAGCTGTCGGTCTCCTTGTCGGTCTCCTTGTCGGTCTCCTTGTCGGTCTTCTTGTCGGTCTCTCTGTCGGTTTTGTTTTCGGTCTCCTTTGTCTGTATTCTGCTGTTTGTCTTTGTCCTGGAGTTTTAAGGTCGTTTTAGAAGGTTGGGTAGCAACATCTGCGGAGTATTTAGGATGCATCTTTTGAGGAGTTTTGTTTATTATAAAGTAAAAGGTTGTGTATATGGAGTTTTGTTTATTATAAAGTAAAAGGTTGTGTATATGGAGTTTTGTTTATTATAAAGTAAAAGGTTGTGTATATACCGGTCATTCTGTAATTGTTAGATACAAATAGAGATTGTCTCTAAAACACATTGGAGCGGCTCATTTGGTCCATACGCACTAATGTTTGCAGCAAGGTTGCTATATGATCGGAGCATGAAACATCCATGCGCCGTGACACACGCATCCTTAAACTTCAATTATATCGAATCAGCTCTGACAAATATTGAGAATCAACTCTGACTCTGACAGGCAGGAATAATCGACTATGACAAGCAGGAATAATCGACTCTGACGGGCAGCAAGAGTCGACTCGACTCTGACAGGCAGCAAGAGTCGACTCTGACAGGCAGCAACAGTCGACTCTGACAGGCAGCAACAGTCGACTTTGACAGGCAGCAAGAGTCGACTCTGACAGGCAGCAACAGTCGACCACCACATTCCACGTGTCACCTCTGACACGCACGGCCCCCCTACCGCGGTAACCTCGATAACAGTGACATTACTGCGCAGTTGAACTTTACCCAGCGTGGCTTAGCATGCCATACAGGCAGCTCGCACCTACCGCCTCAAGCGTGTTTGCTCGGCCACAAGATTCGGGGTTGCCGACACTAGTCCAATTGAGGCGTCGGTCACGACCTGACACTCGGACTCTGCCATTCACTGACGTCGGGAGTTTGTAAAGCAGACATATCCTGCCGCTTGTCGACGTTTATTCAAGAGATAAAAGCACAGTGGAATCTTGCAAGCTTTGTACAACATACAGCTGTACACACCCTCCGACATCGTCACAATGAACCACAATGGTAGGTGACCTGGAAATCATTGCATATACCTGAAACTAATTTCGTACAGAATTGTCCACAAACTGTCTAGAGGTTGAAACATTTGGCCATGGAACTTGTCCTTCGCCGCCTACTTCAGAGGCCGCTTGCACTGAAGCTTCTGAACCCAATTCCGAAGAGTCATGGGTTCATCATAACTTTGTTGCCGTTCTCGATTTGCTCAACGAGTCGGATCGTGCCTGGTGCCTGGGCCAGGAATCCATAGACAGCAAGGAGAGCGAAGTCAAAGAGGAGGAGTGTTGCTGGGGGCAGGGTGTCTCAACATCATCAGATGATTCACGAGGTAGCACCTGGGCCCGGAAGAAGGAAATTGAGAGATCCCGTATCCAATGGCAAAGGAATAAGTATACCCAATGGCGGACGTGGAAATGGACCAGAGAAGCAGAAGGATTGGATGTAGGGAGGGAAGCAGCCATAGAGCAGGATCCGGACTTCGGATTTTGGTACAGTGATTTTGGCGGTTCAGACACGGGTGAATCTGTTGAATGCGACTCCTAAGAAGATTAAAAGTCCACAATACTGGTCCAGAGAGGTTCTATTTCGAAAAATTTTGTCAACTACTATATCCTATGTGTAGATCGCACTGTTTGTGCCACAACTCTATTAGCATACGTCTGTCTAATAATTATATGCTTTTTTCAAGCTTTGACCGCCTATACATACTTCACACTTAGCTCCAATTGTCAGCGTAGCCGTGCATGTTAAGCTTACCATGTCCGAGTTGGCTCTAGTCATTTGTCAGAGCTGGAACTTCGCCTGTAATTACCTACTGTCAGAGTGCCCGTGCAGTGTGTTGAGACTCTCCATGTCCGAGTTGGCTCTAGTCATTTGTCAGAGCTGGAACTCCGCCTGCGATTACCTACTGTCAGAGTGCCCGTGCAGTGTGTTGAGACTCGCCATGTCCGAGTTGGCTCTAGTCACTTGTCAGAGCTGGAACTCCGCCTGCAATTTCCCACGTCAGAGTGTGCCAGCGTGGCTCTCGGAGCCTACAGCATGCTAATGAAGCGGTGTGTGTGATATATAACCACCCCCTGAGGCCCTGAGGACCTGAGTTCTCCAAAAAATCTTGCATCCCCGTACTTTTTTTCTATTTCTGCTATCCAGCCGACTTTTACAATGCCTGCAAACAACAGTCAAGTTCAACGACAAAGATCCCGCGATCTGTTGACTGATGAGGAGCCGCCCAGTCAACGGCAACGAGCCGTAAAAAATAAATCCAAACCGGCGGCTAAACCGGCGGCTAAACCGGCGGCTAAACCGGCGGCTAAACCGGCGGCTGAACCACATCGCTCTCGGGGGTCTTCCGGTAAGTCTTCCCAAGCAAAGGGTAAAGACAAAGAAAGGACCGGCTCCCTATCAATTCTGACCCAGACTGCGCCGGTGCCGTCGTCGGACGACATCGATGGTGACAACCTCCCGGATCCTTTGGGTGATCAAACCGAGTCGGACGAAGACCATTACGACAGAATGGACAAACGGCGCACCACTACACAGTCTCTCCAGTCTCCGTTGCCGATCGACATTGGCAGCTCCCCGGCCCCGGCCCCGTCCATATCACTAGAAGTGCCTCGGTCACCGCCCAGAACAAGCCGTAGCACAAGACGCACCGACAGGAGAAGCTTATCTCCATCGGTTCCGGTATTCTCATGGCGTACACCTAGGTTATTTGAACATTTTGACTGATTGTTGAACTAAATGTTCTAGGTTCTGCGGAAGAGAAGCTCTGAGTCTGAGCTGGAACTGGACAATGGGCGCTTAATTTCCAAGGAGCATCGTGTTGTCGGAAACTTGTCCAAGGATGCGGAACAAGTTTGGCCACTGGCACGTGACTTTTTCCGGTTGCGAATCCTGACTCAGAACCCGTTTCCGGACGACTCTGAAGACCTGGCTCTGAGCTGTCTGAAGGATGCGTCCATGGAAGGCGTCTATCATAGTAATGACCTGAAGACTATAAGCACTCTGACAGTTCAGCTCTGACAGTTCAGCTCTGACAATTCCACTGACAAATATAGTTGGCGGACCGACAAAGCAACTACCGGGGCGAGATGATCAAGGTTGCGAAAATTGTGGTCGAGACACAATACGACCTTCACAACACAGAATCCTCGCAGAGGGTCCAGTTGATAGAAAAGCTGATCGATCCGGAGCGCTGCATCTTCCACCACAAGGATTTTGACGACGAGGTAGTATATCATTACAGTCCTGTCATGCCACAAACGGCTGCTAATTCAATCCGTGTATCAGAATCCTCGGAAGATGTTTCTCCACCCGGCATTGACCGAAACCTTGAGAGGAAGCTTGTTCGATATGGGCAAGAAGATGGCGCAGCGGCGGGCATACGTATTATTCTACAGTGAGGGTAAATTGACTGCAGTAAGTCTTGTACTTGCAGCGACCGCGGTTCAGTTTGCGTTGTCTATGATACTGCCAACCATCAGCACAAATAAGAATTTTGAAGGTGATATTTGGAGAAGTAAGTACATACTTGGCTTTCATGAGTAGTTGTTTATGCTTATACGCTCTAGGGCGATACCAAGATCTCATGGACCAATGGAACACCATCCCTGCCGGCCCGCAGGAAAAGATTCTGAACATTCAGTGGAATCGACTCGGGCATTGTGTTGAGAAAAAGCCAGTCGTTTCGTGGGACAAGAACTTTGATTTGGCCGAGGGAGAAGAATAGATTCAATAGAAGTATATAGATGATAGATTTGGATTGCTGTTCGGGTGGTTTTTTCCTGGAGTTTACGGTACGGTTGTTTAAAGGAGTTTACGGTTTTGTTTATGTTGTCGTTTAAAGGAGTTCACGGCGTCGTTTTGAAGGTGTTGCTGAAAGGAAGATGCGATGTTGTTAGCAAGTAGAGACGTAATGCAACACAATTATGTGCCAACACAATGCCCGTGACTGTTGTGAGAACACCATTTTGGTCCAAACTTTGACATCGCCAACGTAGACTCCGACGATGCCAACGTAGACTCCGATATCGCCAACGTAGATGGAACGACGGGTATTTTGGACTCTGACATGGCCAACGTAGACTCTGACATCGCCAACGTAGACTCCGAAATGGCCAACTTAGACTCCGACGATGCCAACGTAGACTCCGACATCGCCAACGTAGATGGAACGACGGGTATTTTGGACTCTGACATGGCCAACGTAGACTCTGACATCGCCAACGTAGACTCTGACATGGCCAACATAGACTCTGACATGGCCAACGTAGACTCCGACGATGCCAACGTAGACTCCGACATCGCCAACGTAGATGGAACGACGGGTATTTTGGACTCTGACATGGCCAACGTAGACTCTGACATCGCCAACGTAGACTCCGACATGGCCAACGTAGACTCTGACATCGCCAACGTAGACTGCGACGATGCCAACGTAGACTCCGACATCGCCAACGTAGATGGAACGACGGGTATTTTGGACTCTGACATGGCCAACGTAGACTCTGACATCGCCAACGTAGACTCTGACATGGCCAACGTAGACTCCGACATGGCCAACGTAGGGCGTCGTGAGCCTGAGCGTAGCATGCAAGATCGCTAAAATAGCTTGCAAGGTTGCTACGCTTAGGCCGCAAGGTTGCTACGCTTAGCACGCGGAGTTCCTAAATTACTTGCAATTTCCCAACGTAGGCCGCTCGGTCCCCAAAATACCTCCTGTTTGGCAACGTAGGCTAAAAAAGGGGGCATTGAAAAAAGGGAGGTAACGTAGCAACCTTGCGTGCGATTTTGGGAGAACGGCGGTAACGTAGGAACGTTGCGCCCTACGTTACCGGGGGCCTTGCGATGTTGTCGAATCGACGTATATCGGCTAATTTAGGCTAACGTAGGAGTTTTAGGAGTTTTAGCACAAAATGACCTTTTCGTGACGCATAGTGAGTATATATGGTCATGATAAGGTGGATTTAGCAGAGAATACTGGTGTTTATGACGAGTTGTCAGTCGCGATCGTGCTGGCGAGCGTTGGTGTGCAGGTCGGCATTTGTGGTGTTCAACTGAGCAGAGTTGTCGAACTTAGAGCGAAACAACTTGAACAAAGCAATGGGGGCATTGAACTACCCTCCAAAACTCAGGGGCAGACGGCTCGGGCGGTGTGACTATTAGCGTGCAGAGTTTTCACCGCAATTTCATTTGCTCATTTCCACCGTGTGTGTCCCCTGCAATGGGGTCAAAGCAGCGCCTAAAACGCCGCCGAGTCATGTTTTGTGTCACGGAGTTCGCCGAGCAGGAGTGGTTTGCTGCGTAGATTGCAGCTAAACGAGTGTATTTGTGAGAACATGTCAGTTTTCGCAAACTTTACAATGTTTGTCTCTGCAGTTTTGAACCTTGGTCGAAATACAGCTGCCAACCACGCAACGGCACCCGAACATTATGTCCAAACTTTTCGAAGGTGAGTTCAACACCCTCAGGTTACTGTTTAATTATTGATCTTTGCAGTTCTAGACCTGGATACAATCAAACAACGCGAATGCGAACCTTCACAATGACGCTCCCTAGCACGATTGCGACCGACATCTCGCCGTCAAACACCTGTATTCTTTGGACGATCTACGACTAAGCAGCAATCCATAGATTATCGGCCAATCCTCTGTCAAAGCAGCTTTCCATAAAAAAGTGTCGAATCGTTAAAGATTCGACGATCTGTCGACAAAGCTGCAATCCATAATACAAGGCCGAGTCCTGAATTATCGGCCAATCCTCTGTCACACCAGCATTCCATAAGAGAAGGCCGAATCCTTAGATTATCGGCCAATCCTCTCTCACAGCAGCATTGCATAAAAAAGCGTCGAATCCTTGAAGATTCGACGATATACGACAATGCAGCAATCTATCATAAAAGGCCGAATCCTTAGATTATCGGCCAATCCTCTGTCAAAGCAGCGAATCCATAATAAAGTGTCGAATCCTTAAAGATTCGACGATCTGTCGACAAAGCAGCAATCCATCATAAAAGGCCGAATCCTTAGATTATCGGCCAATCCTCTGTCAAAGCAGCGAATCCATAATAAAAGACCGAATCCTTAGATTATCGGCCGATCCTCTGTCAAAGCAGCGAATCCATAATAAAAGACCGAATCCTTAGATTATCGGCCAATCCTCTGTCAAAGCAGCGAATCCATCATAAAAGGCCGAATACTATATCATCCGACGAATCCTTAGACTATCGGCTAATCCTATGTCAAAGCAGCATTCCATAAAAAAGCGTCGAATCCTTAAAGATTCGACGATCTGTCGACCAAGCAGCAATCCATAAAAAAAGGCCGAATCCTATACGATTCGACGATTGCTACGGCAAAGCAGCAATCCATAAGAATAGGCCGAATCCTATAAGATCCGTCGAATCCTTAGATTATTGGCCAATCCTCTGTCAAAGCAGCGAATCCATCATAAAAGGCCGAATCCTTAGATTATCGGCCAATCCTCTGTCAAAGCAGCGAATCCATCATAAAAGGCCGAATCCTTAGATTATCGGCCAATCCTCTGTCAAAGCAGCGAATCCATAATAAAAGACCGAATCCTTAGATTATCGGCCAATCCTCTGTCAAAGCAGCGAATCCATCATAAAAAGCCGAATACTATATCATCCGACGAATCCTTAGACTATCGGCTAATCCTATGTCAAAGCAGCATTCCATAAAAAAGCGTCGAATCCTTAAAGATTCGACGGTCTGTCGACCAAGCAGCAATCCATAAAAAAAGGCCGAATCCTATACGATTCGACGATTGCTACGGCAAAGCAGCAATCCATAAGAATAGGCCGAATCCTATAAGATCCGTCGAATCCTTAGATTATTGGCCAATCCTCTGTCAAAGCAGCTAATCCATCATAAAAGGCCGAATCCTTAGATTATCGGCCAATCCTCTGTCAAAGCAGCGAATCCATCATAAAAGGCCGAATCCTTAGATTATCGGCCAATCCTCTGTCAAAGCAGCGAATCCATCATAAAAGGCCGAATCCTTAGATTATCGGCCAATCCTCTGTCAAAGCAGCGAATCCATCATAAAAGGCCGAATCCTTAGATTATCGGCCAATCCTTTGTCAAAGCAGCGAATCCATAATAAAAGGCCGAATCCTTGAAGATTCGACGATCCGTCTACAAAGCAGCCGATCAGACGGTCATTAGCACCGTGAATACCGTGAATATAGCGTACATAGTCATAGATGGCACATAGTCATAGATAGCATATAGTCATAAATAGCATAATAGAACCCTCGATAAAAGAAACTCTCTCCATATGTGCGATGCATGACTAAACCGGCGATGAATGACCAAACCGGCGAAAAACCATAAAACCAGTGAATATGACCATACATACGGCCTGACATAGGATCGCCACTTTACAGGCGTACAATGCACTGCTGCTGTATCGAGGGCGACCTGTCATGTGTGGCAACCTTAGGCTGCGACACGGGGTGTGTAGGAGCATTCGCTGAAGCGTCGCAACCGTTGCACCCTCATGTTAGATCCTGGCAACGGTTGCACCCGTACAGAAGACCCTGGCGACACAGGCGACTCAGGCGACAAATAAAGTGGAACGGTCCGTACCTAAGACGGCCGATATTAAATAAGGCAATATTTTTTCCTGATGTATTCAGCGGTGTATTATGCTAACTATGCTATTAGAGACAATATATACAGAAACCACCTCGCCGCCGTCGTGCACGGCGTTCGATCCAACATCAATTATCGCGTCTTTGGCTATATCACGTATATAGCCACAGACTGGTGGATTGTATTCAGCACTTAGTGATTCGACGGATTGCTGTATAAAATCAGCTCTGACGCCCACTCTGACAGCAACTCTGATTCAGAGTCGACCCTGCCAACGCCTGTGACATCTATTCCAGCAGCGACTCTGACGCCCACTCTGACAGCAACTCTGACAGCAACTCTGATTCAGAGTCGACCCTGCCAACGCCTGTGACATCTATTCCAGCAACGACTCTGACGCCCACTCTGACAGCAACTCTGACAGCAACTCTGACAACAACTCTGATTCAGAGTCGACCCTGCCAACGCCTGTGACATCTATTCCAGCAACGACTCTGACGCCCACTCTGACAGCGACTCTGACAGCTACTCCGATTCAGAGTCGACCCTGCGAATGCCTGTGACAACTATTCCAGCAGCGACTCTGACGCCCACTCTGACAGCAACTCTGACAGCAACCCTGATTCAGAGTTGACACTGCCAACGCCTCTGACATCTATTCCAGCAGCGACTCTGACGCCCACTCTGACAGCAACCCTGATTCAGTGTTGACACTGCCAACGCCTTTGACATCTATTCCAACAGCGACTCTGACGCCCAGTCTGACAGCGACTCTGACAGCAACCCTGATTCAGTGTTGACCCTGCCAACGCCTGTGACATCAATTCCAGCAAAGACTCTGAAGTCCACTGTGACAGCAACTCTGACAGCAACTCCGATTCAGAGTCGACCCTGCGAATGCCTGTGACATCTATTCCAGCAGCGACTCTGACGCCCACTCTGACAGCAACTCTGACAGCAACCCTGATTCAGAGTTGACACTGCCAACGCCTCTGACATCTATTCCAGCAGCGACTCTGACGCCCACTCTGACAGCAACTCTGACAGCAATTCCGATTCAGAGTCGACCTTGACAATGCCTGTGACATCTATTCCAGCAACCACTCTGAAGTCCACTCTGACAGCAACTCCGATGCCAGCCGTGGTCTCCGCGTGTCCTGCCGAGCATACAGGGTAAAACTTGATGTACAGTGTTGTAAAACTCTCGCGAGATATAGTTGTTGATATAATATTTGCCTGGAGCACCGGTAGGAACAAGATGAGCGGGACGGAGTATGACAGCGACAGGCAAAACAATATATTCCTTGGATGTTCCACAGTCTATTCTGGCAACCCTTTGGACGGATGCCATCCTATGAGCCTTCTTGACATGCCCACTATTGATCAACTCAAGACGTCTTAAGAAAATAATATTATGATGAACAATCCTTGTGGAAAAACCTTGATGAATAGCCGACACTTGATCAGCAATGCGAAATACTGATATTATTTAGCCAAATCAGAGTCCTTCTGCACGGAGTCTTGAGTCTGCCTTGCCTACCGTCCCTGAGTACATCACACAATCGTATCATGTATTTATTTATAGTTCATACAAGCATGCAGCCCCAAGGTTATGGCTAACTAAAGCGAAAAGAAAAACATATGAAAAGAAAACCATATGAAAGATAGTATGCGGCTGAACACTGCTCAACCTGTTCGGCTGCGGCCTCAGTGTGACGCAGTCCTTTTCAATCTGCCCGGCAGGTGTTGTATTTCCAGGTTGCGTTCAACCATGTATGTGCCTTGGGTCTTTAAATGCCCTCCTCCTCTTCTGCTCCGACCTCCGCTTCAGCGTCTCCGTCGTCACCTTCATCATCTTCCTCACCTTCCTCAACTTCCTCAACTTCCTCAACTTCATTCAGTGTGCCCCAACCCATGACCGCCCGGCCTTGCCAGTACAGGTCAGTTGGGGAATTGTCAGACGTAGGTTGTTGTCCAGATGTGTACCAGTTGTGGCTGCCGATACCAGTTATCTTCAAGAACTCCAAGGTTTATTCAAGATTCTTGTCGTTATACAGCAGGTCTTGTCGTTTTACAGCAGGTCCCACCTCTTTAGCCTTTGGTTGTTTATTCCTTTGAGCAGTCTGCGTCTGTGTGTTCTGTAGAGTGAACACTGGAGCAGGACATGTTCGCCTGTTTGTTTTGGGCTTCAGCAGCTCCATTTGCTATCGGTGACTTCTTTGGCTTGAATCTTCTTCAGGTAGTCTTTGAAGAAGCCATGCCCCGTCTTGAAGGAAAGTAGTTGGAACGTTGCGTGCCTAGTCAAGGCGTTGTAGCACTCTGCCATGTGCATCTTGGGCCAGTGGGTGTTGTTGTTTTGGACATAGTACTTGCCATGTTTGGATGTGGTCCACTGTTTTCTCCAGTCAAGCAGCTGTTGTGCTTTGACCTGGCGTCTCAGGAAGGAGAGCATCAGGAAAAAATCTTGCCGTATTTAAGATCGGCCTCCTTAGATACGCACCGTTCCACTTTATTTGTCGCCTGAGTCGCCTGTGTCGCCAGGGTCTTCTGTACGGGTGCAACCGTTGCCGGAATCTAACATAAGGGTGCAACGGTTGCGACGCCTCAGCGCAGCTTCCCACACACCCTGTGTCGCAGCCTAAGGTTGCCACACATGACAGGTCGCCCTCGATACAGCAGCAGTGCATGTTACGCCTGTGAAGTGGCGATCCTATGTCAGGCCGTATGTACGGTCATATTCACTGGTTTTATGGTTTTTCGCCGGTTTGGTCATTCATCACCGGTTTAGTCATGCAACGCCGGTTCATTCTTATTTATTTATTTATTTATTTTTATTTATAGTTCATACAAGCATGCAGCCCTAAGGCTATGGCTAACTAAAACGAAAAAGAAAAACATATGAAAAGAAAACCATATGAAAGATAATATGCGGCTGAACACTCCTTAACCTGTTCGGCCGCGGCCTTAGTGTGTCGCAGTCCTTTTCAATCTGCCCGGTTGGTGTTGTATTTCCAGGTTGCGTTCAACCATGTGTGTGCCTTGGGTCTTTAAATGCCCTCCTCCTCTCCTGCCCCCGCCTCTGCTTCCGCGTCTCCGTCATCACCTGCATCACCATCATCGCCTTCCTCACCTTCCTCAACTTCCTCAACTTCCTCAACTTCATTCAGTGTTCCCCACCCCATAACTGCCCGGCCTTGCCAGTACAAGTCGGTTGGGGAGTTGTCAGATGTAGCTTGTTGTCCAGATGTATACCAGTTGTGGCTGCCGATACCAGTTGTCTTCAAGAACTCCAAAGTTTGTTCAAGATTCTTGTCGTTGTACAGCAGGTCCCACCTCTTTGGCCTTAGGTTATCGATTTCTTTGAGTAGTCTGCGTCTGTGTGTTCTGTAAAGTGTACACTGGAGCAGGACATGTTCGCCAGTTTGTTTTGGGCTTCCACAGTTGCATTTGCCATTGGTGACGTCTTTGGCTTGAATCTTCTTCAGGTAATCTTTGAAGAAGCCATGCCCCGTCTTGAAGGAGAGTAGTTGGAATGTTGCGTGCCTGGTCAAGGTGTTGTAGCACTCTGCCATGTGCATCTTGGGCCAGTGGGTGCTGTTGTTTTGGACGTAGTACTTGCCGTGTTTGGATGTGGTCCACTGTTTCCTCCAGTCAAGCAGCTGTTGTGCTTTGACCTGACGTCTCAGGAAGGAGAGAGTGGTGGTGGTGTGGTGTGGTTGTTCTTTTTGTGTTGCTTTGTTGGCCAGTTCGTCAGACTTTTCGTTTCCAGGTACCCCCGTGTGGCCTGGTACCCAGCAAATCTTCAAACCAACTTCCATCTCTTCTAGTTTTGTGGCCAGTTCGTCCACTGCCAGTGCTATTGCCTGCCCAGGTCCTGGTGCAGTGTGTGACATTCTTGCGATTGCAGCCTGGTTGTCAAGGAATACATACACATCTTTTGGTTTGTGCATGTTTCTTTCCACCAGCCGCGTACATCTCTTAACTGCTAGAAGCGCCCCCTCTAGCTCAGCATCATACACTTCTGCCTCTGTTCCAAGAGGCAGTACCAACGAAATGTCTGGAGTACCACTGCCCTGCATGATGTACACACCAGCGCCTGTAACCCCATTGTCTTGTTTTGAGCCATCACTGTATGCAATCATGTAATGGCTGTCTTCTTTGATCTTGTCAAGCAGCAGAAAGTGTAACTCAGTCGCCTGCTCCTTGTCTGCTTGCTCAATAATCCATTGAACTTTAGATTCGTGCCATGGTGGTGTGTGTGTTGCATTGAAGGTTTCGATTTCAGTGGTTGGTTTCAGCCACGCCCTGACAGTGTGTAGTAGGGCATCTAGTCTGCTGAGGAACTTTGGTTTGTCTGAGTCGCAGTGCCACTGAGTTGTTGACTCCAGCTCTTCGTCTCTTGTAGTGGTGTCAAAACAAGGAGGAAAGGTTTCCGGGCATCTTGTTCTGATGGGGTGGGATTCAGGAAGTGTTGCGATTCTGAGGGCATATCTTCTAGCAATGTGGTTGAGTCTGATTGTGGTGGGAGGGATTGCTGCTTCCGCTTCAAGTGCAGCTGTTGGTGTTGTTCTGAACGCGCCCATGATTCCTCTCAGGGCGCTATTCTGGACCATCTGTAGCTTTTTTGCCAGCTGTTTCTGGCCTTTCCACCATATTTCCACTCCAAAGTCCATTACTGGAAGGACTGTTGTGGTGAACAGTGTTCGCATGGTGCTTGGAGTGATGCCTGACTGGGTGTTTGCCATTCTGCTAAAGGCAAAGTATGCTCTTGTCGCAGCTGTGGTTTTGAGCTTGATGTGGTGGCTGAAGTTGAGTTTGCTATCTAGCCATACTCCCAGCCATCTGACAACCGGTGATGGCTCAATGATAGCGCCATTAGGGAGTGTGATTGCAGTCTGGTCTGGATTTCGTTTGGTTGAGAAGTGGATGAGTTCAGACTTGGGGCCGTCGAATGTGAGGGCATTGTTGTCTGACCAGGTGAAGAGTGTTCGCACAATCTTCTGGATTTGCTTGCAATTGGCAGTGGTGCTCTTGCCAGATACCACGATTGCAACGTCATCAATGTATGAAGGGCAGTTGATGTTAGGATGCTTCTTCTCAAGCTCATCAAAGAGTGGTTTGAGGTAAAGCAGGAACAGAATTGGTGAGATTGGGGAACCTTGAGGAATTCCCGTCTGTACTGGTTGCAATGTTTCTTTGTCTCCGTCAAAGGCCAATGCTGTTGTTCTGTTGTTGAGGAAATCGGAAACCCAGGATAGCACAGGTGGTGGAAGTCCCATCTGAGCCAGTGTGTGTTTGAGACGGGTGGAGGAGACATTGTCGAAAGCGCCCTTGACATCCAGAAGTACAGTTGAGACCACTTGCTTTTCCTTCTTGCCAACATCAATGTCGTGTGCTAAACACATCACTGCATCAATGGCATTTCTCTGTTTCCTCCCCCCCATCTGTGCCTTGTGTAAGAGATTGTACTTCTCAGACAAGAATCCCAATCTTGTTGCCATGATCTTTTCAAGCACCTTTCCCAAGCAGTTGAGCAGGGCGATGGGCCTGTATGACTTTGGTGTGGAGTAGTCAGGTTTGTTTGGCTTTCTGATGACAGCTGTTGTTGATTCCCGCCAGCATACAGGATGGTATCCACGTTTGGCTAGTTGTGCATATATGGTGTTGAACATGTGTGGGATCGCTTGGTAGGCTTTCTGCAAGCAGAGGAATGGGAGTCCGTCTGGGCCTGGGGCTTTGTTGGGGTGAGATGTGAGGATTGCTTTTTCAACTTCTCTTTTGGTGACCGGTTCCCAAGGCAGTTGAAGTCTGGGTGTGTCTTGAGCTTGTGGGGGGTAGTTAGGTGGTGGTGGAAACATAACAGTTCGAAAAAGGCTGCACTTTTCTTCAAACGTAATGTGCGCGTTGTTGTCAGAGTCCAGCAATACTGGAGTTCTTTCAGTAACTCTGGGTTTGGTGTATCGCAATAGGCTGAATGCATCCGTCTCTTTGACTTGTTCAAGGTACTCAACCCAGTTTTTCTGTTTCTGTACTCTGATGTGTCTGAAGTACAGGTTTCGCTTGGTTGTGAATCTCAGCCAGTTGGCCCTGGTCCTCTCCTCCTTAAAATCTCTTAACGCCTGGGCCATATTCTTTCTGTCCTGAGACAGTTCCTCACACCACCACCTCTTCGCCCTTGGTGAGTGCTTCATGACTGGTGTTGACTTTCTGGTGGCTGATACAATGATATCCCTAAGGTAACAGGCAGCCGCTTCCAGGTTGTCAGTGTTGTGTGAATTGTCCATCAGCTCTTTCCATCTGCGCTTTGATTCTTCCTCGGATTCAATGAGCGCGTTGTTGAAGCATTCCCAGTCTGCTTGCTTCCAGTTGTAATGTTGTGCAAGTGGTGGAGTCACTGTGTCTAGACTGTCCGAAATCAAGTCAAACTTGATCACCTCATGATCAGACCCAGTTGTATGTTTGTCGTCAATGGCCCAGTTGATGGTGTTGTTGTGGAGTGATGCAGAAGAGAAGACAAGATCAAGGACGGATCTGGTCAGGCCCGTCTTTGCATGGTAGGTGTGGACGTCAGGTTCATTAACTAGAGTGAAGTTGTTACTCTCCATCAGTTGAACAAGAACGTCTGCTCTGGCAGGCCGTTTGTGTTGGTTCCACCATGGGTGGTGTGCATTCATGTCGCCAGCTAGAATGCTTCTTGGTGGAAATGTGATATTAGTGAGTGTTCGCTCAATCGTTCTTGTTGTGTCTGGTTCGCCTGGAACTTTCTCATTGTATATGTTAAACAGGCGAGTAATTGGAATGGTAGGTGTGGAGATATCAAGCACTTGTAAATCTGGATCAGTGCTGATATCTGGGCGGGGGGTGACTTTAAGGAAAGGATTGGTGGTAGAAACAAAGGCCATAGTCCTGGGCCTTCGGTTTGATGGTGGTGGTAAGATCGCCTGAAAAGAGGGATGGGGAATAGTAGTGGCTGATCTTGAAAAGGGTTCTTGCAGAAGTAGAATATCTGCTGTGCCGGCAGCTGATTGAAGGAGTGACTGCATTACATTGGTGCTTCTTGCACAATTGTGTACAAGAATTCGGATTTTGTGAGCTGTAGTTGGTGCACTATTCATTCATAATAGTGTCTACAGTGTTGCCTTTGTTTGCGTTGACTCTCAGTTGGAACCGGGAGTGGAGGAGAGTGATTGTGGGGCAGCTGGGGTCATTCGCCTTGTGTTTTCCTTTGCAGTTGCAGCAGGAAGGCGTCTGGTGTGGGCAAAGTTTCCCTACTGCATTGCAACTCTCGCACTTGTGTTCTGAAGTGTGGTGCCCCTCACCACATACTCTGCATCTTACATCTCTCCTGCATCTCTGCTGTGGGTGGCCAAAGTCCTGGCACTTAGTGCATTGGTCATGTGGCCTGACCGAGTAGAATTCCTCCACCTTTTGAGTGTCTCCCAGGATCTGGAGGCCGTGTTTAACCATCATCTTCATGGTTTCTCTGTTTTCCACTGCCAGTACTACTGACGAGTGGACTTTGCCAGTGCGCTTCTCTGATTTGAGCAGGTATCTTGGTGTGTTTACCACCTTGACTCTGCTGTTAAATTCGTGGATTTCAGACTTCAACTTCTCCATTCCTTCAGGTGTGTCTGGAAAGTATTCTTGGTGGATCCCGTGCACAAGCACCTTGGCCCAGTCTTCACTGGTTCTGATCTCCTGAGTTTCCTTGTCCGCCTGATTGATAGCCTTTTGAATCTGGTCTTTGTATTGTAGCACATCTTGTGCAGTGCAGTCGTCTTTTGTCATCACTACAATATTGCCTCTGGGGTTGAGGGTAGCACTTGCGATTTTGAGTTGAGGAGGGGCTTGAGCCTGGTGTAATGCCGTGTTCATTGTGTCCCTCAGTTCTAGTGAGTTGATCGTCTTGTTTGTAGTTGAAGTGTTCCTCAGGATAGTGAAAGTTCTTGCCTTTTTGCTGGGTCCGGTTGGTGTTGGTGTAGTTTTTGAAGCGTTTTTGGGGCCAGTGGGGGTTGAGCTTGCTACTTGGCTCCAGGTCTTCTTGCTGTTGGGATCCGCAGTAGTGGTAGGCGTGGTGTTTTTCAGTAGAATGTCAATTTTGTCTTCAAGTGCCTTGATCTTTTTGTTCTGTTTTGCAATGACGCCTCTGAATAGTTGAGACACCTTGGCTACAATGTTGGTGACCAGCAGACTGTCTTCGAATGCGCCTTCTTCTTCTTCCTCTTCATCTTCTTCTCCAAGGCTTTCCATCAAGTCAGGTTCTGCATGTACCCTAGGTGGGCTGCTAGGGTGGTTCGGTTGTTCAATTGTTGAGAATCTTGAAATGTTCGCATACCCTTGGTTCCTGACGCTTTTGAGGTCGGGCTCCATTGAATATATGCTTTCAGTTCCACTTCTCTTTCTATTGGTAGGGTTGTTGGAGCCGGAAGGGTTGTTGAGGGTGCTGTGAATAGTGTGGTTTGTGCTGGTGATGGGATCAGATGAGATAGCTACATCTAGAAGGGGTGGTTTGTTTTTGTCTTTGGTTTTGCGCAACATGTTTCTGTTGTTTGCGGTGGTTGTTTCTTAAATATCAGAGTGATATGTGGTGTAGGAAATTGTGGTGGGGTGTTCTGACTAAGACTTTGGTGATGGTGTGTGTGGTGGTGCGCAGGGGGTGTGCTGAGTAACAATACCACACCAAAAATTCCGCAATTCAAAAATGCAAGAACAGCAAAAAATAATGATGCCTTGCAGAACAGAAATCCCTGTTTAAAGGGGGGGAGACTTGATGGGGGGGATAGCGTGGGAATTGAAAAATTCTCAAAGGTTCTGGTAGCAGGTGGTGAGACCTGTGTAGGGAGTGGTGTTGAGGCTCTGCTGGTAGAGAATTTCGAAAAATTCGCTTAGAAGAGGGGTAAAATTGCTGTATCTCCACAACCAAAAGTCGGACGCTTTCGAAAAGTGGTAGATACGCTCGAGGGCGTTTGCTTAGCCCAGGATAAAATTTTCGGAGCGTTTGGAGTTGTTGTTGTGGAGTTCTGCCGAAATTCGGAGATTTTTACCCCTGAAAAAGGGGTAAAATCGCGATTTTTGCAACAACACCCACAAAAGGAGTTATTATTTTTCGAAAATTGGAGGGTGTGGTATTTCAGGTGTAAGGAATTGATTTATTGACTTATTTTTCTCGTAGCTGTTGTGGTTGTTGACTTTTATTTTTGGTGGGGTGCTTGCTTGTGGCGCTTGAGTGATGACTCCGCCGGTTCATTCATTCATCGCACATATGGAGAGAGTTTCTTTAATCGAGGGTTGTATTATGCTATCTATGACTATGTATGCTATGACTATATACGCGATATCCACAGGATTGACGGTGCTAATGACCGTCAGATGGGCTGGCCAGCGACGGTGCGTCAGTTTGACGAATCTTAAAGGATTCGGCCTATTCTATGGAATGCTGCTTTGACAGAGGATTGGCCGACAATCTAAGGATTCGGCCTTTTATTATGGATTCACTGCTTTGACAGAGCGTTGGCCAATAATCTAAGAATTCGACGGTATTATGGAATGCTGCTGTGATATAGGATTAGCAGATAATTTAAGGATTCGACGCTTTTATGGTTTCGACGCTTCCTCATGGAATGCTGCTTTGTCGACGGATCGTCGAATCTTTAAGGATTCGGCCTATTACATGGAAAGCTGCGTTGTCGCGATATTCACCGGATTGACGGTGCCAATGACCGTCAGATCGGCTGGCTAGCGATGAATCTTTTTAGACTCGACGCTTTTTTATAGAATGCCGCTTAGTCGTCGATCGTCCAAAAAATACAGGTGTTTGACGGCGAGATGTCGGTCGCGATCGTGCTAGGGAGCGTCATTGTAATGAATCGAATTCGCGGTGTTTGATTTTATCCAGGTCTAGAACTGTAAAGATCAATTATTAAACAGTAATCTAAGGGTGTTGAACTCACCTTCGAAAAGTTTGGGCACAATGTTCGGGTGCTGTTGCGGGTTGGCAGCTGTATTTTGACCAAGGTTCAAAACTGCAAAGACAAACATCGCAAAGTTTGCGAAAACTGACATGTTCTCACAAATACACTGGTTTAGCTGCAATCTACGCAGCAAACCACTCCTGCGCGGCGACTTCTGTGACACAAAACATGACTCGGCGGTGTTCTTGGCGCTGCTTTGACCCCGTTGCAGGGGCTGCACACACCGGAAATGAGCAAAGGAAATTGCGGTGAAAACTCTGCACGCTAATAGTCACACCGCCCGAGCCGTCTGCCCCTGAGTTTTGAAGGGTAGTTCAATGCCCCCATTGCTTTGTTCAAGTTTTTTCGCTCTAGGTTCAACAACTCTGCTGAGGTGAATACCACAAATGCTGACCTGCACACCGACGCTCGCCAGCACGATCACAACTGACAACTTGCCGTCACACACCAGTATTCTCTGCTCAAGCCACCTTATCATGACCATATATACCTACGATGGATACAGGTCATACCAGCATTGTATGAGGTCCGTCGCTGGCCAGCCAATCTGACGGACGGTGATTAGCACCGTCAATCCGGGGAATATCGCAACCAAGCAGCGTTCTATAGATATCGTCGAATCGTCAGATTATCTGCTAATCCTATGTCAAAGCAGCATTCCATAATACAGCGTCGAATCCAAAGATTATCCGCTAATCCTATGTCAAAGCAACATTCCATAATAAAGCGTCGCATCCTTGAAGATTCGACGATCCGTCGACAAAGCAGTGTTCCATAAAACCGTCGAATCCTTAGATTATCGGCCAACTCTCTGTCAAAGCAGCGAATCCATAATAGAAGGCCGAATGTTACCGCGGGCGGTAACTAGTAGCGTTGCCAGACGCATAATATGTTGTTCGGAACATATAGGGAGCATAGATAACGATACGGTCGTTCATAGGACACACGTAGCGTAGGTACGTGGGCCAAGGGTTCTAGACCAAGGCCGTTTGCATAGCTAGGAAGTGTGTACCACTTGAAGGCATTAGATGCGATGCGGGGTAAACAGTATTGGCTGTTAGGAGTACACGTCACCCGAGACATAGTTGAAAGACACTGGGCAATGGTGACTGCGCACCCCTCTATATAGTTTTAGGGTAGAGGGCTAGAGCCCTGCCGTGTTGTATATATAGGGGCGTGATGATACGGGGTTACAATGTATAGTATCATCACACGCACCAGACACCAAGCCAAGTCCCCTCTAGTAAAAATATCATCTTTTGTTACAAAGAATAAATCGGCTGCTTTATACGTCAAGGAGTTATACTGCTAAAACCCCTCTATTAGTACAATTGCAATTCTTGGTGATAAAAGACATCATACACCGTGGGCCAACGTCTATCGTCAATAACGCCTCTGGACGTCCCCCGTAACAGTATATTTCTACTAGACTACACTACCAATTGCAATCATCGCTCACTTCAAGCGATACAGAATCGGTGCGATACCAAGACCGCAAAACCTGCGACCGCACCCTATATCGGGCACCCTTAAACGAACCAGAGTTCTTAACCTACAAGACTATTACGGTCATTACGGCGTTGGAGCAACAATCTACCAGAAAATGACTAGCTCAAACAACGATCAGCAAATGGCTGAAGCCCTGGAGGAGATGTTAGTAAACTCAGAGCAACCGCATCGGGAACCATCATTTTCTTTCGAATCTCCAACCGACCAAGACGATTTTGACAGTGGCTGGAAAGCTCAACAACTCACGTATTATACGGGTCCTCCACCCCAAAATTAGCAACCACCTAAATTGGTATCCCTCGTTAGTGATGACGAAGGTTCAGGGGAAGACCTACCCAATGCACCTGTGTTCCAATCTGAGGGCACTCGAATCAGGAAAAACGTCCTCAGAAGCAGGAGAGAAAAACTAGACAGTACTAGGTTGGCACCGTACCAACCAGGAAGACGAAGAAGCCGGTCGCCATCGAGACAGGTATACCAGGCACCGGCAGGATGGGTTACGCTACAGGCATTATGGAACGGCCTGAAGTATAAGGAAAATGACCCTATGGCCACCGACAGAATGCACCAGACTATTCAATTACTAGGCAAGGAGATGAAAAGATTGCAGAATGCAATAGCGAAAGGAGAAAAAGTAACAGATGAGAACATCGACCTGTTGGTAGGAGAATGCCGCATCGCTGAAGCACTGCTGCAAGCAAGAATGTTGGGAGTGGAAACAACAGTGGCGGATCTCAACAATGCAGTAAAAGGCCTATCAGCAGTGGTCATGGATATGACTCCAATTATCAGGAGACATTCCCAGGAGTATGACACCGCGTTAGGAGCCAAATTGGATCGGACAATTACAGACCTACAGGGAAGCTGGCAAATGGAATTTGCGGAACACGCACAAAACCGCAACGCAATCCTAGCGGATTTAGCCATCACTGAGCGTGCAATGCAACGAGTAACGGAGGCAACTGAAGCAACACAGCGCGAAATAGTTTTACTCAAAGCTACGAATCAGAATTATCAAGCGGAGATCCGAGATCTTCAGAACCAAGCTCGATATGCAAACACTCGCATGGACAGGTTGACGACGCGGCTACAAAAACTCGAAGAGGCACAGGAGGCGGAATCGGTAAACAATGAATACACCGCACAAGACATCCAGTTGAAGGTTGACCAGTTGGGTAAAAAGCTGGAGGCACAAAACAATGGGGAAACCCTAACTGGCAGGGTAACAATGCATGGAGCTAGATTGAAACGTGTCAGACCAACCGATGGAGATCCGGAGGACAGCGACCACGTCAGCAACGCCAGCACATCATTCCGCTCGGTTAGACGACGAACAGACTTCCGGTCTATGCCGCCCCCACCTGCCCCAAATAGATACCAGCGCGAAGAAAGCGTCTTCCACCAGAATCCATTCAATTTAGGCCCAGGCAATCCTAAGCCTCTAAAACCAACCGCCTTGCCTAAATACAAGGTCGGAGAGAATTGGCGACAATTTTGGAAAGTCTTAGAAAATCACATCAGGCTGTACAAGGAGCATTACCAGGGTCAGGGAGATGACGAATTTATCTTGTTGGTAGGTGATTGCCTGCAAGGCGAAGCACACAACTGGTACGACAACTACACCCGGGAAATTCAAGAAGGGGTTAGGCCGGCCCATTTTGAAACTTTCAAACAAGCTTGCGAGAAGCATTTCATTTTGGAATCAGAGACCACCGACAACCTACGCAAGATGAACAAAATTCAATATAACGGAAATATTGAAGAGTACCTAACTAAACTCGTGGATCTCAATCAGATTGTTGGTTTGGGAGAGGCTGCATGAAGGGATATGATTGAAAAAGGCCTTAATGACGACATCCGGGACAAGATAGCCGATGTTGAACCTCCAAATGACGACGACGCTTTCGTCAATCTTGTCAGAAGATGCGGCAGGTGATTTGAGGAAAAGAAACGGAAAAGCGGATATTACAGCTCGGATAAGAAAAAGTACGACCCAGAAAGAGTATTGGGATTCCATAAGCGGGACGTTAGGAAGGTGGATCGGAAACAGTTGGCGGACAGGGTACCGTATCCAAGTCGGGAGTCATCATTTACACCAAAGCCATCAAAAACGTATGAGACAGGTAAGACTTTTGCGGAGCTAACAGCAGGGATTCCGGGACCGGTTATCAAGGAACGTATCGAGAACAGGAGATGCGCACGTTGCGACACTGCCGGACACACAGCAAGGACATGCTTGGGAAAGATCAAGATTGCAGCTATGGAGACGGAGGACATCAGGGATGAACAAGATCAGGATTACAGGGAAAGTCGACAAATTGAAACCACGACTACGGAGGATTCGGAACAGATCGATCAATCGGAGGAGGAGTATTTTCATTAGGCTGCCTTGCTATAGCAGGTCAAGGTGGCGTGGTTAGGATAGGGGCTGTTGATGGTTGTACGGTTAATTCCACACCAACGGAGATAGCATCCGCTGGAGCGACCCCTGTAATTGGGAACAGACCTCACTATAAATTTTTAGTGAACAAAAAGCCTGCTACTGCAATGCTGGATTTAGGATGTAACGCTATAGTCCTAAGCAAAGAATATTGCACGACGAACAACATCAAAACATTCATTACCAAATACTCAGCACCACGGGACATATCGAACCGACCCATCGGAGATTGCTTAGTCGTCAGCGAACAAGTCGAAATGGAATACAACGGTCACTTTACTCAAGAAATAGCCGTCGTCATCCCCTCAGACAAAGATGTACTGATACCTCCGCACTACTTGCAAACACATAATGGAGTTTACGACGGCTCGACCATGGCGTTAACCTTCAATTGCAAAGACGTAACACATTCCAGAGTACAAGTTTCCACTATCACCATTAGCCTGGAATGGGATGAATCCGTGTTAGACGATCCTGATGCAATTGAAATTGGCTCTGTGGCAACAACCACGACCCCAGACCTAAAAGGAATCTTGCCAGCAAAGTATCACCCATACATGGTGCTGTTCGACCCATCAGAAGCAGAGAAACTACCCGCCAGAACAATCTTCAAACACAAAATCGAACTTACAGCAGAACCGAAGAAGGGTCGAATCTATAAACTTTCTGCTAAAGAACTGGAAGCCTTGAAGGAATACATTCAAAAGATGCTAGCCTAAGGAAAGAGTAGGCTATCAAACTCGCCCTGCTCGGCCCCCATACTATTCGTCCCCAAGAAAAACAGAAAGTTACGGCTATGCGTGGACTGTTGAGACCTCAACAAAATAACAGTTAAAGACGGCACAGTAACTCCACTAATGGACGAATTGATGGAACGCGTTCGCGGAGCTTCACGGTTCACCAAGTTCAACTTGAAAAATGGCTTCAACCTGATAAGGATCAAGGATGGTGATGAATGGAAAACCGCTTTCAGCACGAGATACAGACAATACGAATACCCCGTGATGCCATTCGGTCTCTGCAACGCACCGTCCACTTTACAGAGGACGATGAATGAAATATTTCACGACATGCTGGACGACGGAGTAGTTTGCTGTATTGACAACATTTTGATTTACACTAAAGGCAGCCGGAAAGACCACAAAACTCTCGTGTGCAAGGTCCTTGAACGCCTGCTCAAGTATGGGTTATGTATAGCAATAGAAAAATGCGAGTCTTCCGCGACGGAACTACCGTACCTAGGACACATCGTCTCTGGAACCGGAGTACGAATGTACCCCGAAAGAATAGAAGCCGTATTGAATTGGCCAACACCGAAGTCAATCAAGCAAGCCCAGCAATTCAATGGATTTGCTAATTTCTATCGCCGGTTCGTGCAAGGCTATGCACAAATCAATGCACCCATATTGGATGTAATCAGTTCACCAAAATTCTATTGGGGGGATCGGGAGCAAAAGGCATTTGACTATCTCAAAAAGGCATTTACTACTGCGCCTATGGTCAGACATTTCGATCCAGAACTTCAAGCAATCCTGGAAACAGATGCTTCCGCCTACGCTACGGGAGCAATATTGAGCCAACAACATGACAAACGTCTACATCCCGCAGCGTTCCACTCAAAAAAGATGACCCCTGCCGAAAGTAACTACGACATTCATGACAAGGAAATGCTCTGTATAGTTCAGAGTTTGATTAAATGGCGCTCATGGCTTCACGGCGCCAAACACAAAATATTGATCTACTCGGACCATCAAAGTTTAAAGTACTTTGAAAGACCTCGGATGTTGTATGGACGACAAGCAAGATGGGCGGAAACATTAATGCCTTTTAGTTACGAAATAATCTTTCGCAGTGGAGTCAAGAACGGCAAGGCAGACGTGCTATCTCGCAATCCGGAGCATTGCGTGGAGAAGGAGGGTACTAATGATTCGAACGATATTGGCTATCAATTCAAGTTTGGGGCACTACTAACAGGGCAGGACGTGGCTACTGGACCAAATCAACTCAAGCTTGGAATGACAACGGTTAACCTTGCCAACTCCGAGATCAACAAACCAACCTCAACGTTTGCGGATAAATGCCAGAAAACCTACACAACGGACGAAAACGTAGAACTATCCAAGGAATGGACCAACCTAAGCGGACTCTGTTACAAGGATCACCTATTGCGACCACCCCAAGCATTGTGGAAAGAAATCGTTACTTCAGAACACAAGCGCGCACACTGGGGAAGAGACAAGACAATAGAAGTGATCGAACGGAACTTTGATATCCCAGGGTTGCGTACCATAGTCGAAGAAGTGATCAAACACTGCGATAGTTGTCAACGCGCCAAACACAAACGGCATAAGCGCTACGGATTACTCAATCCACTGGACTTACCTCCTCGACCTTGGTCTTCTATCTCGATGGACTTTGTTGTAAAACTCCCACTAACACAAAACGGCAACGAACACATATGGGTCATAGTCGATCGCTTCACAAAGATGGCTCACTTTGTACCTATCCCTAATATCCAGGCTTCTGATCTAGCAAAGCTTTTCGTTAAAGAAATATGGCGCCTCCACGGATTGCCAGACGACATCGTGTCCGACAGAGACAGTTGCTTTACCGGCAACTTTTGGCAAACTACTCTCGAATTACTATCGATGAAGGATAATCTGTCTACAGCCTTCCATCCGGAAACCGACGGCCAGACGGAGAGAGTTAACCAGGTTCTCGAACAATGTTTACGCATCTTCATCATGAACAGAAAAGACTGGGATGAACTACTTCCACTGGCGAAATACGAATACAACAACAGTCATCATTCCAGCGCCAGGATGTCGCCCTTCTATGCCAACTACGGTCAGCACCCCAGATCCATATGGCCGATAGAACAGAAACAAGTTCGCAACCCGGCCAGCGAGCACTTCGTACACTACTTGGAAGAAACCCATAAGCAATTAAAAGAAAACCTGGAAGCTGCTAGAGAAGCTATGATACGAAGACACGATACCGCCAAAGTCAATAAGGACGGAAAATCAACAGGAGTAACACGGTATGGGATGCAGCAGCCCGAGTTCACTATCGGACAAGAAGTATTGTTGGATACTCGCAACATGCCAAGGGGTAAGCTCGACAATCGTAAAGCTGGACCGTTCAAGCTTTCTTGGGTAGGAAAATCCGCTTGCAAACTGGAAGGCATCCCCGAGGGATACCACCCTGTGTTCCACGTATCTCTTCTAGAACCATATCACCGTGGCGAAGACGCTCCGCCAGAAGTCACGCTGCCGCCGCTTCCCGATGGTGCTGGACACTACACCCCGGAAAAAACCATCGAACATGGACTTGACGATGATGACAATGACACGTTCCTGGTGTTATGGAAGGGTTATCCAATTGAAGAAGCGACCTGGGAACCGTACGAATCTTTGGTACCCGGAGCCGAAGAGGTATTGGCAACCTTTTATCGGCGTCACAAAAAGGTCAAACATCACCGTAACTGGGAAATCGATTACGCAAGTTCCAAGCAAAGACAGGAGAATACCGAGGGGTCCAGAGTCAGCAAGAGAAGGAAAGAGTAAGTATATTTTCCTTTGTTCAAATATTATATTGATTCATTATATCTCTTACCTTGTTATGTTCGGGACGAACATATTGGAGAAGGAGGGTTCTGTTACCGCGGGCGGTAACTAGTAGCGTTGCCAGACGCATAATATGTTGTTCGGGACATATAGGGAGCATAGAAAACGATACGGTAGTTCATAGGATACACGTAGCGTAGGTACGTGGGCCAAGGGTTATAGACCAAGGCCGTTTGCATAGCTATGAAGTGTGTACCACTTGAAGGCAGTAGGTGCGATGCGGAGTACACAGTATTGGCTGTTAGGAGTACACGTCACCCGAGACATAGTTGAAAGAGACTGGGCGATGGTGACTGTGCACCCCTCTATATAGTTTTAGGGTAGAGGGCTAGAGCCCTGCCGTGTTGTATATATAGGGGCGTGATGATACGGGGTTACAAAGTATAGTATCATCACACGCACCAGACACCAAGCCAAGTCCTCTCTAGTAAAAATATCATCTTTTGTTACAAAGAATAAATCGGCTGCTTTATACCTCAAGGAGTTATACTGCTAAAACCCCTCTATTAGTACAATTGCAATTCTTGGTGATAAAAGACTTCATACACCGTGGGCCAACGTCTATCGTCGATAACGCCTCTGGACGTCCCCCGTAACACCGAATCCTTAGATTATCAGCCAATCCTCTGTCAGAGCAGCATTCCATAATAAAGCGTCGAATACTTAAAGATTCAACGATCCGTCGACAAAGCAGCTTTCCATAGAATACTAGGCCAAATCCTTGAAGATCCGTCGAACCCTTAGATTATCTGCTAATCCTATGTCAAAGCAGCATTCCATAATAAAGCGTCGAATCCTCAAAGATTCGACGATCCGTCGACAAAGCAGCATTCTATAGATCTCCGTCGAATCCTTAGATTATCTGCTAACCATATGTCAAAGCAGCATTCCAGAAAACCGCCGAATCCTTAGATTATCGGCCAATCCTCTGTCAAAGCACCATTCCATAATGAAGCGTCGAATCCTTAAAGAGTGGACGATCTGTCGCTGGCCAGCCGATCTGACAGTCATAAGCACCGTGAATATTGTGAATATCGCGTATATAGTCATAGATAGCATATAATCAAAGATAGCTAATAAAACAGCGTTCAAAGAACCTTCTCTCTATTGCCGCGCAAGCGCAAATAGCCGCTGTGAATTAAATCAGAAATCTATCCAAACTGCGGATATCTTCCATAAAGCAGCCCGCGTGCAGTCATCTTCCATAAAGCAGCTTCGCGGTCGGGCATCTTCCATAAAGTAGCTCCGCGGTCGGGCATCTTCCATAAAGCAGCCCGCAGTGCGAGCATCTCCGGTAATTACGCTGCACAGACCGTGAACTTGACGGATAGATGCTGGTGTTGGAACCTCTCCCTGTAATTAGTCGGCAAGCGCGTGTTGTCGCTGACAAGGGCCGGGCTGCAGGCTAGTTCAGGGGCAAGTTGTCAACTCAACATTGGTTTGCTGACGAGTCCGGCCTGCAGGGTAGTTCACTGAAGCGATCCCCCTGCAAGCCGCTTCCCTACGCCGGCATTTTTGTTCGATATGCTCCGCGGTCGCCCAGGTCGCCCAGGTCGCCCAGGTCGCCCAGGTTGTTCTTTTTGTGTTGCTTTGTTGGCCATTTCGTCAGACTTTTCGTTTCCAGGTACCCCCGTGTGGCCTGGTACCCAGCAAATCTTCAAACCAACTTCCATCTCTTCTAGTTTTGTGGCCAGTTCGTCCACTCCCAGTGCTATTGCCTGCCCAGGTCCTGGTGCAGTGTGTGCCATTTTTGCGATTGCAGTCTGGTTGTCAAGGAATACATATACATCTTTTGGTTTGTGTATGTTTCTTTCCACCAGCCGCGTACATCTCTTAACTGCTAGAAGCGCCCCCTCTAGCTCTGCATCATACACCTCTGCCTCTGTTCCAAGAGGCAGTACCGACGAAATGTCTGGATTACCACTGCCCTGCATGATGTACACACCAGCGCCTGTTACCCCATTGTCTTGTTTTGAGCCATCACTGTATGCAATCATGTAATGGCTGTCTTCTTTGATCTTGTCAAGCAGCAGAAAGTGTAACTCAGTTGCCTGCTCCTTGTCTGCTCGCTCAATAATACATTGAACTTTGGATTCGTGCCATGGTGGTGTCTCTGTTGCATTGTAGGTTTCGATTTCAGTGGTAGGTCTTAGCCACGCCCTGACAGTGTCTAGTAGGGCATCTAGTCTGCTGAGAAACTTTGGTTTGTCTACGTCGCAGTGCCACTGAGCTGTTGACTCCACCTCTTCGTTTCTTGTGGTGGTGTAAAAACAAGGGCAAAGGTTTCCGGGCATCTTGTTCTGATGGGGTGGGATTCAGGAAGTGTTGCGGTTCTGAGGGCATATCTTCTGCCAATGTAGTTGAGTCTGACTGTGGTGGGAGGGATTGCTGCTTCCGCTTCAAGTGCAGCTGTTGGTGTTGTTCTGAATGCGCCCATGATTTCTCTCAATGCGCTATTCTGGACCATCTGTAGCTTTGTTATACATATGTACACATCTTTTATATTTACCCTTCATTCATTGTTCCCCTGCCTGAACAGTACCCTCCATTTCATATACCACCCGGTCCAAGAACGGTTTTAGAATGGAAGGTAGCAACGCAACGCAGCAACCACGCTTACGAGAGAGACCTTACCGGTGCATATGTTACTGAGATTTATCCTTGAGCATAAACACAAGTACTGCACTGCGCCGCAGGTTCTTCTCCGTGAGTTGTATGGTAAAAGTGTGCACTTGCTACAATCCCATAGTAAAAAAGTTTTTTTCGGACCCAAAAATAACCCTGGAGTCGTAATGGGCGATTGTTAAAGCGCAATGTACCTGGTGGGTATATGTAAAGAGGCGGTCACAGCTGAAAAAGATCAAAGTCTCAGATGTTCGACGTTTTAGCTTTCTGTGATCATTTTACACATTGTGCGGCCCAGGCCTTATCTGGTGGTATATCCAGAGTCCGATTGACTGTGTGGAGAGTGTTATCATTGTGTTGACACATTACCGACAATAGCCGAGTATTAGAGCCCGAATAGTTATGTAGTCGGCTGCGCCTCGGGTGTTGAAAGTGTTGGTCTTCCAATTAACTCAAGACACGTCAAGACGACGGGGCGTAAGTTTGTGCAGGCTGTCTCCGCCGAGTATCCTTTACTGTTCTTATCTCTTTATCATTCTCTTCTTGCATTCTCTAGCGTCTATAGCGTAGATAGGCCGTGCGACTGTTGATCCGAAGCTGCGTACTTAAGTGACGCCGGGGAGGACCTCAGAAAAGACAACAAGGCATACACGAGCCATAAAATATATTCTAGTTTACAAACCTAAGATTGTGCCTTATATCTTTCATCTTTGTTGAACCCTGTTCTAACACTATATATTGTATCCTCATCGTACCTTTGTTAAACTCCTATTTTGCACCTATACGCCTATCCTCTACGAATACGCACAACCACGATGGCCGATAGCATGTCAGTCGATCCTCGTGCTTCGAGCGCTGGCCCCGAGCCACCAACCGCCTCTCAGTCCGGCACAGCTTCTTCCTCACAGGCTCTCGTTCCAATGACTCTAACCGACGATACGGGTAACCAACATAAACGAATGGTTCTTCCCATCGTCAAGAAGCTGGTGAGTGATCGCCAACAGCTTCAAGAACTCGTTCAGACATTTTTGAGTCTGAGCGACGCCGAACAAGCCATTGTGCCATACCGCAACCAGATTGCGCCAACGGTCAATGATTTGTCCATCGAGATCAGCCATGTTATGAATAAACTCATTCATAAGCAATCGGTCAATGAGAATTCCCTTCACGAATTGTCTCTCTACGCTCGACAAATCAAGGATGTGGTGCTGCAGCAATCCTTTGCCATGCAGCGCAGTAGCCTGCAAAACGAAGAACAGTTCCCACAGCAGCAACACAGTCTCCAGAAATTGTGGGTCAATTCCATTGATATGGCTCAACGCTTGAACGATCGTTTCGCCCGACAAGACACACATAACGAACTTATGTTGTCCAACCAAAGCGAGTTGGTCCAGAGGATTCTATCCACAGAATCCACCTTGAACCACCAAATCAAGCAATACTGCGATGGCATCAAGGCAGAGCTTCAGTCTCAGACTGATCAGGCTCTGAAGGAAACCATTGACAATGTTGGTCTTGCCTTTGCGGGCAAGAACGACGAAAACACCAAGGCTGTTAAACGCCTTGAACGGTCATTGCGAGAGGTCAAACTCGCCGGTAACGAAAAATGGAACCACATCGAAAGCCAACTTAAGACCTTGGCCTTGGAATATGGCGCCTATTGTCCCAGTGAGTGGATGAAGACGAAGATACAAGAGGCCTTGATCGAAAATAATCGACAAGTGGAAAAACAGCTGCGGGAGAAAGTTGCGCCGGTTGACCAAGCAATTTACTCCGCACTTCCACACGACAATGGCACTGATTACTCCGGTGACAGTGTCCGCATTTTCGATTTTGGTTTGCCTCCGGTGGATGTTCCTTCCGCAAAGAGACCACGGATGCGCGGTGCACTTCCGCCTCCACCACCGCCACCATTCAATAGGAATGGTATGGACCCCGATGATTCTGATCACAGTTCTTCCAGTTCCGACTCGAGCAACTCTGGGTACTCGACCGATTCTTCCGAAGAACGACGACGCAGACTGCGCCGTCGTCCCACAAGGGAGGACAAAAGAGCCAAAGAGCGCAAGAGAGAGGAACGCCGCAGAAAGAAGTTGGAGAAACGCAAACGAGATGCAGTCCCTCTCCCGACTGTAGTCTACGTCCAACAACCCAAGATGGCCGAACCACCAAAATGGTACGGCAAGATTGGGGAAGACTGGGAAACGTGGAAGGATGCCATGGAGAACGCCATGGGTTATACTGAAGCGAGTATCCAGTCGGAGCGGCACAAGATCCAGTGGACCGGTACCTTCTTCCACGACGCTGGTCGTCGTTGGTATGAAGCATACCGTAAGGATCAGCAGGCCAATGGTTGGTATGATGACTGGAAGTCCTTTATGGACAGAGCAGACAAATACTACCGTTCCAAATTGGCTGCTGAGGATCATCTGGCGAAGTTGCACCAACTTCGCTATGAGGGTGACATTGCGGACCTTATGCAGCGTGCGAAGCTGATCAATCTTAAGGTCAACCAGACGGAGATTACCTGGCGTCATACTATGCTTGACAAAGTTTCTTCTGAAGTTCGTCGGAGGTTCCATTCGAAGGAACCACCCAAGGATGACGACGACTTCAACGAACTCTTGGTCATGGCGGGTAAAGAAGTGGAAGAGGACGCCAGGCGAGACAGGTTTTACGGACACAAGTCGGTCAATGTCGAAGTCCGTAAATCGAACAACAAACAGGAGCGATCCCTGGCCGACCGGATCACCTCCAAACCACACCAACCTCAGCACCAGAAGCATCAATCGACCGGTGGTGGGATGCAGACCCATAAAAACAGCAAAGGACAAACTTGGAAGGAGGCCCATATCGGAATTCCTGACCATTTAATCACGGAGAGGAAAAAATCCAAACATTGCACCCTATGCGACTATGGGCCGACTGCCGACGGCAACTTCCACCATAAATGGTTTGATTGCTACCGCCAAAAGAACACGACTGGAGGCAACCCCAACAAGACCAAGGTTGCAGCTGGACGGGTGTTCAGGAAGGGCAAAAACAAGGTGGCCGCACTCAGTACTCGAATCACTTCGGAGATTCGTAACGTCACTGATGGACCACAAGTTGCTGCCTTCTCCAGTCGGATGCCTGTTTCGTACCATGAAGCGGTGACACCGAGTGAGGGGACTCCTCGTGTTGCCGGTTTCCGTAGGCCTGCGGCATATTACGCTGCAGTGGCTGAAAGAGACGACGTTGCTTCTCTGTACGAACCAGACGAAGAATAGCAATTAAGGCCTATTGCCAAAATTGCTGTTGCTGGTACAAAGAGGTCGGGATCGGATGCTGCCGGACAGCCTCCGACTAAAAAAGTTATGCTTTCTTCTCCTTTTTCCGGGTCACGGCCCATTTTTTCTTTTAAGTTGATGAAAATCGGAAAAGACCAAAAAGATGTACTTGCGCGTGTTTTGTTAGATTCTGGCGCTTCTGTTCCTATGTTATCGCAATCTTTTGTTTCTGATTTTCACATCCCTAAGGTGCAACGAGATGTTCCACTCCAGATTTATGATTACGGTGGTAATCCTGTTCCTGAAGTGGGCAAAGCCTTTACTTTTCCTTGTTTACTCAATTTTGGAAGTCATTTTTCGACGGAGACCTTTGAGATTGCTACTCTTGACAGTGAATTCGACATGATCCTGCCTTGGTGGTGGATTGTCAAACACAGACCAGGCAACTGGTATCTGGGAGACGTCCAATTCACTAGCGATTATTGTTTACAGAATTGCACTCACGAAGCGACTCAAACTACATCAATCGATTACGATGAGACGGTTCTCGAATGGGGCGACCAGATGTATTCTTGCGGAGCGGTTCGGTTTACTCCCGAAAACAACGATTCGGTTTTGTCGGACGTCAAATCTAAGATCCCAAGCATCTACTGGGAATACGCAGAGGCGTTTACCGAACGACAATCCGAAAAACTCCCGCCACATCGCCCCTACGATCATAAAATCGATTTACTTCCAGGTCAACAACCACCCTGGGGCCCAATATACGCTCTTTCCGAAGTAGAGTTAAAGACGCTACATGAGTATATTGAGGAAATGCTGCGGACTGGCAAGATTCGCAGAAGCAACTCCCCAGCCGGTGCACCAATTTTCTTTGTTCCCAAACCACACGGTCGTGGCCTTCGACTAGTTGTCGACTATCGAGGTCTCAACAGAGTTACGGTTATGGATCGTTGCCCACTGCCTCTCATGAATGAGCTCAGAGATAGAGTCCGATCCGCTAAGATTTTCTCCAAGATTGATCTTAAATCGGGCTATAATCTCCTGAGACTCAGAGAGGGTGATGAATGGAAAACTGCTTTCCGCAGTCGTTATGGACACTTTGAGTACTTGGTTATGCCTTTTGGATTGGCCAATGCTCCAGCTACTTTTCAAGCTGCGATGAACGATATCTTCAGAGATCTGTTGGATGACGGGGTAGTTGTCTATATTGACGATATCCTGATTTACTCCGAGACTGAGCAAGATCACGTTCGTATCGTAAAGGAAGTCTTACGACGCATCACACAACACGGCTTAGCTGCTGCGTTGGAGAAATGTGAATTTCATGTCAAGTCTGTTGAATTTTTAGGCTATATTATCTCCGATCATGGTATATCCATGACAACTGATAAGGTCGACAGCATTCTTGCATGGAAATCGCCCAAGTCCGTCCGAGACGTACAAGTTTTTATGGGGTTTTGCAATTTCTATCGAAGGTTTATCGATAATTATGCATACTTTGTCAGCCCCATATATAATACAATCAAAGGAGACGCTAAAAAGTTTGTTTGGACACAAGACGCCGAAGATCGGTTTCAGAAGCTTAAGAAATTATTTACTGAAGCACCGATCCTACGTCACTTTGATCCGAACTTACCTATCAGCATTGAGACCGATGCCTCCGACTATGCGATTGGAGCGGTCTTATCTCAGAAACATGATGGAAAATTGCATCCAGTGGCATTTATGTCGAGAAAAATGAATATTCATGAAATCAATTATGATATTCACGATAAGGAAATGTTAGCGATTGTCACTGCTTTTAAGGATTGGAGACGTTACCTCCAAGGCTCCCTACACCCTGTTACCGTCTTTTCAGATCACAAAAACCTTGAGTATTTCGAGAAAAAGGATCTTTTGCTGAATCGACGGCAAGCAAGATGGGCTTTATTCCTGGCAGACTATGACTTTACCATTCATTATCGCAAAGGCACTGAAAACGGCAAGCCTGACGCTCTTTCTCGCCGGTCGGAATACCGACCTGAGGAGGGGGACAGCGCTCAGAATCAGCCGATCATGCGCCTTCTCAAGCCTGGACAATTACTTCCAACAGAGGATACGGAGATGTCAAGTTCAACGATTTCTTCCGTACGCTTAGCTGCCTTGTCAACTCCGAAATGGTCGGATGATTTTGTTGCACGTATTAAGCAAAGCTGTCAAGCCGATGCCATATACCAAGCAGAATGTGACAAGGTGAAAGCCAATAATCCTCCGAAGGATGTTTCTCTCGATGATGATCTCCTGTATTATCAAAACCGTCTTTGGATTCCGGATGACAATGAGTTGCGAATTTGGATTGCTGAAGCCGAACATGACTCTAAGATCGCAGGTCACTTTGGACAGGAAAAAACCACTGAGCTTATCAGGCGGAATTTCTACTGGCCTAAGATGGATTTATGGATCATTGATTATGTGCGCTCGTGTCCAGAATGCCAACGCAACAAGTCTCCACGTCATGCTCAGTATGGGTTACTACAACCGCTGGAGCTACCACACGCCCCCTGGGATAGCATTGCCATGGATTTCATTACTACTTTGCCGAACTCGAATGGGTTCACTTCTATATGGGTGATTATTGACCGCTTCACCAAGATGGCTCATTTTATCCCCATCAAGAAAGGCATGAAGAATAAGCAGTTAGTTATGCTGTTCTCAAAAGAAATCTGGCGGCTACACGGGCTACCTTCGTCAATTGTGTCTGACGGAGATTCACGATTCACGGCAAAAGAATGGGACTCACTGATGGAAAATCTTAACGTGAAACTTAAGATGAGCACGTCATTCCATCCTCAAACCGACGGTCAAACTGAGCGACTCAATCAGGTCTTAGAAGCCTACATTAGAGCGTTCAGCAATTATGAACAAGACAATTGGTCCGAGCTTCTGCCCATGGCAGAACATGCATACAACAATGCTGTTCATTCGGCCACAGGTGTTTCCCCTTTCTACGCCAACTACGGTTTTCACCCACGAACGAATTGGCCTACCAAAAAACAGGTCAAGAATCCGACAAGCCGTCTATATGCCCACTGGCTCAACAACGTCCATGAGAATCTCATTGAGAATATGAGAAAGGCTCAAGAACGTATGGCCAAGCAAGCGGACAAGAAGCGATCGGACAAATATACGTTCAAGGTGGGGGATCTCGTTATGTTGAATGGTAAGAATCTCAAGACCCGACGACCCAAAAAGAAACTGGACCATAAATTTTGGGGACCTTTCAAAATATCACGCAACATCAAGGACACCGCCTTTCAACTCGACCTACCCGCCAGCTGGAATATTCACGATGTATTCCACGTATCCCTACTCGAACGTTACAACAAATCTCAACTCTCCGGACGACCAGAACCTGATGCCGGAGCAGACGACGTCGACATGGAAGAAGAACAATACGGCGATGCGGAAGAAGTCACGGAAGAATTCGAGGTGGATGAAATACTGGATTCAACAAAGCGTGATGGAAAGGTTTTCTATATGGTTAAGTGGAAGGGTTATCCCGAAGAGAAGGATTGGACAGAGGAGCCGGCGGAACACATGCTGGATGCAAAGGAAAGTCTTTGGAATTTTCACGGTCGTTATCCCAAGAAGCCTCGCGATCCAAGGGTTCCTTCTGGTTGAGTTGTTACCTTTTTCCTTTTACTTCAATGATGTATTTTTCGCTTATTCTAAGTTTTGTTTGCATTGAAGAAAGGTTTTTTAACGGTCAACTCATCTTACAGTTATTTTGCTTTTATTTCATTTTATTTCGTGTATTTCATTAAGTTGTTTTATTGTCGTGGACGCCAACCTTGAGGAGGGGGACGTGTTATACATATGTACACATCTTTCATATTTACCTCTCATTCATTGTTACCCTGCCTGAACAGTACCCTCCATTTCATATACCACCCGGTCCAAGAACGGTTTAAGTATGGGAGGTAGCAACGCAACGCGGCAACCACGCTTACGAGAGAGACCTTAGCGGTGCATATGTTACTGAGATTTATCCTTGAGAATAAACACAAGTATTGCACTGCGCCGCAGGTTCTTCTCCGTGAGTTGTATGGTAAAAGTGTGCACTTGCTACAATCCCATAGTAAAAAAGTTTTTTTCGGACCCAAAAATAACCCTGGAGTCGTAATGGGCGATCGTTAAGGCGCAATGTACCCGGTGGGTATATGTAAGGAGGCAGTCAAAGCTGAAAAAGATCAAAGTCTCAGAACTTCGACGTTTTAGCTTTTTGTGATCATTTTACACATTGTGCGGCCCAGGCCTTATCTGGTGGTATATCGAGAGTCCGATTGACTGTGTGGAGAGTGTTATCATTGTGTTGACACATTACCGACAATAGCCGAGTATTAGCGCCCGAATAGTTATCTAGTCGGCTGCACCTCGGGTGTTGAAAGTGTTGGTCTTCCAATTAACTCAAGACACGTCAAGACGACGGGGCGTAAGTTTGTGCAGGCTGTCTCCGCCGAGTACCCTTTACTGTTCTTATCTCTTTATCATTCTCTTCTTGCATTCTCTAGCGTCTATAGCGTAGATAGGCCGTCCGACTGTTGATCCGAAGCTGCGTACTTAAGTGACGCCGGGGAGGACCTCAGAAAAGACAACAAGGCATACACGAGCCATAAAATATATTCTAGTTTACAAACCTAAGATTGTGCCTTATATCTTTCGGTGACTACCGTTCAATCGATACTTCATCTTTCTTGAACCCTGGTCTAACAGCTGCTTCGTCGTATATCGTCGGATCGTATAGCATTCGGCCTTTTCTTATGGAACGCTGCTTTGCCAGAGGATTGGCCGATAATCTAAGGATTCAGCCTTTTAGAATGGATTCGCTGCTTTGACAGAGGATTGGCCGATAATCTAAGGATTCGGCCTTTTATTATGGAATGTTGCTTTGTCGACAGATCGTCGAATCTTTAAGGATTCGACGCTTTTTTATGGAATGCTGTTACCGCGGGCGGTAACTAGTAGCGTTGCCAGACGCATAATATGTTGTTCGGAACATATAGGAAGCATAGATAACGATACGGTCGTTCATAGGATACACGTAGCGTAGGTACGTGGGTCAAGGGTTCTAGACCAAGGCCGTTTGCATAGCTAGGAAGTGTGTACCACTTGAAGGCATTAAATGCGATGCGGGGTAAACAGTATTGGCTGTTAGGAGTATACGTCACCCGAGACATAGTTGAAAGAGACTGGGCGATGGTGACTGCGCACCCCTCTATATAGTTTTAGGGTAGAGGGCTAGAGCCCTGCCGTGTTGTATATATAGGGGCGTGATGATACGGGGTTACAAAGTATATTATCATCACACGCACCAGACACCAAGCAAAGTCCCCTCTAGTAAAAATATCTTTTGTTACAAAGAATAAATCGGCTGCTTTATACCTCAAGGAGTTATACTGCTAAAACCCCTCTATAAGTACAATTGCAATTCTTGGTGATAAAAGACTTCATACACCGTGGGCCAACGTCTATCGTCGATAACGCCTCTGGACGTCCCCCGTAACAGTATATTTTTACTAGACTACACTACCAATTGCCATCATCGCTCACTTCAAGCGATACGGAATCGGTGCGATACCAAGACCGCAAAACCTGCGACCGCACCCTATATCGGGCACTCTTAAAAGAACCAGAGTTCTTCACCTACAAGACTATTACGGTCATTACGGCGTTGGAGCAACAATCTACCAGAAAATGACCAGCTCAAACAACGATCAGCAAATGGCTGAAGCCTTGGAGGAGATGTTGGTAAAATCAGAACAACTGCACCGGGAACCATCATTTTCTTTCGAACCTCCAACCGACCAAGACGATTTTGACAGTGGCTGGAGAGTCCAACAAGTCGCGTATTATACGGGTCCTCCATCCCAAAACTACCAACCTCCTAAATTGGTATCCCTCGTTAGTGACGACGAAGGTTCAGGGGAAGACCTACCCAATGCACCTGTGTTCCAATCTGAGGGCACTCGCATCAGGAAAAACGTCCTCAAAAGCAGGAAAGAAAAACTGGACAGTACTAGGTTGGCACCTTACCAACCAGGAAGGCGAAGAAGCCGGTCGCCATCAAGACAGGCATACCAGGCACCAGCAGGATGGGTTACGCTACAGGCATTATGGAACGGCCTAAAGAATAAAGAAAATGACCCTATGGCCACCGACGGAATGCACCAAACTATTCGATCACTAGGCAAGGAGATGAAAAGATTGCAGAATGCAATAGCAAAAGGAGAAAAAGTAACAGATGAGAACATCGACCTGTTGGTAGGAGAATGCCGCAGCGCTGAAGCACTGCTGCAAGCAAGAATGTTGGGAGTGGAAACAACGGTGGCGGATCTCAACAATGCAGTAAAAGGCCTATCAGCAGTGGTCATGGATATGACTCCAGTCATCAGGAGACATTTCCAGGAGTATGACACCGCGTTAGGAGCCAAATTGGATCGGACGATTACAGACCTACAGGGGAGCTGGCAAATGGAATTTGCGGAACACGCACGAAACCGCAACGCAATGATAGCGGATTTAGCCATCACTGAGCGTGCGGTACAACGAGTATCGGAAGCAACTGAAGCAACACAGCGCGAAATAGTTTTACTCAAAGCTACGAATCAGAATTATCAAGCCGAGATCCGAAATCTTCAGAACCAAGCTCGATATGCAAACACTCGCATGGACAGGTTGACGACACGGCTACAAAAACTCGAAGAGGCACAGGAGGCGGAATCGGTAAACAATGAATACACCGCACAAGACATCCAGTTGAAGGTTGACCAGTTGGGTAAAAAACTGGAGGCACAAAACAATGGGGAAACCTTAACTGGCAGGGTAACAATGCATGGAGCTAGATTGAAACGGGTCAGACCAACCGATGAAGATCCGGAGGACAGCGACCACGTCAGCAACGCCAGCACATCATTCCGCTCGGTTAGACGACGAACAGACTATGGGTCAATGCCGCCCCCACCTGCCCCAAATAGATACCAGCGCGAAGAAAGCGTCTTCCACCAGAATCCGTTCAATCTAGGCCCAGGCAATCCAAAGCCTCTGAAACCAACCGCCTTGCCTAAGTATAAGGTTGGAGAGAATTGGCGACAATTTTGGAAAGTCTTAGAAAATCACATCAGGCTGTACAAGGAGCATTACCAGGGTCGGGGAGACGACGAATTTATCTTGTTGGTAGGTGATTGCCTGCAAGGGGAAGCACACAACTGGTACGACAACTACACCCGGGAAATTCAAGAAGGTGTTAGGCCGGCCCATTTTGAAACTTTCAAACAAGCTTGCGAGAAGCGTTTCATTCTGGAATCCGAGACCACCGACAACCTACGCAAGATGAACAAAATTCAATATAACGGAAATATTGAAGAATACCTAACTAAACTCGTGGATCTCAATCAGATTGTTGGTTTGCGAGAAGCTCCATGGAGGGATATGATTGAAAAAGGCCTTAATGACGACATCCGGGACAAGATAGCCGATGTTGAACCTCCAAATGACGACGACGCTTTCGTCAATCTTGTCAGAAGATGCGGCAGGCGATTTGAGGAGAAGAAACGGAAAAGCGGATATTACAGCTCGGATAAGAAAAAGTACGACCCAGAAAGAGTATTGGGGTTCCAAAAGCGGGACGTAAGGAAGGTGGATCGGAAACAGTTGGCGGACAGGGTAACGTATCCAAGTCGGGAGTCATCATTTACGCCAAAGCCATCAAAAACGTATGAGACAGGTAAGACTTTTGCGGAACTAACAGCAGGGATTCCGGGACCGGTTATCAAGGAACGTATCAAGAACAGGAAATGCGCACGTTGCGACACTGCCGGACACACAGCAAGGACATGCTTGGGAAAGATTAAAATCGCAGCTATGGAGACGGAGGACATCAGGGATGAACAAGAACAGGATTACAGGGAAAGTCGACAAATTGAAACCACGACTACGGAGGATTCGGAACAGATTGATCAATCGGAGGAGGAGTATTTTCATTAGGCTGCCTTGCTATAGCAGGTCAAGGTGGCGTGGTTAGGATAGGGGCTGTTGATGGTTGTACGGTTAATTCCACACCAACGGAGATAGCATCCGCTGGAGCGACCCCTGTAATTGGGAACAGACCTCACTATAAATTTTTAGTGAACAAAAAGCCTGCTACTGCAATGCTGGATTTAGGATGTAACGCTATAGTCCTAAGCAAAGAATATTGCACGACGAACAACATCAAAACATTCATTACCAAATACTCAGCACCACGGGACATATCGAACCGACCCATCGGAGATTGCTTAGTCGTCAGCGAACAAGTCGAAATGGAATACAACGGTCACTTTACTCAAGAAATAGCCGTCGTCATCCCCTCAGACAAAGATGTACTGATACCTCCGCACTACTTGCAAACACATAATGGAGTTTACGACGGCTCGACCATGGCGTTAACCTTCAATTGCAAAGACGTAACACATTCCAGAGTACAAGTTTCCACTATCACCATTAGCCTGGAATGGGATGAATCCGTGTTAGACGATCCTGATGCAATTGAAATTGGCTCTGTGGCAACAACCACGACCCCGGACCTAAAAGGAATCTTGCCAGCAAAGTACCACCCATACATGGTGCTGTTCGACCCATCCGAAGCAGAGAAACTACCCGCCAGAACAATCTTCAAACACAAAATCGAACTTACAGCAGAACCAAAGAAGGGTCGAATCTATAAACTTTCGGCCAAAGAACTGGAAGCCTTGAAGGAATACATTCAAAAGATGCTAGCCGAAGGAAAGATTAGGCTATCAAACTCGCCCTGCTCGGCCCCCATACTATTTGTCCCCAAGAAAAACGGAAAGTTACGGCTATGCGTGGACTATCGAGACCTCAACAAAATAACAGTTAAAGACGGCACAGTAACTCCACTAATGGACGAATTGATGGAACGCGTTCGCGGAGCTTCACGGTTCACCAAGTTCGACTTGAAAAATGGCTTCAACCTGATAAGAATCAAGGATGGTGACGAATGGAAAACCGCTTTCAGCACGAGATACGGACAATACGAATACCTCGTGATGCCATTCGGTCTCTGCAACGCACCGTCCACTTTCCAAAGGATGATGAATGAAATATTTCACGATATGCTGGACGACGGAGTCGTTTGCTTTATTGACGACATTTTGATTTACACCAAAGGCAGCCGAGAAGACCACGAAGCGCTCGTGTGCAAGGTCCTTGAACGCCTGCTCAAGTATGGGTTATGTATAGCAATAGAAAAATGCGAGTTTTCCGCTACGGAACTACCGTACCTAGGACACATCCTCTCTGGAACCGGAGTACGAATGGACCCCGAAAGAATAGAAGCCGTATTGAATTGGCCAACACCGAAGTCAATCAAGCAAGCCCAGCAATTCAATGGATTTGCTAATTTCTATCGCCGGTTCGTGCAAGGCTATGCGCAAATCAATGCACCCATATCGGATGTAGTCAGTTCACCAAAATTCTATTGGGGGGATCGGGAGCAAAAGGCATTTGACTATCTCAAAAAGGCATTTACCACCGCGCCTATGGTCAGACATTTCGATCCAGAACTTCAAGCAATCCTGGAAACAGATGCCTCTGCCTACGCTACGGGAGCAATATTGAGCCAACGACATGACAAACGTCTACATCCCGTAGCGTTCCACTCCAAAAAGATGATACCTGCCGAAAGAAACTACGACATTCATGACAAGGAAATGCTCTGTATAGTTCAGAGTTTGATTAAATGGCGCTCATGGCTTCACGGCGCCAAACACAAAATATTAATCTACTCGGACCATCAAAGTTTAAAGTACTTTGAAAGACCTCGGATGTTGTATGGACGACAAGCAAGATGGGCGGAAACATTAATGCCTTTTAGTTACGAAATAATCTTTCGCAGTGGAGTCAAGAACGGCAAGGCAGACGTGCTATCTCGCAATCCGGAGCATTGCGTGGAGAAGGAGGGTACTAATGATCCGAACGACATTGGCTATCAATTCAAGTTTGGGGCACTACTAACAGGGCAGAACGTGGCTACTGGACCAAATCAACTCAAGCTTGGAATGACAACGGTTAACCTTGCCGACTCCGAGATCAATAAACCAACCTCAACGTTTGCGGATAAATGCCAGAAAACCTACACAACGGACGAAAACGTAGAACTATCCAAGGAATGGACCAGCCTAAGCGGACTCTGGTATAAGGATCACCTATTGCGACCACCCCAAGCATTGTGGAAAGAAATCGTTACTTCAGAACACAAGCGCGCACACTGGGGAAGAGATAAGACAATAGAAGTGATCGAACGGAACTTCGATATCCCAGGGTTGCGTACCATAGTCGAAGAAGTGATCAAACACTGCGATAGTTGTCAACGCGCCAAACACAAACGGCATAATCGCTACGGATTACTCAACCCACTGGACTTACCTCCGCGACCTTGGTCCTCTATCTCGATGGACTTTATTGTAAAACTCCCACTAACACAAAACGGCAACGAACACATATGGGTCATAGTCGATCGCTTCACAAAGATGGCTCACTTCGTACCTATCCCTAATACCCAGGCTTCTGATCTAGCAAAACTTTTCGTTAAAGAAATATGGCGCCTCCACGGATTGCCAGACGACATCGTGTCCGACAGAGACAGTCGCTTTACCGGCAACTTTTGGCACACTACTCTCGAATTACTATCGATAAAGGATAATCTGTCTACAGCCTTCCATCCGGAAACCGACGGCCAGACGGAGAGAGTTAACCAGGTTCTCGAACAATTTTTACGCATCTTCATCATGAACAGAAAAGACTGGGATGAACTACTCCCACTGGCGGAATACGAATACAACAACAGTCATCACTCAAGCGCCGGGATGTCGCCCTTCTATGCCAACTACGGTCAGCACCCCAGATCCATATGGCCGATAGAACAGAAACAAGTTCGCAACCCGGCCAGCGAGCACTTCGTGCACTACTTGGAAGAAACCCATAAGCAATTGAAAGAAAACCTGGAAGCTGCTAGAGAAGCTATGATAAGAAGACACAATACCGCCAAAGTCAACAAGGACGGAAAATCAACAGGAGTAACACGGTACGGGATGCAGCAGCCCGAGTTCACTATCGGACAAGAAGTATTGTTGGATACTCGCAACATGCCAAGGGGTAAGCTCGACAATCGTAAAGCTGGACCGTTCAAGATTTCTTGGGTAGGAAAATCCGGGTGCAAACTGGAAGGCATCCCCGAGGGATACCACCCTGTGTTCCACGTATCCCTTCTAGAACCATATCATTGTGGCGAAGACGCTCCGCCAGAAGTCACGCTGCCGCCGCTTCCCGATGGCGCTGGACACTTCACCCCGGAAAAAATCATCGAACATGGACTAGACGATGATGACAATGACACGTTCCTGGTGTTATGGAAGGGTTATCCAATTGAGGAAGCGACCTGGGAACTGTACGAATCTTTGGTACCCGGAGCCCAAGAGGTATTGGCAAACTTTTATCGGCGTCACAAAAAGGTCAAACATCACCGCAACTGGGAAATCGATTACGCAAGTTCCAAGCAAAGACAGGAAGATACCGAGGGATCCAGAGCCAGCAAGAGGAGGAAAGAGTAAGTATATTTTCCTTTGTTCAAATATTATATTGATTCATTATATCTCTTACCTTGTTATGTTCGGGACGAACATATTGGAGAAGGAGGGTTCTGTTACCGCGGGCGGTAACTAGTAGCGTTGCCAGACGCATAATATGTTGTTCAGAACATATAGGAAGCATAGATAACGATACGGTCGTTCATAGGATACACGTAGCGTAGGTACGTGGGTCAAGGGTTCTAGACCAAGGCCGTTTGCATAGCTAGGAAGTGTGCACCACTTGAAGGCATTAAATGCGATGCGGGGTAAACAGTATTGGCTGTTAGGAGTACACGTCACCCGAGACATAGTTGAAAGAGACTGGGCGATGGTGACTGCGCACCCCTCTATATAGTTTTAGGGTAGAGGGCTAGAGCCCTGCCGTGTTGTATATATAGGGGCGTGATGATACGGGGTTACAAAGTATAGTATCATCACACGCACCAGACACCAAGCAAAGTCCCCTCTAGTAAAAATATCTTTTGTTACAAAGAATAAATCGGCTGCTTTATACCTCAAGGAGTTATACTGCTAAAACCCCTCTATAAGTACAATTGCAATTCTTGGTGATAAAAGACTTCATACACCGTGGGCCAACGTCTATCGTCGATAACGCCTCTGGACGTCCCCCGTAACAAATGCTGCTTTCACATAGGATTAGCCGATAATCTAAGGATTCGACGGATCTTAAAGGATTCGGCCTATTCTATGGAACGCTGCTTTGTCGCCGGATCTTAAAGCATTCGAACCTTTCTTATGGTATGCTGCTTTGTCGTATATCGTTGGATCGTATAGCATTCGGCCTTTTCTTATGGAACGCTGCTTTGTCGACAGATCGTCGAATCTTTAAGGATTCGACGGTTTTTTATGGAATGCTGCTTTGACATAGGATTAGCCGATAATCCAAGGATTCGAGAGATCTTAAAGGATTCGGCCTATCCTCTAGAACGCTGCTTGGTCGCGATATTCACCGGATTGACGGTGCTGATGACCGTCAGATCTGACGGTGCTGATGACCGTCAGATCGGCTGGCCGGCGACGGAAACCTATACAATGCCGGTATGACCTGTATTCATAGTCAGTATATATGGTCATGATAAGTGGCTTTATCAGAGAATACTGGTGTTTATGGCGAGTTGTCAGTCGCGATCGTGCTGGCGAGCGTCGGTGTGCAGGTCGGCATTTGTGGTGTTCACCTCAGCAGAGTTGTCGAACTTAGAGCGAAAAAACTTGAACAAAGCAATGGGGGCATTAGGCGGATTTTGCAACGCAGTTCGGTAAGGATTTTAGAGATATACCATGGCAACCGGTCACAGTTCAGTGTTTCAGTCACAGAAAGGGGATGTCGGAGCGCTAGAAACTGCTAGTTGTTCGACAACGTTGTCGAACTCTTACCGGACGCTATATCTCCCTATGTAGTCAAGCTCTACGCCACTTGGGTCGTGCACTCCCCGCTAGGAATACCTACTAACCACAATCTCCTCCTTGCAAATTACAAGGCCTGAGAGTTCACCCTCAATTAGAAGCACTTGACATAGTTGCTACCTACCGCACAGCCAAATCTGCGAAATCTCATTTCCTAACGCACGTCCTCCAGACCCAAAATTTCCAGTCACAGCCCGTTAACTTACCGAACGAGCTTTTTGCGAAATCCGCCTATTGAACTACCCTCCAAAACTCAGTGGCAGACGGCTGGGGCAGCGTGACTATTAGCGTGCAGTGTTTTCACCGCAATTTCATTTGCTCATTTCCGGCCCCTGCAATGGGGTCAAAGCAGCGCCAAGAACGCTGCCGAGTCATGTTTTGTGTCACGGAAGTCGCCGTGCAGGAGTGGTTTGCTGCGTAGATTGCAGCTAAACCAGTGTATTTCTGAGTACTTGTCGGTTTTCGCCAACTTTACAATGTTTGTCTTTGCAGTTTTGAACCTTGGTCGAAATACAGCTGCCAACCACACAACAGCACCCGATCATTGTGTCCAAAGTTTTCGAAGGTGAGTTCAACACCCTCAGATTACTGTTTAATTATTGATCTTTGCAGTTCTAGACCTGGATACAATCAAACAACGCGAATTCAAACCTTTACAATGACGCTCCCTAGCACGATCGCGAGCGTCATCTCGCCGTCAAACACCTGTATTCTTTGGACGATTCCTTCGACAAAGCAGCTAATCCATCATAAAAGGCCGAATCCTTATATTATCGGCCAATCCTCTGTCACAGCAGCATTCCATCATAAAAGGCCGAATCCTTAGATTATCAGCCAATCCTCTGTCAAAGCAGCTTTCTATAAGAAAGGCCGAATCCTTAGATTATCGGCCAATCCTCTGTCACAGCAGCGAATCCATCATAAAAGGCCGAATCCTTAGATTATCGGCCAATCCTCTGTCAAAGCAGCTTTCTATAAGAAAGGCCGAATCCTTAGATTATCGGCCAATCCTCTGTCACAGCAGCATTCCATAGAATAGGCCAAATCCTATAAGATCCGTCCAATCCTTAGATTATCGGCCAATCCTCTGTCACAGCAGCATTCCATCATAAAAGGCCGAATCCTTAGATTATCAGCCAATCCTCTGTCAAAGCAGCTTTCTATAAGAAAGGCCGAATCCTTAGATTATCGGCCAATCCTCTGTCACAGCAGCGAATCCATCATAAAAGGCCGAATCCTTAGATTATCGGCCAATCCTCTGTCAAAGCAGCGAATCCATAATCAAAGGCCGAATCCTATAAGATCCGTCGAATCCTTAGATTATCGGCCAATCCTCTGTCACAGCAGCATTCCATAATGAAAGGCCGAATCCTTAGATTATCGGCCAATCCTCCGTCAAAGCAGCGAATCCATCATAAAAGGCCGAATCCTTGGATTATCGGCCAATCCTCTGTCAAAGCAGCTTTCTATAAGAAAGGCCGAATCCTTAGATTATCGGCCAATCCTCTGTCAAAGCAGCGAATCCATCTTAAAAGGCCGAATCCTTAGATTATCGGCCAATCATCTGTCACAGCAGCATTCCACAAAAGCGTCGAATCCTTAAAGATCCGGCGACAAAGCAGCTTTCCATAGAATCCGTCTCTGTATATAGTCTAGATAGCATAATAAAACCTCTGAATAAGCGCTCAAGTTGCACTGAATGAATGAACCTGTAAACCATCGCGACATCCAAACCATCGCGACATCCAAACCATCGCGAGATGCTTCCCAAAACCATCGCGAGATCCAAAACCACCGAAACAGTGCTAAAGAATGCTATGAAACTTTATTATGGAGTGCTATGGAGTGCTAAAGAATGGTATTGCTTCTACGGACTTATTGTAAAAAACCTCAGTTGCTAAGTTGGCCTACGGACCAGTATAGACTGCTAAGGGCTGCTATGGAACGCTAATGCGGCTACGCGTGCTAATCGGAAAATCGACCTTTTCGTGACGATACTCAGACACTATACTATCATCCCTACTTTGCTAGACTATACATCTGACCAGTATACTATGTCAACTGCATGGCCCAGACACCCCCTTCCCCTATACTGTAGCTAACAGGATGTCTAAGTCAAACAGTATATTACATCAGGTTTTCACTCTTGTAGCCTAGTTTAATATGTTCACCTTGAACGTCCAGAAATGGGCCATGTAAGAAACAAAGTGTCATTAAAGTAAGACGGATACTCATAATTTTTGTATCACAGTGGCACAGAGCCTCAACCACTCGTTTATAAATTGCGAGAATCCTGGCTTTTGGTTTCCAAATTGGCAAAATGGATCCGTTAGTCAAGGGGTATCTCTGTTTGGACTATGGCTGTAGGTACTTGATACATTCGTTGAGCTATTCAGTCTTCATGTGAGAAATTCCTCGGTACGGTATGAATCTCCAACACTCGTCTAGAATGGGACCGAGCTTGCGACCAGCAAAAACTTGATACAACAACCTTAACATGAGTACTCTTTTTCTCATGCACAGCTGTAGTCATAACTTCACCCGAGCTTCCTGGTGCATCATGGTACCTGCGGCGGGGCCGCTGTCGTAGTATCCCTGCAAGAACGAGATCGCAGGATAACCAAATTTCTACTGATGATGATGGCTGGCTAAGTATGAGACGAGTTTGGCATAGATTTATGTCTCCTGCTAAATCAAAAGGTAGCGTATGTATGTTTTTTTCTCACTCTGCCCACACTGTCACAACAATTTCCATGTCAAGCGCACCCTGATTTATAATAAAAGCGTTAATGCAGTTCTTTTACAACCGATTCTCCATCGTAAAGCATCGTAAATTTCGGCAGACCGATGGCATTCTATGTGTCCCATCACAATAATGGATACAGTTTAAGATTTCTCAGCAGGTGTCCCGCGTCGGGGCGGCGGTATGATTCCCCTGGGTGGAGGTGGTACTTCCTTACTGCGTCCATCACTTTCCCTTGAACTGAGCTCTCTGCTTTTAAGTTCTCCTTCCCTAAGATAGCTATCCATATCCAGCACAGTACTATGCTGTGCCCGCCTTTGCTTCCTTGAAGATGCTGATATAGGAGATGCGGCAGATCTAAGAGGCGGTGGCACGACCTGAGGAGGAGTTGTTGGCGTGAATTGGTATACTGTTGCAGGGATAACTAGATTTGTTGGTTCTGTTGGCGGGAATTCTGGTTCCCGAGCTTCGAAGAGCATTTCTCCTGGCGCTTGCACCGGTTCATGGAGGGCGGCCGGAATGCGATGAAGAGCTCCGAAACCAAGAACACATCCAAGCATGCCTTCACCACCCCAGGACCGGGTGGGTGTTATGTATAGCTCCCGAGTGACGTCATATTCATTGTTATAAACATAGAGACGAAGCGGGCGATCAATGTGCTAACCGTAGTCAGGCAGTGAACTGTAAAGGTAACGGGAGATCAAACATCTTCTACAAGTTCACCAAGACCAGACTCTCCACGCACCATTCCCTCCGGGGTTCCAATGATATAGTCGCTGTAGGGAAGTAGCCCAGCAAGTTCAGCGGGACTATTGGGGGCGACATCGAGTATATGCCAGATTTCCTCAGTTATCGATAATGGGCACCATTGTAAAGTTAAGCCAAGTGAAGAGGGTTTAGTCGGTACGGAGAGCACCATGTCTCGCATTCGTTGACCCTACAACATGGATGCGTTGCCTATTAGCTTGTGCTCGAGACTTAGACAGTTCTTCGGCCAGTCAACCTTCGCACTCCATGTAGATAATAAGACATCTCGCCCAGCACAATTATTTATCTCTTGACAAAATAGATAAGAGTTGCCGTCTTCCTAAAGGCCGCGCTGCATCAGCTAGAACAACGATGAACAGACATGAGGGCATACAATGAGACGTCCATTAATACCACAGATGAAGTCAAACCAAGGGTCCAAGCCAATATCAGGATTGGTATTTTTCAGAACTTGGAACCCGAGCGATGGACCTTGATGGTTGTTCTCTTCACCTATAGGGAGGAACTTCTTGAACCAAGACATTGCGGGTAGCGTTGTGAGATGTAGGGCTGACACTGCTATTGTTCGGTTGGTGCTACTATCCACGTGATAAACTACTGCAGCATCTGAGTAGCCTAGGCAATGATCCTTGACTTTTGAAGCAACATACCAACACGTGATTGACTCGGATATCATGTGAGAGTACTCGTCCTTTGCACATGCTTGCTGCAGCGAGAGTCTGATTCAGGGGCTATTTGGATGCGCTCGATAACTATGTGGTTCAATAGTGTATGCCAGCTGAGGATAAAGAGTGGTACAATCTGTGGAAATTAATGTACAGAGTGGTGGTATTTAAGGGATGAAGAAAACAATGAGAGTAGCAATGATCTAGGTCCTGATTATCGTATAACCAATATACAGAGCTTAAAAAGGCCTCTCAAGGTCTGTAGAAATTTCTTCCAGTATTTGGGGTCTGTAATCATATTTTTATACAGGAATTGCTTCAACCAAACAGCGCTTCTATAGAAAACTCTCTTTTCTTGGTAAATCTACAGAATCTACACTTGCAGACCACTTGCAGACCACATCCGGAGCGCAACCAAACTGATCCTTAGTCTCATTGTCAAGATTGCCAATCACGGACAGGATGATTGAGGGTAACACCCAAATTCTTGTATTTTGATAATTGATGAATGTTCTCATTAAAAAACTACCTCATGTGCCACTTAACCTAGGTGACTCCTGTTATATGTCACTGCACATACTAAAAATAACATACCGATCTGAATAATAAGTGAGTACAGTGGTAGGTAGGTTATGTAATAAGTACTTGGTACTGCAACTTGCAGGGCCTATTAACTTCTACTACTTAAGTGCTAACTTGACCCCTTTGTAAATTGGCTAGGCAGAGCTTGGGCAGTAAATATGATGCACAGTGGAACCTCTAGGGGCCGTGCAAGAAAACGACAACCCTGGAAGAAACTCCTCTGGGTCGAGCAAGACTGTGAGTTTAAACTGCACTGTGGCATAGTTTCCACTATCAATGCGCTGATATCTCAAAGACCCCGACAATTGGGTAGATCCCACATTTCTAAAAGATCTACAGCGTAACATCAACGTCCATCCATACGACTTTTATTCTCTAGTGGCAGAGTCTACAGTTATTGTCCAGCACCTTTCATCAATTGTCATTTTTATCACTTCTTTCGTCGCAATTTACACAGAGCGGGTATCACCCACCAACGTAGTAGGCCTATCAACAATACTTACAATTGCTGGCTGGGCAGTGTGGGAGCTGGGATGGGAAAGGCGAGAATCTGCTACCGAGCGAGCCGCCGCAGTGCTTGGAGAAACAATCCAAGAAACAATTGTGAGCACTCCTGGAGGTGGGGCTGTTCAACCGAGCCCAAGCGGACTGGGGTTAGAGTTCAGGTTTCCGCCTGGGAGTGGAGAAAGTTACTTTCCTCCGTTCTCAAAAGTTGTATCGCGTCCAGAATCTCCTGACCAGGGATCGAAGACACCTGCAATAACAAATGTCGCACATTCCCTGGATGGCCATTCCCGAACACTACGGCGAGCTCGTGTGATGACGACCGCGAAGTCGGCTTTATTGATATATTGTCAGTTTTCCTGATTCATGCTACTAGTCTTACGTGTCTAATGCTCGAGGGTTTAGTCACTTTGCTTGGGCTATCTCCAATCTTAAACAGTTTGGCAAGTAGTATCAGTAAAGACAGTATATGGGCGATTGCTACATGGTTGTTCATATCGAATTTCTTGGGATTTGATTACGGAAGTGGAATTGAACGGAAATTTCCAGCGTCCTTTTCCACCAATGCAGCAATCACTGCTGCCGTGGTTCTTGCTTCATGTCTTCCTACAACAACGCACGTATTTTCATTGATGCTATTCAGTATTCAAGTTTTCGGGCTATTCCCCGTATTTCGGCGCTACCTCAAGCACATTTCGTGGAGTCTACATGTCTGCTTGACAATTTTGCTGGTTCTGGGGGCCGCTAGTGGCTTAAGTACAATGCTAGGATGGGGATGGGCTATTGTATGGGTTCTCAGCGTCGTTGCTGGAATGGGAGGGTGTGGATGGTGGATGATAGACTTGCAAAAATACAAAAAGTGGACTATACATTCATTCCCGCTACTCAGCAATAGTTATTGACAACCATATAGTGAAATACACGGACCTTGGGATCCAGCTCGCCCAATTATACGACGGCAGTGGGAGTAATTATGAGAGGAAGGACACCAAAATATGGGTGCTAATAGTCATCAGCCGGAACCCATTCGTTGTGAATAAACAAGCTAAGACGATCAGATCGGCGATACCTTGTGCTCATCGCGGATAATTTAAACACTCCACCGCTTTCTTGAAAGCTGCCCGAAACCTTAGTATCTCTAATGTAATATATTAGCATTTTGTGTATGTTCGCCATAAATCACCCATGCTTTACCTGAAATGAAGTTGTGAGAAGCATGTGCTAAAGTAACGGGCCAGAATGAGTTGGGCAAAAGCGGGTTTAGGGCCAAAATGGGTATAAATGAAGACTTACCAAGATTCTACACTGCGGGGAAGGGCCTCAGTAAGACGGCGCAAGGTTTCAGGGATTGTGCTGCATATTGTGAATCAGCTTGAGCTTTCATATGTCGTTCATGTCATATATTCTCTGCGGCTTTAGCAGGAAATGATGATAGCCTTCGACTTGTCTGACGGACCTGGTTGTCTTTCTTAGAATCTAGTATTCACAAAAATTCAGGTCAGCCACGTTTCCGAGATATTTTAGCTGTTAGCTGTCTTCTGCAGCGGACATCAATACATGGGTGATTTTGATCACCCGGGGAACGTCCAGTATGTACAGGAAGTTGCCCAAGCATTGCTGAATACCAACAGCGATAATATTCAACGATCCACTTAACTCCCCGACCCCCTCTCCTCTCCCTTCCCAACATGTGGCTTGCTATCTAGTTTGATGGTTTTTTTCGGGGATAGCTCCCGAGGGTGGCATATGTAAATAGAGAAGTACTTTACATCAAGGGTTTAGCAGCTTTGAAAATAAGGTAACCACCAAGCTCTTGCACAGAAACATGCAATATATATCTTTACATGAGTTATGGACGCCTAATCTTTTCTGTAGGTCTGGCAATAACTGATATTGGCAGATGTAACAGACTGATTTGTCTGTAAAACTGAACGATCTGATTAGATTATGCACGTGTTTTTCTGAGTCAGCGTTTATTTTTGTTCTTGCCATTATGTAAGCTGCTAATCAATCCCATGTTGGTTTGAGCTCTCTGAGCTTCCTTTCACACTACAAAGAGTTCAATCTGCAGCAAACATGCCTGATGCTCGCTCCGCCAAACAACAAGCTGCCAAAGAAGTATTAGAGGTATTGAATGAGATTTCTACCTTGCTTGTAAGGCCACCGCCGTGTTTTCTGACGTCGTAATTAATTTGGGTATTCGTAGAATACTGGTCTGGACACCACTAGTTTGAGCTTGTGTGTTTCTCTGGTCGAGAATGGGGTAAATCCTGAAGCTTTAGCTGTAAGTACACACTCTTTTATTTCAGGCATGGCACTCACGAGTCATGGGTAAGATGGTTATCAAAGAATTGAGAAGGGAGGGTGAACGTTTAGAGTTGGATCCTAACCGGGCATAATGCTACCTGAATGAAACATATTATTTACCCACCTTTACCAGTTTTAGATACATTTCCTGCCTAAGTATGATTCTTTGGGAGTATATAGGATGGGTATTATTAACCACAAAACTGCTCCATCTTTGTTCACGTTTTAGAGTCTACAGACTTGAGAACATGCCGATACACCGGAATATCGAGACAAATTGGGATGGGGTCACTTTTATGGTGGCAATCAAATTCCTAAACGGAAATGTTAACATGAGATATGGTTACAGTGCTAGCTAGTGTATAAATAAAAATACAGTGGTAACCACATGAAGCACGATGCAAGATAAAAAAATACAATCCTATTTGAAAGCATTACTCCGTTTATCAGCCCATCATTAGAATCCATCCAAAATGACACCTATTAACTCCAACCCATGCATAAAATTATATTGCGACAAACTTTAAATCGGCTGTAATGGTAGATTAGCCTGCGACATTTAAAGAAGATTTCCGAGTAAGCGATTGAAAAGATTTGATTTGTGCTGGTTGAATACCGATGCCTTGCTTTTGATTCACTGCTACATATGTTTAGAAATTTGAGAATTACAACCAGCAGTACTGTCAGCCAGCTTGAGAATATCATAATGTTTTATATCTCAAGATGCGTGACAGACTGGGCACCAATTTCAAGGGTCAGAAGAATATATACCTCCAGAAAACGCCGTTGGGCCAACGGTATCGGTATTGAACATCGGCTGCCCGATTGGCCGGAGAGCGCTTGACATCATCTCACGCATTCGAACATACTGTGATTTCTTCCTCACGAGTATAGGCATTGGTTGCACCAAGGGCCGAGGATGATGCCTGGAAATAGCAGACATTACAAGCTCTGTCTCTTCATCAGAATCAACCGGCATAGCGTTCGCTTCAATTTCATCAGGCGGTGGTGCCCCTGCGTTGATCGCAGCTTTCTGCTGCTTGGCTTGGTTCTTCTTTTGATATGCAGCTAACAGCACATCATAAGGCTGTGATCGTCCAAGCACCCCTCTTTTAGCACCCATAGAGTGTGATTTGCATGTTAAAGAACGCGCACAAAGCGCTCCGTTTGGTAGCTGAACACCGCATTGTTTTTCGACATCGACAGGTGCTGTGGAATTTAGAGAGATACCCAAGCAATGAGGTCAACCTGTTTATACCTTTTGGTTTAGGGTCTGGCTTTGCAGGCTTTTCTTTCTTCTTCTTGGCCTTCGGCTCTTTTGGTAATTTTGCCTCTGTATATGATTAGCAGTGCAGCCACATGATTCAGATGTATATTGGGCCTACCATCAGCTTTCCGCTTCTTGCCTTTCGTTCCGTCCCCTTCTTTCTTAGCCATCTTCTTAGCGCCCTTCTTTTTGCTGTCTTCAGGGGGGGCATCTCCGGTGGCCTCAACATTTGGAACAGTGATATCTTTATCCTTAGCTGCTGCCGCTGCTTTTTCCTCCTTAAGTTTCTTTCTTTCCTTAGTCCTTTCTTGTTTCGCTTTCAAGCATGCCTTAATGTGTCCTATGGCTGCGATTCGTATGACCGGTTTCTTGCAATGCTTGCACACCGTATAATCCAGTTCGTCATGCAGTGGCCTTCCTGTAGCAAAGGTAGATATATCCTTCTCATCCAGTTGTGTCACCACAGGTCCAGGTGATTTTATTGGTGACGTTGTTCGATCATCTAGATGTAAAATGTGTGTAAGCAATACTTTGACGCGCACACACGCATAACACACGCTGGTATCCGTTCAATCTAGCAGTACTGACCCTGGCTTTCTAGTTCTCTTGCGCGCTCTTTCCAGTTTGTGGATGGTTTCAAAGGAGTTTTCCGTAGCGGTGCCTTAAGCTTGACAATATGCGATGTGAGCTCATCTTCGTTGAAAAGCTTCAAAACTGCGTCATTAGTGCGCAAACCTACGTCGAACAAACAATATATTAGTGACCATAGACCAGCTTCATGCAAAATAAAAGGGAGCAGACTTGTAATCTCTGTGTGGTTCATCGTTTAACCTTTTGTTGGTCGTGTCGACCTGGGTAATTCAGCGCTTAATCCGTAACAGTAGAAACACAATGAACATTACGTAAGTCGTTCCGCGGCGCAACAAGACTGCAAGTAAGCGCAACAATCTTCTAAGTCTACTTCTAGGATTGGGTTACTCAATAATGGAAAAGCTGACTATCACCAAAAATGGAGACACGTTTGGAGTATCCTACTTAGTAATGTGATCATGCTAGGACAGCATTACAAAATATACTTTAACCAGACTGGTGATAACCACAGGTGGGGCTCGTATCGGACGCATAAAAATTACATGCTGTTTTTACACGCGTGCATCATGAAAGTACTATCAGAGGTTAACGGCAGTCATTTTTGTGGCCTGAAATACTATTGCTATATTATGTAATGTTGTAAATTGAACACCTGTCTATTATATCAAAAGTGTTTCTTGCAAATCAGGATTATCCAATCCTCCCTCATTTTCCCAATACTGACTGTACAGAGACCCTCATAAACATGACATGCTGATGGACTCGTCCATTTGTCATTTTCTAGTAGATTACCCAGTTGATAGACACATGATTGGCTCACGGCAGACTCATGACGGATACTCATCTTTGTCTTGAGCATTGTCCAAATTTACATAACAAACCTGCTGACGTCTGATTGCAATCATAGCGTCAGGTTTATCTCAAGAGTAAGTCGCGAGGCACACATGATACCCACGTGAATCTCTCCTCATTTCGCAGTTCTCCCATAAGGTACATGTAGCATGGGCGGTAATACTACTTTGTTGGAATTTCTTGAGTTTGCCCTTGGCAACCCATCTATCAATGTTACCAGCAAAACTTGGATTATTGGGCTAACTACCACTCGATCTAGAGTTGAGACTCTAGCAAACTTGAATGTTTAGCATATTCGATTCTACTTAAGTCAAGACATTGAACACAACGATAATGATACATGTCACCTGCCAGCCTGCCATGCCTTCTTAAGTACACCTAAAAATTACTGTTCAAAACGTTAATTTCTCTTGTCGTGGAAATTATGTACGTAATATATATTACTCATGAATATAGAAAAAAAAAACGCCAGAACATGAACTCCGTCGCTCTTCAACAGAATACGCAAATCGGTAAGCATTAACGCTGAAAATAACTAGAATAGGACAGAAATAATGCTATATGCATTCAACACCAGAATATAAACGGAATCTTTCAGACATACGTAACCTTCATCCCCATTCCAACTGTCCGCGTCATTTTTATCCAAGAGATGATTAATAATCTTCGAACCCTCTCGCGGACTTTTTTATTACTAGTCATCCATGCTACCATTGCAAGCATAAGAACAGTACGTAACATTGAGAATGGGCCACTTGGTGTTGCCATGTGAGCGTGTATTCGGCTTAAAATGGCGGTGGTTGAAGTAATGAGTGTTGAATTTGCCCCTGTTGTCTTCGCCTTACGCTGGGGCACAATCGTGCCCCTCTTCTCTTTTGTGACAGTTGAAGGCCTCCTGGATTTTGCAATAGCAGGACTTTCCTCGACGAGAGGCCCGGCCCTGCTGGCCGGTCTGACAGAAGATCCTCTGACCCGCGATGATCTTCTCCCTGTATCTGGAGGCGAAGACCTAGACCTTTTCTTGTTCTCTTCTTGCTGACGTTCCCATTCTAGCTCTTCGTCTCGCTGTTTTTCAAGTTCGCGACTCTGTAGTTCAGTTTCTTCCCTATCCTTTTGTAAGGCCTCCAAGGTCGTGTAGAATGACTATGCAGTATTAGCATCCTATAGGTAGCGATGATTGTGAACCCAACCTCCTTTTGTTCCTCATCGATATCTGGACTTAGCTGAGTAAACTCTCGTGCATATTCCCACTCTCCGACTCGAGGTAAGACATGCAAAATATATATTTCGGTAAGTTTGACACGTTGTAATACAGATTTAGAATCTTCCTCCGGGGAAAGGGCGATTGGAGTGGCCCCAATATACGTCTCTATCCGCTTTTGAGTGATTGTTTGATCAGGGGAGTGGGATAAAAGTAGAGTCGCTCTGGACCTCATCAGAACAATCCATCAGTGCGAAGGTGCAACACTCACAGCGTTGTGACAACCTCGGCGTCTACTCTGCCTTCGTCTCCATAAGAATGATTTACATCATCCCAAATAGACCCAGTTCTTGTTTTTGCAATAAGCTGTGGCCATTCTTGTTGTCCCCATGTAGCCTTTCCTTCAGATGCGGACATCTTCGATGCAGCGTCCAGAATTGCAAGATACAAGCACCATATTTTAATACGCAGACTTCGAGAACAACTTATGATCGAGCCGGGAGGACCATGGATGATGGTCTGAAGCCCAGCGAGTGCTTCCGGTAGGCGACGTGTAAGAAACAGGGTTTTGCATGTTTTATAAGTTCGTGACGCGATTTGTGATGATATTGATGGATTCAGTGTGCTCGGTGGCAATTGCACAGGAGAGTGATGAGGAGGTCCGTTAATATTGTCGCCTTTGAACATAGTTCTCGGGGGAGGTCGAGGAATAGCTCTTAACATTTGTGTGGTATTAAAATCGAGTAACAAAGCTATTGAACGTGTGATGTTTACAAAATATGTAAATACACAGTTACTAGCTACCGATGAAAAGCCGAGGTGTCTCGATGACTAATATGTTAGAGGCGCTCACAATCCCTTGCAGTGCTTTCAGGATGTGGAGCGATGATCTGGTGGTGAGTGCGGCGGTAGCTTGATGAGTCATGAAATACATGCAGTACTTGCCTGTCCATGCACAAATTCAATCAAGTTACACAGCCAGTTTCCTACCGGTTTTTGTAAAACAGACTCTATATCAAATTTGTGTATTCAGGAGTTTTTCCTCTGTCTTTTGCCACAGCCAACTTGACTTTTGATTCCAGGTCCGGGCCTGAACATATTCCCGGTCTACATAGATGCTTCTACCTCTTTCTCTACCTTACTATCAGATACAGCTATTAGTATATACACTAGTTGTGAGCTCCGCTACCGCTTTTTGAAGTGTTTTGCAATTGTTTGAAGGTTCTTTGTTTGTTGTCAACTGGTAGTGGTATTCAAGTCTTTGAAACCTTGCCGATCACTACTATCATATTGGCTTTGGTAAAGTGGAGCAGTGGGAGCAGTTATTCTTCCGCTCTTATTTGCTGGTTTGTTGTGTCTCAAAGTATGCTGTAACTCTTGCCTTGCTACGGCCTGCTGTGCTTCGAGCATTTTGGCACTCAACCCCAAGATGGCTATTTGTGACTTTGCTTCATTCAGACTGTTAGTAGAAATGGTGCTAGCAAATCCGCTCTAATGCAGGCTGGGATATTTCCTTACTATGACATGCTATCAAGAATACGCACAAGCAATTTTTTTCAGTGTGAAATCGATGCTACAAAGTTATGGCTAGCATTTCGTTGTCCAATGAAATATTGCAAATTTCTAGAACTTCAGCATTATATGCACAGATGCGCCCCAGCAAATCAATTACAGTACTAGTAGAGTGTTCCCCCTGAAAAATCTGCTATGTACAATAACGTTGAGTATCACCCTATACAGAGATCTGTTTAAATGCACCAGGAGCTACATTCGTGAATTTACCATTCACAAATCACCAAAAATAACTCGAAATCAAACACCTACCATCAATAGCATTGCACATCATCATATTCGGGCCCTTGCATAAATCAGTGCCAAAAGTCCTCAAAAAAAGCACACTCTACACATAAGTAGCGACCGAACAGAACCCCACAAACTGGTGTAAGCACAGTGAATAACACCGGTAAGATATCGTGAAAAGTCACCGTCAGGGTTGAATGTACCACAAGGGTTGCCATCTTTAACATGTTCTATTTTTTATGGCAGCCCTACGTGCTTGGTAACGTAAGTAACTGGCCCCACTGCCGCTCTTGCGTTAAAGAAAGATTGCCGCGGCAAGCTATAAAAAGCAACCGGACCATCACGGTTGCGCCTACAATGTGAGTAAAGCGGAATACTGAATGCACAGCATCCGTCACAAACGCTACGTGCTACTCGTTGTACCCATCTTATCTGGCCCTGCGTGTTTGGGCACTTGTTGGCACTACAACTGCTACACTCCCCAACCAGCGTTGCAGTTTTCTCTTTAACAAGAAAAAGGGAAAACCACTCACCTACTGAAGCTTCTATATATTGTTTTGTTTTCGTTGTTGCGCAGCGCTGCGTTTTGTCTCCACTCTAGCACCGCAGTACCGAGCAGCCCCTCCAACCCTCTTTCCCACCCCCTCCACCCTGGGTTGAATCTACAATTTGCGCTCGTGTGAACCTTCCACTCGACTCTTCATACGTCGCCACCGATCTCACCTCGCCTATTGGCCCAGCATCAGTTGCCAGCTTTTCTAGGTCACCCCCTTTCCGAACGTGACCTGCTCCATATTGGTATTTCCTAAATTCATTTCCCGATCTTGCTCTTACTTGCACAACATCGCTTGCCTCTGGGACTTTACCACCTCTTCATCTGTGGAAACTCAAAATCTTCTTATACATTCTCGTCAACGTGGATACACTAGATCGTGGCCAGTTTCATTTAGTAGCCTTCGGCCTCGGGGAGCATGCAAGAAGACGATTATAGGATATCAACTTTTTACAACAGTGAAGGAAGTAATACTGCCAGAATGAATTCGCGACCAAGTCAGCTATCGGGTCTTCACGGACGTCAGGAGAATATTCCACACTCACATCCACGCCCACTACCTACTCCTACAAGACCGATCGTATCCCCATTACAAAACCTCTTGCCATCGGCTCCAGCTAGTCCACCAACGCCAGCACCATCTCCAACTCCTCAAATACACCGTGTACCTACATGGTCTACTGCAAACGAAAACGAAGATACTTTCCTGAGAGATGCAAGACCTCATTTCAGTAGATTAGACTCTCAGGAACGACAACGGTTTCTAGCCGAGATTCTCAATCTTTGTGACTCTCAGCAGTTGAGCTTTGTGCTGAACTATGTCTCGCCAAGGTTGAAAAAGGATCCTTTTAAGTCTTTACCCAACGAGTTATGTCTCCGGGTACGCACGCTTCCATTGTAAACACATATTTTCATTACACAGGGCTTACCGGGCTGCTTAGGTGCTCTCATTCATTGACGACCCGAAAACACTCGCCAGAGCCTCGCAGGTGTCAAAACAATGGCACAGTCTTCTGAGTGATGATCTTACATGGAAAAAACTATGTGAAAAACATAGTTACAGAAGACTCAGTGGCACAGCTAGTTTGGGCACACCAACCGCAGCACATGACCCAAACCTCTTTTCGAACAATCCAGTATCTCCCAAGGACACGCCGTTTTCGAGTGTGATTCCCAGTTGCACGGGGTTCACATCTGAAATTACACCCCAAGCAATTCGATCTCGGAGTAGGAGACCTAAAGCAACATCTTATAAGTCACATTTCAAACAACGGTATATGGTTGAGACGGCATGGCGCACAGGGGGAAAGGCTATTGCAAGGCATATTACACCAGACCAAGGGGTAGTCACTTCTTTGCACTTAACCCCCGATTACATTGTTATTGCTCTTGATAATGCCAAGATCCATGTTTTCGACGCCGATGGACAGATACTGAAAACGTTGACAGGTCATGTGATGGGTGTCTGGGCTATGGTACCATGGGGTAAGACTTTAGTTAGCGGAGGCTGTGATCGCGATGTTCGTGTTTGGGATATGGAAACTGGGTAGGCAATAATCACTGGATATATTTGTTTCAATGCTAATAATTTTCAGTGAATGTAAGAGTATATTACGAGGGCACACTTCAACAGTACGGTGTCTTAAAATGAGCGATCGCTATACTGCTATATCTGGGTCACGAGACACGACTTTGAGAATATGGGATATTGAGAAGGGAGTGTGTAAAAACGTATTGGTCGGACACCAAGCTAGTGTACGTTGTCTAGAAATTCATGGGGACCTTGTTGTCAGTGGAAGTTATGATACAACAGCAAGAGTATGGAGCATATCGCAAGGAACATGCCTGAGGACTCTATCTGGCCATTTCAGCCAAATTTATGCTATAGCCTTTGATGGTATAAGGATAGCTACGGGCTCTCTCGATACATCTGTTCGAATATGGGATCCCCACACAGGGTAAGTTTATTTTGAAATAAATTACTCCTAGAAAATCTTACTAATAGATGTTTCAATAGCACCTGCTTGGCCGTTTTACAAGGACATACGTCTCTCGTTGGACAGTTACAAATGCGTGGTAATACATTAGTTACCGGTGGTTCAGATGGCTCGGTTAGAGTTTGGAGTCTGGAAAAGAACGCTTGTGTGCATCGTCTAGCGGCACATGATAATAGCGTTACCTCATTACAGTTTGATGAAACCAGGATAGTAAGTGGCGGAAGTGATGGGAGAGTCAAGGTCTGGGATTTACGTACGGGTACGCAAGTACGTGAGTTGTCTAGTCCAGCTCAAGCTGTTTGGAGAGTTGCCTTTGAGGAAGAAAAGGCTGTCATCCTGGCATCCAGGGCAGACCGAACCATCATGGAGGTAAAACTCTCAATCTTTACTTACATTTAGCAAAGTTGCTTACATAATTACAACAGGTCTTTTCGTTTTCCCCTCCCCCCGAAGCCTTAAACGAGTACTACCAGTCCTCATCGCCCTCATCCGAACGCTCATCCGGTGATTTTGACCCTGAACATGATACCGTAATGGATGATGAGGGGGCATTCTGTGGAATGGAAACCTAATGAATGGCATTCTGGTAGGCGGGTATTGATATCGCCGATATATCTTGCGTGTAAATCCAGCGAGTTGCATATCTTCAAAAATTTGGCGTCGGTTGATTCATATTTGTGGGCTAGGGCGGTCGGGACTTTTTTCTTGATATCTTTGTATGTTTGTTTCTGGTATGGGTTTGATGGGATTGCTGCTGAACGGCTTTATGTTGAACTTAGATGGGACGGGCTTCCCAATTTTATATCTTGTGTGGGGATTTTCAGCATTTGGGGTTTGGGCATCTTCGGTGTAGGCATTTTCCCATGATGTTAGTGGTTTACTTTTATTTATACATGCTTATGGTGTAATATGGATCTACTCAATTTTTTGTTGTACTCTTATTTAAAATAAAAACGGAACACACACGTACGCATGCTCTGGAGCTATTATGCTAGTAATGAACGGGAAAAAAAGTATTACAGCTGTTTTACAATATCGAAGAGAAGAAAATATCTTTAAAGAGGGCGAATAAAAAAATAAGCTACCTGTTTACAGCAGTAAACCCAGAATCGCTGAGAGTATTCATTTGCTCATCTGCTTCGTCGTTTGTACTTCCTGGTGCTGGGCTTACGCCCTCATACGCAGGAATTACGGAGGAACCAGCAGATACTGCACGCTTGAGTTGAGGCATAGAGCCTCCAGATGGTGCATCTTTTGAATCGCTCACCTTCTGCATGTTGTACTTTTCTCGGTTCTTTTCATATTCGTCAAAATAAGGTTTTTGTCCATCCGTCTTGAGGTCTCTCCAAGCTTGTGCTAGCGCTTTATGCATATCAAAGCCTTCCCTTCCAGACTCCCGTTCACGAACAGCGTCGCGTTCCCTTTCACAAAAGCTGATAAAACTCAGCACCACCCGAACGATAAAAGAAGAGTAGATCAATGGCGTGAAATCGTTTCAACTCACATCATGTAGGCATTGGGAGGCCGCTTGGGCCCACCTTTGGACCGATTCGAGTAACCTTTTTGACCGGGCTTGTGAATCTTGCTACTTCCACTAGGACCCATTGCAGCCACAGATATGTATGTAGGCGACTGGGCATCTGTGGCATGAACCCCTGGGGCAGCATTAAAGGTTTGTGAGACAAAAGGATACCCATCGAGAGAATCCCTGGGAGGTGATGGAGACTGTTGTCTCATCGGAGAATCAATGGGTGGGGCATCCTTGCGGGGTCGCTTTACACGTAAAGGTTTCTGGCTCGGCTGTTAAATATTAGAATCGTGTTGTTTTCGAGGTACCAATGCGGTGGTGGCCTGCTTCACCGCAAAGGCAACACCGCAATTATACTAACTCAATCCAGACAAACCTACCGTTGGGGGTGGGCTTGGACTGCCTTCAGAATCTTCGACCCTGATATCGGTGCGGATCTCCAGTTGTTGTAATAGAAAGGCGCGCTCCAGCCTCATGCGTTGAATGGCCCGACGAGCTCGTTGTATTTGAGAGGTGAGAAGGTCATTGGAGCTCTCTATTTCAACAATGCGTTTCTTAATTTCTTTGCATTTCTGACGGTATGATTGCTCAACGGAGGCAGGCAGGTGCGCGGTGATATTTGCTCCAAGTGGCGATTTAGCTGCAAGAAGTGAGTGAAATACGATGCATCGTAGGAAGCTAGATTTTACGTTTGTAGTCCTTCGGCATACTGATGACTTGAGATATTGATAGATATAGCTGACTGAACGAATTTGATCGGTGTATCAACGTTTGGATGGTGGGTCAGAAAGCTTGGAGAAGGAATAAAGTGCGAGAGGTTGAGTTGACAGCAAGGCTGAAGCTTGAATTCAGGGTCACGCCTCGCGAAATCCTATGGACCCCAGTGCCAAGAGAAGTACCATCATCGCAACGACAGCAATGGGCTGTTTGAAAAAAAGCCTAATTTGTGAAAAGAATGACGACGAAAAAACTGAAGTAATATTCTGATATGTAATGTTTTGTAAAAGTATATTTTTGTTATGATTACTTGCTTGCGGTAGTAAGAATAGAGTGCAGCTGATTGGCAATTATTACTTTTCAACTCATACCTTGGAGTTACGTAGTGGCTATCACAGTTGCATTTACATACTACATTGTAGAGTACATAGTATAAATTTTTTGTCTATTTGATTGAGTCTTTAGTTTATGAGTTTTTTGTGCTAATTCCCAAAGAATTCTGGCCCTGCCTCGTAGAAACAGAAAGCTGTGCATGGTCCTAGGAAGACATGAACAATTTGTCTGTGACAACTTCACCGCCGAAACTGAAGTTTGGCAATGTTGAACAGTCTTGAGCGTCGCGAACTCAGAATACAGATTCTTAGTAATAATTACACCATTAGTCGGTGATATTTACAATCATCATACATAATCTCTCAAAATAAGGTGTATTTGTAAATTATTCAAAGTATATATCACTGTATATAATCCTTCAGGTGTCATCTATGCGTGCTTTAACGCCTACTACACACACACAGAGTATACTATACACGATGTGAGTATATACACAGTCGAGTGCTCAATCGAGAAGCAAAACAAGAAGTGGTATCTACATCGTTTGCCCAATGTGGGCTAACGACCCCTCACAAGCGCTGCAGCGCATTAGCACCCCAAGACCCCAATATAATAAACAGCCCTATAACTAATGGGAACCCAATATGCCACAGCTATCAAAAATAAAAATCCATTATTGCCTCATAATGTGCCAAAAACATGCTTACGTGTGTAGCAAAAACTGCATCTTTTAAGATTTATGAGCGAAGAAAATGCCGCTCCGGACTATTCGCAACAAAGCATTATCACTTGATCAATGGCCCTTGGTCCACGACACTGCGGAATTCCTCTAGACTCATGCGAGGTGAGAAGCTAGAGACTTTTTGAAGCGTTGGAGACACCGATCCAAGGGACGGGGTTCCCGTTGACTCTATTTGAGTAATAACAGAAATTGAATGAACGTCATCAGTGTCATGATCAACCTCAAGTTCCATGGAAATTTCAGGGAAGATAATATGTGCGAAATTTATCCACGTTTTGACCATCGTCTGATAGAGGCCTAGGTCTGGGGATATTCCTAAAGGAGACGAAGAACTAGGCGATAACCCCATTCCAAAAACTATGGCAAGGTTTACAGCACCCATCTTGTTCGCGCCTTGGTTTTCAGAAATTCTAAACGAAAATAAGCGCTATGTATATATTGACTGTGGACAGGAACGTACTTAGCAAAGTGGAAGTATACCCTGCGAAGAAAGTGATAATTGGGGGGCGGTAGTTTCAATATTACTTCTCTGTATGCTGGGACACGATCATCCTCATCCGGTATCTCAGCTGTACCCCGATCTTAGTGTTGATATCAGAAAAGATTGTAAATGTTTACCGGTCAGGTTTCTTAGCTCCAAAAGTGTTTCAGGCCCAAGCCCTTGGGCCTGATCTGGTAACTCACGCATAAAGAGTTTAAAAACACCAGCAATTACATTAATGTCGTACCATCTATCATCGTCCATTCTTACCTGCGCTCCGCTGTCAAGGGCTTCCCTAAGAGCGTTTATACTTGCTAGAGATCCTGGAACACGATATATGCCAACCTCTCCAAGGCCTAAAAGAGATTAGAGAAACTTTGGTGAACGTTCGGCAAACAAACCTCTTGACTCGATCTCTAAAAGTAGTGATTCTACGACAACGGGTACCTGGACGTTGTCTCTTTTACATAGCTCCTCTAGTGATACACCAAATACTTTTTGGCCAATTCGGTTATGAGAAGCCACGGTGAGCATTTCAATGGACTCCCCTCCGTCACTAGCAGCTATGCCTCGAATATCAGAAATGCATTTTAACCAATGACCCAAGTCTTTTTCGGATGTTGCTTGAAACCAGTATCCGACGCCATTGTCAGAGGTTAATCTCCAAATGTAACGATCCAGGGTACCGCGAGAGACAGATATCGAGCTGACCGATTTTAGATCGATTACTGCAGAAGGCTTTCTGCCGTGCTCAAGGCTCTTCAGTGGAGGAAGTTCAGAAGGTGAAACTAATCTTCTGGTGTCTTGAGGAGGCGTCCACTGGCCTGTCAATGCCATAGATATTGGCCGAACAGCTTTAAAAATTGAATTGACCCCAAGCCTCTTCCCACTTTTCTTCTCTACATCTGCCTTTGAACCAGGTGGTTGCCTTCTGTGCTCTGCACGTAATTGTTGACGCTGCTGGCGCTCAATAGCATCTCGTTGTTTGGCGTCACGCCGTAACTTTTCCTGCTCCTGGTGAAGAAGCTTACCAAACAACTTCACTCGGCCATGACGTGAGAGTTGATTTTCCTTGGTTGCTGTCTCTCGAAGCGAGCGTGCGTCCAGACCTTCAGGAATTTGGATAGGGAAAATACTAGTCGAACTTTGATATTTGTTTGAAGTGTGGTTTGTAAAATTAGTTACAAAATTGTACACATAACGACGCTTGTCGAAGTTGATTAGACGGTTGTTTTCCACTACCATGTTTGGTACATGGCATATGATTTCAAGTAATCTTTCTACCATCCAACCAACACACGGGGTCAATGGCTGCGTAGAAAAATCACAATCTACCGAGGTGGGTATCACTTGTTCTAGAGTCTCTATCTGAGTTGACGTACCGCCTGTTGCTTTCACAGCTATTTGCCAGGCGTAGTTGAACATTCTACTCTCCGGTCTGACGAGGGCTGTGGCGATAGCACTCCCTACGAACGAAGGAACATGGCGGCACATAGCCACGTCAGAATTTTCATACAAATCCATTCCGGACATTCGCTGTCGACAAATGCTGAGTGCTTTTAACAATGATGCTATACGTTCGGAACGTTGCTCGATGCTGATTTTGTGCTCGACAATCCGCGACAAAATCCAATTCGTAAGTTGCATGTGCATTGTGCAAAGCTCTCTTAGAGACTTCGGAAGGGATTCTAGTAGAGTACTGGTCGAGCTTCGACGTCGTACGTTATTCAATAGAAAAAATATATTTTGTATAGCTTCATCGTCTTCATGCGACAGAAGTGAAACCTTCGGCACAAAGAATCCCATTGGCTCTGCACTCTGTGTTTCTAGAAGTTCAAAGGCAAGCATCCAGTCAACAAGTTTAACAGCCCCAAAAGAAGAAGATATGCTGTTATCAAGACTTTCTATAAACTCTGCGATTGACTGTACATCCTTGGGCAGAGGCAAACTGAGTTTCATAGTTGATGTGCTTGTTGCTACAGCATCGTATCTGGACGGGGTAAATGCAAGTTTCTTAAACTTTTCTTTGATATTTTTCCAGAGGCCGTTGATGTCTTCAGCTTGTCTTTTTAACCCAGGATTCCCTAGAACCATTGATTTCCAAATTAAGATCTCTTTTGATGCAATTTCCAAAAACGATATAAAGGATTCTCCCAGATACTGGTCAGAATGAAAATCGGTATAGAATTCACTGATCCAGATGTGAACAGCATCAAGAATTCCGATATGAATTTTTGCAACAAGGCTCCAATCCACACCCTCATCATTCACATGGTCAATGCCGGTCCAATCAGGAAATACAACATCATCACCTTCGTTCTGGGAGAAAGTGGCGGCCGACTTTGACCCCACCAATCGTTTCTTAAGATAATCAATTAGGACCGCAGGCGAGCAATAACTACCAGTAGTAAGTTAGTTTTAAATAGTAGTTTTAATAGGTGCATAGGCGCAAACTGACCTTCGAAAGGTAGCGAAGAAGGTAATAGTAAATACATCCATGTCCATTTTAAGTAATGGAATATCATCTCGATTTGGACCTTGGTCAGACCTGTTCATTCGTTTGCTAAAGTCCTCTACCCCAAGCACTAATATATCAACCAATCTTTCAAGAGTTCCGCCTTTAGGTACAACCAAAAGGAACGGCGACGAGCACTCGTGCAATGAAGTTTCGTTACACGCGGTTACTGAGCTTTCACCGCCATGCATGGATACTCGGGGCGATGGCCCGTTACTAGTTATTTCGGAATATCTATGTGATGATGGCTTCTGTGCTTTGGAGGTTATTTCAATTACACTTGTAGGGCGCGACTGAGCCTCGTCTGTTATTGACTTGAGAACTAGCTCGCCATCTTTGGAATAAAACAGCTGCTGACCGACACCTGCTACATCTCGAATAGCTCGTAGCATGGCATTGTCACCTCCGTGAAGTACAGCCGTGCGCTCGTGGGTTGTGAAATCCAATTCATCATATCCGGTTGTTTGCACAGAGGGTTTAGAAGGTGGAAATGACCTAGTCCGTCTTAATACGGGCTGTTGCGTCTGAGAATGAGAAGTAGGTGGACGAAGAGTTTGATTTGCTTGTACATTAGCTGTGTATGACCCAGATGTAGAAACGGTTGGAGTAGCCAATCCTGAACTTGGTGTTTTTTTGTGAAGGGACCCTGATATAGCCAAAGTGTCGTGTCTGTTGAATAATGAAAAGCTGGCTCGTATATCAGTGAAGATCAGAGGTACATTGGCACCAGTGCTCAACGGGAGACGTTGGTGATAATGCGAATGAAGGTACATTCCTGTATTCGATGACTCACAAGCCAAAGACTTGTCAAAGAACACCGTGGCATTTGATGATGGTGGATTTTGATTGTTGGAGTTTAGATATTCTAGACAATTTTGGATCGGTTCATCGATTTCAAGACTACTCATTCTTCGAGAATCGGTGGAGGGCCATTCCCTCTTCCACCTTCTGATAGAATCCGCGATGTTTTGAAGACCTTGTACCATCTTGAGGTAATCGATAGTCCGACCACGACTGGCATGTCCTTCGTCTAGACAATGGAGAAGATCGCCAAAGTAGGGCACTGCATCCGCACTGCTTATATCTTCTCCTATGCCCCTAGGAATGAATACTAGACCCCCCTCTGGCTTACCTGAATAGCTTAGCTTTCGTCTCTCTAGTGTTCTCATTGCGAGTCCACCCTTCTCCTCAAGATCTTCAACAAGATTTACATTCATCATGCTCCAAGTCTCCCGAAGCCGCAAAATCGGAGGTGATAGAATAGCCATCGTGATAGCTAAATATCCAACCATGTCTCCTCTTATCTTGAGAAGCTGTGAAACATGAATCCATTGTGATAGCAGTGTAACGCGGCGCTCGATTGACGTCGTAGAATCTCCACATAAAACATGGTCAAGAACCCGCTCCCCAAGGAAGTGCAAACTGGCAGTGTTGAATACCAAAGGATTTCGATGGCTAGGTGGGGGTAGATGTGGTGACACTAATAGAAGAGAAATATCTACGGCCGGGCTCCACGCTTGGAAATACTTCAAATGGAACAGATGAACCTGGATGGCAAACACGTCAGGGCTAAGAGCCATGAATTCATCGGCAGTTAGCGAAGAAGAGAGTTGTCCGGATGCATTGTGTCTGGGAATCTTAGGTTCTGCGGGAATAGATCAGGCTCCTATCATAAAATAGAAATTACATCGGACCGTACCATCAGGTGAATCGGCTAGCTGAAGGGCAGCTTGCAGGCTTGCTCTTCGGGTCTCCAATAATGATCTGGACGCTTTGGCAAGCTTATTATTATAAGACCCAATCCCTTTCTCTACCAATAAACGCGCACAATTGTAACAACCTTCTTCCAGGAGAAGTCCAGGAGTTGCCTCGGCAAGTATTCGGATAACTTCTGTACTTCTAGATGATGTGTCTTTTAAAGTGCACAGTTCAATGAGAACTGATAGTGCGGTTTCGGGTCCCGTCCACCCTGAAAGGGAGCGTACGGCCCACTCCACAAACGTGGTATCTGCGGTAAACATTAGTTCGTGGCACAGTGCTTCCACTGTTCCGCCCTCCACTGATCCACCATTTCCTAGTATCAATTCTGGATGCCGGGAAATGCTCTTGTGACGCAAACTAGATATATTGAAGGAAGGGGACGCAGTAGCAGGTGCACTTTGGGGTCTAGGGGTAGTAGCAGGACAACCAATCTCAAAGGCACGAATTTGATAGCTTGATGGTGGTTTATATAGCATAAGCAAGTTATCACTAACCAAAGCATGATGAAGCTTCCATGCTTCTTTTAGGAGGCCCTTCTTGAGGGTATGTGAATCTATCACATTGATCCAGCCTTCACGAGTAACATTATCACGACTGATGGGGTCGCTGTGTTGCACAACAGATATCATAGGCACGCTACCAGACTCGAAAGATTTTGCTTCTGGGTCCTCTTGTGTTCGTTTCATTGACGATTCGTTTGTTCCCGGGGCAGCTGTCGCATGTTTAAGATAATCATCGCGGTTTGGTGGAGATCGACCACGCGAAAAAATGTTGCCTAGATCATTCATAGATCTCGAGATACTACGGTAATGGGTGTTGAAAGTATTAGGCGCTAACTTTTTCTGCTTTTGTGTACCGTACTGTGATGATGGCTGTGAGGAAGGTATTGATATAGGCTCTGTTTTACTATCATTTTGCTCTGTATGTATACTTGTGCTAGAAACAGATACATCCGAGAGTGCTCTGGTTGTTCCCCTCATAGTGAGGGTCGGTGACTGTACTGTGGGACTCCTGACATCCCCACTACTTTTTTTGGATTTCGCAAAGAAGCCTGTCGCAAGGTTGTGGGGCACTTTACGGTTTCCAGTTGACCTCCAGCTTTCAGGATAGTCGGATTGCGAAGCCATGAGAAGCAGCCTGTTATGAGCTGTCAAAAGACATGGTTGGGTTGGACTCGAAAAGCATGTACGTACCTAGACTACGATTAACCCCTCCATACGCACACTTTCCCACCGTTTTATTCTAGTCCTTGTGGAGGCCTATGAGTAAGCGAAGTATAAATGAGAGTCAATCTCAACGTTTCGAAAAGCTACTAGGTATATAGATCTAAGATACAGTAGAGGTGGCCGACAACTACTACTTCATGGGAACTTTCGGCTCGGTAGGGTAACCCTCAAACTGAGATGAGGTTCAAGTAGTGCTATTAATTGTTCGTAGTATATCACTAGTGTAACGGCCATCTGCTAAACAGCTCCCAGACGGGAAACTTTGCTGGGCTTCGAATTCCATCTGTCTAGTAGTACATATAGCTTGCGGACGTCCCAACAATTTGCTTCCTTCTAACCCACTACTCGGTTACACAGTTTTCGTAGCGTGTTTCATTACAGTATTTTAATTCAAATTACATAGTATTCATCCTGCAGACTGGCCTTCTTCCATTGCTAAGTATGCAATTAAAACTCCAAATAGTGTGTCTTACTGGAGTACTACTTATAGGACCTCAAATTGCTCTAATGTTTACTACAGTGTAGAAGTAGGGACCCAGATCAGATGTCCGACCCACTAGATAGAGTAAACTCGCGGGGACAACACATGGGACTGATTCAGTGCACGTGACCACCAACCAACCAACACCATTTAGCTTCCCCACTTGTGTCACGAAATACTAAGTATCTATTAATCAACTCCTTTTTGAAAGCATCAATATGGCGATGCAGTCCGGAATTTCTGGTACTACACCCATTCCTTATATCTGTGGAAAATCAATTTCCGGCAGCTTGCAAAGCTGAGGTTTCTTAAATACTGCAGCTTCTGAACAATTGCTTGCATCATTTCAAACTTTCGTTGCAGACACAACACTCCGAGGACTTATCGTAGACATACAGAAAGAGGCACTTGTTCTCCAGGAGATCATTCATGTGGCTGGAACCTTTGAAGATGATCTTCGACAACTGGACGGATTAATCCAGGACAGCCACCCAGCTTACATTCTACTCAGGCGATATGAGGCCCCGACAGCTGCCTTAGTTGCCGTTGCCTATGTTCCTGACACAGCAAACGTGCGGCAGAAGATGCTGTTTGCATCAACCAGGAATACTTTATTGCGGGAGCTTGGAACAGAACTTTTTGCAGAATCCCTTTTTGCGACAACAAAGGCTGAACTTACAGCGGAAGGGTTTCAGAAACATGATCATCATAATGCAGAGTGCGTCTGTCATCCGCCTGTCAACCCAATTTATAGACTTACATCTTTAAAGGCCAGCACCCCTCACTGAAGAGGAACGATCTTTGGTGCAAGTGCGCGAAGCTGAAGCTGAAGCCTCACGTGGAACTTCAACACGAGCGTCTCACGTTGTTGGTGGGGTAGTTCCATTTAGTGATGAAGCCCTTCAAGCCTTGGCGAACCTCAAATCAGGAACACCGGGGGGTGGCTTTGTAAATCTGGTACAGCTGGTAAAAAGCCCTTTTTGATGAATTTGGTTCAGCATTCTCACATGTCTTCGTTACAGGCCATAGACAGGGAAACCGAGACAATCGTACTGGCCAATGCAAGCTCCTCGGCTATTGGAGATTTCACAAGACTCATACCGGATGACGCACCGAGATATTCGTTTTTCGTATTCAAGCGTGAGGAATGTCTCAAATGCCTTTGAGAGCTGCTTATTTACAAATTTTTAGACGTTCATGATGGCGTGGAGGTGGCTCCCATAGGTGATAGCCCAGTCGTTCTGAAAGATTGAAAATTAACCAAGTAACAGTTTTCATTTATACCTGCCCAACCGAGACAAAAATCAAAGATCGAATGTTATACGCAACGTGTCGAAATAGTGTTGTGAATACCGTGGAGCGTACTGTTGGCCTCAAACTCGAGAAGAAGGTTAACATTTTGTTGCGTTGTATTCTTCCTATGCTAATAAATTTGAAGGTGGAAGCAGCTTCTGCAACCGAGATTGGCGAATCACAGCTCTTGGAGGAGCTTCATCCTAAAAGAGAACTAAATAATGGATTTTCTAGGCCTAAAAGACCTGGGCGCAGATAAAGTACTTTTATCGCCTACATGATGCAAGAAGTATTAGTCGGTCAAACTGAAGTCCATTTATATATCTATTTGTGTTCTAGTTAGCTTGTAGCAAAAGTTGCCTGGTTTTGAATGTTCTAACTTGGTATCCTTCATTTTCGATTTTTTTATATGCATTCTTTGTTTTAGTCTAGCAACCATCCCATACATACACACCGTGCCCAAACACTAGTGTAAGAGTTGGCACAACATAGTACTTCAAGGTGTAATATAGGCATGTGGTTAACCTGTTGAAATCCTCCATGTATTCGGTTGACGCATTGGCCAAGGATTTCAGTTGACCAACTAGCTAATATAGGTCAACCAGTCGAGCCTTTAGTATATGGACAATTGACCTACAGAAAACCGAACTGATCGAATTGATTTCTATGGTATAATGGCATTTTTTTGCATTGTTTCAGTTATACACATACCGGTGGCATATTCTGTGTAAAGAAGTTATGCCTACGGTGCTTGACTTCAGTACAAACTAAATACCATTGTTTATCATCTCTAATGTCGAAATTGGCCTGATGTATGTGGAATAATCCTCAACAATACACTCTGACAACTCACCTGAAATTTCCTGGGGGTTTGCAGCTGAAAATATGTACTTACCACGCGTTGGGAATAATTATTTCTTTAGCTACAACTGCAGCTGGGCACGAAGCGATCAGTGAGCCCTTGTAACTTTCTGTCGAAAAAAGCACCGCACATCATAGCCAATCACTCGATATGCACTAGGGGCCAAGGTGAACATGTCATGTTCCGGTTATGTCAGTTCAGTTTGACGATGTTGTCGCGCGTTTTTGACATTTTGCATGACTCATAAGGTTTCCTCAGCTGGTCGCTTCCTGCAACTATCACTCAACCAACAGGCTAACATTTGAAGCGTTGTTCCAATTTCCAAACAAAACATTTGTATGACGAGAAATATTATCAGAATACCAAGCAAACTGACCATCAAGTCAGATTCTGCCCACGATCAAAACTCGTAATATTAACCTCAATCATAGCTGCAGAACAACTTTGCTCTTTTGAACTTGTGAACTACAAGCGCTAATCTTGAAAGTAACTTCAACTTCGTAATGTATTGTTATCTGGCTTGGTTGGGATTCAACAAAGTATCGGCCTCGAGTGTTTATATCTCGAATGCTAGCCGCCGCGGGCACTAGAGTCCAGGGCACGTGATCTTGGATGTCATCATGACAATAGAACATTACAATACACAGAACTAGAACAGTCAGGAACGTCAACATGACTGTGAAACTCGGTCCCTGGTATGCACGTACTGTCATGTTACCGATCTCTGAATATCACATCTTGGGGTCCTTGGAAAATCATTGTATGTTATGAGGTTGTACGGTATTAAGAGGTCTGTTTTAGTCGCGAATGTTCAAAGTGAATTGACAGTTCTAATTTTAGGTATGTATATAGACAGAACTACATCTAGTCAACGCTCGCTGTTCACTACAATATCCGCTAGGTCAACTTCGAACGCAATGTATACTTAAAAAATGTTTCTGAGCCAAGTTTTCGATTTGCGAACTACTGCATACTCTAATGATGGTGTAGCTTCCTCCAAAACACTGATAAACTTATTTTAATCTTTTGAAAGAAGACTTCCACTCATCTATATCATTTTTGTAAAACACAGACTTGCATTTGTCCCCCCGAATCCAAAACTATTTGATATCGCAGCATTCACCTCACGACTCTGTGGGCTGTGCGGTATATAATTGCAATTGAAGTCTTCTTCTGGGTCTCCAGGTTTGTCGAGGTTTAGTGTTGGTGGTAGAGTATTTTCATGCACTGCGAGAACTGTAAATAATGCTTCTACTGCCCCGGCAGCTCCGAGCAGGTGTCCAATGGCACCTTTCGAACTAGAAATATTGATATCGCTTGGAGCTCTATCTTGAGCTAAAAGCCTCTTGATGGCACAATTTTCTGCGGCATCTCCCAGAGTTGTTGAGGTGGCGTGTGCGTTCACATAGTCAACCTGCCCTGGACTAACTGCTGCATGCATTAAGCTCCTCTTCATGGCAAGAAATGCCCCATGGCCATCGCTAGGCGGTGCTGTTATATGATGTGCGTCGCTACTCAACCCATAACCCTTCAATTCGGCGTATATACGTGCGCCTCTATTTTTTGCATGCTCTAGTTCTTCAAGAATAAGCACCCCAGCACCCTCGCCGATAACAAAACCCGCTCGCTCCCTGTCAAACGGTCGACTGGAAAGATGTGGATCATCGTTCCATCCTGTAGCAAGACTTTTTGCTCGTGCAAATCCCGCAATGGCCAGAGGATGTATACATGACTCCGATCCACCAGCCACCATCACATCAGCATCGCCATATGCAATAAAGCGACTGGCATCTCCAATAGAGTGTGCACCTGTAGTACAAGCAGTAGACACTGCATGGTTAGGGCCTCTGAAATGATATTTCATTGAGACTTGACCGGCGGCTAGATTTATGAGAAGCCGGGGAACAAAGAGGGCCGATACTTTTTTATAGCCATGTGTTTCGTAGGCAATAGAAGTGGCATAGACGTCTTCAAAGTTCCCAATGCCAGATCCAATGCATACGCCCTGAAATACGAGAAATGTTTAAATACCACTACACATAGGCAGATTGATGTATGTTACCGTTCGGTTTCGCTCCTCCTCGCCAGACGGCTTCCAGCCTGCATCAACCAGTGCCTCTTCTGCTGCAGCAATCGCATACTGTGTGAATAGAGCCATCCTACGCTCATCCTAGAAAGCTTTAGGTATGTAAACCATAGCTGCGGCAGTGAATAGTTACTCCTGGCGCGAGCCAGTCTTTTGGGTTCCATCCTCCAGCATCTATGTTACCCTTGGGTACTAGCGCAGCTACCCTACTGGGCAAACTATCGAACTGTGGGCTACGCTTTGACAGTGATTTCACACCACAAGCGCCTGCAAGGAGTTGTGTCCATGAATGTCGTGCACCTGTACAACCAAGAATGTCAAGCGAGATGTAGATAAATCGGAATATAGGAGCAAATACCTACACCTAAAGGTGTTACTGCCCCAAGACCAGTCACAACTACTCTTCGCATGATGGCTAGGATACTTTGGCGATAAGTGGGAGCTTTATAGTTTTCTATGCCAGGTATAAGGTCATACATGAAATACGGTCACGTGAAACGTACGGATCACGTGCTTAACGATGGTTGAGCACGAAGCATCTCAAGTGGTGGTAGTAGCTATGTACGAAGTAGACCGACTAAAAAAATGCCTGACATGAGCGTGAGCACAGGCCTACATATCAGGCTTATTCGAAACCAGTAAACCGCCATATGGTATTCTGGATCCCCATGTAAATGTTTCTCCTCAATAAATAAGTGATCAAATGAACTTTACTTTCATCAAATTGAGTTAAGTACATGATGATGGATTGAGCATAAACGAACGCTTGGAAGCAACTAGACATTACATATGTGCACTTTTTCCGAAGTAATGTGGTTGCAACTTGAAAGAACAGTTCACATTGTTACTTGGCATCTGTATTTAGAACAGCCTCCTGTACCAACACCCAGTCGCAAATACTTAATCACTAGTAAGGACCACATAGACACTACCAACATCATCACCCACACACATCCACCAGTCTTTTTCAAGAGCTTTCAGGATATAACATTCCGAAATCGTATTGACCATACGTGACGCGTATGGTTTTATCGATTTTCTCACCTGGAGTTCTGTCGTAAAAACATACAGAATTGATTAATAAAAACAGCGATGTCTTCATCATATTCCGACGAAACAGTACGGTCTAAACTTTCAGCACTCAATGACACTCAAGATTCTATCGTTGCAGTCGCTCAATGGATCATGTTTCATAGGTACAAGGAATTCCAATTATGCATTCACAGCCACTGACCTCGACAGACGGCAGGCAAAGCGCTCGACTGAACTCTGGCTTGAGAGAATGAAAGAGTCTTCTCCACATAGAAAACTTAATTTGGTTTATTTGGCAAATGGTTTTGGCTATATCTTCTTTCCGTGAATATTCGCTGATTTTTTGAAAAGAGATCGTGCAACAGTCGAAGGGAAGGAATAAACCAGAGTTTTTGAATTCATTTGCGCCTGTATGCAATATCTTTCTAATCTGTGACTTCACTGACTTGTGGTAGATTGTTGCCGATGGAACTGAAGCCGCTTACAAGGGATGTCCTTCCGATATACAGGGTAAAATACGACGCGTTATTCAGGTTTGGCGCGAACGATCGATATTCAATCCCGAGATTCAGGTCAAAATTGAAGCGCGGGTTGATGGTGGGTACACCAACTGAAGGAAGCTTCTGGTTTCGCTAACATAATTGAAGATGTTGATAAATCAAAGACTAGTGGAGCTAAAGGATTTGGAGGCTTGAAACTGGGCGGTGGATTTCTAGGAGGTGGGGGAGCCTCTACTGCTAATGTTCCCCTGGAACTTGTTCCCATCATGAAAACGCACAAAGATCTTGCGGAAAAGGCCTCTTCCGTTACAATTTCCACGGGTACAGCCAACACCGAATTTCAAAAACAGTTCGATACAGAAAATTTGCCACCTCCGCCAGTTTACGCCGCTCGACTATCATCTTTACTAAAGACATTGGATACTGCTGATCATGCTATCAAAGGAGCAATCGAAGCGCGAAAAGCTCACATTCGTAATATTGAAAGACTATTGGAACAAAGTCGAACAGCGCTTGTAAAAGACGAAAATACTGCACACGATATACAGAATAAGAAATCCCGAACAGAACAGACGAAAAATGATGTCGAAAATATGATTGTCAACACCATGGATGACAACAGCAATGGTGATGGTTGTGGGCAGTCCGGGGGAATCGACTCAAAATCACCGGACGAAATCAAATCACCAGAGATTGAGGCTTTGACTCCACCAGCTCAGATAGTTTTTGAGCCAGAACCGCCAGTATCAGCTAGTGCGCTTCATCATCAACATTCTTTAGCACCCGGTGTACCACCTCAGCCTCCTGAGTTCCATTCTGGAGCATCCGAATTGTTGGCCAGCCTTTCTGGGCCGCTACATAATGGAGGTGGGCTTAAAAGAGCGAAAGATGAAGACAGTAACATGTTTGAAGGAATCGATGAGGATTTAATTAACATATTCAAGAACGAAGAGACACAGCAAAAGCGAGCTAAGATGGAGGTTGACATGCAGCCTGATGATGACGAGTATCACCCTTGACCTTTGGGGACTTCTAGGTCGCTCGCTGGTCGGGCTTGTTTTGTTATATAAAATCCATATCTATGTATACTAGCAATTGTAACGTTCACATCGTTTCAGCGCAATCGCTCAATACCCTTGCATTAAAAAGGTTAATAACCGCCAAGCTTAGCCCCACCATGAGCCGCAATCCCTCTGATTTTCTCTTCCTTCCCTTTCCATATATTCTCCTTCCGTGAACTTCTAGTTCGTTTTCCTAATATTAGTTATAAAAAGTACAATCGTGAAGATGAAGTATGTTTTGGTGTCAGGAGGTATGTCAAGGCTGTAGATAATTTCTGGCAGTGCTAACAAAAAACAAGGCGTGATTAGCGGGATCGGAAAGGGTGTCATAGGCAAGTAATTCTCAAAAATCAAGTTGGCCCGGCTAACATATTTTCAGCGTCGTCCACTGGACTTTTGTTAAAGACAATCGGCCTGAAGATATGCTTTCTCTATACGCATTTCTGAAGTAACGGCTGACATATTCACCACGTTACTTCAATCAAGATTGATCCGTACATGAACGTCGATGCTGGCACGATGGCTCCTACAGAGTATATCCGTTCTCTGATAGTCATTGGGCGAATTTGGATCACTAATTTACATAGACATGGCGAGGTGTTCGTACTCAATGATGGTGGAGAAGTTGACCTTGACTTGGGGAACTATGAGCGGTATCTAAATATTACACTCACTCGCGAGAATAATATTACCACGGGAAAGATTTATCAGCATGTTATTGAGCGGGAGGTAATTGGTTTCTCAGCCGTGGGTATGAAGAAATGGCCTGATAATTCAAATAATAGAGACGAGGCGACTATCTCGGCAAAACAGTACAAGTTGTTCCACATTTGACAGATGCAATTCAAGACTGGATAGAGCGGGTAGCGCAAATACCAGTGGATGAGACTAATGAGAAGCCTGATGTCTGTATCATTGAATTAGGTGGGACTGTTGGAGATATTGAATCTGGGCCGTTCGTTGAGGCTATGAGACAATTAAGACGTCGCGCTGGAAAGCAAAATTTCTTACAAATCCACGTGTCCCTGGTTCCGGTCATCGGTGGGGAGCAGAAAACAAAACCTACACAAGCAGCTATCAGGGACGTGAGGTCGGCCGGACTGGCACCGGACCTGGTGAGCAACTACTATTACAATATCCAAGAAGACGGCTAATTACTTGCAAGATTGCCTGTCGTTGTCAAGAACCACTTCAGGTGTCAACTATCAACAAAATTGCGTTATTTTGTGATGTCGAGAACGAACAAGTTATTGCCGTTCACGATGTCAATTCTACATACCACGTGCCACTTTTGCTAGAAAGTCAAAAGTTGATCAATGTACTATCTTCGACCCTGGCCCTAGACAAAATCCCTGTTTCGGATGCATATATTCAAAAGGGCAAAACACTTTGGCATGAATGGAAAACTCTCACATTAGCGCAAGATAGACTATTTGATAACGTAACAATTGCACTTGTAGGGAAATACACGGATCTCCATGATTCCTATTTGAGTGTTGTGAAGAGTTTAGAGCACTCTGCAATGAGATGTGGGCGGAAGTTGAACCTTGTGTGGGTTGAAGCCGAAGCACTTGAACCCGCTACAAATATTTCTGATCCGGCAAAGTTTCATAAGGCATGGCATGATGTTTGCACCGCCGGCGGAATATTGGTGCCTGGGGGATTTGGAGTTAGAGGTACAGAGGGTATGATAGCTGCTGCGAAGTGGGCTCGCACCAATAAAACGCCCTACCTTGGAATTTGTCTTGGCATGCAGATTGCCGTCATCGAATATGCACGCAATGTTTGCGGTCTCAAAGGTCTGTACTCTGACGTTTAACTTGATGATAAAGCTTATGGTTTTAGACGCTCATTCAGTTGAGATATCCGCCAATTCCACAGAACCTGTGGTTATTTTTATGCCTGAGGGTAGTAAGACCCATCTGGGCGGCACAATGCGCTTAGGTATTCGGCCAACAATTTTCCAGAAAGGTTCTGAATGGAGCAAGCTTCGCCAACTTTATGGCGAAGCTGGTGAAATCCTGGAGCGTCATCGTCACAGATATGAAGTAAACCCCGAATACGTTGACCGTTTGACGGAAGCTGGCTTAAACTTTGTTGGTCGGGATGACCTCGGTGAACGCATGGAGATCGTTGAACTTAAGGACAGCGAGCACCCATGGTATGTTGGCGTACAATTCCATCCGGAATATATGAGTCGCGTGCTAGATCCTAGCAAACCTTATCTAGGATTTGTTGCTGCGAGCGCAGGGTGAGTGCTGCTTCATCGTGTTCTAGCGTGCTCCCTGAACTAATATTTGGTATCAGGGTCTTGGATCAAGTCTTGACGAAGACGAAGGCGTACGAGTTTTCTAACGGCATTTCTCCTGAGTAGTAAAATTGGGTTACTTTTTGAATGTAGACACTATAGGTATTGTCAATAAGTACGAAGGACGGGTTGTATCATAAAAGTCATTTAGCGAATTAGAGTATATACAGCTGAGGATAACTCCCAAAACATAAGATATTTAAATAGGAAAGAAACCCTCATGATTGTGGGTGGTCGGCGTGGCACACACACTTGACAATACGACCACAAAGATGTGGGTCATAATAGGGGTGTTCACATCCAAAGAATTGAAGTCTATTTCTGCCATTTTTCAATTTTTTTCCGGATTCACTAGTGTGAAAAATGGGTTGGATGTGAACACCCCTTTTGATTGCAATTCTACAAATTTTTTTCATTTCTCAGAAGCTTGGCTACATTTCAATCACCTCAACCTCAACTTCACTGCCGCACACGCAAACTAGTTGTTACTAATTGTAATCTATATCGGTTTCTATTCTATTGAGACGATTTTAGGTTCGTTCAGAAGCTAACAAGAATGATTTTCACATGTATCACCAATGGTAGCTTTATTGTTCTGACACGCTTTGGACACAGCATATCCGCTGCTAATCTGGTTATTGTTGGGTATTTGGTAACTTGGTTTCGATATGAGGCCGGGTAACTGGTGGTCAGTTTACCAGAATTGGGAAAGAATTGGTGAGAAATAACACTGGAGCTACTTCGGAAATTTTTTCATTTTTTTTGATTTTTGGCAGGATTTGAGGCTCTAAGATTCGTAGAATAGCCACATTCTACAATTCTTTGGATGTGAACACCCCTAATATATCCGAAATCTTAGCCACATTCATAACGTCAACGCCATGGAATTTAGGTCTAGCTCAGAAATTATTAGAGTACTCCGTGAGGCCAAGCACCCAAGTTAGTTTATGAAGTCTGTTCAGCCGCAACAACCTGTGCGAGCCGCTCGTCGGTGTACCAAAAATTTATTTGCTCGGTTACGCGGGGAGACAAGCTATAATTATGGCCAATGCTACGAATTCCCGGAATACTTTCTAAATGGTTCGTGCTATGAGGCTAGTCCCAAAGATTTTTCCAAGCTCGTGTTGAGATCACTTTGCGCAGAGGTAGAGATTCACGTGACTGAATCAGATCTTGGCACCCGAAGCAAGCTTAGTAATAAATAACCTCGATGGCAATTAGTCAGCCACAGATTGTCCTAGCATGCCACTAATGAACCCTATGGCCATTCAGTTGTGGCCGTTCACTTGTGGCTACTTGGTTGCCTCATGAAACCCGTTACACATATGGCTCCCCTGACACGAAAACAACGACGTCAATCCTCAAATACAGAACCTTTACAGGCGCTGCCAACTGATGGATCGAATGCTAATGCGACGGAAAACATGAGCAACCATGTTCATTTTGGATCCGACGATGATGATGAAGTGCCTGTACGCACAAGTACTATAATGGTGGAGATTCCTATTACAAGGAGCGCATCGGCCAGCAGTCCTTCCGAAATCTCTGCAGACGATCTCGCAGAACAGGAATCTGATGATGATCCCCCGGAGGCTGTAACTATTGTAAGTGGCAAAGAAGCAGCGAAAAAGTTTGAAAAAGACGCCAGTAGGGCAATTGAAGCGTAGAAGACTCCACTTTATGAATTGGTAGATGAAAAAAGCTAATCTACATTCAGTCAGAATGAGCTCGCCAAAAACCGGCGAAAGCGTAAAACAGCTATATTGAAAGATCAACGGGAGAAAGCCGCAGCCCGAAAGCGACAGAAGTTGGATACCAAAAAAGATGAGATGACAGAATTGTCTTCTGGAACGGAGGCGTCAGAAAACTTGTCATATCCCTCGGCTGTGACTTTGAATGATAAAATTCCTTCACTACTTCCTCATTCCCTCTTAAAGAAGGTATCTTCACATCCATCGCCACAATCAGATGTGCCTGAGAATTTAAGTATGAATTTGAAACCAATGGATGCCAAAATAATCTTTGGGAAAAAGTCAAGGGATACCTTCAAAAGAGGTCCGGTGAAAGTTAAAGTGCTCAAGAACGAGGCAAAGGCTAGCGCAGTCATGGCACCCCCTGCAGTAAAAAATGTAGTACACAAGAAAATGGCTATGTTTAAGGGCAAGGCAGAGAGAAGATCAGTTGGAAATAGTTTTACACAAAGTTGGTGAATAGACAGTAATTAATCAGCAAGCTGTACTTTGGCTACGCCTAGTCCATATTGAAAGTCGGTTGAATACCATTAACAATGACGCGAGATGAAAGGAAACTTTGCAATGAAGAAGTGTCGTCAAAAATAGTTGATTTCACGTTTACAGCTGATCGATATGATCTCTAAATAAAGTTCGAACCGTATTGTACATTGGAAGTTAAAGTAGGCAAAATATGTGATATCGTTGGGGAAAATAAAGCACCTCTCCGAAAGATGTGTAAATACAAAAAGGTAATGGAGAAATAAAAACCAATAAATAACATGAGACCCCTGCACCCAAAATCGATAAACAAATATATAAATCGCTGCTCATTATCTATACTTATCTTTCAATTCATTCCTCTTCCTGGAGAGATTCGTCTGCATCGCGCCATTCTCTAGCCATGTTCGAAAGTCTTTTGACCCCACTTATTCGAGTTGCGTATAACGATTCACAAGCCGTTCTAGTTCTACATTAATCATGTGTTCTATACTCATTTTGGATCCGTCACTAACCTGAATGTGATCCCTCTTTGGGAAGAGATAACACCGATAGCTTGAAGAACCGCCTTCCGCGAATCTCTGGAAAATACTGCAGGATGATTTATCCATTCAAGTGCGGATTCTAACTCAAAGTCCAATGCGGAAACAGTTGCGGCATCGATACCAGCAGCAGGGGTAAAGTTACTCTCAAGAGGTGGAGTCGTGGCTGGCGTGTGTGTCGGGCTTCCTGCTGATGGCCCACTGGGAGAAGATGGTGGTGGCAATGGTGGTAACCCGCCTTTCCCCAGCCCTCGGAGGATGGTCCGAGTCTCTTTCAATAACGTTTGAGCACGTTCATGTTGACCCCGGGAAACCAACATCAGTGCCCGACTCAACATGTCGGAGGTTAAGAGTTCCATCCGACGCTGGACTACCATTGGGTGTGGTGGGATTGGGGGAGATCCCGGTCGTCCATTACTCTTTTTATTTGATGGTGGCAACATAGTGATTGTAAGTAGATGGGGTCGGGATTGCGATAGGGTGCCATCCCGTTGGATATCGCCGTACATTAAATCTGCTTGAATAAGCGGAATTTCCTCAATACTGATTGTACGGGCTTCTTCTTGGTCCATCGAGCCACCAAGCGCCTCCAAACCAGATACTATAGATTCCCAAGCATCTTGTGGAGCTGTTTCGGCTTGTGTGTTATCAGGTGCAATGACTAGCTGTACCAACACATCTAAAGTAAGACGTCAGATCAATTCCTGTAACTATTTTAGGATGGAGGCAGTGCATACCTTTCTTATCACCAAACCTCAAATCACCCAGGGAGACTTCTGCTTCTCTACCAGAGGCCCTTTTTGACACATGCAATGCACCACTGATTTTTACAAATCTTGCAGGTGATCCTTCGGGTAATTTCAGTTTGAGCTTGGCGTTTTGGTGAGAAAGGGTCTGTAGAGATCCCACACAACCTGCCACACATTCCCTCAAATTCATCCAGTCCTTCACATAAGTATACTGTCCCTTTGTTCTTGTAGAAAGTTCTATCATCGTGTCTGGTTTATGCGTGAGCCCAAGACCAAAGGAATGTATGGCGATCCTATCATAGTTAGTTGATCATTTTCAAAGAAAAACAAAGCTAGGAGCCTACTTGGCAGCTTCGGCCCGAGAGACAACAAAATCTACAGCATCAGTTTCTGATGTTGAAGAGTCGCTTATCAAAAGAATTGAAGCGATTGGATTACACGACTTCCTTGCCATGAGAAGGTCCATAGCAACGTTCGCACCTTCAACCACATCTGCTCGAAGGCTTTTCTGACCTACCGGCCGGATAGACCCAATTACTTTAGGCCAGCCCGACCATACTTTCCCAGTTAATCCTGTTAATGTAACACCCCCGCCACTAGATCCAAAGGTGACAAAGCCCATGCGATCTTTGTCGCCCATATTCTGAACGAGAAATTTTAACGCGTCTCTAAGTAAGTTTATTTTCAGGCCTTGCATTGATGAAGAAACCGGTATAACAACTATTATGTCGAGCGGAATATGAAAAGAGCGTGGCACAGGCAGCCTTCCACCCCGTGTTGACGTGCTGTACTCAGTTGCAGCTGTAACAACTGATCTACTTCCACCGTGGGTTCCCGAATAACCAGAATTTACTGAAGACACCCGCCTTGTAGTTTTCATAGTTCTATAATCATCATCGTCGCCGTCGGAAGTTGAAGCTTGTTTTTCCTCAAAGGTTGGACTTCTCAGTGGACTATCTGAATGAAGATCCAAAAGAGCACGCTGCCAGTGATCCAACTGAGAATGGCTGCTGAAACACAGGTGGAATTGAGGCAGTTCGGCCACAGAGAGGTTCAATGTTAATATGTGGTCGTCTATATAATTATTATGCAAATTAGAATAACAGTCTGGTTGAATCAAAGCAGGATATATTACATACCAGATCCACTCGAATCGCTAACCTTTTTAAGATGTTTTTTAATCAAAATAGAGCCTTTCAAGGTGCATTTGACGGATTTTTTCCTGGATCCAGCGTTATCCCACTGTTGGTTAATTGCCTGCAGTTTTTTCTCTTTCACACATATAAGCATCTCAGAAAACAAATAACATTCCAGTTCCTGCCATGCCTGACAATCTTTCCCAACTTTGATTGTACCATGAAGCCGAAGTTTTCCAAAACTATTTTTCATCAGAATATTTTCGGAGGAACACTGTGACAACTCACCGACTGAAATCAAGACCATGCCAATTTTCGACTCTTAGACGGAGCTCCTCTGTAATGGCAGACAAAGACTCTTGTTCTCTCTCGCGTTCTAGTTCGCGTTCCCGTTGCTTAACAGATGGGACGTCCGGCTTTTCAAGGGAGTATTGGCTACGCCCAGTAGGGCTGGGTGGTGGGTATTGCTGATCATAGGGTTGCGGCAATGATGGAACTGGGGGTACATCATCTGCAAAGTTGTGCCATTTCTTCTCGGTAACCTCTAAGGAAACCAGACAGGTCAAGGTTTGCTGGGTCTTGGATCGATTTAACGTAGGAAACTCGCTTTTTACAGTGACGGTTGGAGGCGGTATGGGATTTGTTACGGAGTTTCTTAGACTCAATTCGCTCTCCATGCTGTGAACATCATAATCTTGGTGGCGTATAGGTCTTGCTGGTGCAGGCTCCACGTAGTCTCCACCGGAGGCATTGCTGTGACTTCGCCAATGACTATTTTCATGCCGTGCACTACTACTATGTGTGTTGGTACTGTCTCTCGTTTCATTACGACTTTCTGTGCGGTTCAAACTTGATGTACGACTTCCTTGGCGACTCCGAGCACGATTACCATATTGGTCGTAGTGAGCTGACGTCGATATAGTTTCCTTGTCTCTATCTCGGTCCCGTTCGCGTTCCAGGTCCCGTTCTCTTACCCTTTCCCGTTCCCGTTCCCGTTCCCGTTCGCGCTCACGCTCACGCTCTCGCTCTCGGTCCCGGTTGCGGTCACGAGGGGTTTCACGCCCACTATCTGCGACAGAAACAGATCGTACAATGCTGCTTAGCTTCTCTATAGGACAGTCAGATAGGTATAGGACTGGTGTAAATGAATATTACCAAGATCCAAGACATTTCCACCGCGACTAGAATCAAGACCCAATGGCGAATTACATTCAGGGCAATACTGCGCATCTACTTCTTTGATGTACTCATAAAAGCACGCTTCGTGAGAGACGTGTCCACAAGAAAATTGGAGAACGCGCTCGCCATGAAGTGTATGCTCAAGGAGCTCTTCGCAGACTGCGCAGCTGCTGCCAATAAACGTCCTATCTCGTCGACTGCGCGAACGATCCATATCTAACATGCCTGCCATCCCAGTGGATCGACTCGATTGAGGATCGGAAACTAGCGAAGGTGCACGGTTTATTGATGATGCCGACGGAGTTATTGAACGCGAACTGGAATATTGGTCACGTAAATGGGAATCACTTGCGAGATGACGGAGACCGGCAAAACGTCGCTGGCGCGTCGGTGGTTCGCCGACAAATGAGTTTGCTGAGCTTCCGGATACGCAGGATTCGACAGGAGTGCGATGCTTGCCGTTACGTCGCCCACTGAGTATCCCGAAACGCTGGGTCCACTGGGAAATATCTTCCTTGGTATTCGACGATTTTGAGGAGCGGAAGCTCGTCATCAGATGGCAGCATTCAAGCAGAATCGACCGAATAAAATGGTGTGGGGGAGGGGGTGCAGGTTTAGGTTTGCTAACAGGTAGGTTGTGCGCAGTAAGCTGCTCAATATGGGCGTCAAATTGAAGCGCCGTGTTGGTGGAACAAGAGGTACAGTGCAGTTTATGCTAGGTATACTTGATCAATGGATGATCTAAGTTTGTAAGGACAGGTCTCCCAAGAGCAGGGATGAGCCTGCAGGGTGTGGAAAGCAGACGGGTTATTGAACGGCAGATGTCTTCGTATTTCTTTCTTTTGGATCTCCTGAAGTTGGTGATATAAATCGGTTCAGTGACAGAGTGTTACTGTTATTGTCCTGTAAATTCATGCACGGTCAGCAATTCCAAAGTTTACGTATAATATTTTGAGGCAGATTTTTCGAGATAATACCAAATAACATGGAAACTGACAAGTGTTTAATATATTTTGAGAAGATCAGAGAAGTAACACAAAATTCTTCAATATCAGGGGGTAGGTTACGTATAAGATGTGTACCCAAGAAGGACCTGTGCCAATGCATTTTCACTCTCCACAAGGGGTTCAGTACACTAGTAGTACAGTTTATCGAGGCTCCTCACACATGGTGCTTTAGTTCTATGCACGACTAAAAAAGGGAAGGTGTCCCAAGCGGGCGAAAGTAGGGTTCCTAGAGCCACGCGAAACACTCAACGTTTGGCGCTGTGCCTGCACAGGGTTATTGACAACCTAGGGGAAAACCGTTAAGAGGATCCTAGAGTTTATACCCCTCTTGTTATGCATCCCGGCTACGCTCGTGATCACAAAGGATCGAAAAGCAGGGATGTAGGGTATTGAAACTTCTAGAGTATCAAGAGTATCAGAAACCTAGTAGACTGTAGCTGTAAAAAAACAAAGTTGGAGAGATTTCGCAATGCATATAGTGCTTCAGTGGGGATTATTGAGTATTAAGAGAAGGTATTCCGCGTTCTGTGCGAGGTGGTTGACACAAGAACCGGGAGTCCGGTCCCGGTTTATATCAAAAAAGACTCTTCCTGAAAAAAATCCAAATCTTTTTTCAACAAATATTAATAGGAAACTTGAACTAGCTATATAAAATGGGTATCTTCATGATCTTGGTAGGAAGAACAATAGTAAGAAGGGAGGGATTTTGTTCTCATTGATTGCCCGATCATATATTGGGAAATGAGTTTTAAAATACAAACGTTTGCGCCTTGAAGATTCATGAGATTCACACTTTATATTGCGTAAAATGAGTCCATGGCGTGAAATGTTTAACATAAGAGCCAGAACATCACCCAGTTCAACACCTTACCACAAAACATTGAGTAAATCTAGAAATCTTCTAAATGTATTTGAGGATCATTCTCTATAATTTTTCTTCCATGTCATGTGCTGAAATGGTTGGTAACAAGGCAATCACACAGTCTTAAATCTTATGTGGGAAAAGACTTGACAGTACTACTCCTGTACTCCTGCCATACTAGGCCCCACAACGTGACATAAACTCTTATTATTAGATGAATGAATGATGTGGAAATACCTAAGTAATTGTTTTCTATAGGTACTTCAAGTTTTATATTTGTTGAAAATTGTTTTGGTATTTTTTAGGCTCTCTGAATGGCTGTTTTTGGTGTAAACTGGGAGGTGTCCCGGTTCTTGTGTCAATCACTTCGTCTTTTGATGTAGAGTACTCTACAAACAACCCACATCTGGTACACTGCAGGATAAAGATTGGGGTCAATTCGCTTAATCACGAATAATTTAGCTCTTAGATTTAGTACTGTGAATTCGGTTGGCGTGACTTGGAGGGCATACGTAGTAACCGTAACGGATCTACTGCACAGGCCCGTGGCAGAGAACTTTACCTGCCAAGTCACGCTAACGAACAATCCTATCTTATCAGATCACTCACTATTTCGCAAGTGGCCAGGGAGTGTTGAGACTTGGACCTAGCTTGTCACGGTAGCAACGGTCACCAGAAAATGGAAACAGAAACAATGTATTCGTCGTCGCTCATTGGATATTATAAGGATAAAACGGCTGATTTATTATAGAAGTATTGCATCTGCAGTTGTGGTTCCCCCCCAGGATGACATTCAGGAACGCGTAAAACGCCGACAGCCGCCCTCTGAGTTGTCAGAAGCTTCAAAGCGACTTCGATTAAGCCATGATGAATCGGGAAATGATTCCGGTACGACAAAGGATATCAATGATGGATCTCGGGCGACGGCGGAACGGTTGACAGAAGAACCAAGTTTGCGAAGGAAGACTGGGGCGGATGAGGAACGGAAGCGAGGGAAGCGATTGTTTGGTGCATTATTGGGCACCATTGGGAAGTTTCAAAAAGAGACGTCAAGTCAACGCGCACGCTCCAATGCTGTCAAGAGAAGAGAGGTTGAGGCAAAACTGGAAGAAAAGATGAAGCTACAAACCGAGGAGCTGGACGAACAACGGAAGAAAGACAATGAGAATTTAAATCTCCGAAAACGGATAGAAAGAAGGGAGTTTGAGGAACGCACAATGGAATTACGACATAATAGTCTTCTTGCTCAGGCAAATATGCTCGCGACTTCGGCGACCCCTAAACTTGTATAAACCCTACTGTCTTCGCCGTATTTGTGCTTTATGTGTACACTAACTGACTGCAAATCTACAGTTTTACTTACCATGGAAACTCCTACCTTCCGAGGAGGATTCGATCCAGGCACAGACCGAGAGCACGAATGTGGCCATCGAGGCCGAGAGGCGTGGGTTCCAAGAAATACGTGAAAAGGACGACGAAGAGTTACGGGCGGCTGGTGGTATTCTAGATGTGGAGCTAAAGGCGGACATGTCTGATCCAATTTCGACTATTGTCCAATCAGAACACACTGTGTCACTCAGTATGGACACTTCAACAGCGGAGGATATCGTTGAAACCAACCTCAACCTAGAGCGAAAAGAAACAACTCTTCCTAAGTTTCCGGTAGAAGACGAGAGTGGTAAGGGCCCCGAACTTACAGACATTGTGGACGACCGAAGAAACTCAGATGTTGGTGACATGGCAGACATAGTTGAAGAAGGTGAGGAGGATACAGTGATATATTGAATAATTTAATGATGTCAAACACACGATACGTGAAACAAATTTAGATGAGAGAGCCAAAAAGGAAAGTGTACAACAGATACTTTGGATACAGGTAGCGTTTTATTTTCAGGGGTTAAGTTTTGCATGTATCTACAAGTGTACTCGTACATGCTAGCAGACAGGTATTATTTCAGGAATGCCCTGCGTTCATGATTCCGGCTTCGGATATATGGGAACATGCGTTATCACGAAGTGGTTACACTGTCAGCGACCATCTACGAGATTTCTCCGTTGTTTTGGCTAGCACACTTGAGGGTGAACAAGAATCAGACATACCTAAGCACATACCATGCTTGAACAAGAAGTACTTGGTACTATTGTTACGAGTCCTGTACAAAATGACACCACTGAAGGGCGGTAACACACAGGGTGGCCCGGTTGACGATAAAGGTATAGAACGATCTCGTTTTATTTTAGATTCTTGTATATATAATATTACCGGAGTCCAATGACCGTTTTTGTGTGCCCTTGCTCCGGCTTGATCATGCAGAGTTTCCTTTGCGGTGCCCGTTATCAAGAATCCACACAAGTGGGCTGTTGTAATAATCTCTTTTCTGCAAGCCATCTGTCCTTGTGCTCTTTGTTTTGGGCCAACTCAAAGGTATTTTGTTAGCGGGTGTTCAAATATTTATAGCTCGGACCCATCACCAATTGACAGAAATATCGCAACTTTCACAGTCTTCAATACGAGCTGGCAGTTAAGCTACCGCTTGAGAATTATGACTGCAAACTAGCAAATTTGATGGCCACTACAAGGGAAGACAAAAGTCTTATGTTGCAAACCAATGGCACAAGACATCCAGTGATATAGAAAATGTAGGTGTTGAACAGGTCTAGATGCGCAAGGCTTTTACATGGAACTAGTAATTATTTATAGGTTTAGCACTGCGTGACTGTAGAGTACATGTCACATCTATTATGTTACCGGATTTTCCTGTATTACCGGCCTCTGACAGGGTCATTTTGCGCATAACCCGTTTTTGTTATTGATTTGACATATCTCATATGCTACCGAGGTAGGTAGTGGTAGCACCAATTTATCATTCAGGTGCGGAGTATGTAGCCGTAGTAAAATCAACATTGTAGATCCGTTTAGTCAAAAGGTCTTTGATTCCCAGTGAATTCTACATTGTCACTTGCCACTTGTCAAATCGCTTTTAAGCAGCTTTCAGTACTGTTCTCCTCAGTTATCCATACACAAAAATGACTTCTCTTCTTCCAATTGATCCCTACGACGATCCTCGTATAACTCATGAGTATGCAATGTTGAATGGCCGAAGATACCGTAAGTCCCGTGATAAAGAGACGTAGTCAATAATCTAATTTCCATAAAGATTATGTACAAGGCTTCCCAAAGCACCAAAAACCAAGAGGAACAATTATTTGTGTTAGTTTATCTCTCTGTTCCTAAAACCTGGGTCTCAGTTGTCTATAGATACATGGATTCCCAGATATTTGGTGTAAGTGGCTTTTTATCATTATTATTGTTATATTAACGGTAGTTTGGTAGATTCATGGCGTGGGATTATACCAGCTTTACTAGAAATGGGGCTTCGTGTGATAGCTCCAGATATGATTGGATATGGGCAAACGGTAGGAAAATTTATGAATTATGCCAAAGCATCTCTTAATATGTTACATAAAGGACATGCCCAAGGTTCCACCGAATACAATGGCCGCATACAGTTGGAAATCTAGTGCTGCAGATATGGCAGAACTGATGAAACAACTTGAAATTCCAAAAGTTATTCTTCTTGGACACGACTGGTAGGTGCAGAAACATCAATAGACTTACACAGCTTAATTTCATGAAGGGGCGGTATGATAGTCTTTAGAATACACATGTGGCATCCGGGACTGGTGAGCCACATTATAACACTCAGTACTGCATATCGTCCCCCAATTAGGGAGAAATTGACACTGGAGCAAATTGTTGAAAAGACCCCAACATTTGTGTTAGTATTTCTAGCGATTTTATAGCTCAAACTCCATTAACATGGACTGCAGCTATCAGATTGGGTTTGCGGACCCTCAGACTGAAAAAGATTTGGAGAGCAATGAAGCAATTGCTAGGTTTCTTCGTGCGGTCCACCGCATACGGGGCGACCCTGGAACAGGAACTCTTCAAGTTAGAAAAGATATCATGAAGAATCTAGGAGACCAGGCTATTCCGAAACAGTGGAACGAGAAGGTAACTTGTGTAAGTAGGCCTCATGTGCTCAGGTATTCTGACCAGTACATAGGTTTATTCCTATTATATCGAGGAGTATACCAGACGAGGGATGCATGGTCCACGTATGCTACATCCCGTCAAATTCTTGCTGATCATATTAATTAATTTTTGTTTTCTAACTAGTTAACTGGTACAAGTTGACTGAACAAAATTATTCTGATGAAAAAGAGTTTACATCCTAACTATTGCCAAATGGTGTGCGATACTAACTATTCTAATAGAATGAAGTGTGGTGATAAGATCAACATTCCAGTTATGTTTATTGGCGCCACACGAGATAGTATGCACGTGCCAAAATTTTCATGTACTGAGGACTAATGACATAAAGTTGCAACACCTGCATCGATGGGTGCCTCTCAGGCCCAATTTATCGACAATTTAACCTATCATGAGCTCAATACTGGCCACTGGATACACATCGAGGAGCCTGCCAGGGTCATTGATCTCTTAACAGACTTTGTCGAGAACGTAGTATTTAGACATAAAGCCAAACTCTGAATTCAAAACTTAACGTATTGGACCTTTCCACTTTTATATTTAGGCATCGAAAGGAAAGGTCAGGGAGGGCTGTTCTGAGACTCCAGAACGAGTTAACAATTATTACATTCCTGTCTCCCTATTTGTAATCAGAGATTTCCAATCCTATGGCCCCAGGCAATGGAGACACCTATGTATGTTATCTTTATACAGTTAATGTCCGAATAAAACTATAAACGCAAGCCTATAACGCCAAATCCTTTAAACCTGTTGATATAAAACAAAAATATACACCAACCCAAGTTTCTCTCTCATTTCTCATTTCTCCCCACGTCTAGCTAGCCACTCTGTGATATTATCTGTTTGGCATTTACCAATCTGAATTCACTATTGATTTCTAATATTAATGGTTCCGAAAGTTCTTCTTTTGATCTGTATGTCCAACAAGGTTAGCACCTGAAATAGTATTGGGGAACATCACTAAAACTCACAAAACAAATCTGTCCTGGAACTTCCCAAGTTGATGATCTTGGGACATCCATCACGATCTTTCTCCAGTCGGGTGCATTCGAAGCAGTAGAAAGCATCTGAGATTCCCTCGCCTCCGCAGACCACACATTTATTTTGATAATTACCGAACGAACATTCATCACAAATGCGTACCAACGTGGTAGGACGCACGTAGGAATCGCACACTGGGCATTTGCCGTCGCATTTGTCGCATAAACGGCCAATAGCGATGCCGGATTGCTTACGACACATTACAAGATCAGGGTGATGACGAGACATTAGGACGTAATGCGGCGATGTGGAGAGTGCTAGTGAATGACGGTTGTATGTAAGTATGTACTTCTTGCTTGTAAAGTCCTTGGTGGTAGTTTACTGGTGAGATGGTGAAGTCCACATGAAGGCAATTGCTGACAAACCGTTGCTGTGTTTCAAAATCTATAATTACATAATCGAGGGACTACATATACGCTTGTTCCCGAATGTTGTGTATCGGCGTAACACGCCAGCTTTCACGCTCAAGGAGTAGAGTACAGAATTAATAGTGCATCTTAGGTAGCGCCTAGCCAGTGGCAGATTAAATAACTTTGCCATGTTCCCGTGGTGGTAGTCACTGGACCACTGCAAAGACGTTACTTCTGTATGTTTCTACGGTAGCTAAGCTGACAGCTGAGGTATGCACTATCCGAGTACCGGCAGCCTCGGTCCCTCGTGCAAGTGACACAGGTCAGCTTTATTCAGGTACTCAGGTATTTAAATACCAGTATCCCAGGAACAGTGGCTTCTGTAATCTCTATCGTAAAATGCCTCTAAAAACAGCCCTCACTGAAGCTCTTGGAATTGCTGGTAAGCTCACAGTTTAATGATATTCTATGTATCATCGATTATAGCTTTAACTGGTGAACAACAGTACCGGTTGTCCAAGGTGGCATGCAATGGGTTGGATGTGTGTATATCCCCCCCTAAAATTAGGAACTGTTTAGTCCTAAACCTGATTTTAGATGCCGAACTTGCCTCTGCCGTCTCAAATGCTGGGGGTCTTGGAATAATTACAGCCCTTACACAGCCTACTCCAGAGGATCTTCGTAATGAAATACAGCGCTGCAAGAAGATGACGACCAAACCCTTTGCTGTCAACCTAACTCTTCTTCCTGCATTAGTACCTCCCGACTACGACGCCTACGCGCAAGTTATCATAGAGGAGGGTATCAAAATTGTAGAGACAGCGGGAAATTCCCCAGGTCCGATTATACGCAAGCTAAAATCTGCAAACACCACTATCCTCCACAAATGCACAACTATCCGCCATGCCCTGAGCGCTCAGAAGATGGGAGTAGACTTTTTGTCTATAGATGGGTTCGAATGCGCAGGGCATGTTGGCGAACATGATATTCCGAATTTCATCTTGCTGCGACGCGCAGCACAGAGCCTTAAAATTCCCTTCATTGCGAGTGGTGGCTTTGCAGACGGCGAGGGACTTGCCGGAGCTTTGGCATTGGGAGCTTGTGGCACCAACATGGGTACCCGATTTATGTGTACCGTAGAAAGCCCCATTCATCTGAATGTGAAGCAGGCAATCGTTAAGGCCACCGAAGACAACACAGAGTTGGTTCTGAGGCGATGGAAGAACACCAGTCGGCTGTTCAAGAACAAAGTTGCAATGGAGGCAAAAGAGATTGAGAAAACTAGTACCACCGGGAAATTTGAGGAGATTGCATCTTTGGTGAGCGGTAAAAGAGGCCGAGAGGTTTTTACAACTGGTGATGTGGAAAGAGGGGTATGTTTTTTCTCCCTACGATTACGATTTACAAACTCACATTCAGTAAGGTTTGGACTGCGGGCGGCGTCATGGGCCTGATTAACGATATACCCACATGCCAAGAGCTAGTATCCAGGATCGAAAAAGAAGCAGAGAGTGCCATCTTAAGAATGAATTCTGCTGTGGTTTTCAAGACAAAGCTATGATCGAATTTTACTTGGTTTTCGTAAATTATTTGCTAGTTATGCGCATCTGTCTTGTGAATCGAAACTTAATATCCTCGGCTAAGTTGGAAAAAAAATAGTTGTGGTTTTTTGCTATTGGCAACAAACGGTGTCATAATAAATACCCCGTCACGAGATACAATACACACGTTTACGTATCATACTACTCTGCGTGCACGAGGTGGTTGACTCAAAAACCGGGACACCTCCCAGTGTGCTAGTTTATACTAAAAACAGCCTTATTGATCAGAGAGCCAATCCCTTTTTTGATGAAACTTGAAGTACCTATATATATATAGAAAGTAGGGGTCTTCATTCAGTCAACTAGTAATAAGAAGTTATGACTAGTTCTAGAGCCGAGTATAGGAGTACAGGAGTACGAGTCCAAAGTGTTCCGGTGTGGTAACCGAACGGCGTTCCCGTACAAAATTGTGGGATCTTGGCATGTAGCACTTGAATCGATTGCCTGGTATTCCATCCCAGCACATGATGTGAAAAACATAATCACAGAGAATCATCCTCCACATGTCTATGTTATCCTTAGGTACACTCAGGAAAATTCTCTATTTAGTTAATGTTGTGTGGTAGGGTGTTGAAAATGGTACTGGAAGGTGTTCTGATTCTTCTGTCAACCACCTCGTGCAAACATCGGACTTGCGAAATCATTCTTCAAATCAGGAATATAAACCCAACACAACAATACAAGATGTAGCGACCCTATTTCAACCTCTAGTTGCGCCAGAGTAGGGTCTCCCGCTGTTCGGTATTGTTGCAGGTAGCATATTTGCCTAGCACTCTCCTACTGTATCTCTTTATCTAGTAACACTAGGGAAATACCCAAATGTGTAATCTAATTGTAAAAAACATTTGAAAGAGAACATCAAGCCCAACTGAAAAAGAATCACCTATCCAACAATTACAATACTAAAAGAAGAACCGTCAGGTTTATAATACACAGAAGTTCTATCATTGTCTATCACTCTGGTTGAAACAGCCAAGAGGCACAAAGCGATTTCAAAATCGGCCACCATATCCTGGAATGGGTTATTACTCGGCCGCCATGAGATCGACAACGACATTAATCACTGCTACCAGAATCTCGGCAGCAATTAGAACGATAACAATCCATTCCAAGTGTTCACCTTGTGAGTGTGACATCTGCTCTTTAAGCATTTGGAGCTAACAGCCATTAGCATAATGAAGCCATACATAAGTCATGTTACACGTACTAGATCACTAATCACATCTAATCGTTGATTTAGAAGAGATAATCGTTGGTTGATCTCCAAATAACTTCTAGCAGCCTGGTAGACTGGCTCAAGTTGTGGTTCCTTAATGTAATTAGCAGCTGATTTGTATTTACTCGTCGAGACCAGGATGACAAACAGCCCACATGAGTTCTGGACTATCCAAAACACTGCCTTGCAAATTAATGTTTATTCGGAGAATAAATAATTCCCCAATGTGCTTCATAATCTCTCTTCGGCTCATGCCTACTTTTCCTGAAGTCGCTATATCCGTAGGAATAGATTTTGTATCCTCAATAGTGTTATCAACCAAGTCCTCAAATAGAGATATCTATATGTCAAGAAAGTTAGTTATATAATTAAAACAGCTCAGGCGAATAAGTCAGACCTTAACAGATTGTGCAATTGCATGGCTTATACTTAGCTTAACCATGTAATTTTTTCCGTCTTTCAGTGTGATAAAATCATTGTATATCCGGGGCTGATAAGAACTAGTCACGTAAAAATTGAAGTTCTCCACCTGAATATCGTCATCACTCAATTTCTCCGTTTCGAATTTTGAGATGTCTCGTAATAAGTGCCGTTCGTCTTCCAAGCTCATACCCCATATTACCACTACACCATACTGGAATAGAAATACATCAGATGTCAATATTGCCTGATTCTGCTGTGCAACGAAATTATGAAGCGACCGATCATCGCCATCTTCTTCGTCGATCGCTAAAATCGGCTCGGTTTGGAGGTTTATGAGATCCTCTGAAATCTGCTGGTTAGGAATTACACCGTGCCGTTGTTCATGTGCATACGAAAACGGAGTATAAACACATTCGTCAAATTTTTTTGGTGCAGACCCCCTGGTAGCTGCCCGAGCTTTCAGGAACCTTGTCAACCCATCCAAATCGTAAGAATTGGCTGTAGCATATGCAGTGACTCGGGGTAGTCGGCTTCTTTCGGCTTTTCCAAGCCGTTCAGCGTCGCGCCTTGCGGTGGTATCTTTAATTCGAGTAACTGAAAGCCCTCGGTAAGTTGATGATTAGATACTAGATAGATCAATTACAAACCTTGAGAATAAACATCTCTTCCTGACTCTTCGTCTTGATCGGCGGGCGACGGTAATATTTTTAATTTCTGAGAGACCTTCGACGTTCTCTGAGGTCCAATCTTGGAGGGATTAGAGTGCGGTAGAAGGTTCGGCCCACGCACTGATCCTGTTCGGCGACGCACTTTCACACCCACTCCTGGTTGATTTATTGAGTCATGGTATCGATCTGATGCTCCTAGTGGACGAGGTGGAGAGACTGGAGAAGTTGTGGGCGACTGGATTAGAGACGACCGTGGAGTGGACTGCGTAGGTAACGAAGTCATAGTCAACCAAGACGGATATAGTTGTTCGATTGAGAGTTCGAGCTTAGGTGGGCGGTAACAGAAGGTGCAAACAGGTGCGGTGTAGAAATAGCTAAATAGAACCTGCAAAAGAGCTATTAGATGGTAATTTTAGTACAGGTGGGTAAGTATGGACATACTTTCTACCGATGATTAATTTGGGACTAGTCGATTGAGTGGTGGAGCTCGTGCACCCTGGGTTGAAACCGTTAACAAATGGGTAGACGTCATATTAAGGTATGGCGTGGTTGGATGTTTAGTTGAGCATATTCACTACACGTTTCTCTTCAATCATGCAACCCTGCACACTAACTTCACTATTCTCGGGTATCAACCACGAATTACAGGTATCGGAGTCTGTTGTGATGATTAGAAATACAGGTGAGTAGCACACTTCTTCCACAATCTACTGAATATTTTTTTCTAAGCTGGATCACAATTATAATTTAAAAACAACCTGAAAATGATGGCAAGTGATTTGATAAAGCCACTGAGGGTGAGAAATGAAATCCTAGCATCTTTCCCTCTTGCAATTGGGTCGAAAGTGATGGTCTGAATCCAAAAATGCTCACATAAGATTGTAATCTATGTGAGCCTTTCGCAAGTCAACGTCTAATTCACTCCCCAAAGCCTAAAAGTGTCACTTTACTCATAAGTGGAAGTAATCGTTATATCTTATTTAAGCCTTTAGCTGTCAGCCACACGTGATTTTCACGTTAGCCCCTCCTCATATTGCAGCTCTCCCATGAAGTATACAATGTATCAGTTGCATCATTTACATTGAACTTAAAATGGGTTGTCAAAGTTACGGCTCGGGCATTTGTGGGGTTGTGGCCGCTCAACTGGTTTCGGTCCGCAACTTTGAGGGAGAGTTGTCGGTCCTGGATTGTCGGCCTCAAATAATCAAGTCCTAATTGGTTGGCAGCCTGTATCTAAGATGGTTTGGGTCGGGGCTTGTGCTAAAAGAGGTATAAATTCCACAAAAACAGAAGCCCGACAGAGGTTTCGGCCGTGGTCTAGATGACAACTGGACCGCTCACCCCATATAACCGCCTAACATACTAAAATCCAAGGGATCTACATACACCGAATTTTGGTGGGTTAAGCGGTTCTGGGGTGGGCGATTGGGCCGTCACCTAGACTGGGGTTTTTTTTCGAATTGAACGACATGAAATATTGCTTGAAACCAATCAGCAACGCAGCCTAGATGTGCTCAAAATCCAACCCCTAACCGTAACTTTGATATCCCCAATGTGGCAATAACTGGCACGGGAAGTTGTACGAAGAGACGTAAGGTTTCCGATAAACCCCCAATGAAAAAGCATTTCTATTTGTAGAACAAACCATCGAACAGAAATACAGTCATTTGCATAGAGTACGAAAAGTTATCCACTTTATATGGTGTAGAATACACTTTTTGAACTCCCCACAGTAATAATTCAGGAAGAGAGCATTGAGAAACCCAACCCCAAAACGCTCCAAGAAACCGCCATTTAGATAGGATACAGTAAAAGCAGTAGGGAAAAAACTCCAGGCAGGAGAAGCGGCAAGACCTTTGTAGACATACGAAAGTGCAATATCAACCTAAATAAAAACAGGAAAGGGAATAGGAGACAGGAATAAATGCTAATGAAAAGCTAGCTGGGCAATGGAGCAACACCGAAGAAAACCCCCCGAACATAAAAAAAAATGATGTAGATCAATGGTTGTGTTTAATACATAAATGAAAATAAAAATATGCCAATAAACCAAGCTATCAATATAGCCCTTCAAAGAGGAACTACATGTACTTATCACTACTTTAGCTTGAAGCAACCCGAATTTCCTCTGATGATTCATGCGGAAAGCTACCGGGATATGTGCCTATTTTTGCGATCACATTGTCATCAATTATCGGACCTTCCGGAACTTCAGGCAGCTCATCTGTGCTCACGGTAGCATGCGACCCACGCCTGCTAAGGTTTTGAGGCGGAATTTGCAACCCCTCTTCGCTCTTTAAGAAAGCCTGTACAGCCTGGGTAGACCCCCGCCTGCTAAAGCTCAGGATACTCGAAAGTGATTCTGTCTCCCCGTATGTATCGGCCTCCGACCCCGCCTGGGCTTTTTTTCTGCGGAGACGATCTTCGGATGACATACTCTGCCATTCAGAACCGAATGTAATGACACTAGCCTTCTTCCCATGCACTGTAAAGCTCCCTGAACCACGGGCCAGTCCTTCTTCTACAAGGGCTTTCTTTTCGGGAGTCATAGGATCTTCGTAACTAGGTTTGTTCTTCTTGTGACCTAGCCCCTGCGACTCTCTTAAAGTTCTCTGAAGGCTCTTGCGAATATTCGGCCGGCTAGAATCCTTCTCCTTCCCCTTTGTCTTTTCCTTTGATTTGTCTTTTTCTCTTTCCCGCTCTTCTTCCTCTTGGTCTATACTAGCTGCAAAGCTAGACTCTGACATAGTCGGCGTCGGAGATCGATAAATTTGCGTGGTTTCAATGCTTTTGTCATCAGTCCCTACTAGCGAAACCTCTGTCTTGAATCCATGGGATGACATTGATGGAGATCGTGGCAGGGGCGGTGATGTCGAATCTATTATTCGATCGTGGGGAATCTCGCTCGAAATGTTGCTTTTGTGACTGGAGATGCGTGATATATCGTCATTGGACAAAGAGATGAAGTTTGCTTGAGTAGGGGTAGCGTCACCTCCTGAAACAGCTTTTACTATAGGTGAATTCTGAGCCGAGTGAAGGGGAGAGACACCAGCAGCAGTGTGTGGGGACGGAGTGTTCACCGCCAGAATTCTCTTGTCTCTATCCCTCATTGTTATGCGTTCTTCTTCCATATCCAAGGCTAGTATGTCACGGTGACAACGCAACTTCCACATTTCCATTCGTACCCATCGCAGCTTTGCTGCTAATGTAGCCGCAGCCATCATCACTTGTTCCCTGTTGCGAGGCTGTATGGGTGTAAGAATTGTAAGATGCCTGCCATTCCTCAAATGAGCCTGTAACTCTCTATTCGCAACAGCAATCCGATCTTCCGAATCATGGATTCTTTGCTCGACTACTTCTCTTCTTGCCGCCGAAATTTCGGCAGCAAGCTTTGAGTCAATATTTCCCCGCACAATTGACACTTCCCCACTAGGGGTCTGTACCGAGTTGCTGCCTGATGAACCGGCAACACTATCCATTCGCCTCAAACTTCGCAACCTCTGACCCTCATAATTCCCTCCGAATACCCCTCGCATTCGCACACCAGCAGTTCGAAATGTAGCAGCGTAATTTAATTTGGCTAACCAATCGTTCATTTCATTTTCGGAATCCGCAATAAAATATTCTTGGACTCCACCATGTCGTATAAATGCAAAGGCATTTTTATGTTTTTTATAACTCTTGTCTAAAAGAGCAACAGCATCATCAGTGGAAATTTGAGCATCGGGCTTAAATATTTCTAGGGCTGGTTTGAAGATTACAGGTGTCCCAGAACCATGTTTGTGATGCTGTTCATACTGAGTGACCAGGTTCTTAACCCAACTTACGTTTCGGAAGAAATATAATTGTGATCCCGTTAGAACTGCACCCCATTCCTGCCATGGACTCCGGGCTTTCTTCTTTTTCAAGTCTTTTCTCCATAATATCCCGACCTTTGTGACCTTTATTTCTACCACACCGGGATCTGCCCCTTCGGGATTATCAACTGTTGCCTGGTTCATAAAAGCGTCAGGTCTCGACCTTGCAGATACTATTTGCAGGACTCCAGAACGGAAGAAGGCTTTGTGCAGTGCAGCCATGTTTAATCTAGAGGCTGTCCCAGAGTATGAGTATGGATCTTCAAATGGAATCACGTCTTTGAGATTTGGCCTCAAGAGGTTCAGTTGATCATCAATGATGAGTAGATAAGGATCAATCGGCTCTTTCATACGTCTTCCATCATATGCGTTGATTGTACGGTGAAAAATACTCTTTTTAGGTCGATGCGGAGGTATTTTTTCACCGTTGATATCATATTCATCTTCCATCCGTATAAAAGGTGTGTAAATAATATTTGCGTAGAAACACTGTAATTTCTTAGACTACCGAAATGAGAACTAGGAAAACCAGAAAATACCTCCAATATGTCACTAGAAACACCCTCCTTAGTAATTGATCCCGTTGTATTTTTAATGTAATCTGCTTTCTGCATTTTATGCTTATTGTTCTTGTTGAAATAATCGGTATGTAGCATGATTAATGAAAAAGCTATGAAATATGCTTGATCTACGTAGATGTTAGTCCATAATCAAAGTTAGATTGATACATACCACGACTCACCTGGGTTTTGATATACGAAGGGGTTACAGTCATGGTATCTTTCGGCAAATGCTTGTAAAACACGGTCGATTTGCTGGGTTTCAGAGGGTAATTCGACTTCCATCAATAGTTTACGCAAAGACATATCCATGGGATCGTTCTCAAAATCAAACGTTCTCATATATGCAGTCAAAACGTCTTGATGGAACGAGTCACCATTACGAGCCAGTAAGGAAGCTACTACACTTTTGCTTACTGCATCAAAAAGCTTTGAGAGATACACCGGCGGAGTGTCCTCATCATTTCTTTCCGGAATAATCATTTCTCTCGAAGCTCCACTGGATCCTGGTGCAGATAATGCAAGTTGTGGCTGTGGAGATGATGCACGCGATACTCCCCCAAACATTGGCTCGCTATCTCTCCTTATTCGCCCTAGTAGTCCTCCGAAGCTAGTTTTAGTTCGGGAAGTACCATGATCTAAAGAAGACATGGTGGAACTACGTCCGCGTCCCCGGATACTATTATTCCGCTGAGAGGGAGACGTTGGACTTGAATTTACAGAGTGCGCTGACGCCATTGAACTGGAGCGCAGAATAGGCACACCGGGGCCTGTAAAATTCAACGTCGATGCAGCCAACATAGCAGAAACTGGTCTTTCCGGGTGTTCATGTTGTAACTTTGTAGGGCTGCTTGTGGTAGACCGTGTTGAAATCATTGAATGTCGACGAGCCTGTGGAGTTAAGTCGCTGTCGGAATGTACTGGACCCGATGTTTTATCCGGATTTTTACTTGGAAGTGGGAATAGTGGTGCATCTTTTCTTTTTCGACGGGGCATCCGAAAAAATGTCGTCGTAGTTGTCGTGTGTGTGGTAGTTGTAGTTGAATACGCAATCGTGTGGTCGCCAGAACTGGCAGTAGACCGGGACGACTCAGAAAGTCGAGGTCCTGGTAATGGCAGTGTTGAATTTTGATCATCGTATGGCGGTGGTTCCGCTGATGAGGAGGAATAAGCATGTAGACGCTCGCGCTCAGGCTCATCAAAGGTGACTCGGCTGAGCCGCCCACGGGAATTATTTCGACTCGAGTCCTCACCACGTAGTCTTCTGGTAGATAGCGAACTACGCACAGAAGAAGGTTCGGATACTGGAATACGACTAGCCTGTGGAGTTTGGGTTTGCCTATCCTTTCGCCATAATCGCATAGTACCAGATCGCTTTATAGGGGTTAGAGTATTGGTAGTAGTGATATCATTGGTAGGCGACGTAGTAATGATTGCTGGAGGAGGAATCTGATGTTTGGTGGGAAGCGGTGGTGGATTCGGATCTCTTGCTTTGAGACCAAGAGCTGGGTCAGAGGCATTTTTAAACCGAAGAAGGCTAAATCGAGGGTTTCTTCTTGGAGATGTGTGAGCCGAGCTAGCTGTAATATTACGATGAAGGTCTAAAGAAGCATCTGGTCTTGGGTTTGAGGAGGCAGGAGTTGTGGGACGCGGGAGCTGTCGTGGAATCTGTTCACTAGAGCGGGCATGTGCAAGGGCCCGAATAGCATCGAGGCTTCTCCTTCCTCGGAGATCAGTGTCGCTTTTGCGCTGGTTTCTTTTGAACATGGTAATGATGCAGTGTTAGGTACGGGAAATTTGATTGAGCTTCGAAATGCAAATAACGAGTGAAGTAATAGGCAACAGATTTGTGGTATGAGGTATTAGGTCATGCTTGTGCTACAACAGTCAGAAGGCTGAAAGATGCAGACAGTATTGTGGTGCGAATATGGCATGGAGATGTGATTTGTTCCTTCTCTGCAAATGGTGAAGGACGAGTTGGGTAAAGGTTGGCGGTGAGTCTAAAGACTAAATTCAATCCGATGAGGAGAAGAAGAGACTGGAGGTACGTGCGTCCAGAGCATGCTCTGTAGAGAATGGAGCGGGGGAAGTAATGCAGACTAGGAAACAGTATATCGGGAGGACCACTGGTACCGCTAGTGTCAGTGGCAGTTTACAATGTGCTGCAAAGCCAGGATGAGTGAGGTTGAAGTTAGAGTGTATCTAGGATTGGTATTGAATATTTGAAGCAGCACTAGAGTCGTTTGGCCACCCCCTGTTTTGCGATAATACGTTTTTTGAAAACCATATTATGAATATGCATCTGGGTTGAACTGGTTTAGCTTGCGGCTGGGACCAAACCCAATAGGTCCGGGCCTTACCACGGTTGTGTGCGCCGTACCTGCCATACACCTAATTCCTTCAGCCTTCAGTCCTTTACGGCTGCTTAACTCAGCAAACTTGCCTCCTTCAAGCCTTAGAGCAAGCCATTTGGTGACCCTTGGATTTGCCAAGAGTACGATTGAAAAAAAACCGTATTATCGTAAAACAGGGGGTGGCCAAACGACTCTACTGCAGAAGACACGCGCAATTAGATGGCGGAAACGCCGCCCGTAGCTAGGTTCAGTCTGATTCGTGTGTCTGGTTGGAGGATTGATCCTGCCTAATCTGACCTTTCCCTGTTGACGGCGTCTTTTCGCTGCGGCTTGCACAAAACGTGGAATATGTACTCCACCCAAACGGTTCCTTCGGCAGTGACACTTAGGGAGTAGAGCAGCACTTCAGCCTCCAGGAAAAATTATTTAGGTAAAATGTTTTTCAAGGGGCGATGACATGATTAGTTGAGGCGTGCTGCCCCACAAGATAGAGTAGATGGGATGGTCCACTGTACTCTACAATTTACTGCTGTGCAACGTCAAACGTATGTAGGGCCTCAAAAGTACCGCTAGGTCTCTCTATGCACGTGATATGATCTAAGGTAGCTGTCCTCACACTAACTCCAAGGTTATGTACTACTATGCAACCTCAGCCACGCCCGCCCTTGTCACCCCTCCATTTTCATCGCTACCAACTACACGACATCCTCATCCAACCTACCGTTGGAGGCTGCGAATAATATACGCAAAAAAGGGAAACATCTGGTCTCTTGCACTGTGGCGGTGTCCGGACAGATTTTCCTTTTAATACTCAGTTTCGCCAACACCTCTCTATCGCCTTTAGCTTTAAGCCATGCTTCTACACAACCTTCTGTCATTCACTGTGATTAGTTTTGTTGGCGCAGCTACCATACAACCGCGAAGCCGAGTAATAGATTCAGCCCCAGCTCCCGCGCAGAAAGAGGTAACTTACGACAGAATCGCAAGTTGGTCTTTTGTCCAGCGGTTGTGGAATGTGATTTTTGCCAGCGACCTAAATACTGCCCAAGCAGAGGACAGACCGAATGTACTAAATCATCATCTTCTCCGATATCAAAATGACATCGTATTACGATTCAATATTTCCAGTCAAGATGAGGCCCGGTCAATGGCCGAGGCAGTCAATTCCCTTTACTTGGACGTATGGTCAACGACCAAGCAACATGTAGATGTTCGACTACCACAAGGAACAGTATGTCTTCAGGCTTGATACTTCAAAAATGTTTTGACATCACTTCCAGGTCCCTTTGCTCTTAGATCTTCTGCCAGAGTCTCTCCATTCGTCCCACAGTCCTATGATGCGCAGTGTCATCGATACCGCATTAGAATCTTACCCGGGGGCCGTAGAATCTCCGCTCCCTCATGGTCTTCCTGAATCCTCCTTGAAAGTTGATCCAGACATTTTATTCTTCCAGGACTATCAACCACTGTCCGTTATTACTCCATGGATGAATCTTCTGCAATCAATGTTTCCAGGGTTTGTCGAAATAATAAACATTGGAAAAAGTTACGAAGGTCGCGATATCCAAGCGTTCAAAATAGGGAAGCCACGTGCTTGGGAAAAGAAAAGAACTGTTGTTGTTACAGGTGCTGCGCATGCGCGAGAGTGGATCAGTGTATCGACTGTTTGCTATATGGCATATGCAATTATAACAGGTTATGGTAAAGATGATAAAGGAATCAACAAAATGGTTGATGAACTTGACTGGATCTTTATACCTACGCTCAACGTGGATGGCTATGTGTATACTTGGGAAAACGACAGGCTCTGGCGGAAGAATAGGCAACCGACGAGCCTTTCATTCTGTAAAGGAATCGACCTTGACAGGTAAGATAGTTATTTTGGTTTGTTTGAAGCTAAGCTAAATTTTGTAGGGCATACGATTTTCACTTTGATAACTCACCGCAATCATCTTCAAACCCCTGTAGTGATAGTATGTTTTCTATGCCTGGAGGCTCAATTTAGGTATTGACTACAACACAGTGTTCCCTGGTGGATATGCCTTTGAGGCAACGGAGTCCCGCGCGTTTTCCGATTGGACATCCAACTATACAAGTGATGGAACGCAGATACTAGGTCTACTAGACTTTCACTCATATTCTCAACAAAGTAGTATCACTATATCCTAAATACTACCTGCTCCTTGACTGATATATATTAGTTTTATATCCTTTTTCTTATTCATGCAATGACCGTCCTCCGGATTTAGAGAACCTTGAAGAACTTGCAATTGGGCTAGCAAAAGCTATAAGATTACAAAGTGGTGAACATTATGAGGTCTCATCAGCATGTGAAGGCACGGGGTTTTCCGGATATCCGGGTACTACCGGAAGTGGCAGTATGCTGGACTATCTTTACGCTGTTGACCGCGTGCCCTACACATACCAAATCAAGCTGCGCGACACTGGAAGTTATGGATTTCTACTCCCCAAGGACAACATCATTCCTACAGGAGAGGAGATTTTCAATTTAATCAAGTACTTCTCACAGTTTGTGCTTGATGATGGATCTCCAACGGTTGCTATGAGTGATGAATTATGATCGATTTCAGGCTGTTAGCTAAGTGTTATTTTATCTATGTTCTTTCTGGACTCATTTCTGGAAAAAATCAATTCATGCATCTACTGGTACATAATGCATTTATGGGCGGTAATGGGACGGTGTTTTTTGGGGCAATAACACCAAAGATGCGATCAAAATGTAAATCAAACTTTGTATTAGTATCAACGAGACTGGTTGCACTTCAGAGTTTACTGTGGGTTTTATATATTGAACTCACGAATATGATTCAACGAAACCGGCTTATCTCAACTTTCATTAACCTTCTTCTGCCATAGCTCGTACTCAAACTGTACATCGCCCTCCCGTTGGATCCCTTTGGGCACATCCTCTCCGACAAATGAGCAAAGCGCGTCATATCCAACATTTGCCCAGCCCAACCCCTCCTTCCTAACATCAACTGGGAAAAACACATCACAGTCAAATTTAGTATCCACGCGCGTCAACAGAATACTTTGCGTCCTTTGGTTCTCCATCGCCGCCTTGTATATCTCAGCACCCCCAATCACGAATAATCTTCCAACGTTCTCATTCTTCTCTGCCAGAAATCTTAGGGCATCATCAATCGACCGTGCCTTGATCACGCCTTCATCAACATCAAGTGCCTCCGGAGTTCGAGACATCACCACGTTGATGCGGCCTGGCAGCGGTCGGAAGCGTGCAGGGATGCTGAAGTAGGTCTTGCGCCCCATTATTACCACGTTTTGCGCGGGAGCATCGGCCCGCTTAGTCACCCGGGCGAAATATGCGAGTTCCGATTTGATGCGCCAGGGAAGTGCACCGGCGTGGCCGATACCAAGTGAACTTGAGGTGGCGGCAACGATGAGAGTAAGTGGCTGAGAACTCATCAAGTTGGTCATATGGTACTTATTTGTTGCAGTAGTGGTAGAAGTAGTGGTGGTGGTGGTGGTGGTAGTGGTGTTGGCGGCAGTATTGGTGATGGTGGTTGTGATGATGGTGGGGTGGTGGAGACTGGGGAAGACACGCGATTGACAACAAAATTTACATATGTACACATGATACACGAAACAGCTGCAAAGCTCAACGAAAAAAATAGGGAGTATTTGTGGGGAAAATCGATGCGGAGATTGCTAAAATTTGTAGATGCAGTTTTAGAAGATTCAAAGATGATTGAATGCTAATATATTTTTCGTGTTGTCCGTAGAATGCAATATGTTAGATACTGAGGTTTTTTTATTGCGGTGGACATTGGAAATGATATTGGAACTTTAATAATTTGTCCCTTTCAATCTCACATGATAACGTTGTTTGGTTCGTCGGTAATTGCCCCACTATTTACTGATTACATAAGTAAGTTTAGCTCGCGCTTGTAGCTCAACCACTGCGTTGCAACCAACCCCACTGCACCACCATGAGCTCCCAAAACCTCACAACGAGCATGTCGTCCTCAGACCACACCTCCGACTACCGGGCGCTGCACTGTGCGATCCCCTGTCCCCATCCCCCGTCGCCGTGGCTGACCTCTCCCACAGCGCGCGTCAATAACAACATCGAGGTGCTCAAATCGCGCTACGAGGCCATCATGGAGCTCCTGCCGCTCACCATCGAGCGCACCGGGCCGGAAGGCCATGTCATCGCCACCGAGAAGAAGGGCCGCACGGTCGGCACCAGCGACGCCTTCGCCGTGCAGACGCACGCCAGCAGCATGGTGCGCGCGACCGAGGACCTGCTGGCGCTGACGCGCACGCTGAAGGAGGCCTGGCTGTTTGGACAGATTGGAAGCGGCTTCGGCACAGGCTCGACGGTCACTGATGAGGATGCGAAGGTGGTGGGAGAGGCGCTCCAACAGTTGGGCGCAAAGCAGGCGGTCGAAAATTAAGATGTGTACGGAGCGATGAGGTTACAGCGCCCCGGGTGCCTGGAAATATTTTAGGCAGGGAAAAGGTCGTAGCTAATACACGGGGAAAGGTGATATGGCGACGAATCTAAGGACAAAATTTGACTAGAAGTTTGATATCAAGCAACAACCTGCGGCTCAAGCATATGATGGACTCTCAGCTTGTTCTCATGGGTGCATGCTTAGGTCGTTAGCCAGGACTCCGGTTGAAACATCTGCTACAACTAGTATAAGACTTAGGGGACTTCTCGGAGGAAACGCAAACTATTGAAATAAATCACACGGAAGGATTACCATAGAGTATTTAGCGAAGCCTTCCGTCAGGCAAGGCCACCATACACGACTTCGATAACAGTATACGTTAGCGTTGAGCGAGAGTCAAGCAAGAAACGAACGTCAAATCTAGTATTATGGGCTATGTACATGGTTGCTGTGCAAGCCGTGATCGAAGCAGCGCGATATATAACGCTTGATGGGGGGCATCCACGTGAATCGCCAATGGCCCCAACTCCATATGAAGAGACTTTCCTAATGCCATGGCGTGTTTTGCGTTTCTCGAAATGTTCGTGTCTCAGCTTGTGAAAATTTGAGCGAACTCTAATACACCTACTGCCCTGCGCTGAACTGGATCAACAGTTGAAGAGTTATCAAGTAAATTAGGATAGTGCACATTTTAGTTTCAAGCTTCTCAAAAATATACTGGTTAGTACTTTCAGTAGTGAACCCTTGAAATAAAATGTTCATGACACGTGATATAAACGATACAAGCTACAGCAAATAACCAGCGGCCTGGCACCTGGAATTTGTACCGCCATAGTGGTGCACGACCCCTCTCACGTAAGAAGCTTCCAACCGTGCCACAGCAAGTATCGTGATGCATCCCAACCCCACACTAAGCTGATGATTCCCTGTGATGCCAGCTCCGCCCCCACTCGCCTACATATAAGCTTACTCTACATGCGAAATAGGCATGGCAGCGGCATGCCAATGCAGGCCGCCAACGTTGCTCCGCGGGTTAGGTAGCGAGCGTGCTGCCTAATATATGCATATATAAAGCACGGCTCCCCTACGGTCCTACCCATTTCCCGCACGCACCATGACATCCCCCGCGTCCTCCGCGTCCCCCGCCGCGCCCCCTTCCTCCCCGCCGCCGCCCGACCCCGCGCCGCGCCCACGCGTCGCCTTCATCTCCGGCCTCATCGCGCCCTCCCCGACCTGGTTCGCCACGCACTACGCTGCGCGCCTCACCGCCGCCATCGCCGCCGGCGACCACTTCGTCCTCGGCCCAGCGCCGGGGATCGACGAGCAGGCGCTCACGTTTCTGCACGCGCACACCACGCCGGAGCGGATAACCGTGTTCTTTACGGAGCACGAGAGTAGCAGTCCAGAGTTCCGGACGGGACGGCTGGCGTGGCATGAGGCTGCGGGCGGGCTCGTTAGGGTGGCGGGAGTGACGACGGGGGAGAGGGATGCCGAAGCGACGGCGGAGAGTGATTATGATGTGCTGAGGTATTTTACGGAGGAGGAGGCGAGGGCGCATTATGGACCTGACTGGTGGCCGAGGGTGTCGGCGACGGAGAGGAATGAGAGGAGGCGGAAGGTGAAGGATGGGGTTGTGGAGGAGGTGGTGGTGGGAGCGGAGAAGGGGGGGGGGGGCAGGGGGAGGTTGGGGAAGTTTGTGGAGAAGGCGAGGAGCAAGCTTGTGGGCAAGGCGAAGGGGAAATAGTGTGATAGGTGTGTACATAGTTGTAGTATTAATATTTGGGAGCAGGTCTAGAGTAGTATATAGTTTGAACAGCCAGCAGCATCACGGGGGAGCGGGCACTGTAGAATAGATCAGAGCACAACAGCGCATGCACAGTCAGATCATCTTTCATTCTCCGCCGAGCTCTCCAACAAATTATCGCGCCTCGTCCTCGCCGCCTGGTCCTCCTCCAACCGCTTCGCTATAAATGCCGTGATCTCCACCACCTTCCCCAGCGCGGTGCGCATGCACGCGTGCAGCGCCACAGCATCAATCGGCAGCCCACCGGCCTTCGAGATCTGGCACACCTCGCCAAACTTGTTCAGCGTAATCGTCATATCACCGTCGCGCAGCTGCTCCTCCTGCAGCGTCGCATCGATCAGCTGGATGCGCCCGCCGTCGCCGTAGTACGAAAACGTCACACAGATCGGGATGTGCAGGATGCTCAGCGGCACGGGCACGCGCTCAGCCAGCGTGTGGATCGTGATGCGCTCGCCGTCGACGGACACGTCCGGGCGGCGGAAGTGCTGCAGCGCGGCGACGACGGCGATGCACGAGGCGTCGACGAGCCCGCCGTCGTGGTTGAGGAAGTGCACGTCGGCGCGCACCGCCCAGCACTTCTGCCCCGCGACGATGCACAGCGACTCGGTGTCGATTGCGTTGGACCGCCGGATCGCCTTCTCAATCAGCCGCGCCAGCAGCACTTCCTGCTCCGTCTGCCGCCCGACCTCGAATGCCGGCGACGCCATCGGGCCGAGTTCGGTCGTGATGGTGAAGATGCCGTCGAACGGCCGGTCGGGGAACGGCTGCACGACCTCGGTGGATACGCGCGCAATCACTCTGCAGGCGCCAGTCAGCCCCGGAGCGCAGTACGCAGGATTGGTGCAAAGGAAGAGCCTCGCAGCACGCAATTCAAACACTCACCGAGTTTTCCCCAGGCGGACATCCGCCAGGCCATACTCATCGCCAAAGCTCAGTTCCAGCGGGCGGAAGTCGTTAAAGTCGCGGCCATCGAGCCGGATGTCGTTGTTCAGCGCCTCGAGGATGAACGTTCGCTCGTTGGTGGACGGCTCGAGCTCTTTCGGCATGGCTGTGCTGCTGCGGTGGTGGGGGATGGCGAGCAAACCTAGCGCGGACAGCTTGTGCGCAGGTCACGCTGCCGAGCCGCACGGGCGCTCACTCGCGCCGAGCCTCCGAAGTCCAGGGATGGCGGCTTGGGTGCTGGCTGTTGGGTGTGTGTGTGTCGCCTGCATCTCATCCGAGCTCATCGTCTTCTTCTTCATCACACAATCACGACACCACCACCAGCAGCACAATGACCACAGCCCACAGGTAGTACCCCCGCCGCTTCACCCCCTGCCTGTATCTCTCCACATCGCTAACCCCCCCACGCAGACCCACCTTCGACCCAGCGCGCGGCAAAGAACTCCCAAAGGGACCCGCCTACCACCAGCGCCTGCTCCCCGCGCACACCAAGCTCAAGGTCCGGCAGCCTGGGCAGGGCGGCGACGCCGACGAAGCACCCCGCGATCTGCGCGCAGAACTGCTCAAAGCCGAGGCCGCACATCGCGCCAAAATCACCGGCGCCAGCAGCGGCACCACCACTGAAACGGCCGCGGCGCCCGCGCCGTCCAACAAGCGGGCGATCGAAGACGGCGATGTAGAAATGGGTAGTGATGGCGACGCGGCCGAGAAGCGGCGCAAGGTGCTGGAGGAGACGCGCGACATCGATGCGGACAGCGACGGCGGTGGCGCGGGGAGCGACGGCGGCAGCGACAGTAGCGACGACGACAGTGATGACGAGGACGAGGAGGACGAGACCGCTGAGCTGCTGCGCGAGCTGGAGAAGATCAAGAAGGAGCGGGCGGAGACGCGGGAGCGCGAGGTGAGCCACGACGACGACGTTGGTGATGGTGATGGTGGCGGCGGGCTAATGTGTGTGCAGGAGCGCGAAAAGGCGGCCGAAGAGGAGTCGAAGCGCGAGTTCGACATTGCGCGCGGGAATCCGCTGCTGAACCCGAAGTCGCCCGCGGACTTCAACATCAAGCGCCGGTGGGACGACGACGTGATCTTCAAGAACCAAGCGCGCGGCACCGATGACCGGAACAAGAAGAAGGAGTTTGTCAACGATCTGCTGAGATCGGACTTTCACAAGAAGTTTATGGTCAGTGTCCCCCCGAAGCTTCTTCGGCAGAGAAGGGCTATGGTTCTAACGATCCTCCAGAGCAAGTATGTACGATAGAGCAATTTCAAGTATCAGGCGTTCTCTTTTTTTTGTCTTTTTTGTTTGTTTTGCCATTACAATATACTACTATGTCCCCAAGACCAAATCCTCATAACACAAGCTTTTTTAAAACTATCCCCTGCGAGTCAGCCGTCTTTGTGTACTATCGTAGAATGCGAAATGAAACAACGTTGCATCCTAATGCTTTCACGTTTCGAATTAGAGCATGTTTATTTTTTCAAATAGTTTCTTGTTTTAGATACAAAAAGAGAATTCCCAAAGTCTGGATCCTGAGACATAAAGACATACATAAGTACATACACACAGTTGCCGAATATCACGCACAAATACAGATTCATAGCCACTTGCCGCTCCATGATAAGAGTCCGGTATTCAGGACAATGAGCAGAACGCCAAACAAATGCAACCACTGTAGCCCTCTCCCCCTCCTCCTCCTCTCACTCTCAATATTTACACATACATCGTGTGATTAGACTAGGACGCTCTTCCTTCATGCACCTCCTTCAGATACTTTACAAACACCTTCTTGTGAATCTAAAATCTGTTAGCCTCACAGTCCAAGCTAGCTATTTGGGGGAAGGAATGCCGCATACCACACCCGCATACTGTCCATCGCGGAGCACACACAGATACCGCAACCCCAGCTTCGCAAAACACTCGTACACCAGGTCCATCGGCGAATGTCGCTCGAGGGCCACAGGGGCGGGGTCAATGAACGGCGTGAAGTCGGTGGGATCCTTAATCGACTGGTCCTCGTCCGACGAGATGGAGTAGTCGTCGCGCGGCGACATCAGGCACAGTTCGTCTTCGTCGCCGTGCAGGCCGTCCAGCGCGAACTCCAGGTCGGGGGCCGGGATCAGGCCGACCAGAACGCCGTCTCGGACGACCGGGAGTCCGCCGTCGAGCTCGCCCGCGGCTTGGAGTATGCCGAGTTTCATCCGCAGTTCGCTAGCTTGCACGAGAGAGGATTCGGATATGTCGATTACTCGCTCTGGCCGCACTCGGGGAGTGATGTCGCCGAGCTGGGAGGAGAAAACGGGCTTCATTTTGGTGTCGAGATATGGGTATGAATTCAAGTCGGTGAGAAGATCCTGTTTGAATCAACACTTGTACTGTTAGTAGAGAGGAGGCGACATACATATATACTCAAAGGTTCCAACGCGTCTGCCGTCCATTTAGACACCAAGACCGCCAAAGAGAAGGGCAGCACATGGTCCAAGCTGCCAGTGAGCTCAAACAAGATTACGGCGAGTGCGACTGAAAGTCTAGTCACTCCACACATCACAGCTCCAGCGCATACCATGGCGTATACACCTGGCACTACGCACTTTGACGGAGAGCTCCCAACCCCACACGAAGCAAACAGTGCGGAGTCTGGGAAAATGTAGTATGCATACTCAACCGCTAGCCCAACTGTATGGCCCATGATACCCCCGATAACCATAGTGGGAACATACACTCCGGCAGGAACTTTAGTACCAAATGTGACAACCGTTAACACACTCTTGAGAGCAAGCGCAATCAGTAGATATACTATGGTTGCCGGAATCTCATCTGGCTTTGGGCATAATCCAGAATTTTCGGACGGATTTGCTGTGCAAGGGCTGGCTAGCTCGAAAAGCAATTCACTCACAGCCAACCGTGAATATCTATTCCAATAGGAGACGAGCCCGGTGATGAGTGCAACAAAACTAAGCTCCATGACTGGGTGGTTCTTGACAAGTTTGTACTTTCTGAAGGTAGTTGCCCAGAACTTACTAGCCTTAATAAATAAAGCCCCGTAGATTCCACCGATAATACCAAGAAGTATAAAAACGAACAGCTCAAAGATGTGCCAATCTGTGACATATCGTACTTCAAACAGCACAATTTTTGAGGTGCCATATGGATTGAGAAATTTCAGCGAGAGGGCGGCAACAATGCAGCAGAAAAAGGTCCGAAACAAAGTTTTTGCTGGGAAATAGTAGCTATCAAAGTTTTAGTACCTGCTTCATGAGATTTCACGGCACGGTTGCTTACCTGACTTCTTCTAAACTAAACAATACTCCCCCAATTGGCGCACCAAAGGCCACTGCAACACCACTTGCGGCACTTGCACTGAGCATCTCTCGTCTTTTTGCATCATTGTGATTATATTTCGAAAACAAACGGCAAGCAATATTACCAACACAAGTCGCAATATGCACATACGGACTGCAAAAATTAGCAACTGGAATTCACGTATGATCGACATAGTTACCCTTCTTTTCCCAAGCTTAAACCAGAAGAAACGCTCAGTATCAATGCGAAAGTCTTAACAACAAGAGTCTTCAACCCAAGATATCCCTAAATTAAATACAATTTAGTAGAAACTTGGTTGATTTCAACGAAATACTAACGTGAAGCACGAATCCGGAAAGGATAACTTTGACTTCTGCAACACCACTCCCGGCGGCCGAGTAATAGCTCACAGGAGCACTTGCAGGAGCCTTATGGGCCGCAGATGATTTTGGTGCATCTACATTATTAATTTGAGACAGGTCTTCATCTACAGTATGGATGTTCAGTGATCCTGGAAGAACAGTTCGCGTAGTCATTGTGAGAAGTGAGGACAAAGTCGCCAAAATTACTGTAGAAACTACATAGGCCATATAATCAATATACTCCACCGGTGTCTCAGATCCAGTGATGGCCTGAGACCACTTTGTCCACATTGGACAAAATTCATTCGCTGTCTTTCCATTAGTTGATGTCTTTGCGTGGATGCTGGAATACCAACAATCTTCACTTAGACAGCATTTCTTCTTGCTGTAGTACCAACCATCTTCGGCCAACTCCATTAGTATCTGAAGCTGCACTGGCGGGGTCTCAATAACTCACTTGTGCAATAACCATCCTTATAATCAAATAGAACGTTTTCGGTCACGTCCACGAAAAAGGCTATGCAAGCTACCACAAACCCTATGATAGCAACTAATATCCATCCCTGGGCACCATCGAACCAAGCATACAATCTACCGCGAATGTCTTTCCGGGCCCGTAAAGCTTTAACTCGGTAGGCGTCCTTTATGGTATCGTTGATCCAATCTATGGGGTGTAAGATGTTGTTGTCCAGTTAACCGGATGATACGCAATACGTACCTGTAGACGTAAACTGTGTAATGGTTATTTTTTAAACAATCATGGTTAACCAGGCACCGGTTCGAACTTACCTGATCATACCAAACTCGGTCATCCAAGTAGGGCTCGTCGCGTCGGCTTTTCGTATCATAGGAAGTGAGAGCTTTCGTAAGGCGCGATGTAAAGGAACCCGCTCTGCTTGGCCGGAGAGTCTTAGGGGTAGTACTTGATTGGTGCCGTGAAAGTCGCGGTCGAGGGGTACCTGGAACAGAGGTATATCCTCGACGATTATCGCCGACATCAAGCAGACGTGTGCGTTCCGAGGGCTCCTGATTGCTCCTTATCGATGCTCTGCGTCGATGTCTTCGTCCTTCTCGGTGGAGATCTAGCACAGACGACTGACGGGTCGCTGGGGTTATGTTATCGTCATCCATCGTCAACGAACAGTAAGATTCGGCGAATCCAAACAGTGCAGTTGAGGTGAGCGCAGCAGTCCGGCTAAGTTACGGACAGGTTTCCGGACGTGGCGTATAATAAGGGAACCGAGATTTATAGAGTGGGGGGACTCGGATAGGCTCCGCCAACCTGCTGATCTTAAACACTGGTAGATATCGAATATCAAAGGGCTGACCAAGGACTCGTGATTTAGTTTGTCTGTCATCGCGGATATATTGCTTTTAGTATACCGCCGGTTCCCTGCGACTCCCGTCCATTAGGAATCGTTCAACTTCCACTATAAATAATGCCAAGCCCTCCGGTAAATATATCTACCCTGTTATTTCTCATTTGGAGTAAACTGCTTTGCCGATCTCTTTTGATGGGTTTGTCAGGCTTCTTTCTCAGTTTCGAAAACTGCGTACGCGTGGTGGGGTCAAAATGGCCGTGGGAACACTTGATAAAAGGGTCGTTATATGTTTCGGTACACAAACCCGTGCTCTCCCGCATCTTCGTTAAGTTACCTAACTTTAACCTAACAACCCTTTACGCGAGAATTAGCAAAAAATAGCTGAAACTCCCCCGCTTCCTGGTCACCAATCTAATTTTTACAAAAAATCAAAAGAAAAATATCTGCAGCATCAAAAGCTGAAGGCGAGTGCTAATTATGTACCTAAGATAATTTTCTGAGGCATTTACCAAACTTGGTGTGGCTCTAATCAACAAATTCAGTTTTGGTTTTGGTTGGTTTTGTTCAGCAGTAAATAGAAATGCCAAGCTAAGTAGGCGGGCACTTGCATTTCCATGGCCCGTAGTGGCCATCACTCGTCTGCCACGAGGGGATACAAAACTGATCAAGCTCACTCAAACCCTCCCATGAACATATTTCTTCGTGTGTGTCCTACTCATGCGTATAAAATAAGTTACACAATAAGTGTGCACCAGTCCGGGTATGCTACCTTTTCATCCCATGATGGCAACATAAACATCTATCTTGCGATTCATAGACAAACCAGTCGGATGGTCTCGTCGGTAATGCTGTACGGTCATGCGGTCCTCCGGGATCGGCGGTTGCTCAAAAGACTTCCACAGGCTCATACACAGATGCAGGGACCCAAAAGCTTAATTTCAGCCTCCATGTAATCCTTCCCGCTTTTTAAACATGTACAATAACCATACAAGCTGTTTTGAAGCTCATTTTTTTCCCTGGAAGTCGAATAACCGTGGTTATGGTGCAGTGGCTTTTCAATGAATTTTGTTTTGGCGCCGCAAATGCGCTGGGGACGCGAAGATTTTCAGGTCTAGCGCCCCCGTCTGTTTGAAAGCTGACAAGGACCCATGCACAGGGACGTCATCCATAATGCTGCAAGACCCTATTTATCCCCGCTATACCCCGCGTCACCCGCATCAACGTGGGGCCGCCTACTCCATAACACAGTCTTGTTAGTAGTGCTTCAAATTGAAGTTCAAGTATCATGGCATTCATAGATTACAACAAAATCGTCTTGTTCGGTGACTCGATCACCGAGCAATCATATGAACAAACAAGGCAGAAATCCTATTATTACCTACAGATATAATACAGAAGCTGATTTTTGCAACAGAGGATTTGGGTTTGGAGCAGCTATCACAGATGGTAAGCTCAATACAACTCTTCACTAATAAAACTGTGTATATATTGACATGACAAGCCTACCGCCGAAAGTTAGAAGTTGTTTGCAGGGGGTTTAGGTAACATTGTCGTTGATAAACAGGATTAGACATAATTACTCTAACACACGCCTTGTAAAGCGGGTATAATACTCAGCACGCACTCCATATTTTACCTCGGATTATTCCTGCCCCTTGCAAAGAATCCTGTATAAAGCTGGTAGTAAGTGCTAATGGTCTACCATCCAAATATTCTGCGGCTCATTATTTGCATCTTCTTCTAGACCGTTTTCTTTGGTGCCAATGATGCAGTTTTGGAAGGCCAATATCAGCACGTACCACTAGAAGAATATCGCGAGAATCTGAAAAAAATATTCACTCATCCGACTCTGACTGCACATGAAACTAAATTTGTTTGCATTATACCTGCACCCATCTGTGAATATAAAACACAAGAACACGATAAGAGCAATGGCAAGGATATAGTTCAACGTCTTGCTCCAAATACAAAGAAATACGCCCATGCAGCTCTGGAAGTTGCCAAGGAGCTTGGTATCCCCACTGCGAATTTGTGGAAAAGGTTTATTTCACACGCAGGAGGATATCAGGAGGGCAAATCTTTACCAGGCAGTAAAGACCTTCCGAGAAATGATAAACTCGGGGAATTACTACGTGATGGCCTTCATTTCAGCCCTGCAGGGTATAGTTTTCTTCCGGGGTTGTGGCATCCGCTAATAGTTACAGATACAAACTCATGTACGAAGAGGTTATGAAAACAATTTTGGAAAATTATCCGGAGTATGATCCTACTCAAGAGAAGATGGAGTTTGTATTCGATCACTGGGAAAAGGCTCCAAAGGCTTAAAATCTTCATGTGCAGATGATAAAAATTGCCTATTAGATGATATGTAATTTCATGAAATCTAGGCAGGGTTCCCATATGAAACTGATCCAGTTTGTTTATAGGTAGTAAAGATTGGTTGAGCCAAATCGTGTATGTGTAACAATATATGAAGAAGCTGGGCATAAACGAATATTTGGAAAAGCGGTTGAACAGGCAAGCTTAGCTTGACCCCTTGGCACATTATCACTCCGCTAGCGTCTGTAAGCAAAATTTACTTTCCTACTTTCTCTTATCTTTGAATAGAACGCCTCCAAAACTTCAAAGTTGCAACCCAACACTTAGACTCTAGATAATATCGAAAAGAAACGTAAATTTCAAGTATGCTCCAATTAGGATTTGAATCCAAAACAAATTCTCAATATTCATATATATACAAATGTTCATGCCGCTTTTAGTGATAGAACGAGTAGGCTATGCTTGTAGACAGGCATGTTATCGCCAATACCGCCACCATAATTGAAACTGCAGGTGCCAGACCTGTATGGACTATGTGGTGGGGTGCCTTAAGAGGAAGGAGAATAGCTCACATTTGGTCATGGTCAAAGTACTTAAGGCTTAAGGCTCGGGATACTCAGCGTAAAAATGTGATCATCAAAATCATACCTTGCATACCTATTTTTAAGATACCACTGGCACGAATATGTCTTCTACATGTTGTACGTCAGGTAAGAGGAACACCAACTTGATACCTATCCTACTTCGGTTTAATAATCGACCATCCAGGTTACATCCAGTCTAGCGAGGACCTTCAGGGTATTGAGCAAAAGGTTCACGACCTTGATACATACGTCATTCCTGGAGAGCCTTCCAAGGGCCTTGTTGTGATAATACCGGATATATTTGGGTGGAATCTACCGAATACTAGACGCATCGCAGACACAGTTTCGAGAGAGCTGAAGACAACTGTTTATGTACCGGATTTTATGTTTGGTTTGTTAATAATAACTGTGGACTATTGAATGCATATGGCTTACTGACACTGGAAATAGGTGACAACTGCTCACATGATTACCTTCATCTAGTGGCGGACCCTGATGATCTCACATGGACGGACAAGCTGTCTGCGCCTTACTTATTCCTAGTTATGCTAAATCTAATACCTTTAATAGGAGACGGAATTATGAAAAAGTGACACAATTCGGTGGATGGATCGTGAGACATCGCGAGGCAGTGAGCTGGCCTATTGTGAATAGCTTCTTTGAAGCACTTTACAAGGAAAATCCCGCGCGCCAGGTCTTTGTTATGGGTTACTGCTGGGGAGGAAGATATGCCTGTCTTCTAACGCATAGCAATCGATGGATGACAAGCGATGGTGCTTTCAAACAAGGGGGGTTTGTTCAGGCTGCATATGTTGCGCATCCATGTGAGTAGATCTTTATCGGTTTGATGAAGATATATCCTAACCAAACGCGGTTTTAAGCTCTCTTGGAAATTCCGACTGAAATTGAAGCTATATCAAGGCCTACAAGTTTTGCCTTGGGGGAAAGAGATGATAGTCTTCCTATGAAGGATGTCGATCGGATTAGAGAGGCATTAACCAAAAATTCCAATCGTGACAGCGAGGTTATTGTATATGAGGGTGCCAAACACGGTAGGTTGATATTTGGTTATGCACATACATAACAAGTACCTCTAGTGGTTTTTTTCTAACTGTAATATTCAGGTTTCGCAATCAGAGGAAACGTTGAGGTTGAGAGCGAGAAGAAGAACTGGGACGCAGCTGTCAACCAGGCTGTAGATTGGTTTCGGAAATATCAAATCTGAAAAGAAAAGAAATCGTGTATTGAATGGGAGTAGGAAATTAAATTATAAAGAGTATAGCGACCTTTGGTCTGCTTATTACACACGTCGTACGATGTAGTTATTGAATTTGTGTTGGTGTACCATAAACCGTCACTCGACCCATTTACAAATAATCGATTTTACCTTGAAGTATTTGGGATATTACTAGAATTTGGTAGCTTTTATATATATATTATAGTTTTGAATTCAAGCCCTCTGACACATAATGTGTATTATGTTTCCAGTTAAAAATACATCTGGTGGGCAGATTGCACCATTTTAGCGCCCTGTGTCTTTATCAACTTCACTATTGTTTATTCGTTGAGCGACACCGCAATCCAGTCAATCATAATGGTAGTATTCCATACAATTTTGAATATTAGAGTCTTATTTTTTTCAGGTCCATGCAGACGCTTCAAACTTTCCAAATTATGTTTCTAAGGATGAAGCCTACGCCCAAGTCCTAGAGCAGGCCGAGGGATTGCTTTCCGGCCAGACAAACTGGATCTGGTAGGCTTTCTTTACAAACTGCTTATTATCCATTATAAACTGGACTAAGCCTTGTTACCTGAGCATAGCAATCTTGCGAATGTTGCTTCCTTGCTTTGGCACGCCTATAAGTCGATGCCTGGTGCTTCACGGCAAGTTAATTGGGCAGGTATGTACTAAATTTTCGATTATGGGTGTCCTGGTATGACTTCTTTTAGGGTTTTATGTGCTGGACCCAAAGACGCCCCAAAGTCTCATTCTTGGACCCTTTATGGGGAAGGTATAGCTTAGAGCCTTCACCCTTATACTGGAATATACTAATTTCTAGGTTGCTTGTCAAACAATAAAGTTCGGCCGAGGTGTTTGTGGGAATGCAGCACAGAGTGGTCAAACACAACTGGTGCAGGTAATTGAACTGTGTAGTATTTTTTGAGTAGCGTGTCTTTTCTAATGGGCTTCCTTTCGCTTATTTAGGATGTTCATGCTATCAAGGATCATATAGCTTGTGATTCTGACTCGAAAAGTGAGATTGTGGTGCCAATCATTAACGATGGAAAAGTGAGTTGAGCGTATAATAACATTCGCAGTAACTCAAATTCATTAGGTCGTGGCAGTCATGGATATAGATTCAGCCGAGGTATCTACCTTCGACGAACAGGATAAGAAAGCGCTTGAGGATCTTGCGGAACTTCTCAGTGTGTCTTGTGATTGGTAGGATTGAGTTATATATTCCTCGAACGCGGAGGAATAATGATTGAGCTAGTCAAATAATGACTTATTTTGGGCCTCTTGTGTAAAATTTCCATGCTCCTAATATTATCCACAGTATTTGGCACTCTCATAATCCGGTAAATGGAAAATATACAAGCAAATATTGAAGTTGATAGTTATTCTGTTGTCGGATAAAGTTGCTCTAGAGGTATGACGAACAGGGGGGTCCGTGATGAACATTAATAATCAATGTATTCACTCTGCAAAAACGCTCATTCATACAGCCATGATATAATGTTTAGCTGAAATGTATTGCGTGCATGCCATGACATTTTAATCACTCAAAAATTGAATACCTACTTATCGTTGTTACATATGTGATTATTAGACTGCAACTAATGTTCCTAACGTAACCCCCGGATTATGACCCTCGGGAGCGAACGTAGAGTCCTCTACTGGATGACAAATTTAGAGGTCGACTGTGGACTAGCTTCTGGTCAACAGGGGACAATGGCAGGCGCGCAATCCATCGTTAGCCGCGAGCTCTGTAACCTAAAACACTCCCAGGGTTTCTTCCCCACACGTTCAGCAATTTTATAGCCTTTGTCGTATTCCAATCTGTACATCTTCCCTATCTCGCCTTTCCATAGTAAGCTCTGGAACGTACGACCCGCACCAAGAGAGCAACCATCAGAGTAACAGCATCGTACGATTGCTTGAATTGGGTTCAAAGGAGCTCCGGGATCATCCACAGAACTGTGGATTGATACAGTATCACTCTTGATATCTGCCCAAGGTCTTCGACATCGTCCTCCTCACAGATATCAGGCTCCACAGCCTCTACCGCCGACGTAGAGCAATTACAGACAATTCGAAGAGCTTCCATATCACCCCGCAGTCTAGAATATAAAAGATAGATTACGTTCGACTTCCTATTAGCTCCAAACAACCACTCTTGACTTGCCACATCCCACTTCACATAGAGAATCACATCTGGTCGACTTAGATTCCCTGAAAAACATATCGACCTTTTGTGCACGTTTATCAAACCTATAGCCGCCATTTTGGTAACAGGAAACCAAAACACCGCGTAAACTGGACTACAAGCTACCATAGAAGTGGTGAGGTGTTCACTGGGGCGTGGTGGGTGTTTTAAGTTGGCATGGAACCATATCCTGGAGTTCATGATATGTGGGGACTGCAGGAGGACATACGGATTTTGAAAATTGCACAATTCGAGAACGCGGAGCGCCTCTCACAACATTCAGAGAGGATCGGAAAGCTTGAGGGACGACATGATGACTCTCGCATTAGATCACTTTGGGGTGCACCAGGACCATCGCCATTTCCTGCCCCACTCTCTTCATTCACCCAGCGTAAGACCTCGACCGATAATATGTGGGAAGGTGTTATCACAATAGGTGCAAATGGCTAACAACTACGGTTTGCAGAGCCGAACCCCCCCGAACAGCCCAGCAATTTCGGAAACGGATTTGACTCACAGCAAAACTTAGTACTCTCAGGGCTACAGCTCGATGAGGTTGATGTACCAAGGCGAGGTGCTTCACGAGCAAATAGCGTTCGATTTGACGATAGCGCTACCACCAATCACTGGATTCATGATAATTCTCCTGGGGCAAGTGATTATTTCGGCGGCCACCGCTCTTCTAGCAACGTTGGGGGATACCCTATGACTGAGAGATCTTCGTCACACAAATCGGACCAACGCTCCGACGGACGACAAAGTTCAATGCGGTCATTTGGAGGCGTTGATCTCACTCATTCCTTTGAAGGAGAGAACGGCAACTTTCATGCTTCTGGCCAGGTCAATGACATATTGGATTCATGTTTGCACCCTGCAATTACTGCAACTGGATCTGCACCGGCTATCGTCCGTTGCTGGTTGAACTCAGCTTCATTCGAGCCTCTTCTTTATGCTGTCGTTTGCACCGGTTCCGCTAGATCCTCTGTCGAAATGTCTTTAATTACTCGTCTTGGCCTTCAAGATCTCATAGAGCAGCGTGAAAAAGAAGCCCACATAAGACTCACTGTGTTTCTCGCAGATGCGATCAGTCAGCAACGTACAGGAGCAACTGGACCTCCTAAGATGATTCGTGTAGCCGTTGACTTCGTGGTTCTGTCGAGCAGACACCAAACTAATGCAAACGATGAGATTGGTATATTTCTAGGGAGTGATTTCTTATCGTCATACACGGTAGATGTACTTTTTTCGGAGCGTCACCTTCTGTTACATGTTGATGATGGGCGGAAGGTGTTTGTGCCCTTTCGTAGACCGGACTCCGAGAAGAAATTTTCTGATATCTACACTATGCACGCAGAGGAATTCCCTCAGGAAAAGTGGAACGACAGAACGAGATGGGCTACACCTCCAATTGGTGCCAAACTGCAAATGGAGGACCAAGGGCTCTCTAATAATTTCCAAAGGCCTCATCCTCCCGTTTCTTCGCCGCGCCCTGTTCAAGGTCAACAGGCATCAGTTATTCGTAGCGTGGCCTCTATGGGATCCCCAGATTTCCCTCCTCGAGATCCTAACCAAAAAACAACAATAACTGCAGGCCAGAACGGTACCAATTACCAGCATAGTGATCGCAATCGTCCTTGGACAACACCTGCGGGCCGCAAGGAAAGTTTTGGGTCGGAAATCTCTCATGAACCACCGAGAAATATGGACGATGGAGGCGATTTAAGAGACTCCACCAATACATACGATGACAGCAAGAGTGAAGGTGAAGGAATGACTAGAGGTCGAAGTCTTACAAATCCTTACGCTCCGCTCAATGACCATGCACTGAAAACTCCCGGTGGTAATGTATGGGCCGGAAGAAAGTCTTCTTTGACAAATCCGATAGGTTCGAAGGATATTAACTCGGGCGGAAGTTCCCAACACCGGGTACCATCACGTGGCATGAAAGTTCTTCGCACATCAAAATCATTTTCATCTTCTGAAAAAGCCAACACACAGCAAAATTCCAATGGCGGCGGGAATGGCGAACCTTCATCGTCTTCGACAGTTTCTTCCGGTCCCAACAAGCACTCAGTGTTAACAACCCCAAAGTCCAAAGGCCACACAAGGGCAATGTCAGGAGATGCAGGCTCAATGACCCCTAAAGGTGCATTAGTGAGACCAAAATCCTCCAATGTAGTCGGAGGTGCAACTGCATTTCATTGGATGACTCCCAAAACATCAGTTGGGGACCATTGATTGGTTAACACCTTTTTTATACATGATTATGGGTGCCGGCGTTTGTATTTTAATCATCACGGGTATTACACTCCGTATGAATTACTTTTATTGAGGCGGAATTTACATGACTGTCACGCATATTACATGATGCATAAGAAGATGGGTATTTCGTTTGACAAGTCACAAGATGAAGAAAGAAAATCACAGGTGAATCCTCCTTCTCGAGGAAAGACCTCCGGCTTTTTTTTTTGCATCAAATATGGGCAAGCGACACCCTGTTTTTGCTACAAACGAGCATGAGATCAATGGATACATACAGTTGTGGTACTTTGAGGACAGGATATAAATACAATATCTAGCCTTTGAGCCGGTTTTTTGGGTATAAACACCATAAATAATCATAAATTCTCTAGTGATTCCCTCGTAGATTGCTTAGTCTCCTTGATCAATCCCACAATTTGTTTAAATCTACTCAAGTTACCATCATTTCTGTGAAACTGCAGAGGGAAACCTACTCTGGAATATTCGCATCGCCCATAACTTCGTATATCCAACTCTCACTCGATGTCACTACAGCTCCTGCACTTCGAAGTCTCGCCAGTGCTATGGGAATCTCTTGCTTGTTACAAGAAGACACGCCATCGGCAATAATATAAACGCCATGGCCGTCATTTAATAGATCTAACGTTGTCTGTGTGACACAAATATGTGATTCAATCCCAACAATAGCAACATTGTGCTTCTCCTTACCCAAAGCCTGGCGTAGCTCAGGAATCATCATGCTGAACAGTGATTTATCCCAGTTTCCCTTTGCGTGAGAGACATCAAGGGATGAGATTGTATCACCGAGCCTAGCACGGTTTTGGGTAGTCACATATGTTGGAATTGAGAGGATTTTTGAAGCAGTCAGCAGTTTTCCTGCGGTGGAGGCAATGGCTGGAAAGGCGTGGATGGGAGCTGCGAACTTCTCCTGCATATCGCAGATGAAGAGAGCGGGGTTTTCTAGCGGACATTAGAAATCATTTTGGCCTAGATTGGAAAACTTTACTGATACGACGAGCTGCGGCGGCCATGCTTAATATTGGACTGGTAGGGTAGTGGTCTACGTTCAAAACTTCAGAGAAAGCAAACTCTAATGTTGCCAGCTCGGAAACTTGGTCACCTACGCCATGCATTCGTACTCTACATCCGCTGAGCCGACCCCAGGCACAATGCGGGTACGGGATATCTGCTATTGCGGGGTACATGAAACTTACCAAAAAAAGTAACAGCTTGACTCTTCATTCCCACTCTTCTACATTACTAGTAGGTAAGCTTATAAGTTCTTCCTTGTCTTACTACGTAGAGTACAACCTACATTTCTACTGCATGACTAGTCTCCAGCGATTGTTTATAGAATACAAAGAACCTCCTAGAATACTTATTGTTTTGTGCATTGGTACAGAAATGTGGATATTAGTTCTTGAAATCCTTTAGGCGGTTTGTCTCCAGGCTAGGTGATAAAAGTAATACCTACATTTCATATTTGCACCGTGTCTCAAAGTACAAACTATCAGGTACCTTCTCTAATTTACAAATACTAATCTTATAATAAACCTCTTCATATTTTCAATTGTAACTCTACTCTTAGAAACTCGAAGTGCACATTTTCTACAGACCGCCTTGAAGAGAGAACGAAGACACAACTAGAACCAAGACATTGACCACAGCCCAAACTAGTGGTATCCAGGTGCTCATGCGAAAATAACCTAGAGGCTGTTGGGGGTTCTGTAGATATAAACAGGATATCTTGCGCTCACCTGCTTTGTATACCGCCCCGAGGAGTAGTCCAACAACCGACCCAGAAATTGCTGCCTCAATGCCACCAATTATCGCGAAAATTAGGGGAAATCCGAGAGCTGTTTTACTCCGATGCATGAAGAATGCATAAAAGCCTGAGGTTAGGTGGAAAGCGGCGAAAACAAGCAGCGTCCAGTAAAGAGTAAATCTCCATATATCGCTACCAGCGTAGAGATATTTTGCTTGTTGTTCGCTAGGTTCAACAGGCCAATACAGGGATGGAAACGGTGGAACTACATAGTTGACTGGAGGTTCTGAATTCAAACGACTGCGCAAAGTTAGAAGTTTGCTACGGTTAAGTATAAAACCAGAGCCTTACTGAGCCAACCCCATGGCTGCCGGAGTATATGTTTATGAGCAACGGGTCATCAGTAATGAATCGTTGGTAAACATGATAGTGAAGGGACCTCGGCACCTCCAGGGAACATCTACCTTCCTTGGCGACAGTGTTACACGAAATGTTGTTCAACAACCGTGAGCAACTACAAACCTTCAAAGCGACTCTCAACGCCAGTATGGTGGCTGATAGACGGCTCGATAATGTTCTTCGAATACTCCTTCAGCCCGGGCAAGCTGATCCGAACTCCGCAGAAGCTTCCAGAGTCTATGCTTCAGCAGCGACCGTTCTAGCTACCTTGACCAACCCTCTTAACGTGTCGCTTCTTTCTACCCAAATACTTATATCTCCTGCAATATGGCAAAATCCAGATGGTTTGCGCGCCAGCTTACGGACGTTTGGTGTGTTTCAATCAGCAACTTTAGGCAAGATCGAGAGTCCAGGGGTGGTACTAGGGGTAGAGGACTGGCTGAACGCGTTGGTTCGAGGTGCAAATCAGAATGGTGAGAGGACTAATGCTATTGTCTATGAATGGTTTGCTAAAATTGCGTAGTTCCAAGATGGAAACATCTACTCTTACTCGGGGCCGTTCTATCTGCCGATCAAGAACGATCACATTTGCCTAGAATAACACGAGGAAGTCTAGAGGATGCATTCTGCAGGGCAGTCAACATGTCATTAAGTCGAAATGTGAACCGCGATGATGGTTTGTTCACCTAAAACGATGCTTTCAGCTATATTGACAGGTTACAGGGCTAGAAGCAGACGTCTTGAGCTTGGTATTGTCTCACGCGATGGAAAGTCTTTCTCGGAGAGCAAAAGCACAGTTGAATTACAATGTATGGACATCGGAACTCATAGCAACGAAGAGTACTGACAGTAAAACACTAGGCACTACTACCATTTATAATACAATCCATATACTACTCCCAAGAGGGATTTCAGTCGGGTTACTTCCTTCCCAGCATTGACCATGACATAGTTGATATTGGAGGGAAATTGGCATGGCCTGTAAGCTTCAAACCCAACACTATTGTTTGACCATACTTTTCTAACGGCGGCAAACGTGAAGAGTAAGTCAAATTCGTTCTTAGAGCTTCAAGAACGCACTGCCCGACCTCTTTTTGTTGCCATGGGCAGTCTTGCAAGGCTCGCAGCAGCTGCTATAAAAGAGACACATGATATACTAGCTGTGCATTCTTTGTTGGATAACCTTCAGCGCTTCGCGCAAATCATGTCCTCTCAATGGAGAAATGGCCGTTTGTCTACCATCCCTGCCTCGGAAGAGGAGAGACTTGTAAACGAAGAGTCTCTCAAGGGAACGACTCCATTAGTATGGCAGATATTGAAGTCGGTTTTGTTTACAACAACACTCATTCTTCAAGAACTCACATCACGGATAATCGAGGACCCCATACTTTGTGATAGAACGAGTGAGTTATGGTGACGTAGACCCCAAGATTCTTGCCCTAACGCAATGCAGATGGCCCTTTCATAGCTTCAAAAATTCTTGACATACTTCGCAGTTTCTATTTCATCACTTCTCGCATTGGTCCGAATGGATTTTCCTCATATAACTTCGTTTATTACACTGCAATTGATGTATTATCACTGCACCCCCAACGTGCCGAGCGCTTCTTTGTTGAAGTAGTTGCACCCCGAGAAGGTAATTTGATGATTGTAAATTTTTAAATAATAACTAACTCACTTCAGTTGGCGTTATCCCATCATCATTACCAGACCGCCTGGGCGATTTGTACTTTCTCAACCTCACTGAAAGCATAGGCCCTATGCTCTCCCCCAAAGTTATTGAGGAAATTGTTATTCCCTCAATCCAGCCTTATCTTCTTCCAAGCGGAGATGCAACACTCCATCAACAATTTGAAGCCTCACACTCTGTCATGCTTTCTATTTTTGCATCCCCCAGGTGTGCTGAGGTTGGCGCTCGCATGCTCCCCTTTTACGTTGATGCTATTTTCAAGGCGTTCCCATCTGCTCTTTCTGCTCGTCAATTCCGTTTAGCATATAGTACGTTGGTGCGAGAATGTAGTTCTCCACAGCCTATTTCAAGCCTTCATCCAAACATGGTGGATGTCTTGCATGAAATTTTATGCGAACGAGTAACCCAAGCATCTACCCAGTCATTACCGGCTGAGGTAAACGAAGGATCCGTCGGACTAAGTGAGAAAGACGTTGAGATACTGGCACTGGTCGATTCGCTGCCGTTTATGGAGGTTGAAGTGATGCACAGGTGGCTCGAGCCTACCGCAAATCTCGTCAACGCCGTTGAGGATGAGGGAAGCAAGCAGAGAATCCGTGAGAGACTCTGGGATGTGCTGAGCGCTGAGTTAGATGTGTCAAGGGCCGAGGTTGCCGTGAGATGGTGGAGCGCAGGTGGCCGAGAATTAGTATTGTTTGGTGGCGGGAAGCCTGCCCGGGATGTGATGGTACAGAGTAGATTGTAGAATACACTGCGGTGATTTTTTTGATATGGCGTTGCAAATTAGTTAGTATGGTAATATCCTTTGGAAGAATTGTATTTAGATTGTATGAAGTATTAAATGACGTGACAGCGAATTTTATTCAATGATATTTTCTCTCTGTGGGACAACCCAGCAATGCATTAGAAGCACTCTGACTCTTGGTCTGAATCCTCATCAACCCTGACATACATTGACTTTACTCTAGAGCTATCCATGACTCTTACCTTAGCTGGGCAGTGCCCATTGGTGGAGTCATGGTGCTCAGCTCAGGAGCAAGGTTGAGGCTAACCTACATATCCATGGCTGTGGCGCATATATCATGGGGACAGAGCTGCATTTTCCGAACTACTTACATACTACGTTGAAACACTCGAAATAACTCGAAAACAATTTGCGAGATACAAATTTCATTCAAGAGCCTCAACAGAAATATCAACTCTTCAAACAGACAACTCGTTCATGTCCCTATGCTACTTGTATTGTTACAAATAAAGTACATACATACAATACCTATTTGTTGCACTGGGTTGTATGCATAATAATTGCTTTTTATACCCTCCGCCTCAGTCGTGTCACTTTCAATGGCGGCGTTTGACTAGAATTGAATCGTGGTGACACACCGATCCGGAGCCTTGTCGCGTGGTGGTTCATCAAACAACCTTATTTAAAACCCACCGGTCATCCCTTCACATCAGCTTGTGTCATCTCTTGTCCCGGCCGCCTTCCACCCCGCAATAAACCACCCTATCGATAAGGAACCACAGTCGCTCCGAAAAACGAACTTACCTCTTTGTCCAACACAGTTGGTTAATACCACCTTCATACCAACCAAACCTCCTAACGCCGATATCATGCCGCCCAAACCAAATCGACACGCCGACACGTCTTCCTTGCCTACAATACCAGGCTACAAAGCCGAACCTCACCTTGCCAATGCACTACGCAGAGAAGTCGCAAACTTACTAGGGAGAACGCAGTTAGGATTTCCTGGTAAGATTTCCCAGGTGGATGCGGCATTCGATGTTTCGCGATGCTAAATATAATTGTCGCATATATAGGCGCACAACCTGTATCATTCTGTAGACGTCACATTGAAGCGCTGAAGACCCAAGAGTATGTCGACTACTAGTTGCGATATACCGAAAGCTAACTATGCTAGCTACTACCTCTGCGAAAAAAGCGATGGCATTAGGTGTCTGATGTACTTCACACTAGATGATGTCGGCAAAGAAATTCACTACCTAATAGACCGAAAGAATGAATACTATTTCATTAATGAACTACACTTCCCGCTGCCAAACGACCCATCGTTCCAGTCATTCCATACAGAGACCATCATTGATGGCGAGCTGGTCCTCGATACAACATCTTCTGGAAAGACGATATTAAAGTATTTGATGTTTGATTGTCTGGTTATTGATGGTAAGAACCTGATGGAACGGCCTCTGGATAAGCGCCTCGCTGTGAGCAGATCTTTCGCTATGAGCGCACGAACTTTTGTTGACTGGCGCAGTATTTTCGGGAGTTTGTGTATGGCCCATATACACAGTTATGCAGAACATACCCATCGGAAATAGTGTATTTCCCTTTCCGGTAAATACCCAATATACACGCCGTAGGGATAAAATTATGCTAACAAATCATCGTCGAATAGGCTTGAATTCAAGAAGATGGAGTTTTCATATGCGGTGGAAATCGTGATACGCAAAGTCCTTCCAAGTTTGCCACATGGTAACGACGGTCTTATATTCACTTGTCGCACAACACCATATAAGTGTGGAACGGATCAAAACATGTAGTTTTCCCCTGATTTTTCTCTCTTCATTGGATCTGATTTCATTTATAGCTTGAAATGGAAGCCAATCGAAGAAAACTCTATAGATTTTCGGCTTAACATCGAGTTCCCCCTTGTCGCCATTAGTGATGATGAGGAAGATGGTGAAACAGGCGGGGAATCCTTAGTGCCAGATTACGATGCTCTTCCTACGTTCAACTTGTCGGTAAGCCACGGCGAGGGTAGATACGAGAAATGGGGTGAGATGTATGTGACGGAGGAGGAATGCGAGGAATTCAAGAGATTGAATGAGCCTTTAGACGAGGAAATAGTGGAGTGCAGGCTGGATGAACAGAAGCGATGGCGATTCATGCGGTTCCGCCGTGATAAAAAGGACGCAAATCATATATCGACAGTACATAGTGTCATTGAGAGCATCAATGATGCTGTTGGAGAGGATGAGCTCATCAAGAGTTGGAAGGAGGTCCGCGAAGCGTGGAAAAAGAGAAACCCTACCAAGCCGGGAGAGAAAGGTTAGGTAAAGATGAAAAAATTATAGTTGACTACTTCGGCTTGAATATGTGAGCATAGGAAGAGAATCTCACTGTGAGATTCGGTCATGTATATCGTTGCGCCTCAATTCTGGTTCCAAAAACACCATCAAACAAACAAAAGATATTCATACATCTGCTGTGCACATAATACGCGTCCCGTAGTCACCAGCTACCCACATTCCTAAATTAACCGCACCATTTCACTTAATACCATATCTTCATCACCGACCTCCCCTAAACCCAGCTTTTTGCGCTTCCCTAAGACTATCCTTCTGGCTGGGGAGCGGGCCCCTAGCCCTCACACCACCTCCACCACGCCCACTTCCCCCATCCGAGCCGTCATCTCCGCTACCAGAACCACCACCACCACCACCGCCGCCCATCATGGGAGGCATTGGGGGCGCTCCAATACCGGGTATCCCCGGTGGCATTGACATTCCCGGAATCTGGAAGCCCGGCGGCGGTGGTGGAATAAGACCTGGCGGGAGCTGTCCTAGTGGCGGTGGAACACCTCCGGGGAGGGGAAGCGGCAGCTGACCGGGCGGTGGGAACTTGCCAGATGCGATAAGACTAGCAAAATTTGAGAAGTCTGGCGGAGCACCGCCGACGAGGCCAGGCAACGATGGAGGAGGGGGGATTATGCCGGCTGCGTTCAGCGGCGGCGGCGGCGGTAAGAAGCCGGGGATGTTGGTGATGGGGAACTGCGGATTCTGCTGGCCAGGCAGCGGCATCTTCTGGTCGACCAGTGCGTCAGCCTCGTCTTGCTCTTCCTCCTCCTCTTCTTGCCGATGGCGCTTGCGGTTGCGATCATAGGTTCCCATTGCCATGGCAGCTTCCTCGCCGATGTGGTAACGGTCTCGGAAAGAGTCGGATTCGCCTGGGCGGGGACGCGTCCAGAAGCGCGTTATGCGGTCATTTGAGCCAGAGCAGAGGATGTGCCCGAGCGGATGGTATTCCATGCTCCACACGGCGTATTCATGGGCGAAGGGGATGGAGGCGGCAGGGAAGATGACCGGAGAGGCAGCCATGGAGCCGGGAGGTGTTTCGTCAATGAGATAGTGGTTGATTGAGCCATCAGAGCCACCGGTAGAAATCAGCGCTGGGTGGGTGGGGTGCCAGGCTAAAGCAGAGATGTCTTTGTCGTGACCCCGCAGGACGCAGAAGTCCTTCATTGCCCGGAGGTCGAATATTCGGCATGTCTGGTCTCTAGCACAGGTTGCTAATAGTTCGCCTCTGCTGGGCTGAAATCGGGTCTTTGATATAGTGTTTTTATGTCCATGGAGTGTTGTCAAACATCGAGCTGTGCGAGGATCCCACAACTTCACTAAATGATCCTTTGAACCAGAAACAATCAGTCCCTTTGTAGGGTGCCAGTCTACAGACTTGACATCCCACCCATGCCCAGTGAGTGTACGTTCCTCTACACCTTCGTTGAAGTTCCAGATTTTAAGCGTTCCATCATCGGAGGCAGTTACAAATTTAGCGTCGGTGGGTGAGAATCTATGATTTACGACTCGTCAGACACAAAAGCTGTCACAGAAGGACGCAGCTTACGAAAGGTCTCGCACGGGTTCATTATGAGCTTGTAGAATCTTGACATTATTGAAATTTGGTTGCCAGTATTTTACAATGCCATCTTGATCACCAGATAAGAGCCAGTCTCCTCCATGCGAATATTCACAGACACGTATTGCACAGTCGTGAGCTTGCATAATAGTCTCGAAGTTGAATCCCATTCCATTCCACAAAGTAAACTCCCCACTACTCGAGCCAGTTAGAAGCCGCCGTCCTTCTGGTGTCCACTGCTCGTGTTAGCTGTGCAACAGTAGCTTGCCCATTTATCTCCTACCTTCACAACGTTGATGGGGTGCTTGATCTTGTTCAACGACGCATGTATGTGTTTCGTTGGCAAGGACATTGAGGGGTTGTCGGGATATGCGGCAGGTGGCAGAAGCTGTCGCGAATCATTATTGACTGGTCCGAGTGACAACAGGATAGAGCTAATAACTCACATCGATGATAAACTGGGGTGCAGGTCTGGGAGCATCTTGCGGGAGTCCTCGCCATTCCATTGTACGGTTCATCATCCATTTAGCAACAGGAGTTCCGTAATCAGTTACAGGCCCTAGAAGGTTTTCTGGTTAGTAACTTCACCAAGCATATTGACCGATGATGGTAGTACTTCGGTGTAATGGGCGGCCTCTATTATATGGTCCGTCTCTCTCTCCACCAAATCCTCCTCCTGCTGCTCCGCCTCCGCCTCCTCCCCCTCCGCCGCCACCGTCGCGGTCTTCGAATCGTGCCATAATTCTGAGCAGAAAGGTTGAAAGGTTGCTCGACGTGGGGCGAGTAACAATGAAGTTGTAGGAAAGTTAGACGCGACAACCCGCGCGATCCCTGCAACAACGTGAGCGGCAGGATTGAGGCTCGAACATGATATTACGTAAGCTAAATATATATTCTACATACGAGCATTGAAAACTTCTCGAATTGTGTTCACTATGTTTGACAACGTTTATCCATACATAACGAAACAAAAAACCATCTCTCACAAGCATGATAGAGCCATTGCATTTACTTATTTCTTGGGAAGTACGAACTATCACGTGTCAAACATCCATGCTAGTTCAAAACTGCAATTGTGCATGTGTCTCCAAGAGTTGGTAAGTACCGCAGTACTTACATAGTGTGTATGATTGCTAAGTACTATTTTTTACTACCTCATGGAATTCATTGGAAATGTTCCTTTGTACTGCGTTCAAGTGCAATATTCTTACTCCCCCCCCCACTGTTTTGTGCATGTGTGGAATTTCAAGGTAATAAAACAACTATACGCCTGTGAGATCCGCTGAACTAGCTCGATTTGATGAGCCTTAGAGGTAGGTCTCCGGGACTAGTATCCCGTATCGGTGAAGGAGAGTTCTCTGAATAGTAATGTCTATATGTATGAACCAAGAAGCCTTCTGAATTTAAAGAAGACTGTGTGGACAATGGCTGCAGGCTTACTGCACCTGTGTCTTCATTGATCCACATCTCCGGTAGGATTAGATCAAATTGCTATCTCCATCCTCGGATGATGTGTCGTGGTTATCGTCTCACATGTAAGTCGGCATGTTGCTTCCACTGGTGGCCATAATTTTACGTTTTGCACATCCAGATTTTCTTGTCTCCCGGTTCGGCCCTTCCTTTAAAGAACATTTCTTCCGCAATCCCTTGGATTAAGGAAAAAAAAAAAAAAAGAGGCAATCCCTCTTCTGGTAGAGATCTGTTAGTTGGCCTTGGGTGCGCTTTTCTACAGCCAGGTAACGAAAGTCGTCTCCCCGACTCTGGCCTTTCCTTTGTGGAAGTATAATTCCTCACGACACCCCTTACTTCGCCGCGCCAATGCTAGATTGACAACAATTGAACCGCGAACCCACATTTTGCTTGCGAAACTACCTTCTAAGTTCGCGCTGCCGTGCAACCAGACATCGCGATGAAACGTCCCGGAGCAGTCTCTACGACATCGACTTCCGTAGCTACGAAGAAACTCGACAGCTCGTCGACCCCCGGCAGTTCATCAAGCTCACACTCTACGAAGTCTAACGACCAATCACCAGAAGCCCGGTCGGCAGACAAATACAAACACATATTTGCAATACACGCAAAGACACGTACATCGACACTGTCACATGATGCCGATTCTGCGCCGTCGTTCATTGGCTTCCGGAACTTGATGGTCATAGTGTTGAGTACTCTCACTCATCTCTACCAACTTGGCAGCTCAATTGGGATCCTGATGCCAGTATCTTTGCAGTTGTCGGAAACCTAAGACTGGTCATCGAAAATTATATGAAGTATGGCATGTTGATTGGATTCGATGGCTCTGAGTTTTCACGAGAAGATGTCCGAATCGGCCTAGTATTATACTTTTTGATTCCAGTGCACCTCTTCGTCGGATACCTCATAGAACTGGTGGCTTCCCACCGCGCAAAAAGAGCTCAGGCACAAAATAAGAAGGACGACAACAAAGATCCCAAATTACGAGCCGCATGGGCCTTGATAGCCTTTGCACATACCATAAATGCAACTTTGAGCTTAGGTATAACTACAAGTGTTGTGTATTGGCAGATTCACCACCCTTTGATTGGCTCCCTTTGTCAATTCCACGCAGGTGCTTTCCCCAAGAACATATGCCTTTATTGCAGTTGCTGATTTAAAGATTAGTTATTGTATGGCTAAAGCTGCTTTCATATGCCTTCACTAACCGCGACCTCCGTGACGCATTTCTCGAAGGTGCCCCAACCCCTGCCATCTATAGCAGCTGTGCTTATCCCAAAAATATCACCATCAATAACCTTTGCTACTTTTGGTGGGCTCCAACACTTGTGTACCAGCCTATATACCCCCGATCGCCATCTTTTCGATGGCCCTTTTTTCTGAAACGCTGCGGCGAGACTGTAGCGCTTGCAATTGGAATATGGTTTCTGAGTGCGCAATACGCAGTGCCAGTACTCAAGAACAGTCTCACAGCTATAGGGAGTCTTAATATTCCCGTGATCCTAGAGCGGCTGATGAAACTCAGTACTGTGAGTCTAGTAATCTGGCTAGCTGGGTTCTTTATGCTCTTTCAAAGTTTTCTCAATGCATTGGCGGAGATGCTGCGATTCGGTGACCGGGAGTTTTACACTGAGTATGTCTATCCCAAGGATTCTAGTCTCCACCTCTATTCCTCTAACCTTGTGGCTCTAGTTGGTGGAACTCAAGCTCCGTCGGCACATATTGGAAGATGTGGAATAAGCCCGTTTACCATTTCATGCGCCGGCATGTGTACGCACCTCTACAGGCACGAGGATGGAAGTCTAATCATGCTTCCATGATGGTTTTCACCTTCTCCGCCATCCTGCATGAGATACTCGTTGGCGTGCCAACACACAATATCATCGGTGTAGCCTTTGTTGGTATGATGTTTCAGATCCCACTGATCGCTATCACAATGCCGTTAGAGAGAATGCGCGGTCCGGCGAGCGTGTTAGGAAATGTAATATTTTGGATTAGTTTTTGTTTGGTAGGCCAGCCGATCGCAGTATTGCTTTATTATTTCAGTTGGCAAGCAAAATTCGGTAATGCGAAGCTACCGGGCGCTTGAAGTTATTTTTGTTGCTTGCGAGGAGTTGTGGAGCAGTATACTATATCAATCCGCTGTATCATATATACGGATCTAAACTATCACTTTATCAACAAGCCGCATATAGAACTTAGTTGGATAGTTAATAGACATCGTTTGCTTTTTTTATCAAATTTCTAGCAGAAAATACACGCTTTTTCCCAACATAATGAACAGGCTGCACAGTGCTCAAAGAGACGGCCTAGTTTCAGGCTCATATTCGAAGATCACTATAGAAATATTGGTGTCACAGCTTCTAGATTGAAGGTTTGACCAAGTATCGAATATAGTTTAAACCGCCGTGTACTAGTTCCAGCGTACCGAGTGATGCAATATGATTCTAAACATCACTTTTATGTAATCAGGTCAAGCTCTGCGGCTCAAAAACTTCACCACCACATACTTTAAGTATGTCAAAGTCTATTAACAGCCCCACTACAGCCCGCCTCAATATCTAACCCTTCACCGCACCCCCCAACGCAAAATTCACAATGGAAAACGTCGGCGGCATGTTTGGTCTCGGGGGGTCCGGAGCAGGTGGATCCAGCGAAGAGCGCAAGAAGGTTTGTGACCCATGCACACATTCGGCGGTAGAGATATGTTACTAATAGGCTAGAAATAGGCTCTCATGAGAGAAATCCAGCAGCAGCAGAGCATAGAGAATGCACGGACATTGATTGAGAAGATCAACGAAAACTGCTTCGAAAAGTGTATTCCAAAGCCGGGAAGCAGTCTTTCGTCGGGCGAAACTGTAAGTTGTCGATGGAGCGGGTTTAGGGATTAAGTATTTTTGGGCTAATGGATTGGACCCATAGACATGCCTCACAAACTGCATGCAGAAATATATGAATGCTTGGAACACCGTGAGCACTGCATATATTCAACGAATTAAGAGCGATCCATCGTCGAATTAGAATGGATCAGTGAAAACCAAAATAACCAGGAATAGATATTAGATGGTTAATTGACTGTGCAGTATTGTATCCTACAAATTTATGGCCTAAACCCGGTCATGGTTTATGACTGGTTAAAAGTGTACATTATGTTTGAATAACTGTCTGAAAATACGGAATTTGGATGATCCGCTATGTTGTGAACTGGCACGCATGCGTTTGATCTACATATTTAATTACAGGAGACTACAAACACATTTAGTTCTTGGGTTTTAAGTTTTTGCGAGTGTTGTCAAATTCGCGAACTGTGATGCTGCATTCGATCTCCTTGCAAAGCTCCTTTCTTCTGTTTTGTGGCAACTTGTTCAGAAACTCGAGCCCAGAAGCGCGTTCAACGACTTCAAGAGGAGCAATGAATTCTGTTAACTTTGTTTTGTTGTTGATGACGGCGTTTGGGAGTACAAATGCCCCCACAGCAACCTGGCCACCAGTGGTTCCATCTTCTGCGATGATCACCTTGTAAAAATGCGTAGGTACGGCGACATTTGGAGGAGTCCCAATCACTTCATATGAAACACGATACTTGCCGTCTGGATGCAACTTAGGAAGGTATAATGGGCCAGTCACAATCCGGACTGAGGGATATTTGGTGGTTAGATTGCGACAAAAGTCTTCAAAATGTGCCCAATAGTCACGATTGAATCCCTGGCCAACTTGTGGGCACATGTTACTGAGGAAGAATGTATCATCCATGGCAGCCTGGCTGAACTTAGCATCTGCCGCAGGAACCTGGATGATGTTAGAAAAAGTGACACTACTCGAGAAAACATTATGTATTCTACCTGATGTCCACGATCATAACCGCTGCGATAGTAATCCTTCAACTTGGCCCGGAATTTCTCAGGAACTTAGTGTTATGTTAGCCTTGTAATGTAGGTGCAAAACTTGTCTTGAAACCTGCTACATACTGTCAAGGTCTTCGACGAAATCACTATGTTTACGATCACCGCCTCTTATCTTTAGAGACTCTGCGGTGATGTGTTCGGCAACCCAGGCAGGGTTCCGTGTACGCCTGTCATAACCCGATACTAAAGAATGACGGGTAGCAAGATCGTTTATTGGACCGGGAAATCCTATATTCATATAAATCAGTACTGGTATAACCACGGTTATGAAGTAGAGCGATTTTACCATATTGGAACAGTCCAGCCGGGTCAACAGGGCTTTGTACACGATTGAATGGCCGAGCAACACCGGACGCCGGCGCAAGCTTTGCGGTTGCTGCAATAGGAGCAGGAGGCAGCCTTTGACTTGTTGATGAGAAAAAGAGAGCTGTACATGCGGCACCTGTCGCTGCACTGGCAGCAGCGATCAGTCCGAGGGTCGTCTTCGACATGGTGGAAGTTGGGAAGGGCTAGAACGGTGGAGAAGCGGCTCTTGGTGGCCGATCCAAACACGATTAAACAATAATACTACTAGCAAATAACAAGCACCCGGCTAGGAACCTAATATAGGTGCAAACAAAAACGCCTATGTAGGGAAGTGAACCGCAGTGCAGGTCTACAGTAGCGACTGCTGAACTCTGAAGATGAGATAGTCACATGGTACTGCCTCTGTTTTCTATGTACGGAGTAGATCAGATGAGCCACTCGACTCGGAGGTACGAGGAAACGCTAATCCCTGCCGCCCCTACCATCTCCCATCTGTGCGCTGCGTGGTCCTAAGGTAACCACTAACAAAGTGCGAGGCGATCATGTATGTACCTGGCACTGGTCGCCCCACCAAGGTGTCCATCATCCCGTAACCAATCATTACAACCTGCGGGCAGATCCCCGTCTTTCATTCGCCTCTGACGTTGTGCTGTTATCTGCTCCGTCATCTTGAGAGCTCTTGTCTCTCTTCTTTCTTTGTATTCGTTTATCGCAAATCAATTCGACAAAACAAGTTCGTTTATTAGAGCTTTTCAAGACATCTTCTCGGGCCTTACCGCCTTTGATTCTCTCTTATCCCACTACGATAGCCATGATTCCTAACGATCAGCGAGGTTGGATACTGGCCAGTGCTAGTGGTTTGGCATGTGGTATGGCAGATGTGCAATCTTCCTCGAAAGGTTTTTTTCTAAAAGTTTAATGCAGTTGTGGGAGCGTGTCTTATCAACCTCGACCTTGCGCTTCACATCGTACCCAAATGGCGGAGTTTCAGCATCCAAGAGAGTACAAAGTTTCTGGCAGCTTCATTAAGCCTCAGTTTCGGAGTAATGGTAGCTACTCCTAGATTTTCGATGTTTAGCGGAGTACTGATAGGTTTCCTCAGTTCTTCAGTGCGTTATTTGGACTCCTCCCTGAAGCGCGAGACTATTTTCTTCGTGGCGGATATCGACCCGACAATGCCGGTTATGCATGTATTGGCTTTTTCCTTCTTGGGGTATTGGGTCTTCAGATCATCTCAGATGTGTTGCACCGATGTTTACCATCTTCTATCGTGAATTGCGACGACCATGGGGCTGTGTCTGGTACTGAAAGTCAGGATCCAGAAGTTGGGGTACTGCCTCACCGTTCCGAAGAGCCCAACGAGCGAACCTCTCTGCTGGAGCGACGGCCAACACTGGGGCGCGCGCTAACTAGTGTTTTTACTGGTAATAAACGGCTATGTGATGCGAATGGGAAATGTCACGGTTACTCTGATCATTTATGTGCTTTGGAGAGTGGGCATAGAACTTGTGACATTGCTGGATGTGTGTGTGTAAAGAAAAGCCCAACCAGGGGGTTACATAGACACCGCACCGAGCCTGTGATAGTGTCCATTACTGAGACGGGGCGTTTGAATGGTTCCGTTCCTCACTCAGAGAATGCAAACGGTGTAACCAACAACCACCACTCTCACACACACGACGAGCCGCATACTGAGAATCATGACGGGCATCATCACGTGGCAAAAAACAAATATCTGAGTATTGGTGTTCAGACGTCTATTGCGATCGCCCTTCATAAGTTTCCAGAGGTAAGCAGACGCAACTATTCTTTGCTGCGTACATTTATTGATCAGAACTATTAATCAGGGCTTTATCACATATGCTACAAATCACGCAAATCCTAATCTTGGGTTTACTGTATTCCTTGCCCTATTTATTCACAACATTGCAGAAGGGTTCGCGATGGCCCTCCCTCTATATCTTGCCTTTCAATCGCGTACCAAGGCGGTCATCTGGGCAAGCTTACTAGGGGGATTTGCACAGCCTGTTGGTGCGGCCATTGCTTGGGCTAGTATAAGAGGACGGGACTTTGAACTAAATACAGGGCTTTATGGAATTCTGTTTTCTATAACCGGTAGGTTGTTTCTGGTGCATATTAGGGGAGAAAGATAACTAACACTATATATTTAGCTGGTATCATGTGTTCTGTTGGATTACAGCTATTCTCACAGGCAATCCACATTCATCACGGTTCACGTTTGGCTTTCATTTTTGCCTTTATTGGTATGGGAATACTGGGGTTCTCGAGCGCTCTCACAGCGGAATGACTTTTATGGCATCTGTGTTACTAATGTACTTATGTATTCATGTGTATTATAAGCGTCTAGATTAGCATGCAATTTTTGGATCAAACTTGATGAAGTTTATCGTAACAGAAGTCAGATGGTATGAATATGTATATCCTAAATACCTGTTATGTGGGCCGGGTAGAACAAATGAAATTATCTATACACGAGCTACAGTGCTTTCCCAAAATCAGAGTGTGTTCCTTGGGGTGGTTTAGTACTTTTTGGTGTGAAAATGAGTCCTCGAGATTCCCCAAAGGTCAACTAAAATACCGTACTATGAAGTCAGTAATAAACATCCGTACTCAGCTATATATTTGTATCTATATTCAGTCCAAATTTAAATTTGAAAACAATCGAGAAGGTGGTAGAGGACATAAAATTGACCATTCAAGGTCCCATTTCCACGCTAAGGATGTAACCAACATCGGCATAAGTAGAATGTCATGGCTTGGCAAAGATGAGGCCACAGTCATCCAAACTACAATCACTCGGCCGCTAAAGACGTCTGCTCCTCCGCCTACTACGTCGTATCACCATATTACATTCTTCCCCACTTCGCCTAATAACCTACTGTCGCCATGCGTCTTCCGAGCTGGAGCTCGAGTCTTTCAACTTTCGTCTCAACCTTATGCCTTGTCCAAGTTTCACTAGCCCAGGATTCCAACGTGAAGTCGGTACCGTTGCGAACCCACAGCTTGCAGCAGGTTCGATTGACGACACTACCATCACTAGAGTACAATAGCTAATTGAGTGGTTACAGCCTTACCTTGATTCCGATTTACAAAGCCGATGGTTTGACTGGGGCGGAGACACGGTAATCCGAGCAGACCAGTAGCGCCCCTACTCATTAAACCACCTCCGGAACAAAGCCAGCTAATTCGCATAGGTATGTTCGATTGGCTTCCGACAGACAACATCAGGCAGGCTACCTATGGTCTCGCTTGCCTTTGACAGCTACAAACTGGGAGGTCAGTCTCATGAATCGGACACGCCACAGTTATCGTTCGGTTAACATGATCGCGGGTATCTAGATTGAGTGGGAGTTCAAGATCCATGGTCAAGGAAATCTGTACGGTGATGGAATGGCTTTGTGGATAACAAAGCAGCGGGCAACCCCTGGCCCAGTGTTCGGATCCATTGACAACTTTGAGGGGCTGGGGCTGTTCATCGATACCTACAAAAACAATCGCCCGGGTGTTTTGTTTCCTTATATCAGTGCTATGTTGGGGGATGGAAAGACATCGTACGACCATTTGCACGATGGTAAGGAGACTGAGTTGGCAGGATGCTCTGTATGCTTTAACTCCTGGTCCGAGCATTGCATTTCGGGAGCTAAACTTTATAGGCACGCGGGATCAGGAACGCGAAAATCCCCACAAAAGCTAAATTAACTTACTTCCAGGAGAATTATCTTCTTTTGGAAATGCAGTACAAGAATGAGGGACAATGGGTGCAATGCTTCAATGCACCAAATGTCACATTACCGCAGGTTGCATACCTTGGGTTTTCCGCACACTGTGGTGAGCTTAGTGGTATGTCATAGCGCAAGCAGAGTTTAAAGTTTAATAGTTTAATGCTAATGTTGCTTTAGACAACCATGACATCATCTCAGTCAGCTCGAAGAATTTGTACTCTGCCAACCCAAATCGCCCTGGGCCTGGACAGTCGAACAACCCAAGAAAACCCCTAAAGTCGACCAAAGAAAGTAGCGGTAGCTGGGGTTGGTTCTTCCTGAAATTCATCATCTTCGGAGTGGTATGTGTTGGTGGTTATGTTGGATGGGTCGCTTTCAGAACCCAAAGACGAAACTCGCGTTTTTAAGTGATGTCGTGGGTAAGGCTAGGGAGCTTTGGTGGGTTGGCAATACCTGAATGCTGGATATTCTGCTTTTTATGTTCCTGGTCAGTTGTCATATATCGTTTGCAATCTGGACTTTCATTCCGGCGAAGTTTTTCTTGCCGGTCCTCTCTTTTTTTTTTTAACTATGGAGGGGGGCATGGAAAACCACGGCTAGGTTATTTTTCCTTTGATCTTTGTATACTTAGAAAGACGTCCCTTTTCCCTTGTTGTTTGAACGCGATTCCCTGTGCAACTATCGTCAGTTTCTCTCTTACTGTTATTACTATGTTGTTTATCTGGTTCTGTTTGCGAGACTGGAGATGAATGACTATGATAATTTCTTGTACTGCTCCTTGTATATATGTGCAGCTGTGCCCTGTATATCAGTCTCCGCACTGTTCTCAGTATCCAGAACTGATGCTCCGCAGCCCTGAGAGCGTATTTGACTTCATAGTCTACAAATACTATGTATATTTGTAAAGGTAGAGTTAGGTGTACATAACAGGCATATATCACAGGGAAGACCCCTATATTCTGATTTTATAGTGTTGGTATGATCACTTTTTAGCTATTCCAAAGATAGTTTTGTTGTCATATCCTTTTTGTGTTCCATATGACCTTTACACAAGGATCATGGTATTCTAGAAACCAGGGCTCTAAACACAATCCAATACCTTAACTTGAATCGTCAAATCGAATTCCGCGTGGACTACTCGTAGATTTATGAAAAACAGTTCACGCTGCGGACACGAGGCGGGCACGTGGCGGCTTGGGCCGGTGTGTTGCTGCTGCGCGGGAAGTACCGCAATGTGGAGATGCGTCGTGAGAGCTTAACCCTGTCATCCTTCCTATCCATTAATACGAATCAATGAAAATTCTGGCCTGCCTTAAATAATTACAGGAAACGAACATAGATTTACAGTATGTGTGAGTATTAACAAGTGCCCTGAAAGATCGATCTAAAATGTTACTAGCAACATGTTGATAACGGTTATTTTTGAACGTCAGTACAACCAAACACTGCATACCGCGCAATCCTGAACGGATTTCGCTTGCGAGGGCTGTTGTGATGCTGCCACTCCTGAGGTCTTCGGCACTCGCCCAGAATTACGCCGAACTAGAGTGCGGTTCCGGATAAATAACTGCTGGTTTGAGCACAGCTACAAACAAGCATTCCCCACGGACTACATGTCCCGAGTACACGACCAGCACGACCGACGGATCCAGCACATGGGGATCTATATATTACCTCGAAGCTCCCAATACGGTTGCAGATACACGAGCTACCCCACACGTCCGGCCCGACAATGCCTTCGTTATACACACCAGGGACGACGCTCTTGCCCCCTCCGGCATCTCCACATGCCGCGATGAGCTTCGTATAAAGCCGCCATGTAGCGGGCGACACAGGGAGGCCACCGTCAGCTCTTCCGATGTACTGGCACCAACTGATCACCGGCGCGCTCCTGCTCGGCCTCCACGGCGCGCTCGCCCTCCCCGCGTTCCCCGGCGCGGAGGGCTTCGGCGCCACCGCGGTCGGCGGCCGCGGCGGCGCCGTCTACGTCGTCACGAACCTGAACGACAGCGGCACGGGGTCGCTGCGGGACGCCATCAGCGTATCGGGGCGCACGGTGGTGTTCGCGGTCGGCGGCGTGATCACCATCGATGCGCGCTTGGTGTTCAAAGACCACCAGACCATCGCCGGGCAGACGGCGCCGGGCGAGGGCATCACCGTGTACGGCAACGGCGTGTCGTTCTCGAACGCCCACCACAGCATCGTGCGCTACATGCGCTTCCGCATGGGCAAGGGCGGCGACAGCGGCAAAGACGGCGTGGCGATTGCGGAGGGGCATGATATGATTTTTGACCATGTGCGGCTGTGAGGAAAGTGGAGAAATGGGGGATGGGGCTGACGCGGGCAGGTGACGGCGAGCTGGGGCCGCGACGAGACGTTCTCGATCAGCGGCGAGAATCCGGCGAACATCACCATCCAGGACTCGATGATCGCCATGGGGCTGCAGACCCACAGCTGCGGCGGCCTGATCCAGACCGACGGCGGCGTCAGCATCCTGCGCACACTGTATATCGACAACCACACGCGCAACCCCAAGGTCAAGGGCATCAACGAGGTACGCGCATCCCCATCCCCTCTCCTCCGCGCGCCCTGCCGCCGCTAACTCCCACCGCCCGCGCAGTTCACCAACAACGTCGTCTACAACTGGGGCGGCGGCGGCGGCTACATCCTCGGCGACTCCGCGGGCGCGTCCTACGCCAACATCGAGGGCAACTACTTCATCGCCGGCCCGTCGACAACCATCGCACCCTTCACCCGCGGAAACGAGAACTTCCACGTCTACGCCGCCAACAACTTCCAGGACCTCAACGCGAACGGCGTACTCGACGGCGAGCTCGTGCCCGACGCGGACTACACCGCCGTCGACCTGCAGTCCGCGCGCTACGACTACCCCGCCGTCAGCTCCGTGCTGTCCCCGCAGGCCGCGTATGCGCATGTGCTGGCGCATGCGGGGGCCTCGAAGGTGCGGGACCGGGTGGATTTGAGGTATGTGGCGGAGCTGGAGAGTCTCGGTGCCCTGGGGCAGATTTTGGCGGATGAGACGCTGGACCCGATTCTTGGGGCGGGGCCAGTGGCGGGCGGGACGGCGCCGGTGGATAGTGATGGGGTATGTATTGCTGTTCTCTTGGTTGTGGTATTATGTGGAGGGGTTGCTGATGTGGGTCTATGTGTAGGATGGCATGCCGGATGCGTGGGAGACGGCGAATGGACTTGATCCGGCGGTGAATGATGCTGCGGGCACGAAGTTTGGGAATGGGTACACCAATATTGAGAATTATATCAATTCGCTGGTGTGAGTGTGGTTCTGGAGGATAATTAGTACTTTGTGTTGGGTTAAAATTGAAGAGTACTGGTGCACTATCAATATATGGGGAGCCCGGATTGTGCCTGAGCAATTGAGAAAATGTTTTCTGAGATTCTTGCCAACTTTGACTGCATCCTTTGTGAGCTTGAGCTCTAGCTAGTAGTATCCCACCTTGCCTTCTAGCAGTAGCTTCTAGGAGGTGATGCTTTCACAAGTGGTGAGGTTCCAATAATATAATGCTCTTGAACCTAATCCGAAATATAAAATTAAAGTTACTACCGTAAACATCAGCAAAACCATTCATCTAGAATCCGTCTTCCACCCCAACCGGTGAATCGAGTGCTCCCGTGTGCAACCGCACCACTCAATTGCCACATGCCACCAGGGGGCAACCCCGGCAACTCCCGCCGAGCCGCTCCTCCAACGTCTCCATCCACGTCCGAAGCTTATTTGTCCAAACGACACCAACGACGCGGAGCAGCAGCACGCCATGCTCCCCCCCGCCCCGCTCCGCCCAACGCTCACGGAGGCCGCCATCCTCTCAGCGGCCTTCAAGCTGCTTCTCTTCCCCGCCTAGTCCTCCTCCCTTCCCCCCACACCCCTTAGCACCACCAAACTAACCGTAGCAGCAAGTCCACCGACTTCGAAGTGCACCGCAACTGGCTCGCCATAACCCACTCCCTCCCGGCAAAACAATGGTACCTCGACGCCACGTCGCCCTGGACGCTCGACTACCCTCCGTTCTTTGCCGCGTTCGAGTGGACGCTCAGCCAGGTCGCGCGGCTGTTCGATCCGGCGATGCTGGTGGTCGAGAATTTGGAATATGACAGCCCCGCGACGGTGTTTTTCCAGCGCTTGTCTGTGGTGGTTATGGAGCTCGTGCTGGTGCTCGCGCTGCACATGTGCGCCCCCCTCCGTGACTTGCTGCAGTGGGGAACTTGGGCTGACGGGGGGTGGCTTGTAGGTATGTTGCGGCTGCGCCCGCGGACGGCCCAAAGCGCGCCGCCGCCCACGCCGTCGCGCTGTCGCTGCTTTTTTCGCCCGGCCTGCTGATCATCGACCACATCCACTTCCAGTACAACGGCTTCCTGTACGGGCTGCTGCTGTTGTCGCTCGTGCTCGCGCGCCAGCCGCGGACACGCCTGGCGTCGGGCGTGCTGTTTGCCGTGCTGCTGTGCTTCAAGCACATCTACCTCTACCTTGCGCCGGCGTACTTCGTGTTTTTGTTGCGCGCGTACTGTCTGGCGCCGGAGAGTGTGTGGAAAGTGCGGTGGGCGCAGTGTGTTAAGCTGGGAGTTGGGGTGCTGGGCGTGTTTGGTGTTGCGTTTGGACCGTGGGTGTATTGGCGCCAGATGCCGCAGCTGCTGGGGAGACTGTTTCCGTTCTCGCGCGGACTGTGCCATGCGTACTGGGCGTCGAATGTGTGGGCTATGTATAGCTTTTTGGATCGCGTGCTGATCGTTGGTTTGTGCCCTGGGGAGAGTGGGGTTGGGAAAGTGCTGATATGCTTGGTGTAGTGGCGCCGAAGCTGGGACTGGCGGTGGATGCGGCGGCGGTCAATAGCGTCACCCGCGGACTGGTCGGCGACACGGCCTTCGCTGTGCTCCCCGACATCACCCCGAGTATGACCTTCGCCCTGACGCTCCTCTTCCAAATCGTACGCCGGCCCCTCCCCCTGCGTCTCCGCCTGCGCACTAACACATACCTCCGCAGCTCCCGCTCATAAAGCTCTTCCTCCGCCCCACATCAGACAACTTCCTCGCGGCCGTAACCCTCTGCGGCTACGCCTCCTTCCTCTTCGGCTGGCACGTCCACGAAAAAGCGATCCTCCTCGTCCTCTTCCCATTCAGCCTCCTCGCGCTGCGCGACCGACGCTACTTCTCCGCCTTCCGCCCGCTCGCCGTCGCCGGCCACGTCTCGCTCTTCCCGCTCCTCTTCACCGCGCCCGAGTTCCCCATCAAGACGGGCTACACGGTGCTGTGGCTGCTGGTGTTCATGGTCGCCTTCGACCGGCTGGTTCCGCAGAGCCCGACTGGGCGCACGTGGCTGCTGGACCGCCCGGCGATGCTGTGGGTCGCCGTCAGCGTGCCGCTGGTGGTGTATACGAGCTTGGTGCATGGGCTGGTGTTTGGCGAGAGGTATGAGTTTTTGCCGTTGATGTTTACGAGCAGTTATTGTGCGCTGGGTGTGCTGGGCAGCTGGGGCGGGCTGGCGTGGTTGTATTTTACGTCCTGAGATGGGGAGAGTTTGAGGCTGGGAGTGGCAGTGGCGGTAGTTACTTATAGATTGCGATTGGTTTAATATATATTCAAGAAAACATCTAAAAATCGAGCATTCACCTGGTACGAGTACAAGCCACAACTGAGAAGCACCACATTCTCATTCCTCTACATCGATGACATAAGCACGCATCCAGAACAAACCTCCGACGCCATCCCAGATCCAGCACGGCCCGACCCTGCGCCAAGTCTCGCACCTTTGTCACAGCGTCAAAACCTTATTTTGCGTCCCTATAACACCCACCTCTCCCCTCCCGCCTGCACAAGCAGAACTCCAGCCATGTCCGACTCCTCCGACTCCCCCTCCCCGGCACCGCTGCCGTCGCACCTAACCCTCCACTTCTCCCGCGGCTCGCACCCGCGCCCGTTCCCATACTACCTAACCCCCCACGGCTCCTACTCCCTCGCCGCGATCTCCCTCCGCGCCTTCGTCCTCGGCACCGTCCTCTCCGCCGCCCTCGCCGCCACCTACGCCCTCCGCGCCTCCTACCCGCAGCTCCCGCTCTTCGTCGCTGCGCTCGCCGCTTTCCACTTCCTCGAGTTCTGGATCACGGCGGCGCGCAACCCCGCGCGCGCAAAGGTCGACGCGTTCATCCTGACGAATAATGGCGCGGCGTACCAGGTCGCGCACACGGCGGCGCTGGTGGAGGGCGCGCTGGAGTGGTGGCTCGCTCCGGGGATGAAGGCGCCGGGGTGGGGCGCGGCGGTGGGCGTGGCGATGGTGCTGGCGGGGCAGGCGGTGAGGACTGCGGCTATGGCTGGCGCGGGGCAGAGTTTCAGCCATTACGTTGCGTATAAGCGGGAACCTGGGCATGTGCTGGTTACGGACGGGGTGTACCGGTACCATCCCCTTCTCTCCTCGTTGCGGCGACAGTACTGACAGTGCGGGTTTTGTAGGTACATCCGCCACCCGAGCTACTTCGGATACTACGTATGGGCGCTGGGCACGCAGCTGATGCTCGGCAATCCCGTGTGCGGGCTTGCGTTCGCCGGGTTCTTGTGGTACTTTTTCAAGCACCGTATTGACGACGAGGAGGCGTATTTGCTGCAGTTTTTTGGGGAACGGTATGCGGAGTATAAGCAGCGTAGTTGGTCGGGGATTCCGTTTGTGAGCGGGCCGCCGACGCCGTCGCATAAGGATTAGGACGGAAGGTTTGAGTGGTGGTTTGAGGAAGGTTTGGGCGGCAGAAGGGAAAAATGATAGACGGATTGGATACCAGTGGTGGTGCTTAGGTTGCTTTGAAATTGGGGCGGGGGGTTGGGTTATATGGTTGGGGATATAAGTATATAATGGACGTGGTAAAATGAGAAGATGAAAGGGATTAGATGGAAATAGGGTACGTGGTGTCTTTGGTTTTGGGATTTAGGATACCTGGAGTGACAAACTGGGACCATAGATCTTTAATGCAAGTGAAAACAAATAATATTACCCTGGCTCTGATAATGAGCTATCAGAGAAGTAATATCTATCTATCCTAGTGTCAATACCAGGAATTCTCTCTCTGTACCTGTTTACAAACAAAACAACATCCTAAACATTCCCTGGTGTCTTCCAACGGTTAACTTATCATACAAATCAATCTTTTCAAAACGCCATCCCTCACCTGCTAGCAATGCATCACTTCCCCTCCTCGCCCTTTCCCCCCTCCTTCTCCTTCGCCGCCGCCGCCGCCGCAGCCTTACGCTGCAAATACCGCTCCTTGGCACTCATCACATCCGTCTCCGTCTTCCTCGACTTACTCTGCCTCACAATCTCCTCCTTCGCCTCCTCCTCCGCCTCACGCTCCCGCTTCTTGACAGCCTCTAGCTGCTGCTCCACCATGCGTGTCTGCCGCGCCCTACTGTCCTCACTCGCCCTCCCACGGCCGTACGCTCCCGGCGCCCGCGCGCGTCGTGGGTCGACCTCGACCGCTATCCGTGCCTTTGACTTTGCGGGTGCGACGTTCAGCCCGCCCGAGAGGAGCTGTGTTTTGTCCACCACCTGTCCTTCTTCGTTGACTTCGATCGCGGCGCCCTTCTCGCGGAGCTCGCGCGCCTTCTTTTCGACCTCGCCCTCCACATCTTCACCCTCCGCACCCTCCGCCACGACGCCGCCAGCCGCGACCGGTGCCTCAGCCGCCGCAACAACAGCGTCATGTTTCCCCTCCATCTTCTCCAACATATTCCGATGGAAACTACTCATCCCCGCACTCTTCTTCCTTAGCGCCTCCTCCCTCTCCAACTCCTCCTTCTCCGCCTTCAACAGCGCCTCTTGCTGCGCCTTATACGCCTCCGTCACAAACGCCTCCTTGTCCTTAAACTCCTCGCCCTCCTCCTCCCTCTCCTTTGCCAGGAGTTTTTCCTTCGCCCGCAGCGCGTCGCGCTTGCGCACCTCCGCCGCCACGAGCAGGTTCTCCATATACTTCGGCTTGCGCTCGGCGGCGTCGGCGGCGTCGGCGGTGCGTTTTGCGCGCGTGACGCTCTGCATGCTGTCCCAGGCCGCGTCGTAGTCGTAGACGGACGGGTCCGCGGCCGCGGCCGCGGTGGAGGCGGCGGTGGAGGCGATGGAGGTGAAGGTGCTCAGCTGGGCGTTTGCGCGTGCGCGGTCGGCGGCGGCTTTGGATTTGGCTTTCTTTGTGGCTGCGGGTTTGGTGAAGGCGTTGGGGGCGGCGGAGTCGTCATTGTCATCGTCGGAGGCGTCGGCGAAGGCGGAGATGGGTTTTTTGGCTTTTGGGGGCCCGAGGGGTTTTTTTGGCGCTGAGAGCTTGAGGGGTGGGAGAGGCATTTTGGAGGTGGAAGGGGGTGGGGAGGTGTGGGCGTGGATGAGGTGGGTGGCTTGGCGGGGGTGCATCGGATGGCACTCGATGTGAAGGCTGGTTTAGAGTGCTTGGGTAGAACACGGTACTGGTACGTTCGGGTTTTGGTGGTGTTCTTTTTTTAGTATAGCGAGTGCGAGTATACTAGAGTTATTTGTGTTTCAGCTGTGTTGCGGGTTTAGAAAATCGTAGTTCGAACACAGAACAAAGCACGTCAGAGTTGAAACGCTGTATGAAAGTCATTTTCTAGTCACAACATAACCCCCAAATCTCTATTATTAGCATCTCACCCAAAACTATACTAAATGCTCCAAATCACCTTCAGAGTTGCACCAAAGGATAGCTGTAACTCAATCCAATAACTTTCATTCTACTTAGTTCCGCGTTTTGAAGTGACAGAATTGAATTGTTCAAAGCTTTAGACATGTCAAAAAAGCCACCTGTTTGAAGATAGATACTAGCTAGCCAGTGCAGCACGTATTCCAGCGGTATATAAGACACTCTGTTGTACGCCTTCGTAGATATCTCTCCAAACATGCGTATTCGCCAATACAGACCTCCAACTTCACCATTAGCTACCTTTGGGCTAGGGACAAGGGCTCAATTCAACAGCCCATCAATTGAAGTGCCCATTCCAAGCTCGAGTCTTTCAATAGCTGCCTAGCGGAATAACGTGTTTATAACAATCCTAGCAGCTGCGTCTGTGATTCCAACTCCCACTCACACTTGCAAAACCAAACAGCACCAGCAACATCAAATAGCACTAACAGTAGCAGAACCACCTTCAACACTACCGGCCGACCCTGGGGATTTCAACAACACCCCCCAATTCTTTGGGCAAGGGGTTTCGCTGGCTTATAACTCTCGCGCTCCTACTTACTCGACACTGCACCATCAATATCAACATCAACACCTTCACGATCACCTTCACCTTCACCCTCACCAAAATCTTCACCTTCACCTTCACCTTCGCCAACATCTTCAAAAAGGTCTGCCCGAAATCTAACAGCCAATAACAATATAGATTGCACATGGTCTTGATACTTCCTCTTAACACAATTTGGCCACCACCACACTTCAGCTTCAACTTCAAAGTCAATTCTTCTGAACAACTTCAACCATACGACACCAACGTCTTTCCAACTCAAGTAAGTTCGTCTTACACCCTCCCGTCACTGTTTCTTGCCACTCCCCATTCCTCACTCTCAACCCCAAGCTCTGGTCTTCGTGGCGCACTCGCGCGCTAAGGAGCTACCCTCAGCTCCGGCGGGGGTCCGATTTGCAGACCACATCTTGATAATTACTTCAAGACACACTTGGTGATCCAAGGCAGTCTGCGCATAACCTTGGATACTGTGGTTCAAACATGTCAACGCAGAACTGGTTTGCGGTTTGGCAAAGATCTTAGGCTGACGGGAGTACCCTTTTTTAGGTCCAATCACTCAAGTACATCGATCACTCAAGTACACCAACGAGCTCAAGCCAAGCATGGATTCAACAAAACCAGACACATGATACATCATCTGGTAAGTTTCATTCTTACCCCTCCTCCTGTCAGTTCACTGGCCCTTATCACTCCCCATTCTCTCTATCTCCACCCCCAGCTCTGGTCATCGTGGCGCACGCGGGTTGCGCTAAAGAGCTGTCTTCGGCTTCGGCGGGGACACCGATTTGCAGACCACATCTTGGTACCGAGGACAAACCCCCCTTTGTATTCAGGACTTACTTGGTGGTTTCAAGGCAGTCTGCGCATAACCTTGGAAACTGTGGTTCGAACATGTCAAAAGCAGATATTGGTTTGCGGTCTGGTGGGGACCTTTGGCTGACAGGTGGTTGTTTTAGGAAGGATTCGAACAGGGAGATCTGAAGTGGATCTGAAGTCTTTTCGGAAACATCGTCGACGGCATCGTCGGAAGGAAGGAAGGAAGGGACAATCAATACAAGATCAAGCTTACCAAAGCTCTAGGTAGGAGCTACTTCGCAGCTTTCAGCTAACTGGACACCAGCAAAATGATGTACACCTCGAAGCAATACTCAAGTAAGTTAAACCTTACTTTTCCTTCCGTCAGTGTCTTTTGTCACCGTTTCTTTAATCTGCGTCCAATGCCCAATAGTTTATATGCACTGGTATGGGAACTACCGGAAAGGACAATGTTCGAAGATGCTTCATTGTCTTAGTACCGTCTGCCGGTGCATTCGAAATTCCAATATGTTCATGTGTTAATTCGCACGCATACTTGATGACGCGTTTTGTGGGAACTGGGGGGATATAGAGTTATTGGGGGTTGTCATGAGACAAGTGGCTGCGATTCGGTTTTTGAGCAAGCGCTGACGGAAGTGAAGATTCTAGGAACATGCGAATCAAATAGCTTGACGATTCTGCCCTCAGTGGTCTTCGGACGGAACATTAACTTGTAAGTTGAATCTTATTTTTCCTTCCGTTCAGTGTCTTTTATCACCGTTTCTTTAATCTGCGTCCAATGCCCAATAGTTTATATGCACTGGTATGGGAACTACCGGAAAGGACAATGTTCGAAGATGCTACATTGTCTTAGTACCGTCTGCCGGTGCATTCATGAAATTCCGATATGTACATGTGATAATCTACATATTGATGACGCGTTGTGAGGGACTGGGGGGATCCAGAGTTATTGGGGGTTGTCATTAGACAAGTGGCTGCGATTCGGTTTTTGAGCAAGCGCTGACGGAAGTGAAGATTCTAGGAACTAATTCACAGCTTTCAGCTAATTGGACACCAGCCATGATACACACCGGCCGACGAAACACTCACTTAAGTAAGTTACATCTTACTTTCCTTCTGTTAGTGTCTTTTGTCACCGCCTTTAAACTGCATCCATATACCCAATAGCGTAGGCTTGTAGACGGGTGGCTGCGATTCGGTTTGAGCAAGCACTGACGGAAGTGAAGACTCTAGGAACATACAAATAGCTTGACGACTCTGCTCTCGGTCCTCGGACACTATTCAAATAATGTACACCAGCCGACGGAACATTAACTTGTAAGTTAGATCTTACTTTTCCTTCCGTTCAGTGTCTTTTGTCCCGTCTTTTAAGCTGCAGCCTGCGTCTATACTTAAAGCATATATGCACTGGTCTGGAAACCACGGGAAAGGGCGATGTTACATTGCTTTAGTACCGTCACCTGCCAGTGCATTTGAAATTCCAAGATGTACATGTGTTAATTCGCATGCATACTTGATGACGCGTTTTGTGGGAACTGGGGGGATATATTATTGAGAGCTTGTGGGAGTATGATGACAAGTATCAGCTGTATTCGGTTTTGAGCAAGCGCTGACGGAAGTGAAGATGATAGGGTTCGCAGCTAAAGGGACACAAACAGCCGACGGTACACTCAAGTAAGTTGTTAATCCTTACTTTCCTTCCGTTCAGTGTCTTTTGTCACCGTCTTTAAGTTGCGTCCATACCTAATAGCATATATGCTTGGAGAGTAGAAGACACTGATCATCTGTGTTCGGTTTTTGAGCAAGCACTGACGGAAGTGAAGATGATAGGGTTTATAGATTTTAGACAAAGGGAAATAGTCGACGGAATATTCAAGTAAGTTAAATCTTACTTTTCCTTCTGTCAGTGTCTTTTGTCCCGTATTTAAGCTGCGTCCATACCCAATAGCATATATTGGTGACTGGTAGGATACTACGGGAAAGGGCATTGCCTTAGTACCGTCTGCCAGCTTGCCATTTGAAATTCCAATGTGCATTTGAGCATAATTGATGACGCGTTTTGTGGGAACTGGGGGGATATACTGAGGGCTTGTGGGGAAATTGAGCGCTTTTGTGGTTATGTTGACAAGTGGCTGCGATTCGGTTTGAGCAAGCGCTGACAGAAGTGAAGATTATAGGGACATATCGTCAACTCTCTCTAGGTTACAAATAGCTTGACGACGCTGCCCTTGGTCCTACTGTCGATATCGACTTCGACTCTGATCCGTACTTTGGTGTAGGTTTTTAAATAGAGATATATTAGGTACGCGGAACATCAACTGCGAATCCCTTCCGACTTCTTGGTTGCGTTCTTCGAAACTCACGTCGACATGGATACTCCATCCCTGTATCATATTGCTAAGTCCATGCCTCCACTTGTGTTTTTGGTGCCAGTTAACATCTAGGAAATATTGAGAAACGGAAGCCAGAATAGGCCCGCGCCAGTTCTTTTGTGCCTCTTAGACAGATGCCCGTTGGTGTAGGATGCTAACTTCGGGTCATGGGATTGCATGTGGCCTAGTAGTTAATAGTTATATATCGATAGTGAAATACTAAATAGAGCATACCTTCATCTCTAGATACTTGACGATCGAAATTGTGACCTGTGTGTACACAAAATTAGTGCCTTGAGTGAATGTTGTCTTAAGCATATTTCTCACTCGATTGAACAATTGCCAAACACTGCCGGCCGCTAAGTGAAGACACAAGTAGCGAATAAGGCCAAAGCTAAATTGTACATGTATAAGTTGACACATCTCAGTCAAGCGCTATGGGGATCAATCACATCATCGTTGTACACGGTTGGACTAAATCTCCCACCTAGATATTCCGTATATGGACATTGATCATTGTTATCTAAATCCCCCATCAAGCATGGAGATGAAACGATTACATGTGGCTCGGTTGGTAAGTATGCTGTAGCATGGGTGTATCGGTCGGCGGGTGGATGTTATGTAGGATGGACACATAGTCCGCAGAGGCGCCGCTTCTTTGTCCCTCACCTTCACATTCTCCACCAACTCGCCAGCCATAATTAACTATCCAATGCTATCCAGAATTACAACCCAAAACGGAACAAGCAGTGCAGTGTCATACAAAATTCAAGAAACGTGGCAATAATCTAGTACACACATGGAAGTTTCTGGATGCGGCGATCGCAATGCAGTCGCCCCCATGCACAGGTTCCGGCCTGTGTATCAGTTATACAACAGAGCCGGCCACTTTAATGCGACTCCAACTGCATCTTCGGAACACTGCCCTGGGATTTCTAAAGTGCTCTAGTTAAACGCCCGGTTTGGTTATTGAGTGGTGTATTTAAGCTGTGCGGGCCGTAATTGGGTACGGAGACGAGTGAGACTTGATGAAAGCGGTGATTGGATATGAATAGGCTAGTTTACAACCGGGAGGAGTTCTGTGTCTACAGCGAAGGAGCGTAAACATTGATCCTTAACTAAAATTGACTCAAGCTTACTTTTACTTCGTCTCAAAGGCATGCACTGAGTAGTTTTCCAGCACGCGCTTGTGGGAACATAGTCGCTGCGACGACACAATCAGCCACAAGAGGTGCTATACAGTTTTCAACGAGATAGACATGGGGAGATGGTCTCGTGCTTAGTCGGTTTATTCATTCCTCCCACCGCGAGGTACGTGAAACCACCCTTGGCTAGGTAAGACCAATGAGGAGAACCCGTACATTTGTTTTTCTGTTAATATCTGATTAGTGGGCTAGTTATAGTACTATTGCCGAAGCAGCCACATCTATAGAATGAAATTCTCTCTCTCGTATCGCGAATTTTAGTGGCCAAATTCATGTGCTAGCCACGACCGCGCGGCTAACCATATCAACATCCTATGCCAGGTTGATAGCTTGCGCGTACAAAAAAGACACAATGTCCATTGATGTCATAAAGCTTGGACCAGGGCCGGGAGCCTGAGACCCTATTCTAGGGTGGAGCCTGAAAAAATTGGCAGGATGGTAGCCTTGAAGACTAGACTTCAAAAATAGTTATTGGTCTTGGGGGTTGTAGTGTATTGTTGTCTTGGAGAGAGGGGATGTCACAAGTCTCCTTTGCTCGACTCCGAACGAATGTCGATCTTCAATGTTGACATTAGCAAATGATAATTGGTTAAACTTGAGAGTACTGCTATTTCTTTTTTCCCCGCTTAGTATCTGTGTACTGCCATACCGCGAAGATACCAGACTTAGATTATTAGTAGAGTACAAGTAGAGTAAAAGTAGTTGCAAATTGTATGAAGAAACACAGCTTCTATTTGCCGAAGTTTTGTTTCTGTGGGGTGCAGGCGTTACATATTAATTTTTCCAACCTTATCATGTTATTGTATCCAGACACAACATAAGGCCGGCTACTGGAACTAGATAAACGAAATTCCGGCTTGGGGATATAACAACGGTGGAACCCAAGCCCTATGAAAGTTGTTTTTCCGTCCCAATGTGGATTGGACCTACAGTAGAGAATCTCTCGTGATTCGAGGATCTGCTTAGTCTCCGGCTTCCAGGTATGCAGATCTAAGAGACCGCCCAATCAGAGCATTACCTCACATCATTTGGCAATGTGCATCTAACTATGTAATCTCTATTCCGTAGGGGCCCCTAAGACATGGATAACAAGTAATGGTACAAAAAAGTGCTCGTAGCCGTTCGGTGGGGCACTGCAACTTATAAGTTCAACAGTATGCCCACCGTTTTCCGCGTCGTCTGGGTCTAATTGATTGCCTTGTCAGTTTCTCGACCCAACCCTCCTTTGCTCTTCAGTTTTCGGCCTTCGAATCGAAGACATTTCCTTCGTATTAATTGATCGGACCGTAATCCACTCACTATTCAGGTTAGCCTCCGGACCCCAGAGCCGCACCCAGACTTTTTTCTCCTGTATGATTTTACCCCTGATTGACCGCTCCTTCGCCGGCCTCTTGCATATGTACGTCTATCTAACTTTCGAAATGTTGGCCTCAATAGACGAGTTTTTGAAGTTGCCAATACATACGGAAATCCCTTCGACGCTTTTGTCCTTCCGTCGCAGCATTCCGATCCCGGCCGGTGAAGCTTCGCAACGCTACCTAAATTACAGATCGCGTGTTTCGCTTTGTTCCGCCTGCTGCCATCCGTATTCTTTATCCTAGGTACACCATATATAGCTTGGGTACTTTGACTGTACGCACTGCAGCTAGACAACTCAGCTGTCGTCAGCCAGAGCAAGTGCACAGGGGCCACTCTAGGGAGCGCTCTGGATTCCGAGTAATCGGGTGCTTGGCAACAAGGCCCACCATTATCCAACGACGTTTTGGGGGTGGGATTAAAATTTGAAAGACACCCTGCAGTAGTAGTGATCCCGTAATCTCTAGTGCTCTTACAGACACCATGTCACGAATACTCCCCAAGTGCGCCATCACTCCTCCTTTCTCCTCCTCCCCAAACTTGACGACTGACGATGGCTCTCCTCCCTAGGTTTCTCCTTCTTGCGCTCATTACCGTGCTCCTTTTTATTACGTTTGCGGCATTCTTCGATTCTATACCGCAACAGTATTCGGCAGGCCTTACTGGCGATTTCTTGAGCAAGGGGAAAGATGAGTCGCTGCAGGGGGCAGAACAGCAGCCAGGTGCTCTCAAGCCCGCACCGACCTACGTCGTGAGTGAGGAGAAGTCGCCGGCGAAGATCGAGTGGGAGAAGAAGAAGAAGGAAGATCAAGAGAAGAGAAGGAAGAAGGAAGAAGAAGATAAGAAGCGCAAGGAGGAAGAGGACAAGAAAGCCAAGGACGAGGAGAAGAAGAAGCTTAACGAAGAAAAACACAAGGTGTGTCGATCGCGGAGGCACAATGAAGATCAGCTAGCTAACATTGTAGGGACAGAAACACACTGAGGAACGCCGTGCCCGTGATAAGCCAAGAGTTCGACCCGGAACTTTCTCAATGCCGCCGGACTTTAAGCACAATCCTGAAGGCCCAAGGCCAGACCAGATCGTCCTCCTTGCTGCAGCAGATGGAAAAGGTCACAACAACGGCATCCCGAACATCCTCGAGCAGATCAGGCCGAATAGACAGGAATACGCCGATTACCATGGTTACAAATATCACTTTATCAATATTACGAAGTTCGATATTGGTGGCGCACATCCGGTCTGGGCCAAGCTCCCCTCTATCGTTGAGGCTTTCAACACCTACCCCGACGCCGAATGGGTCTGGTGGTTGGATCTGGATGCAATCATTATGAATCCCGAGATCGACCTCAACGAGCACCTGCTTAAGCACTCTGTCATGAAGCAGAAGTTGCTGGGTGGCAAGGAGCTGGAAACAGAGAATCGCCGGAAAACGGGTGTGAAGATGGTTGAGAACCCGGACCCGGCCAACGTCGACTTGATTCTTGCGCAAGACCAGAACGGTGTGAACGCAGGCTCGTTCTTCATTCGGCGCAGCGCCTGGACACAGATGCTGCTGGACTTCTGGGCCGACCCTATGTTTATTAACACTGACTGGGTTGCGTTGGAGCAAGACGCCTTGGTAACTGAACATATCTCGCACTTCAGAGACATATGCTAACATACAATGAAACAGGCCCATTTAATATACACACACCCAATTATTCGCAACAATGTCGGACTGGTCGTTCAGAACCTCATCAATGCCTATCCTCTGACTAATGTCCATGAAATGGGCTACTCCCCCGGTGACCTCGTAGTGCACATTGCTGGCTGCTGGGTCGCCAACAGGTGTGAGTCCCAGTGGAACGACTATATGAAGCAGTCTACATCGGTAGCTCAGGTCAAGAGCAAAAACCAAGGCCAAGGCCAATCGCCTAGTAGCTAAAACAGCAACCACCGTCACTATCACTACACATTCAACTTTGTATTTCTATGCCATTTTTTTCTTTCCTTTTTTTCAACCTGGGATGACGTTTTCCATGACGACAAGGGAGACGACAGCGGTTTTTTTTGGTTTCAAGGATATTTTATTGGGGGGGTTTTTTCTTCTTTGCGAATTAGAAGTTAGGGATGCGTATTAGAAGACAAGGATGTGTCACAGTATGCCTGGAGAGACGCTTTAAGGGGGGATAGGCATTGGAAGATACCATTATTTGTTTTTATTTTGTGCCGGAGCCGCCGGAGGGCTAACTGGAGGGATTCTACTGTATATATTTGGTAACATAGGCAGCAAAGTCTGGGATCTATTATCTTTTCTTTTTTCCATCTGTGGATTGAAGCCACGAATACTGTGTACGCAAGCCAATCGGTGCCGTGCCGGTGCCGGTTGCCGTGATTGGACTTGTTGGAGCAGCTACATATTTCTTCATCTACATAGGTGAACAGAACTGTTGTAGTATGTTACGGTATCCGGGATTTACACCTCCAATTTTGAGATATGAAACATGAATAGGATGAATGACTGAGATAAGCGTTGATATCCCAGAAAAACGTTTCTAGATCATCAATAATAAGCTTTCGGGGTTGAATGAGTGCTGATGTCAGAGGCTGAGATGTGATATGATTAGATGCCAACAGCCGTCAGCTGTAGGCAGCCACAGCCGGCTCATGGCCTGGTGAGATTGGGTGGCTCAGCCGCCTGCATATATTACTTGTAGACAACCCCAGATGCGACTCCTCCCGCCGTAACTCGACCCACTCAGAATGCTTGGTTCTGCGCCTTTATGCAGCTTGTGGCTGGCTGGCTGTATGTGATTGGAAGAAAGTCCACTTTCGATGCGTTGGTTTGAGTTGTTCAGCAAAGAGCCGGAGGATGAAAGTCTGAAGATAAAGTGATGCTACATGACCCAGCACTCTGACTTAGGTAATCGTCTGCGTACCCGTGTAACATTACGAATGTTCTAAAGTGATACGCTAAGAGGTGGCACACGAATTTGAATTAGTCTGTCAGACGTCTCACGTTTGACAGCGCTGCTGGACTAATAATGGTTCGAGGCGAAGAAGTCCTAGGGTAGCACAGCAAAAGCTTGTAAGTTGTGCTTATTCATTTTTGTGCGTTCTTTGAATGGGCTGACATGCCCTTTCGTGCTTACACAAATATTCTGTTAGACGCCAGAGGGTCTGGTACGGAAGCATGTAATCGTGTGATGTAAGTTACAGAGAGGGAGCAAGCTCAGACTCGGAAGCAAACAAAGTGTTTTGAACTCAGACTGGTAACTAAGGACGCACGTGACCTTGCGGCCAACATATTCCGTACTATGTAAGCTCATGCTCAACGCTCTGCCACAAATGTGTAAGCACATTGTAGTCACTTCATCAGTTTTTACCTAGAATGACTTGCGATTTGTTAGAAACTGTGGTGAACTGCTCCGTCTGCCCAAGGCTGGAAATTTGATCATGTCAATGCTTTCGCCCAAACTACTCCCGTCATGATCGTTGGTCAAGCACTTTCCGAAATTCACGAGTGATATTTGGGCCTGTCCATCTTTCAGGATACCGCTAAATGAGCCAAGCCGTATGTATAGACACTATAATATTCCGTCTCTCCAGTATGTTTGTGCCTTATAAAGCATGAATGCTGATGTGAATATCAATGCAACGCCCTGACAGGCTGCTGTTCGTAGCTACACGCTCATTATCTCTGTTCTAGATGCATCATTACAGCTCCTGTGAGCAAACGTTCTGATATTTATATATTGTGGTTTCATCCAGGAGTTTTCAGACTCATTTGCCTATTGTAATTCTTGTAGAGTCTTGAAGTATTTTAAACTGGAACATCTATATTTCAGAAATCATATCTCGATTCTACTTTCCAAAGGTCTATTACCTAATGAAAATGGAAAATTTATAGCCTTTAGAATGCGCCGTAAAACGCATGGGAAGCTATCCATATTACTCACGGAATTAGCTACTGTGATATTAAACATCATCCACTATGCAAAAAAGCATCCAAACCTCTATCCTACTAGTCCTTTGCGGATCAAGTCTACCGAAACACACAGTCCAACTCACCTCCGGCCCAGCATTTTTTAGCCAATTGCTCAACACCAGCTAGCTCCCACCTGAGCGCAACATTCACTCCCCATCACGCACCCCGCACCTACAATCTTGCGGCACGTCATTAGGACGGTGCTACATACGTGCTCACACGACAAAGCGTGAAAGGGTCCTCGCACCCCGCTAGCAGGGCCCGATCTACGATAGCCGATAGGCTAGTTTGGACTCCACTTGATCTCGGGGGCTTGGCGGTGTACCGATACCGCACGGGGTCCATGAGCTGTGTCGGCCGTGAGGTATCACCGGCTGGAGGTCCGTGAAGTGGAACCCCGATTCGAATGGCGGTGAGCGCCTTCTCGGCGCAGCGGCCCTGCCTGCAGCGGTGATTTTAACGGCGGAGGAAGGTTGTTAATATTGCTGCCAGTAGTTTTAGGTAATGCATGGGATTGGTGGTTGAATTGATGGATAATAGTGAATTCTTGACGAAAATCTGGTGAGTAGATTTCTGAACGGGCGGTTTGATACCGAGTGATCACGGATGATACACCTGAATGAAATGCTAAGCCCGTTAAAGACGGCCCTGACTCTTTGAGTTTACGATCATTAGCTACAGGTAACGTATGGCTAATAAATACGTATAGAACGAGCTCGCTGAGACGGATCCAACAAACCGTGGATCGCAAAAATTCTTTCCGTTTCATGTGTTCAAAGGTATTGAAAGTTGTTGATGCTAACAGCCTGCTATAGTACATTAGAGTACTATGCATATGTATCCAATGGAAAATCCTTCCAATAATAATTTCTCAATGCTAAAAATGCCGAGTGGTTACGGTATTTTAGGTGACTCCGGTAGTATTTAGGTGACTCCGGTAACTTTATGTGACTCCGGTATTTGATCGGTATTCATAGATAATTCGTATTTCATCAAATACTTCACAAATGCTGTCACAATACCATTTCAATACTGTTTTTGATGAAATACGTGCAAACTTCAAAGACATCTTCTCATGTAAAGACATATTTTATACTACATCGGTTTGCTTGTAACAATATATATACAAACCTAGGATTCTTAACTACATCATGTAGATAGTCCTCAACGTTAACCGTCCTGATCGTATCTTCATTGCTATCCGGGATTGCATCAAATTCTTATTCAACAGCTTAGCTACACACCTTGGATCTAATTCTTTTGGGTGGTGTTGGGAGCCAGACCGTCGAATGGAAACAGTGTGAGTGTGTTGATCCAGTTAGCTACATATATGTTCTGGCAGGTGGGCTAAGTAGTTCACTTGACCAACTGGCCACCGGGGTCCATCGGCTGGTCAATGAATTTTCGCACACGCTGTAAGGTTATCGAAGAAACCCATAGCAGCCGCTGACGGCTCCAATACAAGCATGATATTTTGGTCGATTGAAGGTATCCCACGAATGCTGCCGAGAGTCGACTGTTGTGAAGGAGGCAGCAAGTTCTCTAGGTGCGTGGGGTGTGGAGAGACAACAGCTGGTCAACAGCTGCGCAGAACTACGCTTATAATTTCACCTTCTGCGCTGCCCACTCCGCACGCCCAGCCATAGAATATCACACATAGGCTCCTCCTCGATCCACCGCTTCCTGCACTCACCAACCAGTGCATCTTTTCGGAAGTCTGTTGCCGCTTCTGCAAAGACTGCAAAGCAGGTGTAGATTCAGTGTAGAGAGATCCGGGCTGCAAATCGAGACGGTGTAGATTGTAGAGTTTTATTTATTGGTTCTGGGTAATTGACGGTTGTCTTCATGGGCTCGTTATAGGTCCTGGCCGAGCTGTCAAGCAACCGGTGCCGGCTTCATAAGATGGCCGGCTGACTGGTCAAGCCAGTCGCGTTTCCACTTGGTTGTTGTGAGGCATATCCCTGTTAGGTAAGACGGCCCTAGTTTAGTCTTCTGTTCTCTTCTATTTCAACCTCTGGCTATACCTTGTCCTGCTTATATACTCCGCTGGTCCGATCTATTATGGAGACGGTGAACAGGGAAGCATGTAGTTTTGATAAATAAAGCCACCTTTTCGGTACAGTAGCTGTTCCATACCCAAGAATCATTAAATATTAATAGTTACTCCACGAACTCAACTTTGAAGCGTGCAAAGTTCGCATTTCGGCGGAGGACGTCGTTGTGGAGTATGCCACGCATCAAGCAAACAACCAAAGTTGCAACGAAGGCTGGTAAAAACAAACGCTGTTATGGTTTGAACATATGCTTTGTGTTCATTGTGTTAAGTGTGTCGAGTGTACAGGAAGAGAAGAGAAAAGAAAGAGCAGAAATAAGGGCGATGAGATCGAGCCTCACATGGCCAAACCCCGAACTATCGATGATGCAGGATTGCGCACTTCAACAAACACCGCCAGTGAAACCAGTGATTCTTGTCGTTCACGGCAACACTTCTGGCAGCGTGCGTGTGCACACTGCCCAATCCTGCACCCTTTTTAGCACAGTGGATGACTTCGCGTACGATTTTACAACGATTTTAGAAGATACTAACATAGGCTTTAGAGATGAACCAAACTCGTTCCTGTAGGTTCTATAAGCTAACTCTCGGCATCGTGTGAGCACCTGGAGGGGTTAGACCCCCCACCCCTCCTATCTATAGAGCGATTTACAACGACGATTTCTAAATCTTGTGTCACCACCCCTTCCAAACGTTCTAAACCTGTTCTAAGCTTCTACGGGAAGTCAACCAATGGTACCTTTCCCACAACAAGCACCTACGCATCGATACTCGGTGCTCGGCCAAGTACAATCGCTGTAGGACGTCGTACGAGTATGTTGTGCATAATTAGCTTCAAACCAAGGTACCGTACTACATTGAAAATCAACCGCTCGAAATGGCAAGGCACGCGTCCTTAACTAGTCGCCAATCTTCGAGGCATGCAAGTACGGGGAGTCGACATGATACATTATTAGAATTTAGAATTTGGCACGTCTAGGTGAGCGTCTCCAGGTTGGTGCATACAGTTCTTCAAGCGGCCCTGGCAATACTACACCAAGCATGCATATCGTATTGGACCTCGGTGGCCGCCACAGCTTGTCGATGCAAACAACTACAGCAGACCAGTAGTATGAGGGATTTGGGGTTGGAGTACTGGGCACGAGACGAGTCGACACAGAAAAACAGCGTTTTTCGAGATTGTGGAACGAAGTAGCCACAACCAGGTATCTCAAAGGTTTGCAATACTGGCTGAGACAACACTGGGGGTTTATTGGTGGAAATGGCCGTACAGTACAGTACGGATGGGGCACATATATTTAGCCAGACTTGACGAGCCCGCGGCCGCTTCGGTAAGTTTATAGCATGATCGCCGGCCCTGCGTTTGGAGGTCTAGATTTCCTACGGTAGCACACAACCGGGAAACGCCAAAAGGAATCTTCCGGAGTAACAATTAACCCGCATAGATTCTGGCTATGGAGGTTATTCAGGTAGTTGGAATGCCGTGTTTGAGCTCCTCTCGTCTCTACCCCATCCAACGTCGTCCGCCCTAAAAGCGCAACGCATCGTCACATCGGCCAGCCAGCACGGCCATGGCAGCCCAGCCTACCGTCTGCCTTCCGACGTGTCTGTCTGCCTACAAACGCGCACATGCCAAACCACAGCCAGCCATAGCCATAGCCAGCGCAGATCCAGCGCCAGCAAACCCCCAGCGCGCACCCCACCACTCTCCGCGGACCTATTAATACCCGCACCGCCAGGCCCAACCCGGCCGCCGGCTTCGCGATCTTACGAGGCCACGGCGCGGCGGCTGCACCGCAAATCATTATCCTGCTGCGCGCCTCGGTACCGGTGCAAATGCCGGTGGTGCATGTTCGAGGGAGCGAATGGATGGATTAATGTATGTATGGATGTATGGATGGGTGGATGGGAGAATGGGAGAATGAACTTGCGGCTTCCTTGCAGTGCTCACTCGCTCGCCGGTGGAGCCCGGGATTCCCCAGGCGTGCGGTGGGCCTGGAATAAGGTTAATGCTTAGGCCGGGCGGAGGAACCCAGCCGACTCCTGATCCGTGCTCTGGCTACATACAGTAGCAGAGAATGGGGTTCAAATTGAACCATGTTAGAGTGGTATTAATTCTGACACTGCTTCCCTAGTGATTCTTGATCGTCGCGATATTGTAAACAAACGGTCTGAAAATGGCTGTAGAATGAACATAATTCTAAAATGTGACCAAAGCGTTTAGATCTGACCCATATTTTTACTACAGTCGACGGTGGGTGATGTTGCATGTGGACGGTTGTCGTGGTGGTCGTGGTGGTGGGGATGCAGTGGGGATGGGATGGACGTGGTTGTGTATGGACTCGGTGACAGGGATGCGGCCAGAGCAGGAGCAGGGTTAGGGTACCTACCGTCGTGGTGCGACCACGTCGTATTATCACTCTGGAGGCACCAAAGCGGCGTGCATACATAGATGACATTAAGGACCCTACACGCCCCAGGGTGTAGGACGCAGCAGCAGCAGCAGCAGCAAGTAAGACGAAGCAGCACTTTGTATATATGCGCAGATGCGGCGCTGAGGATTGATGTATACGACGGCCGCTTGCCGCCAGCGCAATCCAGGGTCCGCATACCAGCACTGACCGGTTTGGGAAACGCCGCTCAAACGCCAGAGCCACACCCATGCCCCATGCCCCGTCGCCGGGTATTAGGCCCCCCCGGCTGCACCGGCAGCGTTCTCCCCGCAGTGGCCGTGCTGGGAGCTGGGTACCAGGTGCTGATGCTCGGTGCTATATAAATAAAGTACCCGCGGTTTCACACCGGCACCCCTGCGCCCACGCCCCCCAGCGGCGCCGATCAAACGGGGGTGGGGTTGCTGCTGCCCCGCTGGCTCCTACGCTTTCTGTTCGGATGATCGGCGGAAAAAGGAAGCAGGGCCGCTGTCACACCAAGGGCTAGCAGCGTCGCAGGGTGCACAGCTTAAACGTAGAGAAGTAGGCAGTCGCACCTTAAACGCAGTGGGGCCGTGCCGAAGGGCGCGCCGTGTTTGAGACGGCGCGCTACCAGGTGTTGCGACAGTGCATCCATGGTATGTGTGAAGATGGATGGCGAGCGCATCCATGGTATGTCTGAAGATGTAACTATGTCGACCTGCCGAGCTCGGCGGGCGCTGGCGACTCCATGTGGCAGTGGAATTAATAGAGCTACATCCAGCTGCAGCAACCCAGGCCTTACCGTAGAGTAAATAGAGCAGCGCAGTGCAGTGCAGCACTCAAATCAACCCCCCAGAACGGAAGGCAGGCCCCCAATCCATCCTCCCTCACCGACGTGCCACACGCCCGCCTCCGAGCAGCAAGCAGCAGGCACTACTTATACCGCGCGCATGCCACCCGCCCATCCGCGAGTCCTGCGCATCAACGCAATGCAACCGCACGCTGAGTCGCCCACGTCGCCGGTGGACCTGGCGGTGCTCCCGACGACCGAGTATGAGGATACGCGCGCCATCATGAAGCGCGACGACTCGCACGAACACAACCACGACGACCGCGACAACGACCCCGAGCGCGGCGGAAGTGCCAGTTTTAAGTATGCTGAGGACCCGAATTTGGTGACGTGGAGTCCCGGTGGGGACCCGGAGAATCCGAGGGAGTGGCCGGCGAAGAAGAGTATGTCCCCTACGTCCCCGAGTGATGGCTGTGGAGATGGTGGTGATGGGGATGGGATGGGATGGGGAGCGTCGTGGTGCACTGAGGATTGGGCTGATGGAAGCAGAGAGTTTGGTGGTGCTGGCGCTGTGTATGGGATCTATGTGTGTGGCCATGTCGCCCACGATCTTTGCGCCGGCCATATTCTCGGTGCGGGATGAGTTCAATGTCAGCACCGAGGTGGCGACGCTGGGTCTCAGCATGTAAGCTCCCTCCTCCTCCTCTTTGTGATCACGACTGACAGACACAGGACGGTCCTAGGCTGGGCCTGCGGGCCTCTCGTCTTCTCGCCGATGAGCGAAGTACGTTCCCCCCCCCCTCCGCACCGCCGGCCGCCCACTAACCCCTCCCAGATCTGGGGCCGCAACACCGTCTACATCCCGACCTGGTTCCTCTTCGCCGCCTTCACTCTCGGCGCCGCACTGGTCAAAAACATCGGCGGCTTCCTCGTGTGCCGGCTGCTCGTCGGCATCTTCGGCTCACCCATGGTCGCCATGGTCCCCGCCTCCGCCTACGACATGTTCCCGCCGGACTCCGTCGGCCCGCCCTCCTTCATGCTCGCAATCTCCGCGCTCCTCGGCTCCACACTCGGCCAGGTCTTCGGCGGCTTCATCACGCAGTACGCCGGCTGGCGCTGGACGATGTGGGTGATGCTGATATTCACCGGCGCGCTCCTCCTAAACTGGACGTGGATCCCGGAGACCCACGCCGCCACGGTCCTCGCCCGCAAGGCCGCGCGGCTGCGCAAACAGACCGGCAACGCGGACCTGCACACCGAGTTCGACCGGCACGCGCTGCGGCGCTTCGAGGTGTTCCAAACCGCGATCTGGCGGCCGCTGCAGCTGCTCACCCTCGAGCCGATCGTGATGCTCGCGAGCGTGGTGCTCGGCTTCGTGTGGGGCGTGCTGTACCTGTACCTCGCCACGTACATCGTCGTGTTCCGCACGCACTACGGCTTCGGCGCAGGGAACTCCGGCGCCGCGTTCGGCGGGATCGCGGTCGGCGTGCTGCTCGCCGTGTTCGCCGCGCCGAGCGCGAACAAGATCTACCTCGCGCTGTCGGCGAAGCACGGCAACGGCAAGGTCTTCCCCGAGGGCCGCCTCCCCCCCGCAATGTTCGCCACCCTCCTCATCCCCGCGAGCATCTTCTGGTTCGCGTGGACAGGCCGCAGCGACGTGCACTGGATCGTCCCCGTGCTCAGCGGGATCCCGTACGGCTTCGCGCAGGTCATCCTGTTCATGACGTTCATCGCCTACCCCGCCGACTGCTTCCCGCACATGGCCGCGTCGGTCACGGCCGCCACCAGTCTGGTGCGGACATTGTGTGCCGCGTGCTTTCCGCTGTTTGCGCCGAGGCTGTATGCGAATATGAGCACGCGATGGGCGGGGAGCATGCTCGGCTTTATTAGTCTGGCGTTTATTGCCGTGCCGTGGATTTTTTGGCGGTGGGGCGCGTGGTTGCGGAGTAAGAGTCGGTTTGCGCCGAAGTATGTGTAGATGGTGTGCGGGGGTGGGGCCGCCAGTGGGGGTGGGCGGCGGTGCAGTGCGGTGGGGAATTATTGCGTATTACCTAGGGGAGTTGGGGGGAGTTGGCGGATGGTGCGTTAATGTATTTTTTTACACGGGATACGACAGGATGAATAGTAAATACTGGCATGCGTCTATACGGTCTGTGGTTGTAGTTGGGAACACTGTGCATTTATATAGTTTCGGGAATCAATAATCTAGACATACCGCGGGCCGTTTGGTGTGATGGGCGCCATTGGATTCTGTGTCGACATTACTGATGTTCCCACTATATCGACAAGCCAAGTATTCCGGTTGGCCAACTGGTTGACCGATATGTAGACCAAGTAGGCGACAGTAAATCAATCATAATGCACGCCAGGTCCCAGGAACTTTGTGTTGTCCTAAATTTCGAGGATGTTACTCACTTTAGGAAGTCCGATACCTATATCCAACTTGAAAATTTTAACGGAATAGCTCCACGTGCGCGACCTACAGTAATTACTGCCCATTGTTGCTGTGAACGACAAGAATTGCTAGATTCACCGGCGGCGTTTGTTGAAGTGTGCAATCCTGCATCATCGATGGTTCGGTTTTCGGTTATGTGTGGCTCGGTCTTGTCGCCCTTATTTCTGCTCTTGCTCGTCTCTTCCCTTCTCTTCCTGTACTACACTCAACACACCTAACACGATGGACACAATCATACGTTCAAACTACAAAAGGGTTTGTTTTTACCGGCCTTCTTTGCAACTATAGTTGTTTGCTTGATGTGTGGCATGCTCAGATCTCCACAAAGACATCCCCCACCGAGATGCAAACTGTGCACGCTTCAAATTTGAGTTCGGATCCTTGGCTATGGAACCGCTGCTGTGTCAAAAAAATGGCTTTGCTTGTCAATTCTGCATACTTCCCTGTTCACGTCTCCATAATAGATCGGACTAGCGGAGGATATAAGCAGGATAAGTAGCTAGAAGTAGGGAAGAGAAGACCCCATGCTCTAAAAAATATGTAATAACTCCAAGCAGTACCAAAACGCCCAGCATGTACGATTACATCGAACGCAAACCCAAACTCATCGGAACCCCTCCTTCTGTACCATCAACGTATTCCCTTGGACCTGACACTCCCCCAGCTTTGGCTCTACTGTCGTGATCCCGCCAGGCATCCATGCCCTCGGCGGCAGCTCCACCACATCTTCCCTCTCGTCTTCCGTCATTACCGTCGTCAACATTTCCAAATCCTCGCTCCGGGCGGCCCTCTTCGCGCTGCTACTCCCTCCCGTCCCACTCCCCGCCGCCGACGGCCGGCTCCACCCCTGGCGGGCCGCGCGGCGCCCGCGCAACATGGCGCGACAGCTGGGCGCACACATGGCCACCACGGCCACCGTCTCCTCGATTGCGCTCGCGCGGTATGCGTTCTGGAAGTTCTGCATCGTACCCGCGAGGTTGAGCTTCGCGCGCTCGTGCGCAAAGCGCTGGCAGTAGACCAGCCGCGCCAGCGAGCAGCCCATGACCGCCACGCCCAGGCCCGCGATGAAGAGCCCGCCCCACCGCTCGCGCCGCGACAGCTGGAGCTTGTGGATCACCGACAGCCCCGCGGCGATGACGGCCGAGTCTGTGGTGATGTGGAGCACGAACGCGAGCGCGCCGCGCACGCGGCTGTCGAGCGGGAAGCAGATCGTGAACGGGTTGGGCGTCCAGTACCGCGAGATCGGCCGGCACCAGAGAAGCTCCATCAGCAGGAAGCCGACGAAGGTGGCGGCGTTGAGGATGACGGTCAGCCAGAGCATGAGCCGGAGCTTGCCGCCGAGTCGCACGGCGGAGAAGTAGGAGCACAGAAAGGCCGCCTACTACTAAATCAGCACCGGATATAGCAAATGGGGGAGGGCGCGCGGCAGGGGCGGGGCAGAGTTTGCGTACTTTGACACCCCACATTGTCGCAAGATGGCCAAAGGTATAAAAGAACAGCGCCCGCAGCATGGACACCTCATTCTCCTTCGGAATGGACAGCAAAAAGCTGGCCGGGATCTCGGGATTGCGCTCAACCCGCATGTGTTGTGTTTGCAGCCATATATCGATGCTCCCGCAAACCACGGCATTCGCGTAGGCTATCACCGCGAAAGCGTCGGCGGCAATGTTGTAGCGATCGCGCCGCCGCCGCTGCACGATGCAGTGGAAGTGCAGCCGCAGCGCGAGCACCACGAACACGACCGAAATGATGATGGCGTTGAAGAGAATTTGGCCGACGTAGGGGTTCATCGTAGGTGGGTTATAAATTGACGGGAGCTCACGCTGGACAGCGTGCGGGGCTATGGGGGATGTTATGTATCTACACACAGGACTCCCGGAGAACGCAATAGTGCCGCAGAAACCGTTCAGTCGGGCAGCTGCTGGGTCGCCGCCTTGTCTTATCTCTGCTGTACGTACGTATCAGTCATAGAGTAAGCGCGCGCCGCGATTTGGATTTCTGTGGTCCGGTCTTGCCTTGCCGCCTTGCAGCCAGCGGCAAGAAACAGTGTTTTTAGACACTGGGTGCAGATCATTAGCAGCTTCAGGCAAATGCTCTGGCAAAAGCCCGGTTTTATTCTCGAGAGTATGCGTTCCACCACCGTTCTAGAACGAGAACCGTCCCCGATTGGAAGTAACGAGGCCCGGGTGCATGCATAATCGGTCGCGCAGAGAGAAGTGGTGTTCACCAGTGCGGTGTGCTTAAACGCTTTTTAAAGCCTTGTGCAGGTCTACACGGATACCAGCGTTGGAGGATGGATATTCCTGGATTCCGAAGTGCAAGTGCAGAAGACGTGCAGAAGAAGTGCACAGACTAGCGCGGTAATAATAGACACAGAACAGTGCGGTGATCCTCGATCTTTCCGACGGACCAAGCAATGAAACGGCATATCGAAACTGGAGCACACCTCCGCACTTGTGATATACGCACAATGTGAGTTCCGAGAAGTCACGACAAAGCTGACGACGTACGTACGAAAGACTGCAAGAGGGGATGGCTGAAAGGAGGGGATGTAGTTGAACAGGTGCATGCCCTCTGCAGCACAGCGGCCTTAACCAGGGACACCGGCTCCTCATGACGAGCTGCAGGCCTCTTAAACGATAAACCCGTTATCATGGGCTGATCATTGTGGCCCGGCGGCTATGGGGATGATGTTGTGGAACACCGTCCTAGGTAGGGTGGTAAGCAGGTATTTATAGCATTTGGCGTTGGCGGCCGGCCCGCCGGCGGGTATCGACAGGCCGTCGAGCCGTATTCTGTAGCCGCTCCGGGGCTTCTGCCCTGTCCACATCGTCCACAGCGACCGACCCATGGCCGACCGAAAAAGAAACTCGTGCTCTAAGCAATCGATGGCCGCAGGTGCACGGGTTGTGGCCAGATCATAACTGGCCGGCTCTGCAGAAATGTGCTTATGCTCCTGCTCAAGTTCTTGCTTTATCTTCTGCGCTGCCCTCTCCGCACGCGCGCCTAGCAATGAAACAAAACAGCATACATTGGTCACTCTGCAATCTACGGGTTCCTGCAGTCAATCCAGTGCAACCTTGCGGTCTGTTGCTACTTCTGCAAAGACTAGAAAGTGTTTTAAGTAGTAATTACTTGTTCTACACAGAGGCTAAAGATGGGGTTTATTTTGGAACTGCAACCTTTTGAGTTGGTCGATGGCATGCCGATTAACAGCGTCACATGGGATGGGTGGCACACTCGTTATCACAGATCACACATGGTATCACGAAAACACTCGACAGTTAGTTTTTTGTGGATTTGGGGTTTTTAATTATTAGGAGGGCCTACTATTTGAACAGTGCCTCCCCCATCTTTGGCAACGCCGCCGCCAGCCAGCCACTGCCGGTCCCAACCCCCTTCAAGGGGAGGGCCTTGAGGGCATTCACGGCCGGCTGAACGACGACGTCCACCATGGGATCCTCGGCACAGGTTAGTAGCTCCTCCTGGCCAACCGCGGGGGCGTCTTCAGGCATGTCACGGGCTAACCACGCGTTGTCCGAGCATTGCTCGAACCTCACATGGATCGCCTCGTCCCATGCCTGGGCCGTGGAATCGCGGGGTGGTGGGGGCTTGGGGTCTGCGGCGAAGTTGCGCCAGCCCGCCACAGCAGCCGGGAGTGGGAAGGGCATGACCTCCCGCGCACTCGCCGGCTGCTGGACGTGGGGTGGCGCCGTGCCACCACCCCGACCCCCGCCCACGCCACCACCACCGCGCCCACGGCCCTCCTGCCGAGCCCCGCGGCCGCCTCCCCAAAATCCACCTCCCCCACGCCCACCACGTCCACCACGACCACCCCGGCCACCCCGGCCACCCCGGCCACCCCGGCCACCACGCCCCCCTCGCCCGGCCACCTCGGGGCCCCACCGCCCCCAGTACAGATTTGTGGGACTACTCAAACAAGTCAGCAAGTTATTTCTCCAACCAAGCAGGGTCGACAGAGTGCAGCTTACTTAGCTCCCAAAGATTCAGCGGAAAAAGGCATTTTTGTTGGAGTCGGCGGAGCTATTGCAAAATGTAAGTTATAGATGGTCGAATGGAACCTTGGGGTCGGTGGGTGGTCTTACGGTTGGGTGAATGCTGGAATCTGGCGGGTTGAATCTGGTGCTGTTTTGGTGAACTACTTATAGGCTTCGGTCATTCGTGTCACTCGGCTTGGCTGCTGGCTGAGTCATTGTGATGCTTGGCACATTAACTCCTGTCTTTCTGTGTTCTTGTAACGTCCAGCCGTGTGCTGAACTCTGATAACACAAGAACTCTAGATTCTCGCTTTTCACGTCCAACAGAATGTACTTTGTAGGTGTGGATTGGATGAAGATAAGAGAGCTGCAAATTGAGACGGGGTAAATAGATAGATTGGATATGTATTCACAAATTCATGAGTATTCGTATTCGGTCTCAGATTCCACTATGACTCCAATTCGTGTAACGCCAACGTAACCTTAGCTTTCTGGCACGCATCCCGTTGCCCAACAATTCATCAGCGCAAACGTGCCAAGTCGCGATAACTGCTGTAACTATGTGGCCGCAACATCTGCACTCCACGTCACTCGGTCCAGCATCTACGCTTTCTGACTCACGAAGCCGTGGCCTCATCATTGTCTTCTTTCTTGAGCTCACACTCAGCACACTGAATAACTCATCCCATACCTACTCCAACACACCCCCGTTTTTTCCTCCGCACGTGCCCAACATCTTCCACAATATTCAGTGCAACCGTGCCAAGTCGCAATAACTATTGCAGCCGCAACATCTGCACTACACGTCACTCGGTTCACTATTCAGGCTTTCTGACTCACGAAGCCGTGGCCTCACCATTGTATTCTTTCTTACGGCTCACACTCAGCACACTCAATAACTCACCCCATTTGGGGTGGTTGACCGAATACCCGTCGATTTAGACGAATTTCACACTGCAGTTCGTTCCCGCCGATATGGAAGCATACATATACGGTGTGGCAGAGCGGTTCAGCCGTGTGAATCCGGTTTCCGCCGGCGGTGATAGTGCAAAGCGCGAACACAGTATGCCCGGTGGGATCCGTCGAAGGGTATCCATCCCTCACAATTGTAGATTTGACGGTCTAGGAAGCTGTCGAAGCAAAACTGGGTGGTCTGGAAAGTTTTGTCTGCACGGTTGTATCCAATAGCTGCCTCGGTCGAAATAAATCACGCGTATATCACATGGGTGTCTGTTTAACGAATGTTGTTGATATCAAAAACTACATTCGGGTCCCTAATTTTTCTAATACAAGCAAGTACATAAGCTACCCAAACCCTCTGCCCCCCATGCTCCTCTCCCCATCCTCCTCTCCCTCCCCTTCCTCCCTTGCCCCTTCCTCCTCGGCCCTCCCCGCCCCCGACGCCGACGCCGACTGACCCCTCGACCCCCCCCCTCCGGACCCCCAAAATGTAAACCCCCTGCTCGATTACACATATGTATGCACACAGGTACGCCGATCTAACAAAAACACCGGCATGTGATGAATGCGCTCGCAATAAAATAGGGAAACAAAAACAACAACACACGGAAAAACGACGTGAGACGGACGGGTGTGTGTAGGTGTGTGGGTGTGACTAAAACGGGGTTACTCGTGAAGAAGTCCGTGTGACGGGATAAAGAATGGAGCGGGACAGTGTGTAGATTATATCGTAGAGCGTGGATTCGTTGGTTAGACGAACTTGACGTCGCCGAACAGCGACGAGCGGACTTGCGTCAATGCCGCCAGCTCCAGAATAAACTCCTGCACACCCATCAGTACACACCCCTCACCAAACCACCCAACAATCCACTCAACGGGGGAACGGGACACAAACCTGCAAGATCATGATATTCGTCAACAAATGGCTCAACGAGAACTCCGCGCCGCGCACCGCCGCCGGCGCCTCCTCGCCGCCAGCACTCTTCACGCTCCCCTCGCGACTACTCTCCTCGGGCGGCGGCGGGCGGTGCAGCCCCTTCTGGCCGGGGTGCAGGATCTTGATGCGGCGCTGCGCCGTGTCGGCGATGTGGCTGCCGAACGGGCTGGCGTGCGGCGACACGCCGCGCATCGGCGACGGCGCGGGCGAGCCCATCAGGCTGCGGCCCAGGCGCGCGGTCGGCGAGTCCTGGCGCGACAACGGGCGCACGAGGTTGGCGGGGGAGAAGGCGTCGAGGCGCGGCGGCGGCGGCGGGGCGGCGGCGCTGATGGGGCCGGAGAGGAGTGCGTCGTTCAGCTCGTCGGTGACCGAGAATGCGCGGCGGCGCTCGGCGAGCTTTGCGTCCAGGTCCGGGATGTCGGCGCGGTAGGCGCGGGCCTGGGCGACGAGGTGCTGCAGCGCGTCGATGACGGGGGGCGGGCGGGAGAGGCGCGGGCGGCGCCGCGCGAGCGCGATGGCGCGCTGGCGCCGGCGCTCCTTGTCCGCGGAGATGGCGTCGGGCGGGGTGAACGCGGGGGAGTCGTCGAGGATCGCGGCGAGCTCGTCGGCCATCTCGTCGAGCTCGGCGTCGTCGTCCACGTCCGAGTCGGAATCGTCCGAGAATTCGTAGGTGGCGGGGTCGAAGTAGAGCCAGCCCTCGGGGCGCATCCAGGCGCAGGCGGCGAGGTCGATGATGACGCAGGTGAGGACGAGGTTGGTCTCGACGGTGTTGGAGAAAAAGGTTGCGAGCAGGTCGATGAGGTTGCGCAGGAGCGGGTCGTGGGGGGAGATGGTGTGCATGTGCATCCGTGCCAGCTGGTCCTGGCTGGCGGAAGATTTGCCGGCTAGTTCGAAGGTTTTCTTCAGGTCCAGGAGTCGCGCTGAGCAGGGATGCGATTCGAGCAGCACTGCGCAGTCTTTGAGGTGGTCTTCGTAGCTCTGGGCTGCATTGTTCTCTTCTGAGAGATCTGTCACCATGGTAAAGAGGATGTCTAGTTCCTCTTCATGGGCCCCGATCGTCCGTGCTGGAGCACTGCTTGATACTGGGGCAATCTTCAGCAATGTATTCATTGAATACGGATAGTGCTTCCGCAAGATCGTTGAAACCAATCGTAGCGTTGCTGACACTGTTTGCTGAGACTTTGAGCCGAGACTGGTCATAATCAGGTCTACAAGGTTATAAATTGCAGGCGTGGGATTCTCAATCTCGCTCGAGGCCTTTGCTACTTGTGACAGCAGGTCCAAAGACTGCCGTCTCTTGACCATTGATATTGTCGGAGATTCAAGCACCGGCTTCTCAGGAAGGTTCATGAGATATGACAGCACCAGGTGAATCATATCAGCGTGTTCCAATGTATCAAGCACAACGCGCACATAGGTCAAGACTGCAACCGAGGAGCCTCCGTCGATATCAGAGGACTCTAGCAAGGACGGATAGCTATAACAATCAGCATAACGCACACATTCTCAAGGTTGCATAGGACTGACAGTAACTGCTGCAGAAACAGGATCTGGAAATGGTCCAGCAGCGTCTGCTTCACCTCTGCCGAGCGGCAGTGCTCCAGGACGTCCTGCCAGAATACCAGGTACGACAAAAACGTGTCCAGATGCGTTTGGAATTCGGGCGATGTCGAGATTTCCGCCCCAAACGCCGGTGGCGGTGTCGAGAAATCCGAAAGCACGAGAATCGTTGGTGGATCTTCCGTCGGATAGGTGACCACCAGCTTCCTGTGAGCGGTCAGCACCAGCCATGGCATCGGTACAGGTCATCCAACCTGCTCAGCTGACTGTATAATGCCCCCAGCCCAGAAGCCATGAGCGTCGCCAGATCGCTCTCTACTATCCATTGCTCCAGCTCCTCGGACGAGGATGTTGCTTCAATGATGTACAGCAATCCCGTCCTTGCAAAATCCCCCACACGACCCTCGTGGTGCACATAATCGATGAGTAGATAGAACAACGGAAAGTCCTCCTGCAAACGAAATTGTCAGAGCTCCACGACTATCAACCATTTGCCATCCATACCTTATTCGTAATCCCCGCAAACTTCTGCTGCGGCTCCAAGCTCTCAAACCCACTTCCCCCATGCCCCTCCTCTCTCGTAAACCACACCCTCAGTATCTCCGGGTTCAGCCGAATCTTCGCCGCAATACTAAACAGCAGCTCGACAAACTCGCCCTCATAATCCGGCGTCGAGCGCGCACTCGTCGCGGCCAGAAACTCAATCAAGCTCTGCGCAAAGCTCTCGTTCCCGAGAAAGTCCTCGTCCTCGTTGTCGATCAGCGTCGCGAACGCGGCGATGCACTCCCTGACGACGCCCGGCGACCCGCCCTGCCCGATCTTGGACAGCGCGATGAACACCTGCTGCTCGTAGCAGAAGTTGATGCACAGCCGCGCGGAGCTCTTCTCCTCCTCCAGCAGCAGCGCCGTCAGCCGCTTGACGTGGCTGCGCAGCATGTCGCGGTCGTCGGCGCGCGCGTTGCGCCACGAGCCCTGCGGCGGTTAGCGCGGACCGCGGGGGGGCGGCGGCGGCCGTACCAGCAGCGTCTGCCAGAAGCGCTTGAACTTGGCCAGCCGCTCCTGCGGCGTGGTGTGCGGCGGCGCCTTCGACGGGTGCGGCGCGGAGCTCTGCGAGCCCGAGCCTGAGCCCCCGATGAGCCGGTTCCACTGCAGCGCGGTCAGTGGGACTGTCGCGCGGACAATTGGGCGGGCGCGCGTGGGGGCACTCACGAAATCCATCTCGATGCGGTGCCGGGGCGTGCGAGGTGCTGGCGAGGGGACGGTGGCCTGGGAGATGGCGGGGACCGTACACGTTGTGAGACAGGGAGGTTGTGGGCTCGCGGGCATGCCACTATGCTACCATGCTACCCCCGGTCGGTTAGTCAGCGTGCAGCGATTGAGCAGGCATGGTAGATAGCTCGAAGCTGGCTGCGATAATGTGTCCAAATGCTCGAGCTGTGTCCAGCTTGCGATTGCGAACTGCAGTTCGGCTTGTGTCTTCAGCAAGGAGGACGAGAAATTCAGGGCTGTTCATTCTTGGTGGATTGGACAAAATTCCCCTGACATCATGACATTGAATGTGCATATCACGCACCGTCTTAGGGAAACATTAGGCGACTGACATGATCAGAGACATTCTTCTGGTCGATTTGTTCATCCCCTTTACACGGAATATCTAGTACTTTCGCCTAGTTACATGCTCACAACCACCAGCGAAGAAGCTCAAGCGAAGGGCGGGCCAATTCCAGCTTTGGTCCAGCTGTAAGGCGGTATAAGGAGGCAAAGCACCATGGCCCCCAGCGGGGTCATATTGTGAACGACCCGATTCAAGAAAGGCGTTTTTGATATCAATAACATTCATTAAATAAAACTCCACGAGTCCCGCCGCCCGCCCCAGTCACCCCTTTTTTTATTTACACCCGCCCGTGTCATTCATATTCCATTCCCAAACATAAAACCCATCTCAACTTTTCAAAACAGACACCCTCCCACCCATATATACTAACTATATGTGCTTGCTCTCCACCTCTCCGCGTCCTACTTACGCATCGGTGATGCACCCGTGGCTAGCATCGCTCACCTGTTTGGCATACTTGTACAGCGTACCCTGAGTGTACTTTAACGGCTTGGGCTCGTAGCTCTCACGGCGCTTTGCCATCTCAGCATCATCAACCATCACATCCAACCGGCGCGTCTCCGCGTCGATGATGATGTTGTCGCCGTCGCGCACCAGCGCGATCGGGCCGCCCTCCTGGGCTTCGGGCACAATGTGGCCGATCAGGAACCCGTGGGAACCGCCAGAGAAGCGGCCGTCGGTGATGAGGGCGACGTCCTTGCCCAGCCCGGCGCCCATGATGGCGGATGAGGGTTTGAGCATCTCGACCATGCCGGGTGCGCCCTTGGGGCCCTCGTAGCGGATCACCACGACGGTCTTCTCGCCCTTCTTAATGGACCCCTGCTCGAGGGCCTCGATGAAGTCGTCCTCGCAGTCGAATACGCGGGCCTTGCCTTCGAAGCGCAGACCCTCCTTGCCGGTGATCTTGCCGACGGAGCCGCCGGGGGCGAGCGAGCCGCGCAGGATCTGGATGTGGCCGGTCTTCTTGATGGGGTTGGAGAGCGGGCGGATGATCTTCTGGTCCTCGGGGAAGCCCTTGACCTTCTCGACGTTCTCGGCGAGCGTCTTGCCGGTCACGGTCATGATGTTGCCGTCGATGAGGTCGTTCTGGAGGAGGTACTTGAGCAGCGCTGGGGTGCCGCCGATGCCGTGGATGTCGGCCATCACGTACTTGCCGGAGGGCTTAAGGTCCGCAAGGAAGGGAATGCGGTCAGAGACGGACTGGAAGTCGTCGATGGTGAGCTTGACGCCGACGCTGTGGGCGATGGCAATGAGATGCAGGACAGCGTTGGTGGATCCACCGGTGATGTTCACCAAGACCATGGCGTTCTCGAAAGCAGCCCGAGTGAGAATATCTCTGGGCTTGATGTCCTTCTCAAGGAGGTTGCGGATGGCTGCACCAGCCTCCAGACATTCGTCCATCTTGGCCTGGGATTCGGCAGGGTTGGAAGAGGAGCCAGGGAGCGTCATACCCATGGCTTCAATGGCTGTAGCCATAGTGTTGGCAGTGTACATACCACCACAGGCTCCAGCACCTGGGCATGCATTGCGAATAATATCAGCACGAACTTCTTCGGTAATACCACCGGTAATGTACTCTCCGTAAGCCTGGAATGCTGTTTCGTCTTGTTAGGAAACTATCCCGAGTGATGGTTAATGACAACTAACCAGAGACAACATCGATCTGAGCACCACCCTGGCAAGCTGAAGTTCCGGCCTTGATCGTTCCTCCGTAGACCATGAGAGAGGGTCGGTTGACACGTCCCATAGCTATTATAACACCGGGCATGTTCTTGTCACATCCAGGAATAGAGATGTTGGCATCGTACCATTGACCACCCATCACAGTCTATGCAATCCATATAAGCACTCTCCTATTAATCCACATAGTAAATGACTCACCTCAATAGAATCGGCAATCAAGTCTCGCGACTGCAAAGAATACCGCATACCACTGGTTCCCATGGAAATCGCATCACTAGTGGCAATCAGACATTGTCCAATACAACCTCAATTGCTACCTACCTCACACCGATAGTGTTGAACTGCATTCCCATCAAGCCAGCCTTCACAACACCCTCCTTGACCTTGTGGTTAAGGTCCATCAAGTGCATGTTGCAAGGGTTTCCAGAGTACCAAACCTAAAATTCCGTCAATCACCTAGATTGAATAAGAGCAGAATTAATTCCATACCGATGAGATTCCGACTTGCGCCTTCGACATGTCACTCTCTTTGAATCCAGTTGCGTACACTAATCCCAACAGCTGTCAGCTGACGCTGTCCATGGGGGGCAAAAAATGCCCAAATTCAGTAATACTCACGCATGGCCTGCGATGCACCCTGCGACTTGGGCTGAGACACAGTCGCCGAGACCTTGTTGATGTCTTTGCTGGAAGCCCACCGGGCCCCGGAAGAAGCCACAGTTCGGCTGAAAACCACAATTGATTAGAATCCATTTACTCTATCGCCCGAATCAAGCTGAGGGATGCCTTACACGACATTTCTAGCAGTGGTTGCTCGCGCAATGGCGGAGACCGCCAAATTCGGGCGCAGGCAAACTCGAGAAAGCATTGCGGGGTGTAAGGACGTCAAATCGGTTTACTATAAAAGTCGAGGTCAATCGGTCTATTCGGACAGACTTGAGGCGGGCAATACCTCGAGGTCCAAGGTTCCACAATTGCTGAAGCAGTGGCGAGTGAGAGGAATGTGGGGTGGCGGTGATTTAGAAAAGTTGAGGTTTATCTAGGGCATTATCCATGATATGATTGGTCGATCGGTTCGTGGGCAGCAGAGCCGCAAGTTTTGCGCAGGGGCTAGGGACCCCACGCAGGTGGCAGGCGTTACAGGCGACTGGAGAAACATCAAAATACATGATCGTGAAGAAACAAACGTCCTGTGTTTTAAAAGGTCTACTTGTATCTAGCAGAGGAATTATAATTGTAATATTAATATAGACTATAGAAATTCGTATATCGCTTCACCAAATCCATGCTTTTGATCTAGAAGTTTACAAATTACAAACAGTGACCATCAAATTCTGTCTTAGGCCAAATATAATATCCATACGTTTCTAGCGGTTTGCTCTTTTTCACAAGTTCTGATCGCTACGTGCAGTCAATCTAGAAGCTCTTGGCTGTTGAACTAATCATGATTGACATGACAGGCAGACTTTTAGATTGGGCTATCACAGTCCTTAGAACGACCCCGTTAGCAAGTGGCTCTTTCAATTGGCTGAAGAATCCCTGGGATCAACAAAACCAGGTCCCGTTGGTACAACGTCAGACAGGTGGAACCAATGTAGCTGTTTTAACCTGGGGTAGTATGGGGTTGTGTACGCTCCCAAGCACTGCGGCAGGACTCGTATTTACTTGTGCTCGTACGTTGTTACTCCAAAGTGGAAATACCGAAGGCCAGGTTCAGTTCTTATGCCAGGCGGGCTTTGTTTATGGAAATATATAGCTTGGCTGAAATGATAGCTATCTGCGTGTAGTTAGAATGTGGCACGGAGATTTCCTTATCGACGGTATCAAGCCAGCTAGCGGAATGCGCTAGTTAGCTCCGCTCTACTCTATCATAAATGGTTAATACCGCAAGGCAAAGGGTCATGAGGAAAGGGTGTGGCTGAGTCTGTGGAAATGTACTCGTACGTATGGTTTCGGCTTGATTTCTTGTTTACCAGGAACAGCCTTTTCCGGGTGGTGACGGGAAAATTGACGGGAAACAACTGTTTCGAAAAAGACTCATACAATTTGATGATGATACTTTTGATCCTGTTTCTGCAGTTGACCTGTTCTGCGGATTTTCATGTTTTGTAATGGTCACCAGCCGTGCAGCTAAGGTGGTGTTCTGGATGGTGCAGGTGAGTAATCCGATCTGGGCCTCATCAATGCTACGCCTTAGAGAATTGACCATTCGGGGATAGAATTCCCACACACATGTGCATTGGTTTGTAATAGTCGGTGCAATGTGCATACATTGTGCATGAATGATATCACACGGTCGGGGGAATGGGTGTCGTCCGTCTGCCACTCTGCGCCAGTCCGAGCGCTGGATGACCCTGGAGAAGACAACGATGCTTCTTTGGGGCGGTCCGGTCATCTGGTGTTCATGCTTCAACAGGTTACGGGCACCGCACAAGTTGTGTCACTCGTTCGGAGATTTAGGAATCCTGTCGCCGGTTGGCTAGGAATCTGCAGTCGCCGCACTCTCCGCGACCGTACGTCGTGACCACCACTAACAGCCCCCCTCCCCCCCCCCCATAGCGCTCGTTACACTTGTCCCTAGTAAGTCCCATACCCCCAGCCTTACTCAGTAAAACTCGGCCCCTCGGCCACCTCGCGTTCTCCTGAAACCCCTACACGCGCCTGTCCTCCAACCCGCAGGCTTCGAGGTGTGAAGTGCATTCAGGCTTCTCGCATGTTGCGTCGCATTGCGACCTTGAGACATTCCGCGTATACTCGCGCTCGCTCGATTACATCGCTTCCATCCGTCTCAGACTGTACAAGTGCTTCTGAAAGCTACTATTAATATACTGACAAGTATCTTATTGTCCATTTTCAGATTCGCTCTTCTGGAAACACCAACCGCTCTGAGGATCCCGTGGCCGTTCCCATGGCTGCTTCATTCCAGGCATGTCCGTCGCGACAGGCGGTGTTGGTGGTGGCAGACGACAGAGGCCACCATGAGGTTAGCGCTTCTCCCGAATCTGGAACCGCCGATAGAACTCATCCTCCTCTCCCGCCGCCGCCTCCCTCTCCACAACCAACTGTGACGGGCTTGCCTACACAGTTGGCGCCTAGGCAGCAGACCATCAGTACCAAGATCAACTCAGCTGCATCTGCAGCTCTCCCGCAGCAACAATTGGACCCACAGGCGTTCCAAATACTGCCCACCCCGCACTCTCCCGGCCTTCGACTTCAGACAACAAACCTCCCCATCACCCGCAGCGGTCCATCATCAGCAACAATAGGTGCCTCCGACCAACCGAACCCCGCGTCACCTGCGGGGATGGCTCGCTCTGGCTCGTTTAGTGACAACCTGTCGCCGGGATCTGCGGTGTCCTATACCTCCTCGTACTCTCCGATAATGGGTTCTTTGAATAAGATGACCCCGTTACCTTCTCCACTTGCCGGCTCAGATTCGCCAGGACCGTGGAACAAGTACCGCGAGGCATTGTCTAGAAATCCCTCATTGACGCGATCAAACAACTGCAGCCGTGCTGGATCGGTATTGGTCACATCCACTGGAGAGTCCGTAGATACGGCATTCGCAACACAGAACCAACGCAAAAACTTAAATGCGATACGGCCCAACTTAAACCCGTCACACACTTTTCCTTTCAACAGTCCAACGAGTATTAGCAATGGAAAGGCTGATTGGGAGGCTGGATCTCTTGCAGTGCCACTTTCACGAAGCCTCTCCAAAAATGGACACGAGCGAAGCCCTTCGCTTCCTGTCTTTGACGCCCGGTTCCACCGTGAGAAGTATTTGGCCCAACGCAGAAGGACCTTCTCGTCTGCCGAATCTAGCCCTGCTCTTGGCAGTGCTGCATCTGTCTCATCGGTTTCAAGTACCGATACGGCAACAGATGGAGCCGAACAGAGATCCAACAGTCGGCTTATCAAGAAGCAGAAGCTCGAGAGCTTCGAAGCCAAAACTGTACCTGGAGACAAGATGAAGAGATGGAGGGGGATACGACTGCTTGGCCAGGGAGCCTTCAGCAAAGTTATCCTAGCTACCTCTGAGGATATTCCAGAGGAAGTCGATCGGATTAACGACGAGGGAGTGGTAGTTGACGAAGAGCCGGTTCCTCTTAACCCACGGAAATATGTTGCTGTGAAGATAGTGGAACACGGCGCTGCCGGAAGCGACTCCAAAGAGAGGGTTGAAAGTGGGTTGAAACGGGAACTCGACATCCTGAAGAGCAACCACCATCCGTGTCTGATACGACTGAAGGCCTACATAATCGAACCCAAACGAGCACTCTTGGTTCTCCCGTACTGCGCGGGAGGAGACTTGTTCGACGTTGCTTCGGCATTCCCCCTCGAGGCTCCGTTGATTCGGAGAATGTTTGCGGAGATTGTCAGTGCCGTCCGGTATCTACACCATAATGGAATTGTGCACCGCGATGTCAAACTCGAAAGTATATAGTCTTTTCCTATTCTCCCTGATAGTGTTACTATTTGGGATATTGATCAATTGCTCCAGACGTGCTTGTCAATCTCTCCCGTTCGCAGCTTGCATCTGTTGCCGCTTCGCCCTACGACTATCCGTATCCGATCACCACGCTCACGGATGTTGGGTTGAGCCGCCGCGTCGATTTTGAGAACGACGACCTGCTGACCACCCGCTGCGGCTCTGACGACTACGCATCGCCCGAGCTAATCATGGGCATGCCGTACGACGGCCGACAGACCGACGCGTGGGCACTCGGCGTGCTACTATACGCGCTGATGGAGGAGCGGCTGCCGTTCGACCCTCCTCCAAACGCGGTGGACCCGAAGATGCGGAGCAAAACGGCACATCGGATAGCTCGCTGCGAATGGAAATGGGTGAAGCTGCAGAAGGCACCAGCCAACGTGGATATTGACGTGAATGGCAAGGCGTGCGGTTATGACGAGGAGCTCGAGGGCGGCAAGCGGATTGTCGAGGGCCTGCTGAAGCGCGCGCTGAAGAGGTGGAAGGTCGATGCGGTCGGGGAAGACGTCTGGGTCAAGGAGGCCATCACGGTACCCATCACGGAATTTGCAGAAGGGTAGGGAAACCCACGGTGGAGGGTGAGGGTCTGCATGAAATATAGGTTATCTCTAAATCTAAGCACTTGGTTTTTTTGTTTGGACGAGGGACAGGATGACGCAGTGGGATGATACGCGATGATGCAGAACGTATGATCCTGACGGGCAGTAGGCCTTCATTGACAATCAGGGATAGGACGGGGCATGGTAGTTTCAAGCTACCAACGACCTATTGCTTCATCACATACAACAGTTTTCTTAGACCGTTCCTCTTTTTCTTTTTCTTTTCTTTATTATCATTCTTGCTAGCTTCTTCTTCATATTTTCTTTTCCTCCATCATCTCTCATTGCTCGACGCCAAAAAAATCATCTGGCATTTAACTCCTCCATAGCATCCTCTCTCTCTCTCTCTCTTAAACTTGCACGAAATGTACTTATCCATCCATCAAATTAAACACACACACACACACACACGCATACGCATACGCCGGCAGAAAAACACACACAAATGATCGTCATGGTTTCTTACTTTTCTCTCTTTGCTTTTAGAACGACTACAAACATGCTAGAAATTCTTGGATGGTGTACTTATGAAACGGTGTAATATAATGAACTGGACGGGGTCGGCGGGGGGGCGTGTTGCTTTGCCTTGCTTTCTTTGCTTTGCTTTGCGTTGGCTTTTGCTTCTTTTGCGTTGCTTGTCTTTTTTCTTTCTTTTTCACTTGATTCGATTCTGATGTTTGATATTACTTGCTGTCTCTTCACGAATGCTTGTAATGAACGAAGCTCATCGATCGACTGTGGCTGTGGCTGTGGGGTGTGGTTAGACGTACGGTGGGTGGTGGCCGGCAATAATAGAAATACGTTAAGTACATGTATTGAGATCTAGGTCTTGCATATGTTGGATTGTACTGCGTTCTCTGCACGCATGTTGTATAACTGTGAATGATATACTTGATTGCATCTGATCTAAGTACTGGTCGATAAGCTTCAAGCTGTGAAACCCTAAACCAGTACCTCCGGCTGAGGCCCGTGCCCAGGCTAGGGAGTGGGAGCGTGGAGCGACGGGACGACAAGGGTCGCGACACCGCTGCGACACCTCAACGCGCTCCACCATCTGCACCTCCTCCATCTCCACCTGCGACACCTCCACCTCCACCTCCCCTCCAAAACACCGACCTCCACGCCAGTCGCAATGCCAGTCACCGGGTACCCCCTATCCATCTCCAATCCTGCCACAACATCCAGCTAACCGTCCCAGCCTCTACTTCCTCCCCGAAACCGCCGGCCAGCCCCCCACGCTCTCCCTCTTCCTCGACGCCCTCCACCGCCACCACGCCCCTTTGCCCTCAGGACGCTACACCTTCGAGCACCGCCTCCTGCGGTCCACCCTCCCCGCCCCCACCTCCGCCCCTCCCTCTGCGCCCACCACCTCCTCTGCCCCCTCGGGCCTCTCCGCTCCCTCCTCCACAACCCTCCAGCTCCTCGAGATCCCGCACCTCTCCCGGCACCCCTTATTACACACCTCCAACACAACCGCCGCCGTCGACCGCGAGTTCACGGCGTTCCTGCGCGCCAAGCTCGGCGGGCTGTGGACGCACAAGCAGACGCTGCGGTGCGAGGGGCAGGGGTTCGAGATTGAGGGTGCCGACCTGAGGGTGCGCGTGGGGAGGCTGGTGATGGGGGAGACGGTGAGGGGCACTGTGGTGGAGGTTGAGATGGGGGGGGTGGAGAGGATGGGGGAAGCTGAAGGGGTGCTGAGGGGGTTTCTTGAGGGGGTGGTGGGGGGGGAGGGGGAGACACTGGGGGGGAAGGGACGGTGGGTGCTTGGTGAGGCGGAGGGGGAGGGGGGGGTGTGGGGGGTGTTGGATACTGGGAGGCAGTATTGTGAGTTGTTGAGACCGCGGTAGGGGTGGGATGGGGAGTGGGATGGGTATGGTGGGCGATGGAGGGGATGGGGATATGTATGATACGCGAGTGGGTGTTCTTCGGCAGATGTTTGCACCATAAAACAATGGAGATTGCAATGACAGACAACCAACCCACTGCCACCAACTTTTCGTCTATTCCCCGCCACAAGAAACAAGAGCTCAAATTTTGTTTGCATTGCAAAGGAACGCATGCATGGATTTATTAATTATTTGTCCTCCTACTTCATGGCCTCTTCTCAGCCCCCCTCGTCTCCCCCACCACGCCAGCCTTAGCCCTCATCTCCGCCGCCCGTTCCTCCCAACCCTCAGCACTCTTATCCCCCATTCGCCTCCCCACCCTCGCCGCCCCCTCCGCCCCCTCAACGCTGCCCCCCTCCGCAACAACCCCCCACCACTCCCTCGCCCACCCCCACGCCCCCTCCACTCCCCCCTCTCCCCGTGCCTCCCACACCGCCGCCAACTCCCTCGCAGCCCCCGTCGCCCCCGCCGCCGCAGCCCTCTCAAGCACCCCCACCCGTTCCTCCTCCCCCACAACCCGTCCCAGCGCTTCCCAACACTCCGCACTCCCCTCCTTCCCCCCGCGCCGCCACGCCTCCTCCGCCCCTGCCACATCCCCCCGCGCCTCCCGTGCCAGCCCGAATTTATACCACCCCACCGCCTCGCCGGCCTCCCCCGCCCGCCGCCACCACTCCTCAGCCTCCGCGCCCCCCGCAGCGTCGCCGACAACCAGCATCGCCCCTCCGTGCCCCCCCTCCGCCGCAAGCCGCACAAGCGCAAACACCCGCCGCCCCTCGTCGGCCGCAAACCGTCCCTGCGCGCGCCGCAGCAAGCCGTAGAGGGTCACCGCGCTGTCTCCGTCCCCGCCGTGTGCCGCGACCGCGAGTAGATGTCGCGCGTAGCCCAGGCGCGCTGGCACGGCGGAAGAGGTGCGGAGGAGCATGTGCGCCACCAGCCCGAGGTGTCGCGGGGTGAGAGAGTGGGTGCTGCAGAGCGTGGCGCAGAGGGCGGGCGAGGGGGGGGTGTTGATGGGGTAGGTGTTGATGAGGGCGTGGATGGAGGAGGGTCCGACGGGGAGGAGGGAGGATTTGTGGGCTTGGAGGAGGAGCGCGGTGGGGAGGAGGTCGGCCGGGGCTGCTGGGGGGGGTCTTGAGGCCGCTCTGGCGGCGCGGAGGCGGGCGGGGGATGCGGGCTGCGCGTAAGCTGCGGGGGTGGTGGTGAGCGCGCGCTGGAGCGGCGGGAGGCGGCGGCGCAGGAGGAGGAGTGGCCGCATTGTGTATGTTGGTGGTGTTGGTGGTAGTGATAAGTTATGGTGGAGGTTACGGTGGGTTGCACCCGGCTGCTGCCGCACGCGCCCAGCCACACTAGCCTTATCAGCTATGTAGCTTGCACGCGGCCCCGTGTGCTGCTCGGTGGTGGCAGACTGGCATTCTTCTAGCGCCATTCCACCGATCGGCACAGCAAGATGCACCAGCAGGCCTCGCTCTCTCGCTCGCGCTCTCCCTCGCCCGAGCCCCGCGTCGGCAGGGCTTCATCAGACACAGCTACAGACACCTCTGCCCCCTCGATACCACGCCCCTCCACGCCCCCCTCGACACTACCACGCCCCTCGATACCACGCCCCCCGATATTATCACGCCCCTATATCGACAGTGCTATGGCACGCGTGCAGAGCTGGATACGCGAGGCGCTGCTGGGCGCGCCGGGCGAGACGCGGGCGGACTATGCGGCGATTCCGGCGGCGGACCGGGAGGATGGTGACGAGAGGGAGGGCGAGAGGGAGGAGAGGGATGGGGAGATGGGCGGAGACGGCATGGGAGGGAAGGACGGCGTGGCGTTGTTTGAATATGCCATCTTTTTGCTGCTGGGGTGCGCGATGTGAGTACCACGACGTCTGCAGAGCTCTCTGCCCCTATCGCCCGACAGCACGGTACTGACCTCGATATGCAGGCTCTGGAGCTGGAACATGTTCATGGCCTGCGCCACCTACTTCCAGCGGCGCTTCAGCAGCTCGCCATGGATCCTGGCCAACTTCCAGAGCATGATCATCGTCGTCTCGACCGTGACCAACCTCGGCGGCACGCTGCTGCTGTCCAGCCGGCAAGCGACCGCCAACTACCCGCGCCGCATCGCCACGTCGCTCATCATCAACGTCGCGGTCTTCACGCTGCTCGCGCTGTCGACGGTGCTGTTCCGCCATGCCTCGGCCACGCCGTACTTGCTGTTCACGCTGGTGTGTGTGTTCTTTGCCGCGCTGTCGACGGGGTTCTCGCAGAACGGCGTGTTCGCGTTCGTGAACCGCTTTGGCGGCACGTGCACGCAGGCCATCATGACCGGGCAGGGCGTGGCGGGTGTATTGCCGGCGATCGCGCAGATTGTGAGCGTGCTCGCCATCCCGCCGAGCGTGGGGACGGACGCCGAGGACCCGGCCGGCGCGTCGCCAAAGTCCGCGTTCGCCTACTTCCTGACCGCCACAGCGGTCAGCGGTCTCTGCCTGGCACTCTTCCTCCTCCTCCTCCGCCGCCACGCCATCTCCCTCTCCACCCCCGCCAACTCCCCCACCACCCCGACCGCCGCCAAAAAATCCGTCTCGCTCCTTGTGCTGCTGCGCAAGCTGCGCTGGCTGGCCTTCGCGATCTGGCTGTCTTTCACCGTGACGATGGTGTTCCCGATCTTCACGCAGTCGATCCTCTCCACCCGCCCCCTTGCCTCCAACCCCGCCCGGGTCTTTCAGCCGGACGTGTTCATCCCACTCGGCTTCCTGCTGTGGAACGTCGGCGACCTGTCCGGGCGCCTGGCCTGCGGGTTCCCGGGCCTCACTACCGCCAGCCCGCGCGTGCTCGCGCTCGCGGCGGTTGCGAGGATCGTGTTCGTCCCCATCTACTTGCTGTGTAATGTGAAGGGCGCCGGCGCACGCGTGGAGAGTGATCTTTTCTACTGGATCGTGCAGCTGGCGTTTGGCGCGAGCAATGGGTGGATTGGGAGCTGCTGTATGATGGCCGCCCCCAGCTTCGTGGAGGAGGAGGAGCGGGAGGCGTGTGGTGGATTCATGGGCCTTGCGTTGGTCGTGGGGCTGACGACGGGGAGTGTGGTGAGTTTTTTCGTGCTGTAGATGGTGCATTTGGTTTGATTGGTTTGCTTCATGGACTGGATTGCTTGTTTGGACTACATTTTAGTTGGGATTGTTTGTTTGTAAGGTGCTGCTGGATACATTTTAGTTGGGATACATTGCGTGCCTTTTGTTGCCCCGCTGGGCTGTTGATGTGCTGGATATTCGGAATACATACTGCATTTTCGAGACGGTTCTGGTGCAGATTGAGTGAAGTGTGGCCATGTTTGTCGTCCAGCGTAGTAGAAACACCATTCCGCCATACCGATGCTGTTCCAGAACCCACAATTACTTCAACTCCACACTGGACATGTAACTCATGAAAGAACCCTCCACTCCGTTCCATATGTACCAACACCCCTAACACCTCCCATGTAACTCCAACACCCAATTTCACCGATGTAGGGTTCGCCCATCACTTTTTCCAGCTACAACACGGTACCTTGATCCCCCAACCCTCCTCCCGGCATCAAATGTGGCACGGTGCTAGGTTGGCGATGTTAATTCTGCACCGGCGATCATTCAGTTTTGGCAATATGGGCCCAGACCTCCCAGCGTCCCATAATCCTCTTTCTGCTCTTCTCTTTCTCTTAGTGTATACACTCAACCTCACAATGAACATCTTCATCTCCAACACCAACCCAACTCCCAATTCCACCGGTAGAAATGGTTCACCCCATCAACCATTACCTTTTCGCTTTTCCCGCTACAGCAGGGCACCTTGATCAACCAACCCTCCTCCGAGTCGACGACGGCCTTGTGTTGACAGCACAGGCTAGCTTTCGAGATTGGTTACATCCGTCAAACTGTCCATTCAAACCTCAGAGCAGATGATGCAGGGGTAGCTGAAGAGCGTGGGGTTATGAAACTGCACTCGTACGAGCGCTCCTGAGCTAGGTGCTGATGCTGGTGGTGTGTCCAAATCGGATGGGGAGAAGCTGGACTGGACGCTGATCGACCGGGAAATCGAGTGACGGCTCTCGCAACCAGCCACTGGCTTACCCATCACACCTTGCAACCACGTCCACCGTCAATTTAGAGTATTGATCTGCCATTAAAGCTTGAGTTAAATAATCAATCCACGTTCCTGCATAAGTACAATATACTTCACATGTCAACAGCAACCCTCACGTATTGTACTCGTACTAACTAACCCGCCCCAAAAGCTCCGTGGTAGCGCGCGGTGGCTGACTACCCCCGTCACTCAGCCCAGCGCCCAGCACCGTCACTTCGCAGCTCACGCACACTACCTCAGATCCAATCCAATCCAACGCACATCACCGCACCGCACCACCACCGCCGCACACCACTCCTCCGCACCGTCGCTGCCGCCGCACGGTACATCTTCATCATGGCAGACGGCCTCCTCACGGTCCTGCTGTTTAGCGTTATCATGGCCATCGCGTACGTCCCCCTTGCTCCCCTTCCCTTGCTCCCCATCCATCCTACCCCCCCCCTTCATTGCCTTTTTACCCCCTCGTTGCGCTGAATTGTACTAACACAAAACAGCTCCTTCTCCGCCGGCCTCCTCCCCCTCTCAGTATCCCTCTCGCAGCCGCAGCTGCGCCTGCTGTCGACCGTCGGCATGGGCGTGCTCGTCGGCACGGCGCTGGTCGTGATCATCCCCGAGGGCGTCGAGACGCTGTACTCCGCGCAGGCGGCGGCGGTGGCGGTGGTGGGCGCGCCGCCGGTGGGCGGCAATGGCGGGGTGGGCGTTGTGGTGCCCGTACCCGTGGGTGCCGGGGCGGGGGTGGACGAGCGGGCGCTGTGGGTTCGCGACGATACGCCCACACCGGACACGCCTAGCACGCCCGCACCCGAAACACCCAGCACACCCGACACGCCGCACGACGACGAGCACGGCCACGACGATGACCACCACGACGACGCGCACGCGCCCGCCTCGCCGCACAAATACATCGGCCTCTGCCTCATCTCCGGCTTCATCCTGATGTACCTCCTCGACGCGCTCCCCTCCGCGCTCCCCTCCTCCTCCACCTCCTCCCGCTCCGAGCCCTACCACATCTCGCTCGACTCCCTCCACTCCTCCCTCTCCCCCTCCCCCCCAACCGGCCGCACCGCCACCTCCACCACCCTCGGCCTCGTCGTCCACGCCGCCGCCGACGGCATCGCCCTCGGCGCCAGCAGCTCCTCCGCCGCGCTGTCGACCGTCGTCTTCTTCGCCATCCTGCTGCACAAGATGCCCGCCGCCTTCGGCCTCACCGCGGTCCTCCTCCGCTCCGGCCTCGGGCGGCGCGCGGTGCGGGCGCATTTGTTGGTGTTCAGCGGCGCGGCGCCGGCGGGCGCATTGGTCACGTGGGCGCTGGTGCGTGCCCTCGGCGTCGGCGCGGGCGGGATGCAGTGGTGGACCGGCGCGCTGCTGCTGTTTAGTGGCGGGACGTTCTTGTATGTCGCGATGCATACGATGCTGGAACATGCGGGTGAGAAGGGCGCGAGAGGTGGTGGGGGGGGTGTGGGAGAGGTGGTGGCGGCGGTCGTCGGGATGTGTATTCCGCTGCTGACGCAGGTGGGGCATGCGCATGCGCACTAGCGGGAGCGAGGGTGGAAGTTGAGGGGGGGTGGTGAGGGTGTAGATGGGAGGGGTGTACGATATGGCGGAATGGGGAGGATGGGAGGATGGGGGGGATGTATAGAGAGGTGATGATGCGATGATTTATACTATACTTGTACTTGCATGCTGCGTTTTTGGAGGGGTTAGTTAGTACCTATTTGTTTTTTGTGGCGGAGTAATAGACGAAAAGTTTGGGGCTGTGGATTTGTTGGTCATTGTGTTATTCGTGAACCATCGGCGTATACATACATACTGCCAGTCCAGGGCTCTCAAGACACAGATCTTGAGCACCACCAAACCGCTTCAACACCAAGTCGAATATAATTACAGCCCACATAGTTTTAGTGAACACAGGGCCCTGCGGAATATGCAAGTCCTTCTACGTAAACAAAGTACCGATAACCCTATTGAATACAAACCATTCACCCACTCATAACAAAGTCCATAAAAGTTGTTTAATTTCTCCACAGCTTGTATTAATGCGTATATCAGAAAAACAAAAGCCGACCCAAACTCCAGCAATAAAACCCTTTTCGGCACCCTACTCCGCAATGCGAACCCTCTTCTTCGGCCGCTCCTCCTCCTTCCCCTTGCCCTTATTCGTCCTCTTCTCCCCCTTATCCCCCGCGTCCTCCTCATCATCATCCCCATCCTCATCATCATCCCCATCGTCATCCCCCCCCTCCTCAACCACCCTCCTCCCCTCCATCGCCCTCAGCAACCGCCGATACTCATCCTCCAGCCCAAAATACGTCTCCGCAAGTTTATCCACCCTCTCGCCCCGGTCCAGCTGGGCGAGGACATCAATATTATGCCGATACAGCCTTGCCTTCACCAGCAGCCGGTACGCGCGCGCCGCACGCGTATCCGTCTTCCGCAGCGCGCCCAGCAGCATAATCTCAACACACCGCGCGAACTGGCGCGCCGGCATCTTGTTGCGCGCGCGCACCGCGTCCCACGGCCACGTCTTCGCGCTCACGGCGGCCAGCGTCATGGCCTTCACGTCCGGATCGCGGCGCAGGCGCGCGATGTCCGCGAGGTCGCGGAGGTCGCTGAACGGCTCGGACGGGTCCTCGACGGTGAGCTCGCGCACGTGCGGCGACGCGATGTGGCTGGCGACGATGGCGGCGTAGAAGCGCGAGCCGTGGCCGCGTTTTTGGTACGGCGGGAGGATCAGGAATTGGGAGAGCCGCGTGCGTGCGAGGTCCGGGGTTTGCGTGTCGAAGAGGAAGTGGTCGTAGAGCGTGCAGTAGCCGATGAACACGGGCGAGGCGGCGGTGGTGTCGTAGAGGAAGAAGACGGTCCAGCGTGCGAGTGTCCATGGCTCGTCGTCGAGGTCCAGGAGGTTGCCGCCTTCGATGTAGAGCGGGACGAGGACCTGCATGTTGCGCACCAGCGCCGCGGAGCGCGCGTCCGTGAGTTTGCTGCGGAACAGGCTGAACGTGTGCCCGCGCAGCGTGTACGTGCTCACGACCTCGCCGGGGGGCACGAACGGCGTGCTGCGCGCCTGCAAGGTCTTCACAAAGTCCTCCTTCGTAGTCTTTAACGCTTCTACAGCACCCACCCATCAGCCCCCTATCCTTCGTCCTCTCCTCCTCACAGTAGGCAGGGGCAAATCAAACCTTCAGGCACAAACTCCCGCAGCGCCTCCTCCACGTCCTCGGCCTCGACATCGCCAATGCGGTCCAGCTTCTCGTCCCACGCGATGTGCACGCACGGCGCCATGTCGTCGGTCGCGAACAGCAGGTCCACGCGCAGCTCTTTGTAGCCGAAGATGCGCTCGGCTTCGCCGAAGATGCTGTAGGTGTAGGTCGGGTGGATGTTGGATGCGACGGCCTTGCCTGTGCCCGGGCTGTAGAGGCTCAGGGAGACGGCGTCGTTGGCGTCGATGGACCAGTCTTCGGGATCCATTTTGTGCGTGGTTTGCGTTGTGTATGTGTGTGTGTGTGTGTATGGAGGAAGGGGTGAGGCGGATAAAGAGGGTGGTGGTGCGTGGGAAGGACGGGAAGTTGTCGCGTCGCGTAGAATGGATTTAGGGGAGCGCTGACTGAATTTAAATTTAACGCGTAGGCTTGGGTCCTGGCAAATACAACTAGAATGTACAGTCGTTGAAGTAGTAATATTGTAAAAAGACAAATATTTACAATAGGTAAACTACATCCAGGCTTGAATATCTTTAGATCGGCAGTACATAATTGCTATTCCTATGAGCCAATGAGGTGCAGGCAAAGCTGCGAACATGTGGTATCACTCGGGCTTCCCATTTTGTCATTCTTCAACCCAATGCAATTCAAATTCGCCACTTCCATGATGATTAATTATTCTCCTAGTTCCTACTAAATACTCTCTAATGATTCTATATTAACTTAATCTTCCATCTAAACATCGGAAGAGGTATGTTCAAGCATCATCAATTACGTTTACATCTCGGCCGAAACCTCGACGGACATAGTCACACCCTAGCTATTACTGAGTGCATACGCTTAGAAAAAGCAATGTTTCTTCCCTAACAAAAGTATTTCACGGCTGGGTGAATTCAGGCACATATGCTGACATCTAGCAACACGTTTCCTGCGTGGTCAAATATGGCTGAAGTTAACCAACTCAAAGAAGTGAACACCAAGCAACTTCACCTTTCAACACTTCGCCAGCACTCTTGGTTTGATAGTATCCGAGTGCTGTAGCATGACTCCCGCAGTCTGTTTATGAAACATTGAGAAACATGTCGTGTCTACATACTTTTCTGTAAGGCCCAAGTACTAGCACTGTGAAACAAGTTGTATAGTAAGTAACTTGTGATTCACTTGTTTAGGCATGAGGCGAGGTTAGAGTTTGCCCTTTATCCCTATGTTTAGTGCATGGTCTTAAGACGAGTAGACACGGCATGTGAAATCATCGTCATACTCGATCTCCCCAGCATATCCGGATGGCATGCCTAATCATAGAAACCCCCTCACAAGGCCGAACATGACACAAACAAAGCCAACAAGACAGCTCAGCTGTTTTCAGCGGACCGAACGACATCTTTAGTTTGCGTTGAAGGATACATGTAAATTATTATGCTCGACAAGTAATATCGGATAAAATATATAGTCACGTGGAACAATATCGCCAGTTTGCCAACAAAAAACCGTCAAAAATCACAACCAAACATAACCCCAAGGTATCAATCAAGCAATTATCATAATCACCCAGAAGCCGTCCCAACACCCCACATGCCGTACTCATAAAACTCATAAAACGTCATAAAACGCCCAGTTGAACCCAAACATGATTTGACAATCCTAGTTCAAAGACCTTTTAAATGCCATGTTCCAAAAACTCCTCGCACACTGCCCACTCGACCAGATCCTGGGCACTTTCAAGCGTGACCTGCTTGCCGAAATTCTTCTTTCTGGGGTCGATCCGTTTGGCGACAGCTTCCAGTTGCTTGTAGCAGCTTTGCTCTCTCTCGGAGGCTGCGTATCTTCCACGAGCTGCCGGACGTGAGAGACCGCTCTTGTGGAGGAGAATGTTGGTGAGATAGTGCAGCCAGAATAGGTTTGTGCGAGGCGTGTAGACGTTCCAGTCGATCCACTCTTCGTTGACATCGACCAACCCAGATGCAACATGGTTGCGCATGAACCGATATATGTCGAATTGATAGTCTCCTACTTGCTGTTAGTCGCACAGTCTTGAATATTGATTGCATTGACATACCTTTTCCAGTAAATAAAGCTTGATCGTCAAGAGGCATGAATTCGTATGTGTAATCTTCATCATGTGTACCACACCAAGCCCTTGATAAAGTGTAATCGATCAACGCTACCTTGAGATTCGACTGCCCCTTGGAACTCTCATCCTCTAGCGAAAGCTTTCCGAGTATATCTTCTGGATTCTCTTCCTTGTCAATCTGCTCATGCTCTGTCCGCTTTATTACGATGTTTCCAAAGTGAAGATCCCGATGCTTCTCTGTGTTAGAATGTTTCGAACCTCGATATCAAGATGAAATTACCTCAAATTCCCGTTCCTTTTCACCTCTGGCCAGTGCCAATGCAACTTGCCAAAACACATCACAGGCTTCTTCCCATCCGTATAGCTCAGTGTGCTCAAGGTCACTGCCACCGTTTTCCAGCATTATGATTGCAAACAGTTGGTCGTTGTCATAGAAAATAGGACGTTCGTTTTCTGAGCCCCTTTCGTTCTCATAGATCTCCCATTCGGTGAGCAAAGCATCCGGAAACTGTCCCTTTGCAACGTATGCCCTAGTCTTGGTTAACTTGAAAGCACACTGAGTTTTTGAAATGAACATACCCTCTAAATCCAATAAACCCCTCAATCTCAGACATGATCTTCGTGATGCGGATCTCTTGGATGATACTTTCAATCTCACATTGCTCCTCTTTTCCAAATGGTATGACCTTCCATACAATAGTGTCGTTTGAACCGACTGGGCTTTGTAGAAATACCTCGCTGTATGATGCCTCACCAAGCTTGCGAATTTTGGAATCAATAAGAACAGCATTGACGTGGTCCTCGAAATCTATTATTTCAGAGACTGTACATAGATCCAATAGTTGATCTTCGGGTGTAAGATCTGGAACTGCTGATAGATCGGACAATTCAGAAGTTTCGGAGGTACCAGAGGCCGCTTTATCAGCGCTTGGATTTTCCGGCTCACTAGTCGCTGGTTCCTTCAGAGCATCTGGTTTGTCTAATTGCTCAAGAGACGAAAGTTCTACCCTTTTCTTTTCCCTAGTGTCATTTTGTCCTTTCTGGATGAGAATCTTAGGGGAAGGCAAAGATGGCTCTATTGTAACCTCAACTTTTGTCTCGAGAGGTTCGCTCTTTGTTTCCACCTTCACAATGATGGCTTCCTCTGTGTGGTCTTCCCAAACTTGTATCGAGTCATCTAGATTTACCGGTGGCTCCGTCGTCGCCTCATTCTTTAATGGGGATGTTCCACATTGAGAAATGGCCGAAGGTCGCTTTTTCAACCCCCGCTTTCTAGGCGGGGATTCTTTGTGCGAGCTAGGGGTATTCCGTTCGCCGAGTATGCTCCGAGGAGCAACTGTGGAATTGAAGCTTTCGGAAGGAGTCGCACTGGGGGTCTCCTTCGTCTTCGTTCGGGCCTTGTCAAGAGAAAGATCATTCTCTTTGTCAGAGCTCTCCTTAAGAGAGCTCGCCGATGACTCTGGCAGAGCTTCTTCCGCGATGACAATTTCCGAATCACTACATTCGGATAGGGCATTGTGATCTTCGGTGAGAGAAAGAGAATTCATGGTGTTGGCGATATCATCAAATGCCCCCTGAGGCTGCTTTGTGTCGACTATTTGCGGAGTCTTGTTGTCTTTGGCTTCCGTTTCTAAGGTCGAGTCTGAATCCGAGCCCGAATCTTCTATTGAATGATCCTTTCGATAGCTACTTCTATTTTTCGCATTCCCACTGGCAGAATTCCCAGTTTTTGCTTCGGTGGTCGGTCCAACATCAGCCCAGAGACTGCGTCCAAATATACCTGAGATATGGGTTCGCACTGCTTTTCCGTAGGTTTTCTGCCTTCCTGCAGGCTTTTTTGAGCCGTACATTGTTTTTCTTTGATGATGGTAGTTGATTGGTACGTTGCACACTGGACAATCGAAAATAAATGCTGTGTTTGTGGACGTTACTTTAAATGTCGTTGGCAGGGCAACGGTAGGAAACACTTTGAGCCTAAAAATAAGCCTTGCGTGCCTTGAGATCCATGCTTGTTGCGCCTGAGTGCCTGGCTGCTCGAGTGATTATTAGCAAAGGAGGCTCTTGAAAGCCCCCGCCTTCCCCTCCATCGTCCTCCTTCAAGGGTATTGTCCAGCTCCCTCCAGCACACTTAAACTTTCTATTATCACTTACAACCCTCCTCTATCCAACACTTCCTCACCACCAAAACAAACATCAATACAACTATTCATAATGGTTCGTGAAATATTCCAACATCTTCTGGAGATTCATTAAATGCTAGCCCCTCTTTTGAGGTCACTGCGATGGTCTTCATCAAGAATGGCATCGAACACAGCGCTAACAATATAACTAGGCTGATTCTCTTACCGAAGAACAAGTTTCTGAGTTCAAGGAGGCCTTCTCCCTGTTTGTAAGTTTATCCTTTCTGTTTGGGTTACCCCTCACTAGATACATTTGAGCTCCTTGCTGATAACCAATTTCTATGCTATCAGGACAAAGACGGCGATGGTTAGTTTAGTGATTTCATCCATATTCAGCAGATTAGCCTGCTGCATGTTGATTGCCCTAAAAGCCAATGGCCGGGGTCATCAAAATGCTATCTATGGATTCGTTTCTAACATCTTGATTTCAATCAGGACAAATCACCACCAAGGAGTTGGGCACTGTCATGAGAAGTTTGGGACAGAACCCTTCTGAATCTGAGCTGCAAGACATGATCAACGAGGTTGATGCTGACAACAATGGCACCATCGACTTTCCTGGTATGTTGATGTATTGCTTTATGTATCAAGCGCATCACTAATACGTTTCAGAATTTTTGACCATGATGGCCCGCAAGATGAAGGACACTGACAGTGAGGAGGAGATCCGGGGTAACCTCATTTCCTCCACTCATTAGATGGATACTAACTTCCAAATAGAGGCATTCAAGGTCTTTGACCGTGACAACAACGGATTCATCTCCGCTGCTGAGCTGCGACATGTCATGACTTCCATCGGCGAGAAATTGACCGATGATGAAGTTGATGAGATGATTAGGGAAGCTGATCAGGATGGCGATGGACGAATTGACTGTAGGTTTCAGTTTCTAAAATGTTTTGGACCCGCTGACAATTCGCTTCAGACAACGAGTTTGTCCAGCTTATGATGCAGAAATAGATATGATCTAGCTTTGCGGATCCTTGGATGGAGTGGTAGATTTTGAGCCTTGGGTAAACAAGCCACTTGATAGGGATGGAAACGGGCTTTCTTTAATAACACAGTTCATGTCACGACGATGATGTCTTTTTCTTGCTTTTCCTAGCGGTGGAACGTCTAATCACCGTGAATGAATTATGCGCTCTTTCATGTGCCCATTGCTTCGTTTTTAGGCAGCGGATTGGTCTTTGCGTTGATGTTCGTTTGCTTATGGTGTGTTTGGGTTAGTCTTGTGTTTGTGATTCCAAGATGTCTGTCGAGGCAAAAGAGCATCCTAATTGAGAAGTCGGATTTAAAAAATTAATGTGCCAGGGTGCCCGCCTGCTGTGATCCCTGAAAATAAGTAGCTAATAGTTTACTAAAAATCGTCCAGAGTGAAACATTATCGTGTATATACAAGTCCAATAAATGGATTTGAACACAACGAAGACAAGCGAATAGTGCAAAATGCAGATTTCCAATCAAGAAGATATAACTCCATAAAACCCCAAAACCGATGGCTCCATCGATTGATAGCCGACAAACAAAGGAAATAAGAATACAAGCTCTTCAGCTCTATGGAGGCAACCGCGTCCATTAAGCTGCGTGTAGACGATTTGGAGGTTCCACTCCCCACCTGATGTTATTTCATGGCATCACTGCTCTTCTCATTGTTCTGCCCTCTCCAAAACTCACCCCCCGAAGCTCCTCCATCCGTCCTTGCCCAGCTTCCCAGACCTGTTGCACCAATCTCATAACCCCTTTGTAATCTGACCGACAAACTTCCCACCTCGTTTTATCGACCAGCTCCCATTCTGCCTCTATCGTCCGTAGCTCCATGTCCATGCGTTTAACGCCATCCTGTGCGAGCACACACAGCCGCCGTAAATCGCGCTCGAATGCAACCAAACTCCGTCGCGAATGTGAAGAAAGGGTAGGTGAGACAACGGTCGAGGGTGTTAGGAGATGTAGTAACCTCCGCAGGTTTGCCGATACGCTGGGGATGTGATCTTGGATAACTTTCTCAAGGGCAAGAGCTGAGGGGGAGCTCGCTGAGGGTTGGGCGGAGACCGGTGTTGGCCTTCGGCGGCGTGAGGCAGCTTGGGGCATGTTTAGTCGGGTGATCAGAGAAGTGTTGAAGTTGCTGCGGTGTGCTATTGGTGGTGCTTGTGTTATTTAGTAGTCCTTGTGCTTATAATTATCGGCATAGCTAGGGGATTCGTAGGAGGTGCTAGAGCGAGCTTGAACTGTCGTCACTGGTGTGGTTGTTGCTGGATGGTGCTGATCTTAGCATCAACGTGATGGGCTCTTCCCGGCGCGGTTGTCACCATGCGGTAAGCCTGTTGCCTGCAGCTACCCCTAACCCTCCAGGATATAGCCATTCTTATGCAGCACGCGAATCAAAGTTCTCAACGTTCAGGAAGTGAGTCTCTCCATTAAGTAAATTTACTTACTCATACAGTTTTCATTATTGTTTTAAAAAAGGTCGCCCATTGAACCGAAACCAAAGCAAAAAGCCGCTTTCCAACCAAGCTCCCAAAAGAATGTGAGTGGAGATATAATACAAGAAGAGCTCAAAAACAAACAATGCTCACGCCATATGTATTTACATGTACCACTTATAGAGGCCCCCTACCTTTTACACGCAAAATATACGGGACTTATGAGAAACCAACCTGATGTCTCAACAAATTCTATATGCATATATGTCTAGCAATGAAATCAATGGATATGGCTATTTTGCAGCCACGGGTTTCTTTTCTTCCTCTTCCTCTTCAGGTTCTGGCTCTTCTGGAGTTTCGTTTTCGCCTTCCATGTTCTCTTCAGTTTCATTGGGGGGCCCATGGTGTAGTCGTGGTGGACTTTCTCCTCCATTAAGCTGCCATTCCATCAGACGAGTAAAAGCACCGTCCCTTGAGCTTAGTTCTCTGAAAGTTCCAGCCTCAGCGACTTTTCCGTCAATCCCAAGGACAATAATTCTGTCGCTTCGTTTGATCGTAGAAAGTCTATTATTGTTAGTTATGTAGACAGTGTGTTTGAAGTTTGGAGCCTTTACCTATGGGCAATAGATATTGTTGTTGAGCTTGAACGCATGAGTTTAGCGAGGGCTTCATTCACTGCAGTTTCACTCTCAGCGTCCAAAGCTGACGTTGCCTCGTCTAATATCAAAATATCAGGCTCCTTCACAAGTGCCCTAGCAATAGCAATGCGTTGTTTTTGTCCGCCAGAAAGCATCGCGCCGCGGGCACCGACAGGGGTTTCAAGTCCATCTGGGAAGTCGGAGATGAAGTTGCAGTTTGCTTTTCTTGCAGCTTCGATAATTTCCTGTCGAGTAGCATGGGGCTTTCCATAAGAGATATTCTCGGCAATAGTTCCCGAAAACAGCACCGGTTCCTGTGAAACAACACCCACTCGTCTACGCAAGCTCTTAAGATTGAAGGTTGAGATATCAACATCGTTAATCGTGATACTACCCCCCGTAGGATTGTAGAAGCGAAGAAGAAGTGAGGAGATGGTAGATTTTCCACCACCTGATGGGCCAACAATAGCAACATTGGTTCCTGGAGTAATTTCAAAATTTATATTATCAAAGATAGTAACGGCTGGTCGGGTTGGATAGCTGAAAGAGACATTATTGAACTTAATGACTCCACGGGCAGATGTAACAGGGGTACCGATTGTTGGGGATATTGTGGGCTTGCGGTCCTGCAACTCAAAGAGACGACTGGCAGCACCAACACCCTTCATGAGTTCTGAATAAAAACTTGATAGTCCAAACATGCTTGAACCAGCATACGCAGTGTACCTATCTCATTAGTCTAGAACTAGGTGCGAGGTAGGATGCATCTTACATCAAAAACGAAGTCAATTCACCAATAGATATAGCTCCAGATTTTACCAAGCTTCCACCAATGTATAAGATTGCAAGGATTGTCATGTTGCCAATTAGCCCGGTCTGGCCTGGGTTAGCTAATGGTTATAACTGGAGGATTCATACCAACTCACAGTGCTGAAGAAAGTAGCACTTATAAGAGCTTCTCGTCTTCCAAGTCCATATATCCTTCTAACACCCTTATTGTATCGGCCAACTTCCAATATTTCCCCAGCGAAAGCTTGACTAGTTCGAACATTACTTAGTCGCTCTTCAGCAACTTTTGTCAATGAACCAAGTGCACGTTGAATTTTGCGACTAAGATTACGGATCGTCCGTCCGTAAAAGAAAGCTGCAACTGCAATAGGCGGAAACATAAAAGCCATAACTGAAGTCAATTTGATGCTAACATATGCCATCAATCCTAATCCAGCAGTACCAGTGACCAAAGCTCTTAGACCGTCCGATAGATTCTGAGTAATACTCTTGCCAACGATGATTGTATCTGAGGATAGTCTAGAAATGAGATCCCCGACACGGTTTGCATCAAAGAATTCAGCATTCTGAACATAGGTCCGTCGAAATAGATTGGCGCGCAGACGAGCTACGATCCGCTCACCGACCAATCGCAACAAAATTATCCTGACATAGTTTGCTCCAGCACCACAACAGAGAATCTTGAAATCTCGTTAGTTGGGTCAATACACCCCAAAGATATCACTTACTGCTGCTAAACCTGTGTAAAATTGGGGCATGGTTAGGCCAAATAGCAGGTTGTCTCCGCCATCGGTTTTGGTGGCTACATCAAGAATCTTTCCGATTGAAAATCTAGTAGACTCAGCAACTGTCTCCACACACGCCTATCTACTCAAGAACACAAAACTCACGGTATGGACATAGTAATTGACGAACTAACTAACAAGAAAGCGAAAGCAGCTATATTATGATGGAGAGTTAGCCAATCACTAAAAATGTGACAATTCAAGTCTCTAAGTACCTCCAAGCCACCTAGCTTCTGGACGGGCGATTTTCAATAACCGTATTATTTCTGACCAGCCAGCTTTACCACTTGCTGCCGCTCCATCTTTATGGAGTCTGGCAGAAAGATTAATTTGCGCTGCCTTGGTCGCCTTCTCAGACCTCTCAAACCCTTGCGCTTGTGGTTCCTGAACCTTCACTATAGGTTCGCTCTTTCCTTGTACAGCATCGGTCACTTTTTGTTCCTGGGACAAAGCTGACTTAGAGAATGCCCGTTTTAACGAAGGTCCAAAGCTCTGCGATTGTCGAGCTGGGGAGAATGGCGCTAACAGCGGAACCGCAGGACTTGAAGTACAACTTTGTGGAAAACATAAGATCTTCTGTCCTTTTAGTGAGCTTTGTGATGATTGTCTATACGACCGCAGCGTGGTTGTTGGTCTGGGGAACGGTAGATGGTGGGCAAACGCCCGATGTAGAGGGGAGCCAATTGCCCTCATGACATTGACTTTCGGGTTGGCGGAAAGTTCCGCCTGGGACCGGACGAAGCTGAATATGCGCAACTGTCGAATAACTCCAGTGATAAAAAAAGGAACACAGCGATATCGCTGGGGGCGTCAAGCGTTATGCTCTGATAAATTGATTGTGGGGATTTCACGGGAATGAAAATTGCCTCCGAGGTCAAGGTGGGAGGGAGGCTCCGTGCCAAGGCGGAGATCATCTTCGTTACCACACAGCCGAGCTATCTATCGACCGAAGCCATTGCTGGTGATTGGAGCTTTGAGATGTGCTCAACATTAATTTCCCATTGTAGAGTAATCTCAAAATTAGAGACTCAATATTCGGCATAGTTTGATACTTTAAGTTTATCTGAGAAACACCACCTATTCCTAGGATAGTGAATGCTGTCCATGAGTGCAGCTTTAGGCAGTTGAGATGTGACTGAGAATCGCGATATTAAGCGTTGATCTACTGTGCACCAAAACGCTTTTCAAGCAATCAGGCAACACAGAAGAATGGATGAATGGTTGGCTGAGGGTTCGAGAACATTCACCTTGTTTCCCATCTTATGCGCCAAGCCGGCCATTGACAAGGTTATGATACGAGGTGCCCCTCCAGGCCATAGTTTGAGGATTCACCCCGCTGCCTCAGTTTACAAAACCACACTGAATCCCTTTTGAGTTCTTTAATACCTTCTCAAATAGCTTGTATAGCTAAATTTCGGAAATCTTTTTACAAACAACCATGGTTCTCGACTATTCAAAATGGGACAAGTGAGCAAAATTGTTCTTCCCCATTCTTGAGCTCATGTATTGACTGCAAGCAAGAATCGAATTGTCCGACGATTCGGATATCGAGGTTCACCGTGAGTACATCTCAACTATCAAACCGCCGTGGGGGGACCATAGGCCTTAATGATTTACTCTTGCGCTGACATCACTACAGCTAATGTTGATAAGCGGTCGTTCATAAATGCAAAGCGTCGTCAAATCCAGGAGACCCGTGCACAGCGGAAACAACAGATGGATTACTATAGGACGGAGATATCTATGAACACCCATCTTCTCAAGATGCTTGACTCGATACTGTCATATGTGGAATCGCATGCCTCCGGACCTATAGAAGAAGTTCTTATGCAATCCCTCATGATGGTCAGCGCACAGGATACCAAAGATGCCCCAACTCCTCCAAAAGGAACACCCTCATACGCCATGATGATGGCTCAACTAGTCGACACCGTCAAGAAAGAGGTGGATGATGAAAATAAGGCTGGTTCCACAGAGGCTATGTTAGCCAAGCTAAAAGACCACCGGAAAAAGCTTCATGAACAAACCTTAACAACTGGGAAAAAGCTTTCGGACCTTGAAGCTGAAGACAAAGCCAAGATCACAAGTGATGATCTCCATGAGGGGTTTTCGGCTGGCCATGTCAACAAGGATAAACCTGCTCCTGCGCCGACTAAGAAGAAGACTACCACTCAAAAAGTACAGGCTGTTGAGCAACTTAATGCCGGCTCGGTTAGTCCAACACCTGGAGACCAATCATTATCTTCGGGGGCGGAAGCAGATGTCGAGGAGGAAGAAGACGACGATGAAAATGATGGCGAGCAACACATTGAGCCCTCAGAATTAGGCAAGGCATTTTCTAAAATCAAAATCGGAGAATACCGAAAATGCATGCAATTCATTTCAGATAACCCAGCTGTTGTTGCCGAGAAAGAAACAGACGGACTTTTAATTGAGGCATTTAACTCGCAAATATCTGGAAAAGATGATTATGCCAGGCAGTGTGTGCACCAGGCGTTGCTTCTTCAGTATTGTCGCCAATTAGGTCGTGATGGCGTTGCATTATTTTTCAAACGGTATAGCCGAAATCCTTAGATCTGGCAAATGGGACTAATATCATTGTAGCATCACAACACCTAACCATCAGGCTCAGAAAGTCTTCCATGATGATGTCATGCAGACACACAATCGTATTCGTGAACGTGCTAAGGAGATTGCTTCAGAGCGAGAGAAGACAAGCAAAGGTGTTGAGCAGATACAACTTCATGCAGTTACACCTAATACGACTATAAACATCAACATACCACCGGAGGGTTCTGACGACCCTGAGGTGCAAGCAGCACGAGCAATATTCGAAACTTTCCCTCCTGGTCTGCGAAGAGCCCTCGAGAGCAGCAGCTTAGATGAGGTAAACTTAGTGCTTGGTAAGATGAGCGTTGAGGAGGCTGAAGAAATTGTTGGACAGTTGGGCGAGGTTAGTAGCAAATTGCACAGTTTAAAATTACATTTCAATAGAAACTAACATGGTTTCTCTATTAGGGTGGTATGCTTTCACTAGAATCACAGATACTTGATGCAACAACAGAGGACGGGCAGAAAATGCTTCACGAAATCGAGGAGCATGAACAGAAAGCAAGAGAAGTTGGCAGCGGCCATGAAACCGAGAGGCCAGAGCCAAAAGGAAAAGGCTCAGAAAAGGAACCCGAAAACGCTCTGGCCATGGAAGTGGACTAAGCCCATATAATACCGTATCAGTTTGTAGTTATTAAGAAAATGTACTCAGTCCTGATTGAAAACTGAAAGTGTTCATACTGTACTTTATCTCTGGTTCACATCGTACGATGCTTTAGGGGTTTTTGTTTTTCATTTTTATTATAAGCTTTGAAAATTGGACTAGGAATCAGTTGGCGTTTTGTGATGTGGGTTGGGGGGTAAAAACATATTCAAACATGGGAAATCACGCATTCTTGAGTGAGTCACAGTGAACTATCAATCAATGCTTATCACTCGACGGAAGCCTTAGCCGCCCTTTCCCTTTTTTTCCATCTTGTGACATGCATGACAGGCAGCAGCAGCAGTTTTCCTGGAATGCGGGGAACACACCTGCTGGTCAAACCCACCATAGTGCATGTCCCTAATCTCTCATTCTTTGAGGGCTGCCGGTTCATGCTCGTGCAATTGGTTGCGGACACAACAGCGCGCGGCACGTATCAGTGACACTCAACGTAGCGCACTGGGAGGTCACAAACGAAAATATAAAGTTTAAAATTCCATTTTTTGCGTAGGCGACGGGTATATTCCGTTTTAATTTTGGGCATGCTGTGACGTAGTACGAGTATTGAAATGCTCTGAGTCGTAGCTACACTTTGTGTAATTCACTGAGTGCAAGGAGCGATGGGGGTTTGGCTAGTAGGACTGATATTATATCGTGCCGATACTCAGACTTGGTGGACTGAAGATGTGGCCAACTGTTCAGCGGAATGGCAGGGTGGCCGGCCGTTGATAAACTGCTCTACATTTCACAAGGTGACCACAGAAGCCATGTTCCAACGGTGCACAAAGCTGGCCGCCAACCGGGTCTTTCGCGCGGTTGCCACAGTCACGCGTCGGGGGTTACAGCTATATGTTAGGAGAGTTTTTGCTTGTTTATTTTGTTTGAATATACTGTACATAGTCTACATGGGAAGCTTGTGAACGCGTCGTCGATGCCACAAAAACGAAAAAAAAGGCAACCGCTGATCAATGTGCCGTGCAAAAACAAATGCCCCTTGCCAGAATCCACCCGCTACTGCGCATGCGGCTATGGGGTCGAGAATGGGCTCATTGATAGCCATGTGCAGGCCATCCTGGGCATTGGTGATCTTCAATCCCATGCACATTCTCGCCTTGCGAGCTTACAAGGTGGAGACAATTATTTTGGGTTTGGATTTGAGCTTCAACTTTGGAATTCTGGCCATGCACAGTGTGTAAGATTGCATGGTTGTGTCAAACATGTTGGTGCAACGTTAGCACCGACAATCACTCGGTTCTGGATTTAAGCTTGAAGAGCTTTTCCTGTCACAAATCTTTATCTGTCTGAACACACTTGCTCCTGTAACTAACTCGCAAAAGCCCAACAACCATCCTCTCTCCTCCTGTGCCTAACTGTAACTCTCTCTCTTGAAATAGTTTGCTCCTCCTCCTCCTGACGTGTTCATAACTCCACAGATTTCCTTGAGTGTGGCTCGCCAGTATGTCGTCTTCTATTGAACCTATTTTTCGGATACGCTCTTCTTAAGGGGTAGAGCACGTTTATTCCAGATTAAAGATGGTGATTACGTTTAAGAATAATCTAGATACACATTAATTATGTACCAACAGACTCTTGAGCTCCTCTTATACGAGTGGATGGCCATGATGCACGTGCCCGTCACTCGTTTACAAATCGGGAGCATTCAATGGATGTGAGCTACACCTCGACATGGGTTCATTAAGCAGATTACTTAGATAATTTTATTGATTCTGGATCTTAGTCTACTATATGCGCTTGAGCACGTCGAGTGAAGGATTCAAGATTTGCACAAGAAATCACACCAAAGCCTATTGAGATTGAGATTGACAGTCTCAAAAAACAAATGACATTTTTTGTGTGGATATATAAAATTTGCACTCTCTGTCTCGGCCGCACTACAAACTGGCCGGAGGAACCTGGACATACCCGCCCTCCATCACCACCACCGCCTCGCCCTCCAGCGTCACAGCCTCGACCTTTCCGTCCTCGATTGTAACGCCAACATCAATAACACTCCTCCGTCCCATCTCTACGCCCTGCACAATACGATACTTCTTCTCCCCCTCTTCACCCGTCTCACTCGCCAAGTAGCTTCCCAGCGCACTCGCCGCGCTCCCCGTCGCCGGGTCCTCAACGCCACTAAACATCCTAGTCCTGACCACCGTCCTCCCGTCCTCCTCTGCGCCGGGTAGACAGAATGCATACACGCCCACAAACCCCGCCGCCCACTGCGCCCCCTCACCCAGCGCCTGTAGGTACTCCGCAGGCAGCGTGTTCCGCTCCGCGTACGCCGCCATGCGTGCCAGCGCCGCCTCGTCGCGGACTTGCAGCAGCACAAACGTCATCCCCTTGACAACGCTCACCACCGCGTCGGCATCGGGGCGCACCCAGTCATCGCCTGCCAGCCGCTTCTGGCCCGACCGCGCAGTCGGGTGCAGCAGCGGCGGGTGCGCGCGGAAGTCGACCGGGACCTGCACGCGCGCCCTGCTGCGGCCGGTGGATTCAATTGGGATGGCGCCGGCTTTGGTGAGCAGCATCGGGTGGTCTGCGAGCTGACCGAGGCCGCTGGCTTGTGAGAGCAGGTAGACGGCGGTGCCGACTGTTGGGTGCCCCGCGAACGGGAGCTCGGCGGTGCGTGTGAAGATGTCGATGCTGAGGATGTTGGCGGTGTCGCTCGCGGGCTCGTGCAGGAACACGGTCTCGGAGAGATTGAATTCGCGCGCGATCAGCTGTTTTTGCGTTTGCGTGAGGCGCACGCAGGGTGGGACGTGGACTATGGCCAAAGGGTTGCCGAGAAAGGGCGTAGACGTGAAGACGCCCAGAGTGCTGAATTTGAGCTTGAGGGGTGCTGCCATAGTGGGTAATTGCAGTATTCGGTGGGTGTAGGATTCGATTGCGGAGCTGTTGAAGGTCGTAGATGGTGGGAGAGCTTTGTGATGTTTGCGCCGTGAGTCAGAAGTGCCCGAGCTCGTGGTCCTCCGGAGACGTCCGGGTCTCCGGTCCGGACGGAGAGCGGGGTTCTCGGAGTTCGCCTCAGGACATGTCCGCGGGTTGTATGTACTCGTACTCGTGCATGCTGCAACTGAACGCCGTTATTGTCTGACTCATGGAAATGCAATTACGAATACACAAAATTTTGTAATTGTAGAAAAGAAGATTCGATGTCCATCAGCACACATACATATCCACACAGAACTGTCATTCGGTTTTTGAGACTGTGGCAAGCTCAATCGGCATTGGCGTGGCTTCTTGTGCAAATCAAGAATCTCGTCCATTTCCTCCACTGAGAATTCGGATCCCATACATACACATCTGGAAGAAAAGCAAAACTACACATATACCTCCAACAGATCAAGTTCTTGATCTCACGCAATATATGATTATGTTGTTAATGATCGTACATACATGTTTAGAACCCATTTCGAATTGTTATTATCTTTCACTATAAAGTACCCCTCATCTGCGCCGCGTCCCGCACATTGTAGACCGCGGCGCGCACCCGCAACGCCACTCACAACATCCACAACGCCTCGCTGTCCCCCTTCTCGTCCGCCACTCAGCGCACGCACCCAGCAGCCCGCCCGGCGCTGTCGTCGTCGTATGGGCAGGTAGCTAGATGTTCCAGCAAACCAAAAGCGAGTCAGCTTTCTTTGCCATTCCGGCGGCGGCGAATGAGGGGGTCGTAGTAGTACTCGTCGTGAGTTGTGTATGAAGCTGTGGTTGTGGGGATGATGTGTGGCATGGTGGATGGCATGATGGATGGATATATGCATGCGAGGGGGTGGGTGGTTCGATGGGTGTGGTGTTTAATGATGGTGGAAGTGGGAGGTCGTTCTATGGTGGGTTGAACTAGGCGGGGCCATGGGACAGGTGTATGCCCCGGCGGTTCACGTGTAATGGTTCGGTCGCTCGAGCCGGTTGTTCGCTTGTTATTCAAGTAGTCAATGGACGGCACTCGAAGCATTTCACTGGCGAAGGGTAAATTGGGGGGTTTTGATGCACTTGAGACGTTCTGGGTACGAGTGTTTGGGTCATTGGTGGACGGCGTTTTCTGGATTGGGTTCGCCCGTAACGTTCGGTTGGAGTTGGAGAAATGATGTTCCTACACCTGTTAGAATGGGCGCTGACATTGGGACCCATGTATTCGCCAGAAGAGACTTTGTGGGGTTTCGTTATTGTCATAGACTAAATCGAGTGAGGGGACGTGCAGATGTCATGATAGATTTCTGGTCACAGTGTCCGGAATCATGAATAGACCCCAGTTGGTGACCATTCAAGATTACATGTACCTAGCACCTACTGTAATTGTTGATTTCATCACAGAGCGGAACCCATCATAGATGGAAAAACATGGATAGTCTACGCAAAAATTCTCAATATCGATCGCTCATTGCATCCCTCATCCATTTCCACCCCAAAAAAAACCACCCCTAATTCCTCACCTCCACCACAGCCGCATCCCCCCGCTTCCCACCCTGGGTCCACTCCAGCGGCCGTACCTTCATATACTGATCCACCATCTCCTCCGTAACCCCCTTGCGGCGCGTCTGAAAGCCGACCACAAACTCCTGCAGCACCGCGATCGCCTTCGCCTTGAGCTCGCCGGTGAGCATCTCGCCAGCCGCGTACGCGCGGCGGATCTCGTCCAGCTCCGCGTCGTCCTCGAGGAAGAACGTCATGTACTGGTACGACACGTCGACGTCCGGATTGCCGCCCAGGCGCCGCTGCTCCTCGGCCGTGTCGCGGCCGCCCGAGAAGGCGTATTTGTTGATTTTCTTCTTGCTGCGGGGGTGTTAATGATAATGATACTGTGACGGGGGAGTGCCGAGGGGGGGGGGGGGGGGTACATTTGGTTCGGCGTGTCGTTCATGAAGATGGCCGAAGTGTCGATGGACGCGCTCATCTTGCTGCCCGGGCCGCCGAGGGCGGGGAAGAACTGCGCGTGGATGAGCGCCGGCTTCTGGTACTTCAGCCGCTGCGCCACGTCGCGGCACATGCGGAAGTACGGGTCCTGGTCGATGGCGCACGGGATCAGCGACGGGATGTCGCGCACCTTTGCGGCCGTGCCGAAGATGTGCGGGAACGTGGTGGCGAACGCGGTGCTGGCCTGCACTGCGGCGAAGTGCAGCTTTCCGACGTTGTCCCTGCTGGTGTTAGACGCAACAGAGGAGGAGGAAGGGGGGCAGCAGGAGAGGGGGAAGCAGGAGAGGGGAGAGGCAGAGGGCGCCCGTACAGGTCTGTGAAGCCAAACGCGCTCTTGCTCTGGTTCGCCGTGATGCAGCGCGAGACCTTGACCACGTTCTCATAGAACGCGCCGCCCATGTAGTCAAAGTCGGAGAAGATGAACGTCTTCTTCACATCAAAGCCAACCGCAATAATATCCGCCGCATTGCGCCTTGTAAACGCCTTCACATCCGGCACGGTCAGGTTCTGCTTGAACAAAAACTTCTCATCATCCGTCAGCATGATCACCAGCGGCACGTCAAACACGTCCTGCAGCCACTTGGTGAACATGAACGGGATCATGTGGCCGAGGTGCATGCTGTCGCTGCTGGGGCCGCGGCCGGTGTACAGGAAGAACGGCTTGCCCGCCTCGTGGCGGTCGAGGATGCGCTCCAGGTCGCGGTGCGAGAAGAACATGCCGCGCCGCAGCAGGATGTGCGCGCGGTGCCCCGTCACCGCCTCGAAGCGCGCCAGCAGCTCGGGCGAGATGCGCTTGGTGCCGAAGTCGCGCAGCAGGCGCTCGTAGTCGATCGCTTGCACCTTGCCGTCGACGATCGCGCCCTCGACCTCCCAGGGTGTGATGTTTTGTGCGCCTGATGGTTTGGCGTTTTCGCCCGCGGGGACCTCTGATGTGAGGGTTTTGGGGAGCGCGGCGGGCTCGAGGGCGGGGGGCTGCGGATCGGCGGGGGAGGCCATGGCGGAGGTTGGTGGGTGCGGATATGTGGTGCGTGGGCCGGTGACTTAAGTAGGATTGCAAGTGGCCCTGTCAGTACGGTGGTCGTGATTGACTCAGAGCAGTGTTTGCGGCAAACTCAAACTCAGCAGGGTTGCGGGTACTAACCGGATGTCAATTTGTCTCTGGCAATCTTTCGCAAACAGTAACGAAGGCAGGAGGGAAGGAGAGAATCGTGAGTCGTGAAGCAGGTCCGGGGGTGTGGCTATATCGGCCGTTAATTTCTGGCTAAAGGCGGGGCACGAGATGCGGCTTGAGGTGGGGTGCAACCAACCACCCTCCCCTGCAGCGCTGCTCGGCAACTAGAACACAGCACTCAAAATCACTCGAACGTTGGGATTACACGGCTTTGTTCATTTCACAATGGCACACGCAACGTTACTTTTTGTGTTTGGTAGGACTAGAAAGTCCAGCCCCGAAAGGCTATGCCTTGTATTGAAAGCAGCGCATACCAGCCCAGAGAAGCAACAAGAAAACCCTAGTAATACAGCCAGAGGGAATGATGGTGCAACGAAGGCTGTGGAGTCTTCAGAGCACAATCAAGCCCAAGAGAAGCGAAAAAAAACACCTGGAAAAAAATGACCCAGCCTGTGCCCCATAGTACTCCCCAAGCGCGCCAGCAAGGAATAACAAAAGAAACCGAACGAAGATGAGAGGTATGAAGAAAGAACAAGAAGAAGAAAAACAGAACCGTGAAAGTTGATTCCCATCAAAGTGCAGGTAAAAAAGCAAGGCCCAACTGGACAGGCCGCATCATCAACAAACTTTTTACGTGACTTCGCAAAAGCAACCCATGCGGAAACCAAACCGCCCAAACCGAGTTCTATATGAATTTGCAAAGGACCCCAGAGAAACACCAGACGCATTCCAGCGCCGAACGCCGAGTTGGTCCATCCGTTGGCCGTCAACTTTGTAGATTCTAAAACGAGTCTTCATCTTTAACCTTCTTTGTCCGCGGCTTCTTGGCCTTCTTGACAGGACGCTCGGCGACCGCGCCGTCCTCGGAGTCTCCATTGGAGTGAACAGCGTTCTCCGAAGCGACCGGGATGTCGGGGACCTTCTCGATGATGTCGGCGAGGAAGTCGAACTGTTCCTCATGGACGATGGCTTGCTTGAGATGGCCGGCCGTGACGCGTTTGCTGTTGCGTTGACGAGCTTGCTCCGATGCCTTGTCGCAGAGGGCAATCATGAACAGCTCCAGAGCCTTTGAGACGACGACGGGTGTAACCTGGAACAAGCAAAAAAACAACAGTCAGCTTATAGTTCATGGATGTATAGTAAGAGAGAGGTGTTTGGGGACAAAGCGTCAAGCTAGGACGTACCTGTGCAACTTTTCCGACGTCCTCGTCTGCCTGCATGATCCGCTTGATCCTGGCGACGGGAAATTTGGTCTTGATGTTGACCACACGAGGGGCTGTGGATGAGGAACACGAAGGTCCCAAGTCAGGGTTGACCGAGTCGGACATGCCAGAATGGATGTCGTAGTCTGAAGTGGGTTGGGGAGCGGGAGCGGACTGCTGCTTGCTTCGACGCGTGCGTTTAGGCTTCTGTTCAACGACGGCCACCATTGGTGCGACTGCCACCGGCACTGCGACTGGTACTGGTATAAGCTCAGGTGCAGCTGCGGGTAGTGCTGGTGGCAGCGGCGGCGGGGAGTAATCTGTATATGCGTTTGCCATGGGTAGGGGGATCGGCGGGCCTATCGGATCGTAGAGGGCTGCGACCGGGGATGGGTTCAGCTGGTGGTGGAGCGCCTGCTGTTGTTGGTGGTGTGGCGTAGGCTGTGGATGAGCAAAGTCTGCATGGTACGCCGCCTGGGAAGACGCGTGCACGGGGTCGTAAGGGGGGGCGTTGTAGTAATCAGCCATTGTATTGTGTGTATGTAATAATTGCGAGTAGCGCCAGACGACAACGCAGCCGGAATTAGGATTACTAAGAGAAACCACAGGTAAGAAAAAATAATTGCTGAGGTGGGGTAGTTTTGGGCGAGGTGGGGGGCCCAGATAAGCCGGATGTGGGTCTTTTAAGGGTAATTTCTGCGCTGTGAGGGGGGGGCGAGGAAGCGAGCAAGTTAAGGACTCAACGCGGATTTCAGTCGGGGAGCAGGCATACCTTTTATGGTCGCATCAGTCGCAGCGTCAGCGAGTCAAAGCGAGGATCCGTTGCTTCAACTTGCCTTCCCCTTGCCCTTAGCGTGTCATCCTGGTCCAAAACTGCAGCTGCTAGCCCCAAAGCGGAGCCCCCCGACTGCCTTCTGTGATGCCTTTCTATTTTACCCAGCAGCGGGCCCCTCGTTGCCAATGCGCCTCTAGCAACAAGTGGCTCTGCTCACTCTCCTCGACTCGCGCCCTTCTCTCCTTCCTTTCTTCCTTCCTTCTCTCAACAACAGTCGCCCGCCAGACATCGCTAAAGTGTCTGGCATCGACGGTTTTTGTTTTGAATGATGAACAACGAGCACTAGAGCCCCCTCCGCCGTCCTATTCGTCGCTTCGTCTACGCGCCGTCCCCCCCCTTCCTTGTCCTGGTCATGCCGTAGAACCCGCTCCTCCTTTGTTGTGTTGAGATCTGTGGTTCTCGCAGGGCTGGGCTCCGGGATTGGGGGGATGACGATAGGCTGATGGGTATTTCGGTGGCCTCGCACTGGGAGGCGGTGACGGTCATAACTTGATCTAATCTGACAAAATCACAAAATCCGTCGAACGAGCAAATGCAAAATGTTCCGCCGTGCATGGCTGGCATCACTGGTTGTCTTTTCCCGGTACAGAGCAGATGGGTGACCACTGGAGTGGAGTGGCACAGAGCGGTAAAGCAACAAAGGTTTGTTTTCTGGCTCTGGCTATCGTAAATAGCGTTCAGCGAGTCAAAAGCAAACCCGTGAAATGGCAGCGATAACCCGCAGCTAGCGGGCCAACTTATCGGCCTCTCTGCCCCCCTGGGCGCAGAAAAAAAAAGTAAAATCCGCTCTGATTGAATACCACCAAAGGCCCCCGTTCCAGAACCCGGCGCTCGTGTTCTCTGGAACTCTGACCAGCCCGTCGCGTTGGATCAAATCGAAACGTCAAGTCGTCATCCATCGCTACATGTGATACATGCTACGCAGTGCACTAGGGTAGGGCCATGAGTTTTCTTTTTGCGCCCTTCCCTTCGGTACCGGTTGCCAGCTCCTCGTCGGACCGCCCACTGTCCGGGTAATTCCTCTGGACGCAGGGGAGGATCACCCCACATGGCACATTCTTGGAAACCGTCAAATGAGAGGCGTAACTCTGCAGCTATTTTTGAGCAGACGGTGGTTTGGCGAATCCCATCATGCACTTGGGGCATGCGCCAAGGATCTCACTGAGGGACAGGACGACGACGAGAAGGATGCCTCAGGCTACATAGAAAGTGTTTTTTGATTTTTTTATGTTTTAAATCAGTTCTTTTTGTGACCGTAACTACAGGCCAGGGAAACCACATTCGTACATGGAGCTATATACGGAGTAGGCTATGGCAATAAAACCTCATTATCCCCTTGGCGCCAGAAAATATTGCTACACACAAATAAAAATAATTTAAAAGGGACAAATAATTGAATTTTGCTAAGCTCTCTCGAGTGGCGGAAACATTAGGGAGAGAGTTTATTTACTTATAGGTTTGATTGAAGTATATAGGCGTAGCATAAACTGTCTATTAATAGGCAATTTTTGTACCTTTTTGGATTGCACAATCTTACATGTTTGCCTGAGTAACGGCAGTAACAACTTTCATGAATGGAAAGCCTGCTTTGGAACAGTTTGTTACCTAGCAACACAGAGGGAAGCTACACAAGTATGTACTTCGATACGCAACTTGTGTATATGAAAACCGCAAGCTTCCTCTGCGTAAGTAATTCATCTTCTGTGCGTGGTGTGTGTGTGTGTGTGTGTGCGGAGTGAACGACCGTCAACACACCTACATATTCCCTTCCATTCCAGTCTTGACCTCATGCCCGTGCCCCAAACCCGCCAACGATTCCATATTCCACTCGCTTCCATGGCATATGCATGCACACGCGCCCATCCCGTTCCCCGTTCCAACCTGCAGAACAGCATGCGTGCGTGCCCCTCCCCCTTACGTGTAATAAAAGCCAGCGACCCCGTTCCTGATCGGCCCGAAGACGGCACATGTTTCACAGCACGGAGCGGGTGTCGGACAGATTTGCACCCGTGGTGCCCCGGTGGCCCGGTTTATTTATACAATACCAGACGGCCGGCGAGATCTGTTGATGCAAGGGTATCGCGTCGACGTGGTTGCTGGTTGCCTACTACCTGGTTTGGCTGGGAGACCAGCCCCGATGGGGGGCGTGAGGGACATGACGCAGGGAGCTAAGTCGATAATGGGGATCTTTTGCATTTGCAGAGATGCATATCGAATGGAAAGCCAACGTCCGAAGTTTGTTCTTCCAGAAGTAATATGTTCCTGGCTAACCCAAACTGTGTTGTATTGGGCGGTTGAGGCAACCTTGAACGGAAATCTAATTGCACGGCCGTTGGTCTGTGTTCAATGTTATGATTGTGTTCTATTTGTAACGCGTGGATTTGTTTGGTAGCAAACTCAGGCTTACATAGGCGTGGGTAATGTGGTTATATAACTGCATTGCAACGAGTGAGAGCTCTTGACACAACATTGGTTATATTAGTGTGCATCTTTTGCTAGTGCGTGTTATGATAAGCACGAGGTTTTACCAACAGCACACTAATCTATATAAGAGTGCTATTATTGCAGGTGATTGCCTATTGTATTTACGACTGGCTTTACCCCGCATCTCCAGTTGTACAAAGAATATTCCCATGCATGAGTTGAGCTAGTCGGTGGTTGGAAACGTTATCAACTTGGTACCACGCCATTGAACTTACATAAACCGTAGTTTAGTAACTCTTAAATTAATCCTTCTCCAGAGTCTCGAATTAACGCCAGTAATCTCCAGGATAACAGAGCTGACTTCAACAAGGTGCCATTAACACAGTAAGCGCGAGTGATATTCTATGAACGACTATATAAAGCTGATTTTGGTTGGACCAGAGGGTAAAACATATATGCGCATTAGCATTGGAAAGCTATTCCTTGCTTCTCAGTTGTAACGTTGCCACCGCCTGCAGAGAACCCTGTGCCATCGCTTTGTATTTGTACTAGACCCGGCCGGATCGCATCTTTATTCTTTTTCGACGGCTTCTTCTTATCCGTCAGGTCCGCTTCGCACACGTAGCAACGCACTGTTTTATCGCTTGTGTCGTGTGGGTCGTCCGAAGGTGTCATAAACTTGTCTGCGCAAGGCTTGCAAACTACATGGCCACAAGGTTTCGCCACTGCGTTCACCGGCATGTGAGCATACAAATTCACGGCAAAATAGTAGGGTTGGGCTTACTCATGGCTTTTATTGAATTACTCAATCCCTTCTTGCAAGCTGGGCAGATGCGCTGCGGCTCGCCGTATTTTGTCTTCTCATCCTTCTCCTCGGTGAATTTTACCCTGACCAAGCTCTTCAGACCGTAGTTGTGCATATGGTTCTTCTCGGACGCCGGACACACCGGCTTGAGCTTTGGTGGCTTCTTGACGACATCAGCGGCTGCGACTGAAGGTGTGAGACTGGGCACCCAGAACGATGGGAGCTTGGTGGATGCGGCAGCGCTCTTTTCTTCTGTCAGTGCTGTCCGCGCTTTCTGTCGTTCCTCCCGTGCCAGCCGCATCAGTTCATCCTCATCTAACTCAAACTTCCGCTTCTTGTTTTCGCGCTCGGTTTTGTCATCACCCCCTTCTTCCTCGATCAACAGCTTCCCGTTCTCGCGACCCACCACCTTCTGTCGCACCCCCTGCCGTGAATTCCTAATTTCAAGGCCCATCTGGAGTAGCTCGAAGTCTTGTACGGTTCGTTGTTTGGCTTCCTCTTCGTCGCGCGCTGCGTCCTCTTCCTCCTCCTTTAGTTGCCGGTCGAGCTCAGCTTGCATGCGCTCGATCTCCTTGTGCTGCGAGAGCAGGTTTTCGATGGCGCATTCGTTACAGAAGAGGTCACCATTGGGACACGCTACGGGGTCCCGTGCGCGCATGAGACATAGGTTGCAGGCATCGAAGGACTTGAAGGAATCGCGCGTTAGACGGGTTCGCTGCTTGCCATAATCGCCCTTGAGAAGTGAGCGTTCGTAGGATCTAGAGAGATATCCGATTAGTCATAGATTAGCTATAAGAGACTCTGTACACACGTAAAGAAGGCGAGAGAAGTGTTTCGTTTAGAGTGGGACATGATGATACTCTTGATGCCTAGAGTGTTGAGGCTGTATGGTCGCGATCTTGTCCTCGAGTGTGGCCCTGAAACCTAAGCCCTAGTCCCTTGTGTTGCTAGGGAAACGGCTGAGTTTCTGATTGGTACTAGTAAACACACGTATTCGCAGGAGAGAGCCTACTAGTAAACATCAACGAATCTCTCTTGCCTCCGGTGTTACTTTATCCGTCCCGTCAGGCTGGAAGTTAGGTTGTTTTGGGGACTGACTACTATTTGGTTGCTTACTGTTCCGCCAAACTTCATTGTCATTCAAATTGCTTCCCGACCACACTTGCATTTTCACCTCTACTAGGACTAACCAGCAACACCTCCTGCACCATTCCACTCTATCACCGAACCAGCACTACCACAACGTTCCCTGCATTAGACCATCTTGCATACCCTTTGTGCCTATTACTTCACGACTGAAGCACACTCCCGTCATCACTGCCGAGCATGGCTGGCGAACGACCGGTTGGTCCCACTACTGGAAACAATTCTTTATCTCCACAAGCCGCAGCTAATGAGAGATTAAAGATGTTGCACTCTGCACTCCCGCGACCACCATCTAGGGGAATTCCTACACCAGGCGGCCAGCCTTTGAACCAAGTTGCTGTGCCGAACCTCGATTCTCAAATGATGCCACCTCCTTCCAAAGCCTTGACGGCAACCCTCAGGAAGAACACAAAGTCACACGGAAATCTATCCAGTGCCATCAGTCCGCCTCCCCCTCTGAAACGTGAATCGGCTGGTTCGAGGGCCTCGTCTACCGGCGATGTCCCTCATCGAGACCGATTGCAGCTGTCCCCCACTCTACCATGGAAACATACTAAGTATTCGATAGATACTGGGCAGGCACAACGTGTAACCCTCGTCGAACGCATGGGAAATCTTCCGGGCAAGAAGAAGCAACCTACTTCTGCGGGATTATCGAGGTCAGGGACCTTGACTAACAAGCAGCCGGGCATGTCGAGAAGTGTAGGATCAAGGCCGGCGAGTAGTCTTGGAATCTCACGAGCAGATGAGATTCAGCCAATATCCAGGCCACCATGCAGGCCTGAGAGTGCCCAGAGCTCACATGGAGATTCCGAGGATTCCCCCGATGATATTCGGTCGAAGTTCAAGTTACCGAAACGACAGGGTAAGTTATCCCCGATGTAATATTTCTATTTTCAGATATATTTGCTAAACAATCCGCAGGTTGGGATACGACCAATAAACTCAAGGATCACGAGGTTATGTTGCAGCAGGTATTGATTGAGCTTCAAACTAATCGAGACGAGACGAGGGCGATGAGAGCTGAGTCGGAAGCTGTACGGTCAAGAGGTGACCACTACCCCGCAATCTCCTTGTTTTTACTGGTGGCTCATAAAATCTAGCTATCCAATTGGAAACAACCAAAGTTCAACTAGAGACACAGGTAACGCATACAAGCGTAGAACTAGAAGCATTCCGCAAAAAGGCTGCGGAGTTGGAACGTGCCTTGGAAGATGAGAAGAGGGAGCGACGCATAGAGAAAGAAGACTCTGCTCGAAGATTACGAGATGAAACAGATGACTTGCGGCGACGGCAGCGAGACGAGGTCGAGAACCTCCACAAGGCACATCGAGAAAAGATGGATATGCTGGAACGGAAGCTGAGACATGAAGTAATGGAGGAGAAGAGTAACCGGACGAGGGAAGTGCAAGAATTGAAAAGCCAGGCTATTATGGAGAAACAACGGCTGGAAATGCAAATGGATGGAAGCGGACGGGAGGCCAGAAGCTTGAAGATGGAACTTGATGCGCGGAACGCCGACCTGGAGAGGGAGAAGAAGTTAAGCAATGACTTGCGGGACAAGATATCTGAACAAGAGACCAATTCGCTTACCATGGAATCATCGACACGCGCACTCAAAGCTCGCATAGAGGAACTCGAGAACAAGGGACAATCGCAAATGCAAGACTACAATGCTCTGGAGCGGAAGCTTCAAGAGGCCCTTGAAAAGAACGAGCTGGTAGAGGAGAAGCTCCGCAACGAGGAAATCATTCGTCGGAAGCTTCACAATCAAGTCCAGGAACTCAAAGGAAACATCCGTGTATTCTGTCGTGTCAGACCTACGCTTCCGCATGAATCCGATAATGCTGCTGATATCAAATTTCCGGATGCCGCCATGGAGGGCAAGGAGATTGAGGTTGTTGGAGCACCAGAGAAGACAGCCATGGGAAATGCGCCACCCAAGCTTCACCCATTCGCTTTCGACAAAGTGTTTGGACCCAAGGATCAGAATGCACAAATTTTCGAGGAGATCTCCCAGCTCGTACAAAGTGCATTGGATGGTTACAATGTTTGTATTTTCTGCTATGGCCAGACCGGATCTGGAAAGACGTGAGTTGAATTGGTTCTAGCGTTGTGAATGTTTTTAACAAGGGCAGGTTTACTATGACATCAGCAGATGGTATGATTCCCCGGGCGGTCCACCAAATCTACGAAACTGCGAAAGGCCTAGAGGAGAAAGGCTGGAAGTATACGATGGAAGGAAACTTTGTGGAAGTCTACAATGAAAATATCAACGACCTTTTGGGCAAAGCCGACGATATTGACAAGAAGAAGCACGAAATCCGCCACGACCCCAAGGAAGGCAAGACTACAATCACAGACGTTGAGACAGTGATACTAGACACACCCTCCCAAGTTGATACTATTCTGAGTCGCGCATCTAAGACCAGATCCGTTGCCGCTACCAAGGCCAACGAGCGTTCTTCGCGATCACACTCAGTCTTCATTCTCAAGCTCATCGGAGTTAACTCTGTCACTGGTCAACGCAGCGAAGGCACTTTGAACTTGGTTGATTTGGCAGGTAGTGAAAGGTTGTCACACAGTCAGAGTACTGGTGAGCGACTGAAGGAGACCCAGAGCATCAACAGAAGTTTGAGTTGCCTGGGCGATGTTATTGCAGCTTTGGGAAGTGGAAAGGAGGGTGCTCATATCCCTTACAGAAACTCCAAGGTCAGCTATAACAAGTTTATTACATTGAAAACACTGCTAACCTATGCAACAGCTCACATATCTTCTCCAATACTCCCTCGGTGGAAACAGCAAGTGCCTCATGTTTGTCATGGTATCGCCAATGGTTGCACATCTGAGCGAATCTTTGACATCGCTGAAGTTTGCAACTAAGGTCAACAACACCACAATTGGAACTGCAAAGAAAGTGATCAAATCTAGTTAGTAACTAGGGGTAATTTCGATCGGTTATTTTATGTTTTTATTGCGGATACCATGTTGTAGATGGAGGGATCAATCAGATGGGGGTTTTTGCTGGACGGACGGAGTCTTTCTTTTTGTGGGTTTCATCTAATATAGCGGGATACAGCTGGCAAGATTATGGTTTTCTTCTCATGTTGATTTTGTAGGGTGTGGCGGGGTTTCGTGTTTATATCTTATCTTTCAAAGGGTCCATCCAATTCTTCGACCATGTGGCGAAGACGGGTACTATTCATAGATTCTTAATCCCAAGTGGCAGTGGTTTACTTTTGTCTATTCTACAATAATACAATTCCACGTTACTCGTGGCAATGCAGCAAAGCAGCGCTACGTATCCTTCACCATCGTCCCATCGTCCAACTGACCTTGTTTCTTGTCCATGCCCGGCTCCCTGTACGTCTCTGGATCACCAGCGCCCTTCGCCTCCTCCGGCAGCCCCAGTCCCCTCCGAACCTCTCCAACCGCCTCTCTCACCCTCCTTGTCGCCTCAATCCGCAACTCCACCGCCTCCTTCCCCTCCCTCACATCCCCGCCGCTCTCCACAAACGTCCTCCAGCGCCTCCTCAGATCCCCCCAGCCATCCTCGCCATCAATCGCCTCCCCAAACACAACCCTTACATCATTCCCCCACCTTGGCCACCACCTCGGGAACCCGCGATCCTCCGGCATGATCCCCTCAAACCCACTCACAAACATCGGCACCACCACCGGCGCCCGCTCACTCTCTAGCAGCGCCCGCGCAATCCCCCACTTAAAGTACCGCATGTCCCCCCGCGGGTGCTGGTGCACGCGCCCCTCGGGGAACACATGCACCCACCGCCCGGCGTCCATCCACGCGGGCAGCGCGTCGATGCTGGGCTGCCACAGCCCGCCGCGCCCCGGCGTCTGGTGCGTGCGCCACGTCGGGTGCACGTTCCCCAGCGCGAAGAACGCGCCCGCGAGCGGCGACGCGAAGCAGATGTCGGCGCTGCCGAGCGAGTGGCGCACCTGCGACGCGGGGAAGAGGTAGCGCGGGGGGAGCACGCCCCAGATTAGCGGGTCGTCGACGACGGACTTGTGGTTGGATACTGTAAGGCTGGATGTGTTAGCTGGTGGTGGTGGTGAGGTGTGGGTGCGGGTGGGAGGGCGAACCGGTGAGGAGCCCGCGTGGGTCGGCGCCGCTGCGGCGCGCGTCGAGGAGGGAGAGGAAGGCGGGGAGACCGAGGACTGTGACGCTGCGCTGCGAGGCGTACAGCGTGGCTTTGCTCCACAGCCCGGTGGCCACGATGAGGGTGTTGGACAGCGCCGCTGTCAGGAGTGACGGCGGTGGGTCGCACATTGTCACGGAGGCTGCAATTGGAATGGAAGACGAAGATGAAGAAGATGTCAGGTACGAAGCAAGGGCAGCGGCGAGCACCCTGGTGGCGCGGCGGCAGCTGCCGCAGCGGTTGCAGCCGGGTAAGTGCCAGCCAGCAGTGTAGCGACACGTGCGGCTTTCGACGGAATATTTTGGGAGGTGGCAGGTCGGCCCATTGATTGCCACCTGGTGCGAACGGAGCGACGAGCCACGAGCCACGAGCAACGAACCATCGCAGCATCATCACTATCACCATCACCACACGGCCGAGAAGCACACGTCGGGCCGCAGTCAGCTATTCCCCGGGTCTCGAATAATCATCATCTCGCTCAATTCTTTTTCTTTCAGCCCTCTGAAACAAGCACCGCACCGCACCAGCTGCACGCACGCACAATGGAGAAGTTCTCCAAGTTCCGTGATCGGGGTATGCCGCACAGCTCTTTGTTCCTTGATGATGGATTGGCCGCTGACAGACCGCAGGCACCCAGATCGCCCCGTTCCTCCCCATCGTCGCCACGCCGACGCTGCTGCAGAGCATCTACCAGCCGCTCCTCTTCCTCCTGCGCCTGCCGTTCTTCCTCTCGGTGGCCATCCCCTACCTGATCCTGCTCCTGACGCTCCCCACGGGTTCGCTGATCCGCAAAGTGTGGGTGTGGTCGCTGCTGGGCGTGTCAGGCGTATGGTGGGTCGACCTCCAAGTCGCGGGCGTCAAGCGCGGCGCGCTCGCCACAAACTCGCGGAAGCTCCCGCAGGCGGGCAGCGTGATCGTGTCCAGCTACACGTCCCCGCTGGACGCCATCTACCTCGCCGCCATCTTCGACCCGGTGTTCGCCATCTGCTACCCGCACACCGAGCTCGTGCAGCGCGTGTCGCTGCCCGAGTTCCTGCTGGAATACTTCATGCCGCCGGCGCTGCACCCGCCGCCGGGCGCGGTGCTGTCCACCGTCGCCGCGCTGCTCGCCGCCAAGCCCGGCCGCACGCTGCTGCTGTTCCCGGAGGCCACGCCGACCAACGGCCGCGGCGTGCTGCGCTTCGCGCCCGCCCTGCAGACCGCGCCGGCGCACACCCGCATCTTCCCCGTCAGCCTGAAGTACACGCCCGCCGACATCGTCACCCCGCTGCCCGGGCTGCAGAGCGCGTGGGCGTGTCTGTACGCGCTGCTGAGCCGCCCGACGCACTGCATCCGCGTGCGCATCGCCGAGGCGATCTATAACGCGCCCGGCGAGGACGTGGGCGAGGTGGGCGCGGAGGCGCTGGCGAAGATCGCGAGGGTCAAGCGGCTGAACCTGGGCATGGCCGATAAGGTGGGGTTTATGGAGGCGTGGAAGCGGAATCGCCGATAGGATGCTGTGTGGGCGTTAAGGGTGTGTGTGTTGTTTTGTTTGATTTACGGCGATGGCGATGAGGGTTGGATAATGGGGACGCACGGGGACGGCTAGGGAGAGACTTTGAAACTATACCAGGCTTCGTACGCACAGACGGGGAGGGACGTGGGAGTGAAATGAGTTGTGTACAGAATCCAATTACAGGGGTTGTAGGTGTACAGAACACCGTAACAGATTTGAAAAAGCTGTGGCGGGGTTTGTTGATGTAGTGGGGCGTGCATTCACAGTTGTTTTAGTCGTTTTGGAACCCAATTGAAGCGTTCACTCTTCATCTATTGCCTATTCACTCTCTCCATTATTACCGTGACATTTCCAACATCACCCCTCCAAAACCTCCACCCACCCTCCCCCCCTCCTCCTCCGCTCCGCCCGTATCACACCCCTCACCTCCTCCCTCCCCGCGCCAACAACAACAGTCTCCACCGCCCTCCACGCGCCGCCCCACTCCACCATCCCCAACTCCTCCACCAGTCTCTCCCTCTCCCTCTCCCTCTCCCCCATCAACCTCTCTCCCACCTCTCCCTCCCCTACCTGGCCTCCAAAATCAATCCACTTAACCCCCAACAACCCGCGCGCCACCCGCTTCAGCCCGCCCTCGCCGGGTAGCACGGTCCAGTCCGCAACACTCAAATGCGTAACCCTTGCTCCCAGCCGGGGGAGGGCCTCCCAGTCCGCTGTGCTCCGTGGCGGCGGCAGCGCGAGGTGCGTCACGCCCCTGAACCGTCCCCCGGCCGCAGGCCCGTCCCACGTCTCCTCGCCATCGGCCACGGCAGGCGCTGCCAGCAGCGCAACGACCTGCCGCACCGACAGCGCAGACAGCGACAAGTCCAGCACCGTCGCCTCCTCCGCCTCCTCCGCCTCCCCCTCTGCGTCAACACCAGCGGGGAACAAGATCTCCAGCGCCGCCATGTCCGCTTCCCGTCCCAGCATCCGCACCAGCACGCTCCGCAGCCGCGCGGGGAGTCGGCAGAGATAGTCTGCGTCCCACTCCGCGTGCCACCGCCAATGCGCCGCGATTGCGCGCAGCGCCAGCGCCTGCAGCGACCCCTTCGGCGGCGGGACCAGCCCGGGCAGCCGCGAGAACCCCTGGAAGCGCGCGGCGTCGCGGCCGGGGGCGAGTGCGACTGCGGGGGGCGGGCGGGGGAGCAGCCACGACGCCGGCGCAGGCGGGCCGGGGGCGCGGCGGCGGTTCGCGGCCGTGCCAGGCCGGGCTCGCGGGGGCGGAGGCGCGGGAGCGGGCGTGCCGAGGAGGGTTTGCAGCGGCGGCGGGACTGAGGGCGCTGTGGGGGGGAGAGAGGAGGTGGTGGAGGAGGGGAGGTAGGGGAGGGAGACGCGGAGGGAGGCGAGGAGCGTGTTGACGGATTTTGGACCGCTGGGTGTGGAGCTGGTGGCGGAGGCGGAGGGGGAGGCGGAGGGGGTGGGTTTGATGTGGGACCAGTGTTGGGCGTGTTTTCGTGGCATTGCGGCGGTGGAGTCGGTGCAGCTCGAGGTGTGCAGGTATGGTAAGGGAAGGTGAGGTGAGGTAATGGTGTCTTGGCAGAGGCGGCGGCGGTGGGGAGGTATATATACTGTGGCGGTTTACGTGCGCATTTTGGGAGCTGGAGCTGGAGCTGGAGGTGGACGAGATGTGGAGAAGGGGAGGGTGGGGTGAGTCATGCGATGGCTTGCTCGGTCAGCAGCGGGGGTGGAACATTGAGTCTCACTCGATTATGACGGGAGTATGATTCATTGCTGGCTTGCGCTGACTCAACGAGTAGGTACAAGCATGTGCGAAATTCGCTCAGTAATGATTCTGGCCGGGTTATTATTTAGATAAGTAGACAGAGGGAAATTGATGTATGGTTTAGATGTAATAGGCGTAATAGAGAGAAGTCTGCTGGCGTATCGACTTTAAAGGCCGCGCAGGAGTTGGTTGAGGCGGTTGCTGCAATGGTTTTTGCTGAGCCCATGTGCCCATGCAGGTACTCGCCCAACAGGACCCTGACGATCCTAGCCACAGTGCTCGTGCAGTTCAATGCTCAACAATTGTACTCGTGCTTCCCACGTTAGATAGAATTATGAAATCCAGGCAGCCATACCAAACCTGTAGTTTTTCAGGTCTATCTAACTTGAGAAGCACGAGTAGAAGCCAGCACACTATTTAAAAGACAAACTCTTGCCATCCCCAGCTCTAGCTCTCCAAACCCGCGTATCATCCCAAACAGTATCGAATAACTCTTACGACACGAGGCAATTCACTTTCACATGAAGAAGAAGAAACAATATTATTTTCGCACAGGGATATATAGCAGCCAATTTCTTCTCTTATTATAGTGGATCCCGGTGGAATTCTCGCACCAGCAGTGTTCGGGAGTCGCCAGAGGTTCAAAAAGCACGTGTGGGACTGACTTGGGCACGTATCTCGTCGCTCGAGAACAATGCCCATGGCCACGCGAAGGCGCGAGGGTTCTCGTTTTGAGTACTTGGGTCGCGTTAGCTGAGGTAGTACCCGCCGCGGCCTTGGTGCCTGGGACGTCGGTACGGTGCGAATAGATTGATCATTGCTATTGTCGTGGGGGCCTACATGCATAAGTGGCGTCGTATGAGCTGTCGTCGACCCAACGCATAGAGCTATAAGAAAGCTCGGACCCGCTGTGAATATACATAGACATGTTCCAACAGATGCAACAGAAGTTTCTGCGGGCCGTAGATCGCGACTGGTAGACTATGCAAGGCACACTGTTTTCGTTTTCCTTACTGTTGGTCGAGGATAGGCCAGAAGCTGTATATCATGCGAGTTGGAGTTCAAGGTGGCGGTACGTAAACGCTGGTGCACTGCCATAGCTGTCAAACCTAGGGGTGCTTCATGAGATGTTGTGGCTGGCATTGAATAGGGACTGCTTCAGCCACATTTGTTTTGTTCTTTCTTGAGAGTGGCGCGTTGGGCTTTCTGAAACTGTGACCATTCGCATGATGACCGACCTAACATTTTGCCTGGGTCTTCATGCAAAGATAGAGCTACTCTGCATGCAAGCATAAGTGTTCTCCAGCTCCACCCAGAACCCTAAAATCACCGAGGAAAGTACCTGGATAGCTGGCCAAGAGATGGACCGAAACGGCAACCACTCAATGAACCACCTGATCAATTGATAGCCCTATGTGTTAATCCCCAATCCATGGAGTTGCCCAGCTGGTAATTATCGGTCGACCTGTCATACTTTATGTAGGTCTGCGGTTGTAACTCGGTTAGAAAATATATTAGAGTAATCTCAAGTTATACTTCTTGTTTGAGAAGCTCTGATGCTGTCATGCGGATTGTTTTTTGAGACATGTTATGAGGCTGAAAACAGGACTCGAGTGTAACGTGTTATCATGATGGAGGCCGCCACCGAGCTGTTGCTTGCGACGGATATACAAACCTTGGCAGGCACGGTGGCCGGTCCGTGGATTGCTGATCGATCAGGCTATGGTAATCATGAATACAGTATGCATAATGCCTCATGTGATAACCAGCATCATCTATCTACAGAATCTTCTATGCACAATGATCAATTCCACACGATTATAAACATTTTGTGCAGCTGTGACTACACACACCAGCTCTGTCAGCCGCACCGCAAGCGGGGGTGAAACACTGCCCCTCACTCGCCATGACGAGAACCTGCTTCCGCGATGAGCTCTGTACGGTACTAACCCAACGCGCGCATTCTGCCAACCCTGCCTGAGCAGAGGAGGTGGAGGTGGTGGGCGGGCGTGTGGGCGGTCGCACAGTACGGACGCTCGACACAGGTGCAACCATGGCGTTGGGTTGGGCTCATCCAGATTCGCAAAAAGGAAGTGCATCAACCTTTTTGTCACCCGATACGGCGCTGGAAAGTCTAGCCGGCCCGGCGCCTGCTCCAGCGTCCACCGGGGAAAGCTGTGCAAACACAACAACAACAACTCGGCCACCCTAGATAGATCGAGGCTGGTGGAGGCAGACAAGAGTGTTGAAAAAAATCTGGCCTGATGCGAAAAGTGAGAAGTAGGTACCTGTTGTGGGCCGAGCTCCGCCCAACAGAAATTTCGCTTGGAGATTGGTTTTGAGCACCGTCATCTCGAATGCTTTGGGTGTTTCTCCCAGAACCGCTTTGTTTCTGCTGCCAGAGATCACTGGCCCAGATCTATGATGAGTCGCGCCTATTTGGCAACTCTCGACGCTCGGCGGGCAGGTCTCGGCGGCTCGGGACAACTCGGATCAGGGCAATCAGATTTGATGGGATCATGGGGGGTGAAAATTTTAATCTGATGGGAAATTAGGGTTATCAGATTGTTTCAACAAACCGGTTTACGGATAAGGGGTGGCGTCCTTCGACGCTACGTGCGACTCTAGCTCGCCACTCCCTCCCTCCTGTCCCGCGCGGAAGTCCGGAGAAATCTCACCGATGCTGTTTAGCATGTCACTACTTTATGTCGTTCAAGGATAAGATGTTCGGCTACCAATTGCCTATCGTCGGTAATTCCAGCATGTGTTCTTGCAAAGTAGATAGTATGGGGAAATGGAATAGAGTATCGTTTATGAAGAGTGTACGTATGGTACAGTTTTTCCAGAGTGCTGTTACTTTAAAATTCTTGGGTGGACGCGTGGAGTTGGTACTCTACCTGAGGGTTCATACAGCCGTCCGGAAAAAGAGTGTGGGGCAGCGCCGGCTGGCACAGGCACAGCGGATCGCGAGCTACAAACGTGCGTGCTGGCTGCTTCTGTCGTTACTAAAGGGGAGGGGGGATTCCCGGAGCAGCACCACATCAAATCATGCGCCGGTTAGCTAAGATGGACCATGGGCTTAATATATCTGCTGAGCCTTCGTTGCGGAGTGTGGGAGGCAACAACTTTTTATTCGAGAACTTTACTTGAAAAAAGAGCCTATCCCCCCCGCCCACCACATCAACCTCAACAACCTCCCACAGTCTGACTCTTACCTCTCCACATCTCCTATCTGTCCCCTATTAACCCTATCGGCACCACTCTCTTCACTGTACATACACGGAGAGAACCACCACTGCTACTACACCTATTAATTGCTGTGAATCTGTCACTACTCAGGTCTTCCGCTTGTTCTTCAGGTCCCATCCGAGCCGCTGCTCGGCACCTCCGCGCAATGAGTAAGTGAAGCCCTACCTTACGCAACAAACCCTCCGAAAAGCTAATTTTCGCCCCCCCCACAGCCGACGTTCTAATACCGTCCCGCCAGCATGGCATCCATCTCCCCTCCTCCCCTCCAAACTCTTCGCCTCGTCCTCTGCAATTCCCCCCCAAGATGGAGACAACAACAACAACCAGCGTTGTTACTGCAGAAGACCGCTCGGCCGCGATTCCTGAAGAGCCCACATCGCTGCCGACAGCCGAGGTCCGACCGCCCACTGTCAATGGCGCGAACTCAACGGAGAAGGAGGTGGACAATCTGATTAGAAAGATGAGATCTCCAATTCTGGGGATTGATTTCACCAACTTTGGGAAACCCGCTCGTCGCGCGGCCGCAGCCACCGCACCCGTTACACAATTAGCCAAGATTGGCACCACATCGCTCCACGATTTGGATGATTCGTCCGCTACAAATCTTATAACTGGTACATGTTGTGGGGGCGGCTGTTGTCGGCTACCTTCCAACCAGGTTACACCTTCGGCCAGTCCGCCACTTCCTGCTGTCGACTTCCCACAAAACGATGCCTTCAAGAGCCTCAAATTGAAGCTCGGGCCTCTATCGTCGCGGAGTCGACTGTCCGGAATCACCCCACTTCCTGTAAAAACTTCAACGATTGTTCCTACTTCATCAGACGTTAAACACGAATCAACAGTCGATACACACCCACCCAAATTCGTAACACCACACCCTCCTTATGAGGTGTTTTCTGCAAAGATCGACGAGACTAGAAAATTAACCAGGCCCGGTGCTCCCAAGCGAACTTACCATTTTGACCTGGATGTGACGGGTTATCCTGAAGAGGCTGCAGGGGTTGATTTTAGAGTGGGTGGAGCAATTGGTGTCCAGGCACCCAATCATCCTGAAACTGTAGACGCAATTTTTGATCTTCTTGACATTCCCGTTGAGGAACGAGATGTTCCCGTCTGGCTGAAGACTGAAGGAGGCAGGTGGCCTACTATTTGGGGCGAGGAGGATGCACGAACCCTGTTGACAACCCGTCGTGAACTTTTGACGTGGACTGTGGACGTGCAGTCGTACCCACCCACTAAGAATTTGTTTCGGTTGCTTGCGGAGTACGCATCTGACGAGGACGAGAAGACAATTCTTCTGTTCCTTTGTGCAAAGCAAGGCCAAGCATCGTTTTGCGAGTGAGTTCTCCCTTCCCAAATTCCTTGAATATAATATTCGCGAAACCCTTATCAGATTTTGAGATTAGAGCGCTGACTCGTTTGCTAGACTCCGGACGGGGCCGTACGTTACACTGGAGCAATTGCTTAATGCTTTCCCGTCGTCCAAGCCTCCCTTGGACCATCTCTTGTGCAACCTTCCAACTTTGATGCCGAGGTTTTACTCGTTGTCAAACGACCCGCATTTCTCTCGCAAAGAGCACCACCGCCTCATTGAGATTGCCGTGACCGTCCATGACGCCGAAGAACGTTGGAGACCAGGTCTTCGTACCGGTGTTGGATCCGGCTACTTTGAGCGTATGGCTCGCAAAGTAATCGACGATGGTGCTACTGATATTCGCATCCCGATGTTCCGTGGTCTGATGGCAAACCCTCTGGCCAAACAGTTCGTGGCGGACGGCCCTATGCTGCTCATCGGCGCCGGTGTTGGAATTGCCCCCTTCCGTGGCTTCGTGCAACGCCGGCTTCAGAACGCCAACTGTGTGAACAAGGTGTGGGTACTACAAGGTGTTCGCGACTCATTGCTCGACGAACTATACTCTGGCGAGTGGGGTGTTACGGACAACCAGATCAAGAAAGTGGTTGAGTCTCGCGTGGGTACCGGTCGTTATGTGCAGGAAGAGGTCATCGCCCAGGCCGACCTGGTGTGGTTCGTCATCAACTCCCTCGACGGCCGCGTCTTTGTCTGCGGAAGCTCCAAGGGAATGGGCGAGGGCGTCGAGGAAGCCCTGGTCGAAGTTGCAATGAAGAAGGGCGGTCTCCGCAAAGAGGAGGCCCAAGAATTCTGGACCAAGAAGAAGGAAGGGTTGCAATATATTGCTGTAAGTTCCACTATCCACCATATCACCGATACAGATCCGGTCTGACTCAACCCTAGGAAACGTGGTAACCGCGCATTACATTACTCATGTTGCTTCTTGCCATTGCTTCTTGACAGTTTGTTTGGCCGGCTTGCGCGTTGTATTTGAATTTTCCTTTCCTATTTTTTCCTTCTGTCTCTCCATTGTTTTGTGGACGGACCACAAAACCTGAAACCAAACCGGCGTTATGATAAAACTGGGAACTGTGCTGCTGCGATTGCTTTTTTTTCCTACTGTCTGATTGTTAGAATCTCACTTCTTAGAACTATATTCTTCACCATATTACATATCACCATATCCCCCTTTTTTTTTGTTTTGGTACGTTGTGGTGGTCGGTCGGCGGACGCCGGACACACATACGTTCTTTTTTCTTGATATATACTTTTTGTACGAGAGCGGAATTTTACATACCACTTGGTGTACTTACGGGGATATGGGGAAGCGGGGAATGCCGACGTAGATAAAATAGAAGAATCTAAGAATGACATGTTGAATACATAAATTTGGAGTGTGCACTGTGAATTCTTTTGTAGACAGATGAAATTACAGTTGAAGATCATCTATGTGACGGTTGTCGTACGCAGCAAATAGCAGCAGAGATGTATCACTGCTGATTCAAATCTGAAGTGCTCAGTTGATATAGTACTCGTGAATACTCTTACCATGAGAAAAAGAACGATGAATTTTGATGGTCTATAGTATAGTTATAATTTCATGAAAGACGGGCACATACTCCGCATATCAATCTGCCATCCTTGCCTCGTCCATACAACTCTCGTACCTTGGATATTGCCCGATCTCCCACAAGCCTGAGTAATTTTAGATCAGGCAAAAATATATCCACGCCAAACACGTTACATGAGACAATTAAGATCCAACAGTTTGGAGCAATTGTGTAACATGGCTGTTCGGCATTGGACTTTACAATTGACATAATAGCTTTATAGATTTTCAGCATATATAAACACAAACGTCTCGATATCAGCCAACCCTCAACTTAGGTTAAAATTCTCTGCTTGTGCTTGACGCAACTGGTTTCAACAATCGTAAAAATGCCGCAAAATAGCTGTTGAAAGCAAACAATGTTACGCCATCATGCATCACTCGTTACTGCTGTCTGTACTTTGCTTGTGCAACTGGTAAATGGGATTGTGAATGAGCCGTACAAATGGTCCGACTCAAGATATATGAAGTATGAAGGATACACTAGAAGAGATTGAAAAAGAAGGGGCGCGGGAAGTTACTGATCTTATCAATCAGGTTCTTTCACTAATTCTTACGGGCGAAAAACAATTATCAACGCAATATTCACCAGAGCCAAGCAGCAAAAATTGATCAGGGCAAAAAGTAACTGAGTAGATTTGGTATGGCGACTTTAAGAGGACATGACACTCGACTCCTTAATGATTAAGACTTATTCTAGCGAGTGTACAGACGATAGCTTCAAGCAGCATACCTAGGATATACTTAGGTGTCGTTATCTTCACTGCAACTTTTGTGGGCCATGCCTACATAGAAATTCCAGGCCGAGTTGGTAGGATCAAGCGTCGCTGGCAGTTCTGGTCGTACACGCACATAACATAGGAATAGGGTCAGAACTTGGAGAATTTAACATTGTGGGCAACGTAATGCACGTTGCATTCGTTGCATTCGTTTGTATGTTGGAGTTCCGACTGCTGTTGTTATTGCGAGTGAGGATGGGTGAGTAGCGTGCTTTTGTGATGGAGCACACGCACACGCACATTCCAGCTCCCGTGCCATGATATTACGCCGTGTTGTAGTTTACGCACCATACCATTCATTATTCTAGTCACGAGTGCACGCCAGTAGCGTCGTCAGAAACACTGGACAAACGCAGGATCAATCTAGGAACAAGAAGATAAATTTTATAGGACCGCAATAACTAAACCATCGCAAAGCTATAAAAAAAATAGAAAGCACACACGCTTCAAGAAGCCACACATCATCATGATCCATCGTCTTTTTTCAGGTTCAAAATAAGTCTTCATCAATCAATCAATCAATCAAGCCCAACATAAGTTACGCCCCCGTCTGCACCCGCCGTTCAATTATGACTCGTACACCCATGCGCTGCGCAAATTCGCTTTCAAAAAAAGTCTTGCTGAGACTGGGTCCGGCTGAGATCTACCTAGGATCTGGCTTCTTCCAGCTCGAGCTCGAGCTTCCGTATTCTCTCGTCCTTTCGCTTGCCCTCGTCTTCAAGCTCTTCGACGCCCTTGACGAGTACGGTATCCTCGTTCCCAGCGGCCACCCGGTCCTTCAGCGTGTCCACCTCGGCGGTCAGGCGCGAGATGTGTTCATTCTGGCTGCGAAGAGTGACATTTTGTGATTCGAGAAGTGCGGTAATCTTGGAAAGCTGCTGCATCATAGCTATGTTGTCTTCCACAGTCATAGGGGCCGCAGCCGGAGTGGTTTGAGAGGCGGCGGCGCTCACTGGCGCTGGCGCTGGGGCCGGGGCGGAGGTCTTAACTGGGCTGCGGGGACGCGGAGCGGCGGCAGGTTGAGAGAAAGCTTTTGCGGTTTCTGAGACAGGTGCTCGTGTTGGGGCCGCCTTCTCCTTGACTGGGCTAGGGGCACGCTCTGCAGGCTTGGGGACAGGCGCAGAGGTAGTTGGAGTAGGCGTGGGAGTTGCAGCAGGAGTATCAGAGTATGGCTTGGGGACAATTGTTATGGGGGAAGCCTCCTCCCCGTCATGGGTATACATAGACTCCATATCAAAGTATGGTGGGTCAGCATCTTTTCCACCGAACCACTCTTCAGATGTCAAAACCGATTGGCCAGCCTGTGCTGGGGGAAAGATATCTGACTGGAAGGTTTCGGCCTGACAACGCATTAGGTGTGGACTGCAAGATGAGATGAGACCGGAACATACCCTTCGGGGCACAATAAATGAAATCGGTTCAATGTACGAGTCGTTAACTGTCTTGAATGCACGCATAACTTCGTTCTCCACGACCTATAAACGCAGTGTATTAATACCCCATCGGCCACGTTTTTTGTGCGATCGATCGACCTACCGAAATACCCCTCCTTGGTAGGAACGCAATACCACGCTGGGGATCCGCGCTCTTGTATTCCGACAGGAAAATAAAGTCGTCATTAGAGTACTCATAGTAGCGGATGTTCCCGTCACTAGCACTGGTGTCAGTATCCTTATCACAATGACACGGAAAGGACCAACCCTTTTCCTGCAAGATACAAACACTTGGTCCCTTCGTCCCAGAACGGCATGCACACTCCCGAGATGCTGTCCAGCATCTGGAAATCACCCACTGGGCCTTCCGTCAATGTCCTCATGTCCCAAAGACCCAACTGCCGATCGCTCATCTTGCTAAAACCTGTGGTCGCAAACTTTTCACCACCAACATCACCGGTCATCCACACAGCACGACTGTTCTTAGCTCCTGTGTGGCCTGGAACCTCGTGTGCTGCCTTCTGCTGTCTGGGGTCCCAAACACGCAGTTTCTTATCTCTACATGTCGTCACAAGCATAGATCCGTTCGTCGACCAGCTCATAGACTGAACGATATCTCCATGCTTCAGCTGGTGGTTCGAATTCCCGGTGTTGACATCCCAAAGCTTGATGGAGTAATCGCCAGAGCTAGTTGCTAGCACATTATCGGCCACAGGATGGAAGAGGACATGGCCGACCTTCCTAGTGTGGCCGGCTAGCTTTTGCACGGGCGCCACATCCGTCGGACCGACATCGTGGTCGTACTGCAGGGTGAAATTTTCTGGTACTTGCCAGATAAAGACCTTTCCATCGTCGGAACCAGAGGCGATGATCGAGTCGTTGAAAGGCGACCAGTCGGTATCTAACACCGCCGCTGTGTGGCCACGGAACAGTGGGATAATCTCAGGCTGGCGGCCACGCTCGCCCAAAGGAATTACGGCGAAAGCGCCTCCTCCGCCAGCTTCCCAGTTCACGGAGAGGTATGAGGGGTTCGCCTGAATTGTTCTCGTCCGTCAGAATTTTCCAATTTTTCTACCGCCTTAGGAGGTTCCCGAATCGAAATCGTTCGGCGGGCGACGTACTTTGATGATATTACTGTCCCAAGCGTTCTTGGAGATATGGCTATGCTAGTTGTTAGATGGGGTGGTGGTGAGGGGACCAGGGAGACCGACAGGTTATCGTAGCATAGCTCCTGAATGGCCACGAAATGCGTTAGCGACCGTTTCCATCAACCCATCACCTCACTGAAAAGTGCCAACAAGCATAGGGTATCGACAAACCTTTTTGGTGGATCTACCGAATATGTGTCCTGAAGAAACCGGGTCAGAAAGAACCATTGAAGAGATATACACAGCAACTCACGATACTTCGATGATCTAACGAAACGTCCAGCCATTGAGAAGAAGACTAAGAATAAGGACTAAAAGAATTGAGTTGGACGCAAGACGACTGTCAAGAGATAGATAGGCCAGAGGCACAGTTGGATAGTAAAGGAGAGAGGAGGAAGAGCAGTTGAGGTGATAGCGGGGGAAGGTGAGACCTGCGGGCGAAGGAGCTGAGTCTGTGTTTGTTTCACCCTGAGGCGGCCTTGGCACCCTTGCACTAGTCCCCAGCAACGGGTATCACCTAACAGGATGATGCTCGTTGTGCAATCTCGAGATTCCCAAACATCTGTTCCATTTAACTTCATTTCTACTTCTCTAACTCAACGACATCGTCCCAAACACACGGGGCTCGCAGACTACATACACACGGGAATACAAGGGGAACAACAACAGCCTCCCAAAAATAAAACATGTTAACGCCATTCCGTATGCACAGCTTAATCGACCCAATCACTCTCGCAGTTCCCACTTTGTATGAACTCGATCGACCTCACTCGGTCAATTCTTACTCCGAATAGCTGTCCCCGTTCTCAGGCTCTTTAACCCTATCGAGCCACGCCCGAATGTACTCGTACACAGAAAAGGTCACAGCCTAGGTGTCGCGTGTCAGCATTCCACTTTCATTTACAACCCCAGACAGAGAAACATACCTGGCCAGGCGCAACTCTCATGATCCGGGGAGTGATTCCCTGGTAGAAAGCTCTGAAACCTTCATGTTTGAACATATCCTTGGCAATATAAATAATTCTGGTCATTGCACTCTCCCCTCTCTTCGCTTCGCTTCTCTGCAACCGAGTTTCTGTACCCCGCCGTCAGCTTGTTTGTGCGACACCAACGGTAACGCAATAACGCCACAAAGGTACATACTGATGGTATCGATTGGCGCATTTGAAAGCGGGCCCATAGCTCCAGACACCAATCCCAACAGAAGATGCTGATAACTAGGGAGTTCGGTGTATTCGGGTTGTATTTTCTGTGCATACTGCTTCATGTATGTGTAGGCAGTAAAATTCACAGCTTGGTTGGTTGATTGACGGAGGGCAGTGAGAGATACTCCGCGATACAGAGCCATGAAACCCTCTTCACGAACAACGGTGTAGGCGGCGTGTGCGGCGTTGCGGTAGCGAGGAACATCGAGAGGATCAGCCATGGAATGGTGCTGGGCCTGGAGACGAATCTTCACAACTACATGACGATATATCTCAGTACTGATCCTGATCATAGACATCACATGCAAAAAATAGCATACCTTCCATCGGCGTCACAACGGCGACAGCCTCTGTGGCACCGGCCGCCAACCCCGAGAAGAACACCGCACTTGCCGCAATCTTGCCTGATTCCGGGTCCACCTTTGCCAAAGATTTATAGAACTCGAAACTGGAAAACCGAATAGCCATTTTTGGCACGATACCAGTGACGACAGCACCCAATCCTTTGTACAAACCCAATGGCGTCTCTTTCCGCACAATATCCCGACCGACGGTGAAGAAACCTTTCCGCTTTACACCGGGCGCCCGATTGCGGCGGGAAAGTTGCATTCGCACCTTAATGGTATCTAGCACATGTTAGAGCGATAATGGTGGCTGCGTAAAGAATTGCTCACCGAGAGGATGGCATGCCAAAGCCTCGCACATACCAGCGCCTCCTCCAGCTATGATTATTTGTTAGAAGTATTTCACTTAGCATCATCAAAATGACTCACCAATCAAATGCGTCGCGAAGTTCGGCTTTTTCTTTTCTGTAGACATGTTGTTGGTGGGGTATTATGGACTGTGTTGGTGGTGATATTTCCCAGTGACCATGTAGAGGAAGTGCGTATGTATAGTGTACAAACACCGGGACGAGCGAAAGGTACAAGAGAAGTAGATCAGAGACGGGCAAGACGACGATAAGTTAAATCAAGAAACACCATTCTCTCCGGACAGGAGGACGGCAGCCATTAGCTTTTACGTCCACGGTCTACCGGAGAACCGAGCTACCGCATAACACTCAGGGACCTCGGGGCAGCGCACTTCCTCCACACATTTAGCGAATTCCATGTGGGGTGGAAAAACTGGGGCAGTATTACTACTAACTGATAATAAGTAGTAAGTGCTTAGGTTTTTGCTTGTATTTAGACCGGGAAAATATATGTTTCCCCATGGGCCTTCGCTCGCCAAACAAAAATCGGACCCCGCGGGTGGGAACTTCTCTGAGCGAACGAGTATTGGTGATCGGCGAACCGAATAAAACGTCATACTCCGTGAATAAGCCGGTTCTTACCCGCAGGCCCGGTTAACAAAACCTTATTTTGCGGGCCGAGGTTAAGGGGTGGTGTGACCGTGTGAGAACGTGTGCAGCCCGTTGTAACTTGTTCCTTTTCTTGTGCCGGCCTAGCACATATTATGCGGAACCAACCGGAAGGCGTCGTTGTAGGCGTGTGACATGTGCTGATTCCGTAATACCTTACGCGCTGAGCATCCGAGTGAGAGCGTATTTATGTACCCAACCACCACAACTCGCACCCACACGATGCCAGGGGTTGTCGGGTCAGAAAGACCAGACGATAATCAAAGCAGATGGGCGACAGAAGTGTATCTCGCATGTCTCTCCAAACATTCTGCAAGCAGGGCTCTTCGGCAGGCCTTCTGCAGAGCGTCTTTTTGTCTGCCTGATTTTACTTTTTTGTGATATGGGACCAGGTTTCAAATGTCCGATTCCCCAGCGATTTGGGCGATCGTGAGATTTCAAGATTCGATCGATCGCTGGTCCATTGACTGGAACAGCTTGGTCTGCGGGCTTTTTGGGTATGCAGGACCGGGAGGTGTTTATGCAGGGCTGGGAACGGCACTGGCTGGGGTAGCAGATGAGGTGATGAGATGGATGTGAAGATATAAAAACGGTGTAGTGATCAACATTTGCCATCTGAGTAACACCAGAAAGTAGTTTAAATTTACGAATTCTCTCTCTTGGGGTTTGATGATATTGTTTTACGGGATGATCAAACGTGTTTCAGCCAATTTCGGTATAGCGGAAACGGTTGAGGGTGACAACCGATTGACATCCGGACCAGAAATCTGACCCTTTCTTACAAAGATGGAGACACAAAGGCTTCTTCATGTACGATCATTCACTAATTCGTCTTTCGCCGGTGGCTAAACGAACACGCGTGACCCTCTCTTTATACTCTAGAATGAAAAGTCCATCCTAGACGCCAGTTCTCAGCCCGCCCAACCCCCACAGATTTCTCGTTCCAGGGTTTAGCACTCGGATACCGTTCTGTGGCTTTCAGTAGCATAAGTAGTTAAGATTAACCCATGCAAAGACATACATATATACACGTTAGAACAATTTATCAAGTGCTTCGGTCCGATTCGGCATCGCGGAGGGTTTCCTCGGATGAACCGGTTGAGCAAGTCCGACTGTTTAGGGACCACTCTAGACAAGTAGGCACGTCTTTGCGCAGGATATATGACTAGATATCTTAAAGCGGCAGAGCAAGGCCTCATATGGAAGTTGCTCTCGCTCACTAATATCGCAGGTCTTTGCCCTATGTTGGGTACCGGGAAAGTGCTCCCGAATATCCGCGAGTACATCGTCTCGAATAAAACACTCAAACGATTAGAGACGTCGTGGACAAGATACGTTGGTCAACTATTCTGCAGATTCCCGGCACGCATCAGCTCAGGGCCTAGGTACGGGGTAACACCCGACTTCACCGGAAAATTTGTCTTGACATGCCCCCCGCAATTAATCCAACAAAATTATATCCATGCGTCATCTGCAGGTCGTTGGTTAGACTCGGACAATAACTGCGTAGAGATTCATCTCAAGACTAACTACTGTATGTATATTTTAGTGCTAGGTTCTGGCCAAATCCAATCCATCGTGCTTGATGTACTCCGTAATGTGCCATCTACCGGCAGCAGTCGAAAGACTTTGAGAATCACGACATCAATCAATGTGTCACGTGGTTTAAAGAGTCCATCTAATCTTAGATCCTTCGTTATCCGCCATCGAGGCCCCGCACAGCTCTCAATGCCGTGCAGCGCAGAGATGGAAAATGACGACAGAAATCAGTGCGTTGAGGCGCTCGAACAACACGTAAAATAATTGGCTGGATATTTCTTTCAGAAACAAACTATAGATTCCCGGCCCGCATCGACTGGCATCTCCCGGGGGTCGTAGGATTTCCTCGAGGGGGCACCCGACATCACCGGGTGTGTGTTTGACGTGCCCCGCATTTCAACAAAATTATTTGCTTTGTCTATCTGCAAGTTGTGATCAAAGTCTGGGCAAGTCTTTCTTTTGATGGCGACGATGATGATGGTGAAGAAATACAAACCGGCGTAGAGATTTTATTGGTCACCGCGTGAAGATCATAGACTCGAAGTGGGGCTGATCCCCATCACAATTGAATCAAAAAGCAAGACCCGCCACACTTACCACGTTCCAGGCCTACTCCGTACAGCCGCTCGAGATTATCATAACGGCGATATTAAAATTTTATTTGAAATCGCGAGAGGCGTACGCAGCACTACGGTGCAACGCCTAATGCAGTCTTATGATGAACGAGGTATTATCTCACAAAAGCCAACCTCCTCCAGTTCCAACATCGTGAGGACGAGGGGCGGGCGGACTTTTGTTTTTCGCCTCTTTACAGAAGCGCGTGATGCCCAGAATGGAGGTTGCCATGTTTAGACCCTTGGACGATGTTCAGGGTCCTTTGGGCCTTCCCGGCGGTTGGCTTATTGTGCCGGGGCACCAAAAAAGCCCTGATCGTGAACTGCAGTTGCAAGCGCTGAGGAGGAAGTCCCACACGGATTCATCAGGCTTGCTCAACGTGCGACAAAAAAAAACAATAGTTGTAGAAACCGAAGTACCGAGACAGTTATGCATTCGCGTTTGCGTTTGCGTTCACAATCCCCACACGCCAAATGTCGTGCAACTTCTTTATGTCTAGCCTCAGCTGTAAAACTTCATCTCCCTTGCTTCACGTACGGCGACGATGATGATGTTAATCTGTGTGCCTGTGCACCCTCTTCGGATGCAGGGTCTATTGTGTGCTTCCTCGACTGTTTCCGGGAGAAGGGTCCACTGTAACAGAGGAAACAACTAGACGCAGGGTCAACCTCGTCGTTGAAATTCCCAACCGAGCCTAACCGTTAACGGCTATCGTATATCATTGTCGAATGTGGGGGTAAAAGTATTCACGAAAGGTCGTTGAAGAACCCACATGGATCGTACAGATCCGAGCAGCCCCAAGCCCAAAAGAACCCTCAACACGGTCATCTTGCACAAAAGCTGTCGCACAGCATAATTGAAAATGCGGGGAGAAAGTAAGTAATAATTGAAAGAAGAAATTCGAAAACCTTATGATGCAGGATATTGTCAGCTGGTGACAGGCAGAAATGCAATAACTCAAACTGGATGGTGTACAGTGGAAGAATATCACGAACGATCACATCTGCACAGCTTTCCATCCAATAAACTGATGAGCTGCTGCCGAAGTACTGGGTTGCAGCGCACGAGTCGGAATAGGTACCTTGGACTGCTGCGTCCAAGCACTAGGTACATGCTAATGGCGGGTTGGAGTGCGCTACGGCGTGCCGTCCGGATTGGCCGAAACGCGAACCAATGATGTAGAGGATCCTTTCACGATACTGTTTCTTATCAAAGTCCAATGGAGAATAACGATTGTTTGTGTGTGATGTAAAAGGAGGTCGATCCAGAACGAGCGTATGGGATTCAAGTGCGTCAGAACGTGCAAATAAACAGCAAAGCAATAGCGGACGAGGCATATGAAACCCTCTCCCGTACAATTGGTTTGTTATGTACCTATATCCTCCGTATAAGGTAGAGGTTGTGTACTCCGTGTTGGCTATCAGGATCCAAGTCTAAGTATGTAGAACGGGTTGTCGCTGACGGGCGTTCATAGAGGGGGGGAGGCATTTACCGTGCCTAATCCGGCGGGCGGGAGGAAATGGCTGCTGTTCGGCGGTGTCAAAGCTCAATCAATGAGTACAACTGGCATGCACCGTGATTGTGGTAGTCCACTTCACCAAAAAAGCACGGTGCGAGCGCCAATCTCAATCTTACATCCGTGTCTAGGAGTAACATATAAGTAAGGAGCGGACGGGCATCTGTTTCCATTTGCAATGAACCAAAACCTGGATATATCACTCTGCCACCCTGCTCATCTGCCCATCTGTCCATCTGTTTGCAAGATTTCACGATCGACGAAACATATATAACATCGAAACAACTACATCATCAGCAAACGCCTGACTCGGTACTTGTCTGAGACGGCTGTTGTCGAGTATCGAGACTTGTGCTGGTACATCTAGCTTTCGCTGCTACGGGTTCATTCTTTACGACACGTCCGATTTTCCGGGGTGCATCTTTGGAAGAGGGTTGCAAAAGTGAATTGGTGTGGCTCCACGAGCCTCTGGAACCATTCACGTCGCGAGTTAGAGCGCGCAGCGCGGGGGACTTCAGCCTGAGATAGCAAAGCAGCAAAGCGCAGTTAGCAGTAGTAGCAGTAGCGGTGCAGTGACAGCAGCTGGAAGGGAATAAGCAGCAGCTCCGATCAGACAATAGTACTAGCATCGCGATCGAGGGATTCATTCCACGGTTACGGGCTGTGCATTGGTAGTTAGGAGCCATCTACGATAGCCTCGACCAGACGTGGAGGAGCTGAGCAACATCGGTTCCTGGGTGGTCGGAAGAAAACCTACAAAACCCGCCGAGGCAGCACTCAGTCCCTCTGTTAAGCGGCTCTTTGATTTTTTTGGTTCATCTGCTAGTTCGAATTGTTCTGCGAGCGTGTCGTTACTACTACCGTATACTTCCCTAGTACTGCGCCCTAACGAAGTTAATTACATTTTAACTGTTTCTGTTGATTTTTATTTATCTTTGCCTCTTCCCGCCCTTCGATCTGACTTCCTTGATTCCGTCTCCGTACCTCCCCGTGTCGACTTTCGTCTGAGCCTGCTGAGCCTGCTGCGTACGGTGGATTCTCTTCGCCAGCCGTCGTCCTCACACCCTCCCGCCGCCGTTGTGTCCGTCCTGTCGTCACCGCACCTAGTTGTGGAGGTCTCTCACCGAAGCAGGGCCCTTTTGGGAGTAGCTGTTGCAATTGGCCCGGCCGAGTCCACCGCCGTACTCGCACAACAACCAATTCTGCCGTCGCACCACTTCAAGAACCTCGCTGCCTGCAGTGCCAACAACACTACCAGAAGCAGCGGCACCACCCCAAGCAGCGAGAAGCAGCATAACCACTTCCGGCATTTCGTTAACATCCGACCTGCGCGTGAGCCCAGCGTCGTGGATGTCTCGATCTCGACCACGTCGACCGCCACTTCCGCCACCAGAAGACGAAGCAACAGCAGCAGCAGCAGGGCTCCTCCGCCCCCCTACAGCTACTCTGCACCCACTTCTCCCTTCGCCAGAGCCGCAATTGCTAACCCCGTGGACGTTGAGTCGTTCCACCGGAGGCACACAAGAAAGACCCTCGTGGCTTCCTCCGACCTCCTTCTCCATCGACACGCGAACCATGCGGAGGCATTGCTGTCGAAGCTACGCATCTCTCCGCTGCCAACGGGATCATCTCTGTTCTCCGTCGCTAAACTTAATTCTGACCCCCAGAAAATGACAAGTCCGTTTACTTCGCCGCCACCACCGTACTCACCAGAACATCCACACATTATCCTTGACCACCAAAAATTGCCCCAGACTCCCTCCGACCCGCCACCACCACTGCTCTCGGGAGACCTCGCAATAGAATCACCCAAACCACGCGGAATGAAAGGCAAAGACGGAGATATTTTTCACATGTCGCCCACCACGGCGTTGACATTGCTGGCGAGAAGCGTTGAGCTTCTCGTGAGCATGTCAGGTGATGGTCCACCAACACCACCAGCTAGCACTCCAAACACCCCGGGAGCGAATACACCCGGGGCCCCTTCGGACGCATCGGTGGACGACGAACACCACGATGTTCATAGGAGCATGGAATCCAGTTTCTTTTTCCCAGCACCCAGCACCAGTAACAGTAATAATGAGGAGTTTGATGGGGTTCGGATGAGACAAGGGGGACGGATGAGACAACGAGACAACGAACAGCCTGCATCACCCGAGAGTTTGCAACTTCTAGAAAGTGATTCGCCCAGAAGTGTTATCCACCACGGAGGGGTAGACGACTCTCTTCACTACGGTACCATCAAACGAAAGTTTTGGTGCAAGTCGGTGCCAGAAACCCCATTGGAAGAATATCTCTTCCGGTAAGATAACCCCCTTGCTCGCTTCACATGTCACAAAATCATTCGGCTAACCAATAATGCTTATAGAATCCATCGTTTCTGCCCACTTTCTACCGCGGTCTATCTTGCGGCCTCGTACTATTTGCATCGGTTATCGATAACGGATAGAATAATACCCCTCACACGTCTCACGGCCCATCGTCTTGTTCTTGCAGCTGTACGCATTGCCGCGAAAACGCTCGAAGATCTGAGCTATCCCCACCGCAGATTTGCAAAAGTGGGGGGCTTAACCGATCTCGAGCTCTCGCGATTGGAGGTTTCCTTCTGTTTTTTAATGGATTTTGAGTTAAAAGTAGACCGTGGCATGTTGGAAGCACAGGTCGAAATTCTGAACAGTAGCGTGGAGGCTCAGGTTCGAATGGGAAAAGCCGGGCTAGTAATGGACCATCGCGGCGAGAAGTTCGACGACGAAGATTTCCCGTAGGATCATGGTGTTGGTGCAATTTTTCTTACCTCATCCCTGTTGTATAGTTTCCCCCATTTCCTTTGTTTTTCTGACACCGTGAGACGTGTCCCTGATATCCCCCCGCATATATGACTTTTTTGTATGGCGTACTTATTTCTTTTGTGGGCTATGGATGGCGCGACCTGGAGCTTTTGAATTTTTTATTGTTGAATTTTTTTGGGATACATGATGCATGTCAGGTCTGCATTGGTGAGGTGGGGGGTGGTGGTGGTGGAAAGCAGAGCGCCAGAGGGACAAACAGCTGTATTTCAATTTCTGGCCTATCGGCATTCTCCCAAGACATAGATTAAAATAGTCTGGATGCTGAAGATCGTTATCGGTCTATATTTATTTGTGGATATCACATTGCCTGCCCAGTGGTTTGGCAGAATTAATGAGAATTGGCCTTCACTTCAACATTGAAATTTTTTGCCGCGACAACACTTTTCTTCATTCACCCTTTCTCCTGACCATTGATCACCTAAAATCATTTATGTATGGGTATGAGTTGATATTTGCTATAATGAAATATTACGTCACGGTTTTTGCTTCTAATGCACTAGGTTCGCGATGCCGTACAGTAGCTTTGAAGCTGTTACCTTTTCACTGATCTGGGTATCTAGCCAATAGCCAATCTGCAGTCTTTGGAAAATTTGCGCCGCAAACCACTTCGATGCCACACATCCTTTACAGCTCCCTGTGATGGTGCTCGATGGCGTCTCCTGGCTCGACATTGTTGTCTTTCTCTTCTTCCTTGCCTTCCAGCTTCTCCTCCATGCAAATATACTGAAAGTTATCGGGTGCGCCCTCAGCGCTCTCCCATTCATCGTTTTCGAACTTCCCCTGCAGCTTATCCGTGAGCGTCTACTCACGCCCTTAGATCACCAGAGCCCCTTTACTCTTCGCACAAGCTTATTCCAAGACTTTGTCATCCGATGTATTCGCTGGGGATTTATAAACCTCCCTGCAGATATCGGAAGATGGTTCTTCACTAAGGGGGCTGCGCTGCCGTTCATGAAGTTCCGGTTGATGAGGATGGGAATGCAGCGTGATAACGAACGCCGCCCTTGCCCCAGCTGGCGCGAGGTCCACCTTGTAAAAATTCCCATTCTCGGAGACTGGAATGGATAGGGATGAACAGCTGATGATCGGTGATCTTGCTTGAGCGATACAGCCAGGTTTAGACGGCCTTTGGATTCAGCCTGAGGCCTCCAAATCTCCACCAGACATTGTGTTGCTTTATGTTCACGGTGGAGGCTTTGCGATGGGTAGCTGCTACTTCTATCTAGAGTTCTTGCTTTCCTGGGTATCAATTCTACGGGAGCGCGGATTCAAGAACCCAGCTGTGTTTGCCCTGGAATACACACTCATCCCGGACGAAGTTTACCCCGTCCAGCTGCAACAGACACTGGCAGCATACTCTCATGTACTATCTACAGTGGGATATGATTCCGACCGTGTTGTTGTGGGCGGTGACTCGGCTGGTGGGCTACTGGTACTAAGTCTGCTGCTTCGTTTGGGCGAAACAGGCAAGGAGAAGCCAGCATTTGCGACATTGATATCGCCGTGGACACATTTGGTCAGTGAGGAGAACAAGAACACAGCTAGCGATTTCTTGGATTCAGATAAGCTGAACGAATACGGGAGGATTTATGCTGGAGACGAAAATCCGAGTGATCCCACAGTGAGCCCAGGGGATTGTCTTGATATGGAGTTATGGAGGGCGGCAATGCCTACCAAAGGGATTGCATTCTACTATGGCTCCGAAGAGCTATTTTTTGAAAATATCAAGACGCTAGCGAAGCAGCTGAGTACTGTTGGACCAGTTTTGTGTAGGGAGGACGAGAGCGTACATGCTTGGCCTTTCGCAGCTATGTTTTTGGGGCGAGATAGGAGTGAGAGGAGAAAAGGATTAGATATAATTTGTGAGGACATTTTTTCAGTTTTGAAGTAGAGTAGATATTAGTTTTGATGCTACTGGTGAAGTTTTTTTTGTTTTTTTTGGTATTTTGACAAACCAACCTGGGATTCTGTATGGTTTTAAGCTTAATACTTGTCTGTTTGAAGGGCTGTAGCGCTATTAATGCTTACATTTTCGCTCCAGGTGGGCGCCTGCTGTTTCAATACGCGCACAGGTTCTCGTGCTGTGAACCACCCATCATTCCATTATTACTTGCTGTGCTTATGGAGTAGACGCCTGGGTAGACATATTATAAAGCATGCCATCAAAACGTTGAGAGGTTGTGCTGGCAATATGTGTTGATATTTCGACACTAACCAAACTTCATCCTTGCAGTCGCGATACTTCCAACTTAGCCGCTCTCCCGTAAAACCACCGACGAGCCACCAGTCGGCCTCATCCGAGCAACGACGATCACGACTCCTTCGCTTCTTTACATTTTCAGTCTCTTTCTTAATAGATATCGCCCTGGGATCCTTCGCCCTCGACGGAACGGGCGCCGTACGCACGACACCTCTCACAAACACGTTCATCACCTGTTGCTCTCGACGAGTTGACCTCTGTCAACCCCCCCGCAAGCTCTAATAACCTCACTCGGAAGCTCGATTCGAACTCGCGGGGCGAAGGACGAATCTCTCAGGGAAAATGTCCCACGAATTGCTTTACCGGTGGATCAACTCGGAGCACTTCAGCGTCGACCCTTTCTTCTCCGTGGCCTATCTGGCGTAAGGATCATCCTTCTCCTCTCCACCACCAAATGCCACGTTTCCCGAACGACTGACTTTTTTTTTGCTTGCGCCACGGATAGTCGATATGCCGGCCACATTGGCATCCATCACTTCTTGTGTACAAAACTGCGCGAGTTTAGCTACGATGAAATTGAGTTCTTCCTGCCGCAGCTATGTCATCTTGTTGTGAGCATTGAGAACATGGAGTCAGTAGCGTTGGAAGAGTTTATATTCGAGTTATGCGAACAATCTGCGCATGGCGCTCTTCTGGTATGCATTATCGCATTGAACCTGTGGCGTCTTTTGAGATGAAGAGATGGCTGACCATCGGTAAATTACTTGTTGGCGGGTGACAACAGACATTCTGGCTCTTCCAAACACATCTGCACGACTTGTCCGGGAACCCGCAGTCGAACGCGTTCAAGGTGCGCAACCATATACCAACCATCGTGGCCCATTATACGCGCCCATTGCACCATGAAGGATGATTAACGTTTTTGTTCACCGGGCTTTAGGTATGTCGACGGATCTACAACAGGGTACAACACATTGTTTTTGGAGGAGGTGAAGCAAAGACGAAGGAACGATTGAAAGAGAATGTTTTGCCCGTCACCGTTTTGGCTAGTTTGATTGCTGGGAGTATTGCAGCACCAATCCTTCCAAGGTTCGCTGGTCCATTGGCCGTGGCCCAGGCCAGAAAAGTTCAGACGCCGGACGGCTCCATATCAGAAATACCGCCAAAGCTTGTCAGAAGCAAAACTACGACCCCGTCAACTTCGCGAAGTAAAAGAGGTCGCCCTCCACCATTACAGCCATCATCGGGTTCTACTCCTAACTTGATTGCACCTCCAACACCACGGATAAAGTCACCTGCTTCCCCCAACCGGACAAAACATGACAGTCGGTCGTTTTCCCTTTCGCGGAGATCATCACATAATGATTCATTAAACGTAACTGAAACTCCACTCAACTCATCGTCCATGCCTGACTTGAGAATTCAACGGAATCAGCCTATGACCATGCCTGGTCCCAGCGAACGTCGGAAGCTTCGAAAGGAGAAGCCAATTACTACGGCCCTATTGTCTAGCTCAAAGCGGGTACATATGCTGAAAGCGAATTACTTCAGGAACGAAACTCAGTTTCTTGCTACTTTAGAGGATATATCTAACCGACTTGTTTCCGTGCCAAAGCAAGCTAGATTGAGTGCCCTTAGGGCTGAACTAGCGCTCCTCAATAACGATTTGCCGTCAGAGGTTGATATTCCCGTGATATGCCCGGCATCTATCAATCAAAATGGCAAGACCTCGCATCACCGGGTGGTTCGAATTAGTCCTGCCGAGGCAACCGTTCTCAATAGTGCTGAGCGTGTTCCATATTTAGTGATGGTAGAGGTGTTGAGGGATGATTTTGATTTTGAGCCTAATAAGGATGACAATGAAACATTACTGGCAACAATATTGGCGGAGGAAGCATCGGGCAGTCGACGGAGGATATTCGACTTATCTGAAGCCCCACGTGAGTCGTATCGTCAGAACAATCCGGCCAATGAAGGTCCCGACAGTGTTTTCGAACCTTCGCTAGGAGATATTGGCACTTCACCGATTATTGACGAGGATTTAGAGTTTAATCCTACGCCGAGTAGGGGGTCGGATTCAACCTCCAATAGTACAGCTACAGCTATCACACATCCCCATTTGCCGCGACTATCAAGTGGTGCAACAACCTTGTCAATGTCTTCGGTGGGAACCCCAAGGTCCTCAGAATTATCAGGAAGTCGATCAGGCAGCCCAGCTCCTAGAAAGTCTCAGGGACGTCCGAACAACGAAAGCCCGGACTTGTCAGCTTTAGCTACACACATGAGGACAGCAGCGCATATGTTGGCACAGCTCGAAGCCAGTAGCTCTAAGAGACCGAAGCATGAGGTTGCTGCTATCAAACAGAAGATTATTGCAAGCATGCAGAATTTGGAGGAACAGAGCTTTTTCTTTGAAGAAACTGCCCCAGTACCTACATTCGATAGTATCATGGCAAGCGCAGTTGCCACACCATTACCTACCTTGGACTCAGAGGAACCAGAGATGGGGAAGTCCAAAAATCTTGGTACTGAAGCTGGTGCAGCACGTATGGAGAACGATCAGATGACATCTGGGGTGGAACGGAAGGCAGATCGAGACGACCCTAGTGCAGCAACATTTGGTGAAGAATGGACAGCAAAAAGAGAACGTGTGCGGAAATCATCGCCATATGGATGGTGTAAAAACTGGGACCTGCTCAGTGTCATTGTTAAAACTGGCGCAGACCTTAGACAAGAAGCTTTCGCATGTCAATTAATCCATGTCTGCGGCAAGATCTGGGAGAGAGCAGATGTTCCAGTTTGGATCAAAAGAATGCGAATTTTGGTTACTGGGGAGTCATCCGGGCTGATTGAAACAATTACGAACGGAACCTCTCTGCACTCGCTGAAGCGAAGTTTGACCTTAGCATCTATGGAGTCGGGTACGAATACTAGAGGGCGGATAGCTACTCTCAAGGACCATTTTGTTAAGGTGAGTGACATCTTGTGTGAATATCTATCTGGTACTAATTATGTGTGTAGACTTTTGGTGAGGAGAACTCTAAAACGTACAAAGCGGCAGTAGATGCTTTCGCGCGATCTCTTGCTGCATACAGCGTGATATGCTATGTCCTACAATTAAAGGATCGTCATAATGGTAATGTTCTAATTGACAACCAGGGCCGTATGTTTCTCCTTGCCTACTTCACATAAGAGTCTCTCTCATTAACACTATTGATAGATATTATTCACATTGACTTTGGATTCATGCTTTCAAATTCCCCCGGCTCAGTTGGGTTTGAATCTGCACCATTCAAACTGACTCAGGAATATGTCGATGTTCTCGGTGGCCCCACGTCCCCACAGTTCGAAAACTTCCGGTCGCTGTGCAAACAGGCCTTCCAAGCCCTTCGGAAGAGTGCAGACAATCTCATCTTATTAGTGGAATTAATGGGTCGGGAGAGTCGGATGCCTTGTTTTGCCAGTGGCATGACATACGCTACCCAGCAACTGCGCGCTCGTTTCCAGCTACAGCTGAGCGAGGACGAAGCAGCCGCATTTTTCGACGTGTTGATACAGAAGAGTATGGGGAGTTACTTCACCAGGATGGTATGGGTTTCCCACTCGAACACTACCCAAGCAAACACTAATGAGAATGGCTCTATAGTACGACCAGTTTCAATATTTGTCCCAGGGGATCTACTAGACCGAACTTAAATAAATCTCAGATCATCAAAACTCAATTACATTATCTATCAGCTGATATTATTGTGGGAAATCCGGCGTTTATTGGCGTGTTTGTTTACTTTCAATCGTTTATTGTGCTTCTGCTCTTGCGCGAGTAGTAAGCGTCAACTGCAACCATGTCATGCAACGGAAACTTTGCATGTTCATGTTTTGTTTTTAGCTCCACTCGTTTTTCAAAAAACAGAAGATATAAACCGACCACTCATAAAGAGCAAGTTACCCATTAACGGCAGTGGCGGTGACTTGGCTCTGTGTTGGAGAGGCGTGTGTTGGCAAAGACCGGTGGGGAAAAGGTGGCATTTAATGTAACTTAGAGAAGGAAGGCTAGTCACGGATGATGTGTATTACAATGTAGTGTATGTGATAACGATCATAGCTTGATGAATTGGACAAAGGATTGCAATACTGTTTCTCAGCTTTGAGCTGATCGTGCGTACTAATGATAACTGTGATGGAGAGATTCTCGAAGAAATAATAGATGAATAGCTACCGAAGAGAGCTGCCAGAGCTACAGTAGCAGAGTTGATTTATAGCCAAGTAATTGTTGCAAAGGTTAAGTGCCAGCTAAAAATCTCAGCTTGCAAGCTACCAGGTTATAGTGAAAACAAAGGTTTGCGCCTGGTTTTGACAAAAGTTTTGCACGAAATGGGGTAGCTAGTACGAGTGCACATCTATGGCACAGGCTACCAAATTTGTTCACCGAATACTTGTGTTTGCACCGGTTCGAAACATGAAGACCTCCAATTTTCCGCACCAAAAAACACCACCGAGCTTCTGTTCATAATTTTCTACACTTCTTAATGGCATCCAAGCTTGACCGAAATAACAGGCCTTTAAACCGATCTGATACACATAGGGTTCTATGAAGGGCTAAATCTTAAAGTTATTGTGTGAGCTTATTATCGAAGTCATCCTACTGGAAAGTCAGCATTAAGCCTATATATAAAGACTAAAGATAACTAGCCCAACCAAGTATTTTCTTTATCTTCCTTATATTTTGTGATCCCCTTGATATGTTTTAGTTATTCCTTGCCGGTTTTCTCAGCAGATATCACTCTTCTTTATCCCGCTTATTTTACGATCCTCGTGATTTCTTTTAGTTATTCCTTGCTGGGTTTTTTTAGCAGACATCACTCGCCTTCCAGCAAGTGATGTCTTCTTTTTCCCGTATGAAACATCATCTTTCTGGCTGCACTTTTGTGGGCGAGGAGATGAGGTTTGGATCTTCAAATTTGAGTTCTCCCGCTTAGTTTTATAGTTTGAACTCGAACGGTGGATTTTGTTTGCTCTTTCATGCTGAGATTTTGATTGAAGTATGTGTGAATAGCGTCAGGTTTCCCTAGGTATTGTAGCTTGCGAAATCCTGCGAAATCCAGTCAATTTAACTAACAGTATTAGCATGTTTATTTCTTCGATAGGGTATGCACATACAGGAGACTATCAAGAAGTGTGATTGTCCGACAGACTATTGAGCTCAAAGACTCATAGTTGTTTGGTCTAGATTTCGAGAAAGCCAGCGTCGATCCACAATGAGATTATAAGTTGAGAACATAGCCATGATTTTGAGTAACTGACGGTATTAAACTCATAGACTTCTGGACTGCGCTCCTGCTGGGAGGAGCTCCTTCTGGGCGGAGTTCCTCCTAGGGCGGAGGAAGTCGATGGAAGGGTTTATGGTTACCGACGAGCTTCCACAGCTCCAAACCCTGACCCACAGATTTCATGGCTGCTTCATGCAGGGTTCCGAGCATAGAACAATAATCTGAAAGAGAAAAATTGAACCACTTTCATAATCTACCATGCATGTGAAGGAATGGGTTGCGCAAAAGTCGCTGGCATTTTCGGTCGTATTCTCCACCTCTGATTTCATCAATGGTTTGTCCCCTTTCTCATTAGTTTGCTTTGAGCCTATTGTCTCACAGGCTATACAGCTTGATTACTAGTATCCCTGAATCATGCATGAACTCTGGTAGCCTAAGTACTAACATGACGATAAATTTAAGTTTGTCCAGTGCGATCGGTAGAATCATGGTGGATCACTAAGGTAGATTCTGTTAGGCTTGAAGCACTGGGCAGGATGTACGAGTACGTGTCGGATCAAGTAAACGGATTACAATGACTATTGAATGTGTTCAGCCCAAGCCTAGCCTAGCCGGAGATTCTACTAGGATATTAGAAACTCTCCCTCCTTACTTGTGCCTCCATGTCTTCTTCACCTGTCGCACCATGGCCACTTCACCTACCAAAGCATTCCGCTCACCTAACCCCATGGCTGACCCATTTTACCAAACAACATAATTGAATGGTCATTTTGCATGATTCAGCTTATAAAATCACGCAAACAAGTATGTCACCACCATCCCCACTTCCCCACATCCGACCCCAAAAATGACATTTCCTCTAGAAAACATTCATCCATCACATTCAAACTACACGATTCACTTTTCACATGCACTCTCTGAAATGGCTGAACAACTCTTGACGGCCTGAATCGCCTATAGTTGGAGAGATACACCACACTTCTAGAGCTCTTGATTCAGTCTGCCATATACTCTTTGCAGTGCCTCGATCCTTCAACCACTCCAATGCAGTCTCGGTACGTGAGCCTGACATGTTTTTAAAACTGCATGCGCTTGTTCGCGTATCAGATGCATTGAGGGGGGTTGTCGGTGTACGGGAGCTCCACTGCTTTAGACTATGGTGTATGACTGTCTCAATCTCTCGGCCAGGGCGGGTTGTCACTTCGGTGGGAGTCGTACCCTGGCCTCCGTCTACAACATCGAGCATGTGGCACTAATCATGCAGCTCCTAGACGGCATGAAAGTGTGGTGTAAGAGGCCGTGTTAGAACCTCTTGGAAAGTACAATAATATCTCTGGGGGCTACGATTTTTCTACTACAACGTCAACTTCAACTTCCGATCAATTCCTACCAGTAGTACCAATGGCGGATACTATTATCGAGCAAACGCCCTCTCAAGCTTCCACAGGATCAAAGGAATGGACGGTAGCATAACTAGTCCCACGAAAAGATATAGATTTGGCACGTTCCATTATTCTAGCTATACTATTTGTCAATATATAGCACAATGGCAAATAATTGATATCTTTTTTGACATGATACCTAAATTGAATAAAAATAATCACAGCTAAAGGAATGATTTGAACCATTAGCGATAGTGAATCTAAAGCTGTTGGACTATATTAGAGCGTTTCTTTGTGGTGGTACTATCTGAAACATCAAGAACGAAGAGTTTGTTAAGTCTGAGCGGTTAGGGTTAGGGCCTACAACTTCAGCATGCATAAACAATCACCCAGATTCAACTACCCAGGCGATTCCATCTTCATATACATCCACGATGTGCATGAGGCACAATGGGGTAAAATACAATTAGTATATCTCTCTTTAGCATACATAAGTAGGTGAATCTCTTTCTGGAGGGGCAATTATCACCGGTTACTTCTTTAGGATCGATGCCGACATAGCCGCTTCGTGGTAAGATTCGCACAATAATTTCTCTCTTTCTCTCTTTCTTTAGAATACTGGTCGAAATTACCTCTATTCGCCTAGTGGCTGCCCTGGTTGATACTAAGGAAAATACCCTGTCACGCGTCGGCGTGGGTATCGGAGTATGTAGTATTGTCGGTAGGCTTGATAGCCGGGCCGGTCTCTTTCATGTCACCACAACCGGCCGGCTTCCTCCAAGCCGGATCAAAGCTACATCATGTATAAGCTCACGTCATATTACAATATTCCAGGAGCCGAATAGGGTGCTTTCCACGATTCAGTCATGAGAACGAAGTAGAGCCAGGTGGGTGGCTGGTTCATCTAAAATAATAAATATATACTCATAAATCAAAAAATTTATGATTTAAGCATATACGATACATGCACAACCTAGTATAGTACAATCAATGCATGACATCGTACAGAAATTCCGAGCGGCCAGAACCTCAACTGCCGTGTCGTGTTCTGTGAGCTGCTGCCAGCAGCCTACCTACATGTCATGTCATCGGTGACCGCTCGCTCGCAGGGAACATCGCATTTGCCGGGGGTGCTACGAAGGGAGGGGAATTTGATCTAATTAATTTTTCTTTAAAAAAAGCTATGGCGGGGTGCATTTGCATGGACACTGTCGTGCACGTGCACGTGCACAACGGTAATGTTTTTTTTGACCCTCTGTTGGTCACAGCTAGTGACTTCTTGGAGATATTAGAGGCATCCAGAGGGGGGTAGGAACTGGTACCTTTCAGGCAGCAGTAATCAGCCCAGTGGGGCACAGGTGGTGATGGCCGGGCGTGTTTGAAGGCAAGTCATTCTCATGGAAAGTGGGGCCCGGAGGCACAGCTCAGGATGGTGGGGTGCACTGCACTGGGTTGCTGTGGGTCGATCATCTTTTCAAAATCCGGGGAACGCGAGAAAACAAACATTGCTAGGGAGGGGTTTAGGAGGACAAGAAGATTTCCGGTAGTTTTCAGTGGGTACAGTGCGCGGGGAGGTATAACGAACGGACTATATCACATCAAAAGTATATTTGAGCGTCTTTTTTATATCGACATCATCTAGGGTTTTGCTTTTGGGTATTTGACGGGGACAACCCAGCTAGCTCCATTTTGAACGCCCCTCTCCATCCCCTTACAGATAACCCGCATATTCCTAACTAGGATTTTCCTGGGAGAAACTGTGAAAAGAAAAATATGGCCTTGTCAAACTGAACGTTAACCGGCATGGATTTTTTGTTTTTTTCCTTTTCTCCGTTATATAAAGCGGAAAAATACATAGCTTAAAGATATACCCGGGGGCTAGATCTTTGCCGGCAGCTGGAGCCTAGATATTATATTAAGTGTCCTCCATGGGGGCTTCGACGGGCTCTGTGGGGTACAGCAAACCGATTTCGTTGTTTGGGAAGATAACCGCAGTGACGGTTTACTCTACACCGACGTCCTGTTTTGACATTTAGCAGCTGAAAAGTATCGGCCGAGATAATCAATGCGGAGAGAATTAGATCTACCTGAATCGGAGCTGTTGCAGCTAACAATGCATCCCGCGGAATCGTTGTTGATGATGATCGATAGCTTCGCTGGCAACAGTTCGAGCTGAGCTGAATTATTCTTCATGTAATGGCCGATTGGTCAAATCATCTAGGGCTTTCGTTTTTTGTCTACATACATACATTAGCTCTTACTGCATGATAGTTGAATCGTTCCAGATATCAACTTATGGGCCCACTGGTTTCTACGGGGTATCGGATGAGTGCTGGTCGATGCACGATCATGAGCCGAGACTTGATCCAGCTGGAAATTCATTCACACTTGATCAGAACCGTGTATCGTGGGTTTCTTCATTAACCCCCATACTTGGAGACCATCACAAACTGCAGGGTTCTCCCAATGCCGTCTGATATACCCATGGCTAGATATAGATAGCTTTCAACATAGGGCAATCAGCGCACATCTGAGTCACGAGGTTTGATCAGCATCTCGTGTAATTAGTCTTGTATTCAGCTTGATTCTTATCAGAATCGACTGACTTGCAATCTCATATCAGCTGAAGCCATAAGTTCGTTCATATCAAAATTATAAAGCATAAATGTACAGGTCACACGACTACGATAGTTTGTTGTTTTAAGTATAACTAAGAGTTAGTCCTATGCCCTAAGCCTTATATCAGGGTTTGACCACTGTAAGACGAACCGTGGGGAAACCGTGGGGAAACTGCAACAGTGGAGGAACCTGGTTAATGATATGGCCATCCCGCTCAATTAAAGGTCCACAAAATTTCAATTACGAAAGATATCTGGCTAGCATGTTGAAACGTTCGTTAAAGATAGTTAGACCATAGGATAATTGGTTGAGAGAAATTAGCCGGTGACTAAATGATGAACTGTCAATTCCTAGTAGAAATGGATTCAAGGTACACACTTCCGTTGTGTTATTTGATTGGAGTGATATGCCATGTCAGATTGTCGGCCGGACTGGTGCTACGATTAGTAACCGGCTTTAGCCAAAAGCAAAGCACCAGTTCAATTTTGAAACCTTATATTCAACAATAACCGGCCGAATGAATGCGATACTAAATTTGTTAAAGATTTAGCGATATTTATGATAGAACTTGAATATGACTTTCACCCTGTTCACTTATTAATTTGATCAGGCTGAAAACTCAAACCAGTACCCAATACTAAACCCCAGTTCAAAGTTGACTATTATAGCAATGATCACACCTCGGTATAACTATCGGGTTATACTAGTACTACCAAGCCGATGGTTCGTGAGCGAGGTGTGGGTTTAAGGATATCATAATACCTCACTCGGCCGGACCCGCAAGCCGGCTCGCGCCGCGGTATCGGCACCAACACCCCTGTTGATGGGAGCCTTATTGAACGGTTTTTGTATAGATTCATGATATACCCTCCGAGAGACCGTGCACTAGATCAGACAACTAGACTGCTGAGATTGATCTGCAACCGTAACCCACTGAGTGCGACCTTCCTAAACCTCTTTTCCGGAATTCTTCAATTGTAAGACGGAATAAGATTGTTCCACATTCGTTGGAGGTGAAGGGTTTACCCCGCAATATGATCATATACTCGAAACTATACGGTTATATAGATCTTGATTTTTGACCGGTATACTTTATTTATAGTTCCGAGTTAGGGCTCGGCGGAGCGGTGGTAGGCTGTAGCACTTCCAGTTCCGGCGGCCTTGATTGATTGAGTACGTCGGGGGCACCGGGGATGTGGCGTCTAGAGTTAAGTACTTTCGTGGGTCAACATATTGCGGAAAACGGCGCCGCCGCTCTCGATATGTAGGTGGTACACATGCGTTTTACTCGGTAGTAGTGTAGTGAGGTCTTGCTATTAACTAAAGTGCACACGTGTAGAGGCTGGTTAGCTCCCTGCTAGACGGTTCATTTAACCCGGAAAACACTCACGGGGAAGCGGGAAGCACGGATTTTGGGTATTTCTGGTCAGCATGTGTGCGTGAAATCCAGGTACGGAGCATTGCGTAAGAGAATAGCTGCCTGCACTAGAGCAGTACTCCACACGGGGGAAAAAGCAAAGATAAGATTGAGAGCTTCGTCTACAGAGTGAAAGAAGCTTTCGCATTCTGGCTATGTGTTTGGATAAAATGGAACCATCTCACTGCGCATTTATCTGTATGCGGTCAGCAGTACAGAAAATACATCAATTTTCGCCTTCTCTGGACGGCTCAAGAGGCAACCGAAGCAGCCATATAGGATCTTTAAGTGGTGCTATTGTCGAAAGCTCGGAAAAATCAAAATACATGTAATCGGCTGCCTGATAGAGACAACTACTTGTAGTAAGAGGTTCACGTTCACAACCTGTCTACGCACAAATGCTTACCGGAACCTCCCCGTGCTTGCCTTGCAATATCAAAGAACTTGCATCGGTTCCATGCATTCCTGGTGCTTCTATTCACTTTAGAGATGGTGCAACATAGAAACATCTAAAAAGTTAGGCTGGTAACTTTGTATTCCGACCGTACCTTGAGCCCGTTTATTTGACAAAAAGAATGTATGTAATTATCCCAATTTTCATCAAAAATTATCAAATGGTTTTCTGTGGATGGAGAAATATTATTCGTCTGATGTCATAGTACGTTGCTAAAAACTTCTACACGATTCACAATTAAGCAGCTTTCAGGGAAAATTTGAAGACTAGGCTGTTTCAGTCTAATATCAGACGTCTTTTCCCTACCCCCGAACAATGAACTGACCCTGTAAAAAAATGTACTATTCCCTGCTGCTGATCCGTTTTGTAGTACCAGGGTGGGTAATCGCTAGTATCATATTCGCTTGGTTGAATATAAACTTTTGATCCAGTCTTTTTTAACGGTTTGCATGAAAAATGCCCAAAATGGGTAGGTATTCACAGCAATAGGAGAGAAAATGACGGGTTTCCATTTGCAACTCCTGAGTTAGACGCAGGAAATATACGGTTTCCCATTCCCGGATGTGAAAACACTGCCCTCTCTATCCCTTGCCTTCGCATCAAGAAAAAGAAAGCAACGCTGAAGGGGACCCGTGAAGATTGTTTTTCGACCCCGAGGATCCTATTCCTCTCGCAAAAAATCCTTCTGGATCCATGCCCTTGTGTAAAGGTGATCAAACAAATGCCAGAAATCGTCAAATAAAAAGGTACATGTAATATCAAGAGCAATCATTAGGGTTTTGTTCGTCTACGCTTTGACTTGCTACTGGAGGGTGTATCGTCGTCCCCACTCCCATCGTCCTTTCCACTACCACCAGCATTCCCAACAGCCTTTTCATTGCCTTTCTTGACCGAGATAGCACACCCTTGCCGTTTTAGGGCCTTTGTGAGGGTTGTACTAGGCCTCATTCCAGGAAACTCCTTAGCAGTGTATACCTGGAATACATCGCTCATAGTTTCAGTAATAATTGGTGTATACCCATCGGGCTGTAAAGCACTAGGCTCTAAACGCATGAGAACAAATCGTAATCGATATTTGCCGTGTGTTCTGCAGGATAGGTCGGGGAAGCAGAAGAAGCAGCCTTCTTTGCCTTCTTCGTCTAAGCCGACAAAAGGCGAGGATACTAATGTTCCCATGAGCCGCCGAGTAAGTCGGTTATCCACGCCAACAAGCGCAGTTTGGTCTGTTGTGCCATCGACACTCCACAGAGTGCAATGTACAACATTGAAAGGGTATCGAATTTCTGTTGGATCTGACTGACCCGTTTCCGGGTCGTTTGCTATAAGTTGAACTATTGGAGGTGGATCGATGACTCTTCTGTCTCGTTCCCCGAAGCCACAAGCTCTGGCAGCAACTGGTTGCTGTCGCACCTCGATCTGATAACGGCCCGGGCTGTAATTCAAAGTCAATTATAAAGTTCCTTTTTCAACCAGGATCCAGGATAAAACCTTCTGCTTGGCATAACTTCACGGTGCACACTACTACCATCATCAACAGCTGGAACAGATGGCGCCAGTCCCGAATAACTTGTCCGCCGGGAGCTATTCCTGTGCCCGTCGTGAATGTTCCGGTGTCCATCATGACTGTTCCGGTGTCCATCGTGACTGTTCCGGTGTCCATCGTGATTGTTACGATGCCCCTCTTCCGTCCGGAAAGTCGGAGAGGAGACCATGGTGCCAATACTCGATCTACAACATGATGTTAGATTTATGTCGCAATTTCTATAAATATGCCGCCTAAACGACGATCAAAAAAATTACCTGCTGCCTCCCGAGTCCGTCTCATTACTAAAACGCCGAACATCCTGGCGGCCGAAGTTGTTGCTCCCCGGAGAGAATGTTGAGGGTGGCGCGGATGAGTAAATAGGCTGGTGCGGGAGATAGCTATGTGGTCTTCGGGACTCGTTTGGCTGGTGTGAGGATGATTGTTGAGGAGGTAACTGTGTCGCTGGATGGTGAGGTGGACCATGATTCGGGGATAGATGGGACGGCTGCTGTGCGATAGGGGGTTGCCCTGGCAACGCAGGGCCTCCGCTTCGAGAATTGGGAAGTGCGAGCGGCGCAAGTGCTGGCCCTGGAAAGTGCGGCGCACCAGAAACAGACGAGTTTCCATGGTGGAGAGGATGTAGAGGGTGGTGGAGAGGAAAAGCTGTTGGGCGAACTGGGCGTGGAGACTCAGTCATCGTGGAAGAAGGCGGTAAGAAGTTTGGTGTGTAGATTGGCTGAGGGGTGGGACCTGGCGACATCATTCAGGCTCGTTCACGACTTGAGAAGTCGGCCGGAAGCAGTGGGTTTGAGTGTAAGCTCCCGTGGGCGCTTTTGGGAAAAGTGAGACTGACAGATCGGCCAGTGATGAAACGGGAAAGGTTCGGTATCAGTGAATACCACTCCTAGGCACGGGAAGTCTGCAGATGCTGCTGCAGTCCTCTATGTGCGCAAGATAGACAAAACTGGACTCGGATCACGGTGGGTGGACGGTTTCGGTCTCTCTCCGCGCACTATCCGGTTCGGTCACAGACTTTTCTCCACGAAATAGGAGACAGGTATGCGTGCCCAGTGATATTTCTAGATACAACGCGCAAGAAAGAAGCCCCGGATAGTATGTCGGAGGTGCGCAGGGCAGAGACTGAGCCGAGAAGCCACTGGTAGGAGGATAATGGATACTATTGGATCGCGTCCTGTTAAGGAAAATCGGGCATCAAATTCGTGGTCACCGTTATTCGTATGGGCTGGGAGGGTATCGATTTATATGTACGCATGTAATATGTCCACGGAAGCTGAAGGGCGAATCTCAAAAAGAACGGCTGGGATATCCGAAGATGCCTGCAATAAAGTAATGTCGGCGCAAGGAACGAGGGACTGATGGGAAAGCGAAAGAATGTATATCCAGCTCTCGGTTGAGCAGCAGCGGGACGAGACGAGATCGCAATGGGCGGCAGTCAGGAGATATAAGTGGGAGAGCAGGGAGAGGTAGGGAGGGATGAGCTTTGAGATGGGATGAAAGGAGGGAGGGAGGGTGGATGGATTGTGGTGGTGGTGGGGGTGGGCAGGAAGTTTGGAGTTCAAAAGAGCGGAGGAGCAGCACGGGACTTGCTCTGAGACGAATCGTTGATGACAGAAGAGACTGACCGGCCGATTGTCTGACTGTCGCCGAGGGGAAAGTGAGAGGAAGGGGGTCAATTCCAATGTATCCAGACAGTGCAGGGCAGCGGGAGGACTCCGAGGAGGAGGATTGGGGGGGGGTGGAGGATGAGGATGCGCACGCGCGGGAGAGAGCAAAGGAGGCTCCTCTATTTTTGGCGCCGGCAAAGAGAGAAACGGTCGTGTAGGAAATGGAGCGGTAAGCAGGGCTAGAGGAGCAGTGTCGGGAACCCGAAGAAGACCCTAGCCAGCCAGCCTACTGTCCGCGACTTCCACCTGATTATTGGAAAAATAAGGAATTAAAATTAAAATCAAATAAAAAATTTATCCTGACGGCAGAAGTACAGACGTCGACAGGCACAGGGCAAGGTACATTTCTTTGCCGAAACAGCAACAGCAGCCAGCAACAACAAGAAGCACGCAGGGATGGAGGGAGCACACGAACCCGCAGAACGCCCTTCCTGATCTGTCTTGTGGGCTTTTTTTCTCGCCGTATGGCACTGTTGAACCTGCCCTGAGAGAACAGAGTTGCTGATCTAGGTTTCCGGGGTTCTAGGTGACCAGGACTGTGTGAATACGGTATTTGCGCTTGTCTCTGTGTGTATGTGCTCATATGATGTTCAGCACGTAGGCGTTGGGGCTGGTTGGTGGCTGCGGGCGGGCGGGAGTCTTTCTGCGTGTGCGTGCGTCTTTGGGGATGGGTTGGGTTCCTCAAGTTGTCAGCAAGCGTTGTGCAGGGACAGTGGGTTTTGCAGGCAGACTGGGCCAGTGAAAATGTAAGTGTAGGTGCAAATCCTCAAGGTATGTTGGAAGATGCACAGAAACGGGAGAATCCGCCACAGAAAACTGGCAGATGGGTTCTCAACATTCACGCAGCCACACAACTTTTGCTGTAAGTCTGCTGGTTTGCAATATCAATATGCAAGGACCAACCCGAAATAATCTTTTATTTTGGCTGGGCTAATTACTGGCTGCTTAAGTGCTGATTTTGTGGGTGGCTGCTTGATCAGATGTTGCTTGCTTGCTTGCTAAGAAGTACGTACTTTTGCTGCTGTAGCTGGCCGCTTCCCGCCCTCCTACACTTTCTGGAGTTGGCTGTTTTACTGAGGATCTTCTCAAAAAAAAAACAATGTCCCCGTTGGGAAAACAAAACTGCCGCTGCCTGGAAATCAACCCTTCAAAAGCTAAATCCATAAGCGCAATAATATCATAATAAATCAGCTCCTATACAACATCTCCCCGTCCGGAGCGCCCCCATTTCCTGGAATCAGTCTCCTGCAGCTTTTGTCCTTGATCTCTGTTTATTTCCTCAATCAACCGATGCAGATTGTGTCTTGAGCTGCTCCATCCCCCTGGAATGAAAAGATCACCGAGACCCACGCCAGCAAGATTCGATTCCCATGTCAAACCTGGTCCTGACATGGGTTTAGCGGCAGCCCCAGGAACATCTATGGCTACTCCCTCTGTATGTACATGTGTTGAGAACTCTGTAGGAAGTACCTGACATCTCCCTAGATCCATTACCACGATAGATAGACACATGAGACAGCCAAAAAACTGGCAAGCATAACAGAGTTTAATACAGTATTGGTCATCTTTCCCAACTACTATCAACTAGATTGCGGGCATGCACTCTGTACGGCATGAGTCTAAACATTCGTGCAGCAAATAACCCGATTCTCGCTCCTGGCCCCCACACTATTCTAATCGAGCATATACGTCGATGTAGTCCTCCGTGTCCTATCTCAGGAAATATTGCGGGGACGGGGAACATTGGTCAAAACCCGGGAATGCATTGCGCCCATACATGTGCATTCACACCACCAGCGTTATTTTTCTCGGGGCGTTCCGGCAGTACCTAGTCGCTACCTACAAAACCTTGATCCCGTGGTCTTTTCTCGATACAATATGGTGTATAAATTACTTTATACTCCGTTTGTTATTGCAACAGGGATTTCTGGTACAAACTTGCACAAAAATGCTACCAAGAAAGGATTTACATTTACGGAATGCCTTCCTCTTATGTACTCTTACTCCAAGAAACTGGGTGGAGCCTTTTCTACAGAACGAATGCCAGAGGGGACCTCAACCCCTTCCTATAGCAAGAGGCGAAACAAGCATAATACAAAGGCCTTATTAATCATTTCTAAATGAGCAAAGCTTTGTACTAGTGAAATGCGGGTTCAATAACGGAACCCTGTTGATGAAATGCCTTACATTCTGAAGCCAGCTCTGGATGTATTGTTGCATATTGAATAATTAGATTTTGGGACATCATACAAGGATTAATGGGTCCATCTTCCCTCATAAGTGCGCTGACATGTAGCTAGTCGATACACCTTTTACCTTATTACTGAGTGTGCATAGGTTTCCAGGATAAGATCACACTCGACTGGTAGAGCCGTTTCGGCTTCTGCATCATTTCAACTAGTTGCTATACAACGTGATAAGTGTATTCTCTCAATGAATACTTAGCATATGAGCTTCATGATGTTCAATATGACAATTACCATCTATACGGATGCCACTTATTTATTTTTACTGAATATCACTACAAAAAGGCACTATCGCAACGGTTAGGGATACTACATCGTAAAATGACCTCCATAGATTAATGAACATTCAGAAAGTCACTACGAAAAATCTCGGGTTGATAATTTTCTTATCACATGGATTGAACTAAACTACGTGTGCCGAATGAGTGAATTGGGAAATTGGGAGGCTATCACGGCTCTAAGAATGAGAACCATGGACCAATTCAACTTTGATTGATTGACTTTTGGAGTATACCTAAAGTTCTAATAAAAAGATTTACTTGTCATGTAGCTTTGGTGTCTATTTCTCCCATCTACTCGGACAAACCGTACTAACATTAAACCATTACGAGTTGATGGGCGGGGAATCGGCCAGTATGCTCCTCGGTCTTCCCGTACCTGCTTGGATATACATGTGGCATGTTTTTGTTGAAGTTAGGTTTGCGGTCATTCTGTGCATTTATTTTCCTGGGCTCCTCCGGTGCCTAAATACAAAAATGATTTAAAAGATGATTTTGCCTGTTCTAATAGTGTAACGAGTATACATAAGTTGTATATAAGTGGTAATGATGAACGTCAGGGTAAAATCAAACAAGTAAAATCTATTTATTTTTTTCAGGCATCACTAACTAATGTAATTAGACCCCGATTTCCTAATCTACAGCCAAGACAATTTCAACTCAAGGTTCAGTAATTATATTGACCTATATTGATTAGACTCCCCGCTCCCGAATACCGAACCCCACCAGACTTCCGCATCCCTTTTGCTCAACGCCGAATGTTGAACGGTCTTCAGTATTGGAAATACACATAGCTACATATATTGTTGTGTTCTAAAACCGTTGAGATGACCAAACTTTGAGCTACATTCGGATGGTTCTGGATCCATGGCTAAATAACACTCAGTTTGGCTTTTATCATCCTAGTCAAGGTTCAATCAATAATGATTCAGCTTCGATGGCCTGTATTTTGATCTTAGTGCATGAATAGGTCTTATCCTCTCGAACTTTTATTCTTCAAATTAGTATAACTATGTCACTCTTCACAGTCCCAGATCCCGTCAAATCATGGGGATTTGTGAATGATTATATAGCATACTAGCCTATAAGTTCTATAAGAATGTTGCATGCATAGCTTACTGATCTTCACATCACGCCCGGTACAAAGTCACAGGTGTAAAACGACAAAAAACGATATAACGAGTCATGGGGAAACCCGGTAGTGCTCATACGTCAGTCAATCAACTTGGAGTTGCACAAAGGCTGTCGAGGCGAGCGGTATCTATGGGTTTCATGGCTGCACCTATCCACCTGTCATGCATCGCCTCTACCTTCATACATAGAAAGGGAAAGGGAAAAAGATACCCCTTCTTCAATATAGACACGTATAAGGCGCATAAAGGCCTTAAAGTCGGCTAAAATGTGCCTCACTTCGCCGTCAGTAATTACAGAGTGCATTTTGTTCGTTAGATTCAGCCCTTCCAACTCGGACAAACCTATCACCTAGCAGCCGATCAAGTGTCGTTGCATTGGAATAGATTTTTGACTGATCTTCTTCCGCCGGAAAAGCTTTTAATTTCTCCTCGGCTTAGGAGAAGATGTCCCAGATCAACCAATACTCGGCATGCTAAAATGGTTGTAAAAACCGGTGATTTCCCCTCAATAAGAAGCTGATCATCATTTCTTGACACCACTATGGTAGATTTTGAGGATTAATACTGCGTATTATAGGCAATAGTATCCCATCTTATTAATTAATATAAGAGTGGCACCCAAAGTTCTCTGTCCTCTAACGTGCACGGGAGTATTTTGTTCCCAGGTAAACTTTACAGACACTAGTCTGGTCTGTGCGTTTGTCTGTAGCCTCCATAGAGATCTGCTGCCTGTCTCACCGAGAGAATATAAGGGATTTCCGACGCAAACTGCATCTTCTACCTGGATTAGGAACGGGGAAACCGGGCCTGCTTCCGGCTACAAAACCAACTGGCCGGGCTTCTAAGCGACTTGGCGATCACATCTAGGCTGTGGGCTTTAGTTACACGATTAGGTAGGTACTACCACCAGCGCTCAGCCTAATCATGCACACTGTTTTGCGCCATCGTTCGTACATATACATAGCATGTACTCGTACATCATGGCGCGTAGCACGGCACTACACCTGGAATCATACCTTGATGTCCAATTATAATCCAGCTCAAGTGAATATGCTGGTGCAACTCCAAACAGTTTTAAAAGACATATATCTATTAGATTTCATAAACATCTTCTTTACTGAGGAAAAACAAGGACACGCAATCCTAATTTTAGGATTAAGAGGCGTTGATAAACTATGCACGCACAACTAGTGAAATTTCTGGAACTATGATTAAAACTATTCTGATACAGTGTTCGCATAGAGGCCATAGGGCATGAAATTTTTCATAGGAATTACTACTAGAATAGGCTATACATGCAAGTATTACAATACTTTGATGAAAAGTGGGACACCAGCAAGGAATATGAAGTACATACACACATGTACTGGTTTGCAGGGCATTCAGTATCGAATATATGTCCACGGCGCCTGACTGATACACAAAAACCGCAACCCAGGATTTACCCATCAGCACGCGACGGGAGGGGCTATGACTGAGTACACAATGTCTCATCATCATACGTATTTGCACTTATCAGCGCTTGACTTCTGCAGGTACGCTTGTGTACCAGTAACACATATATCTTTTTTTCTAGTAAAAAAAATCCGCAAGAGTGACAGTCAGAGACGCTAAGAAATAATTTTTATGCTAGATTCCCGACAAGCATAAGCCTTGTAAAGCTCGGCATTTGTGAAGGAGGAAAGCCAGGCGAGAAAAATGAAGATTGAATGGCACGTTGCAGGAGCAAGGGCGGGACCCTGCTCAGCGAACGAAGAAAAGGAGCCTACAGGCTAGAACTTCATGCAAACGTTGAAAGCCAGGGAACATGCAGGCCCGTTCATGCTTGTACCACAGCCTGGCCTGAAGTTCGACAAAACAGCCACCGGATGTGTCAGTTCTCTTCCAAACGAACAGAAATGCAAGACAGCTCGGATCGTTCCGGACAAGGTCACACGAAGATTCTGCATTACTCTGCTGATCAGATAAACACATTTAAAATAACTTCAACCAGATCACGTACACAAGACTTAACTAACGTATATTTGATGATTATGAAGTTGAGTCGACTGTTTTCTGGACAGTAATTTAGCTGAAATGCACAATTTTGAGTGATCGGTTTGCTATGGATGATGACACTAGAGGCTAAACACTCAAAACGACTTGAGCAAAGAGCGTTGGAACCGGGCAACAGTTACGGAGTACAATGCAATGGACATCTGAATACAACGATGAAACTCGTAAATCTATACATCTTAGGAATAAACACAGTGAGATAGCCACAGAATTAATATTATGATACTATCTTCATAGAACTTCGTTGTGATAATCCCAATGGTGGTTGACTGACATGTTGTGTCATCACCTGATCGTCATTTACTAATCCTTGCTCCCCTTATCCACAAACCCAACCCAAACCTAGCTAGAGTGATGAAGACCGCCAACTCCGAACAACCAGAAGTCTTGGAAATGGAACCATTCGCCTACCTTTCACCGAGCCCTACGGAGTATATGCAAGATCTGGCCGTTATAGCTCAGCCTCCTTACTAGCTGCCGCGATAAGCTCACGCCCCTACGGAGTATGATCGTGAGAGCCGGGAGAGTTTCAGAATGGACCCCGCAGATTTCGCAGTCAAGCGAAAACTAGGCGGGCAGAGTCTACTGAGGCCGGAATCTCGGGATTACCTCAGACATATCTTCCATTACTACTGGTCCTACATCAGGTATATCTATTGACTCAAGTAACGAGTCATCATGCATTACCCCGCCCTACGGTACGACATTCGGTTTCAATCTCCCAAAAGACCCACGTGTCTAATATGTCCCTCCCTATAGCCTGGCTGAGAGCATTTCTACGTGGTGAAAATTCCCTGGAACTCCGATGGCGATTGGTGCCAGCTGGGCCTGGTTGTGCCATGGAATTTACTAGATGGATTGTGTTATTTCGGATATTGAGTTTAAGAACCAGGAACAAATGGAGATTATTCAACCACAATATCTTTTAAGAACTAATGAGACAAGACAGGATAATTGGACTGGGAAACGAACTTGTGCTTTGATCGAGGCTTTAATTATAGTATGGTTTTTAATAGGACGGATCTTCTGCCACCCATAGAGTTGAAACGGCACTGTGTAACATTAGAAACATAAGTTTGCCTGTGTGATTCACGTAATAGTTATACCTTATGATTATGTAGATACTGCGTTAGAACGCGTAAAGACAAAAAGGCCACAAAAAGAGACGACATGAGTGCTTCTTTCACATTCAATGTCATTGCACTGCCTATATCCCTTCATTTCGATATTTTTTGATCTTGGTATTTTAACTGAGCACACGACAAGTTAAAACACCACGGTTTACGATCGATTCAATATCCCGGAAGTTGTTGTCTTGGAGAGGTTCTAGAGATGGTGGGGTAAAACACGTTACAACCTCACTCTACTAAACAACGGCTCTGATTGGCTAGGTTCCATGCAAGTCCCCAATGCAGGTACAATTTCGTGTCAGTGCGCACCCGCTGTCAAGGGCTGGAAACCAACCGACAAAACGTCTTACAACATTCAACACACAACACCACCTCCACTCTCCGTGACAGATAAACTTTGGCATGAGGATTTTGAGGCCTTTCTAATGGGCAGAGAAGCGATTTTCTTCCTCTCAAAAACACTTCACTTTTGCCCCGCACCAGCAGCAGTGCTGTGCCATCACTTGTGCACCCTGCAGCATCATTGCACATTGCACAACTGGTAGCCGCTGTGTCGACAGCAGCAAGCTAATATTTCCACAAATCAGAAAAGTCCAGTGAGCGTCGACACAAGGTATATCACATCGCTTGCATTACATTAAGTATGTTGAGACGCTCAATGTTGGTAATGTGTTGCGTATAATCCCGCGCTCCACTTTTCTCGTTACTGAAAACTATAAGTCCTGAATCCCATTTGTTGATATCTTCAATATGCTTACTGTAATGGAATGAAAGGCTTATACTCCACATGGTAGGCATATCTTAATAAACAGAGTTTTTTACCCAAACCTTCCACAATCGTTGTACCATGAGCGCATATGAATGTTTCAGTACCTCGTCGATAATTTATGTCACCATTTTTCTATTGGTCAGGAGATTATTCTTGTGCGTATGCATCTGCATTCATACGCGCACAGAAGGGTTCTTGGTTTTTATTATTGTTACCCCCACAAGTTTGATATGATTCTGTACGGCGTAGATATAATCAATAATCGCACCCCTGATGTTGATGAAAAGGCAAGGCAGGGTGTAAGGTACATGTACTTACGCTCTTGTGTTCGCTTAGGGAGTTTTCCAAGTGAAATACTTGTATGCAGCATCGATTGGAGCCTTGACCCTGTCTCGCTGCAGAGAAGTTACCACCAGCGTCCAGGTGTCCCGGATACTGGAAAACGATCCCTACCAGAAAAAACTGCCGTGAGTGACGCCACTTCTAATGCTGTGCACTTCGGTAGTTGTAACAAATGTTTCCACACATGTCTTGTGCAGAAGGATACTTTATGCGATGTACTCGTACATGTATGTACTGGTACATACAATCTGCCTATAGTTTTACACTTTGTCCCCTCCTGGCGTTCCCGAACCCCTTCCCTATTATTTCCGACTGCCGTCTTACAGCTTCTAGGAATTTCTAGTGCTAGATGTGGGTTCTGCGGTACTAACTAGTACATGCAAACTTGAAAGTGTCACAAAGTCTGGCCGGTCGTGTTTGCAGGAAAATTCGAGGTTGCGGGGTTTCCATGTCAAATTGTGGACTCCCCTTGCTTGACTTGTCATGCTGTCTCTTACCCGCTACTAGACAAAGAAGCAGATACTTGGCACATAAATATTTGGAGCAGCTGAATGGTCAACTGGAAGTAGCTGACACTGACATGAGGCGAGTCACAATCAATCACCTCACTTCCGGAGACATTTCCGCCCTACAGTGTTCGCAATTTGGTCAGGAGTAGGAACCGGTATTAAGATCTGCATTCCTCCGGCCGGACACACCCGGTGTCCGTTTACGACGCTAGAAAAAAGGAAGCCTGGAAAAGGTATGCTGCAAAATGAATGCTCCAGAAACGAACCAACTATTGTTCATTTGAATTGGCCAAGCCATATACGACCACTCGTGCATTGTTTGGATAATCACTGGCTACATACCATCCACTTCCATCGAATGAGGGTCGGTATCACATGCAAACAGTTCGGGATAAAGTACGCTAGAGAAAACAGGGCTGTCACAGAAAGCCTTCTCCGGAATGTCAATTTTATCGAGTGAGGCCTGATGAGTTTTCCTCTCGATCATACTTTCTCACATATATCCTTGATCAGTCGGGGCTCGGTACTTACTTTCATAATAGGGAGTACGTCCACCACAATATTCCAATTAACTGTGACCCAGAAACAGCACTCCTTCAATGGGTAAGGCCGGTCAGAACCCAGACTAGTTCTGGATGCCTGTTCAAATGGAGCGCCCAAAGCTACCAGAGCATTTAACGGTAACTTGTGGCCCGTGGTGAGCCGACAACCGAACATCGGTTACACGAACTAAATACAGGCTTGCGTGGATGTGGGGTTGGCACGGTGTCCAGGCCGATGCGCCGCGAACTTGTTCGCATAAATATTTTTCCCCAGGCGTTTGTCTCGACCTCATCTCCTAGCGCAACTACACCTGGCCCCGCAATAGGGCTGGCAACTATACAGGAAACGCCAGCTACTGAGACGTCGGTTCCGATACGCTACGTAAGTATGTGTTTCGCTGTTTGCAGATCAAGGTCCAAGGATTGGTCGTTGTACTTTTCGTGACATGGGTTGGAGATGGCTCAAACTTGATGAGGCGGATATGCACCATTTTAAGATTGTTAGATGTTGAATAAAGTACCCACGATTTCAGGATACTTGCATCAAAGCTTTCAATATAGACACATATTTATGATTGAGTTTAAGAGCTCCTTCAGTCTCTTGGCCAGCCATCGATGAATTGGAACTATTTGAAAAGGTCAGCGACCCGAGTGACGCACTGTGATACCTGGCTTTAGAGCCTTCTGATTCTCAATCAAAGATTCGAGTTTAGCGGAAAAGATAGGCACATATACGGGATACTTTTAATTCGAGGGCGAAATTTGTTGAGCTTTGTTGCAGCTGTGAGAATCAGTTGAGTAGAGAACATTTGTTTGTCTACCTGTAACTGAAACCCCTCTCGAATAGAAAATTGTGACATCCTCTGACTGTGTCTAAGCCGAAATCCCAGACCATGACGAGATTTCAACGTCAAATTGTATCTAGGACATCCTTTTTCGACGGGGATCAGGCTGCTTCATCGTGAAGTTGGTGAAGAATTCGGATCCACGGCTCTCTACACGGCTAAGCGCTTTTATGATCCGCCGGACAGCTAGTACATGTTCAAGAAAACGCCCGGCACATACCCAAGTACATTTACAGTTATCTGACCACCCACATATTGTCTAAGACATCGACACAGCTCTGGATCACTAGTGAGAATTTGTGACCATGCTGTACAACTCCGGCCCGGGTAGTTTTACATAGTTTCGAGCATGCAAGCCAGGATTCCGAGCTGAGGTACGGACATCTACCAGAAACCTGCCTCTTTTTGCTTTCCGAAAGACAGATGTGGACATTGGGAGTCTCCAGAATGCCTCTCCATGGAGTAGCTAGCTGGTGCCAAGAACCCAGACTAGACAGTTTCTGGAGATCTTCCGGCGCGGTCCGCTGCCAACGCACCTCCTACCCCGCCAATAAAAAATATCCCACAGCTCTCAAGCTTCTCTCTCTCCGGGACCCTGCCTCCCACCCACGTCCGCACCCACCGCACACCCTCCCACCCCCATCCCTACGCCCAGCATCGCAGCAATGTCGGCCGCCATATACGGCAACTACAAAGGTCCCGCAGCCCTTCGTCCCAGCTGCCAGCCCGGGGCCGCCCGCTGACATGCCCCCGTGTGCAGGCTACCAAGGCGCCACCCGCGCCACCGGCCAGCGCCTCAACGCCCACCTCCCCGACCCGCGCCTCTCGCAGCTCGCCCAGCAGCACCCGCAGCTACTCGCGGGCACGCGCGTGCTCGACATCGGCTGCAACGCCGGCCGCACCGCCGTCGACGCCGCCGTGCACTTCGCCGCCGCGTCCGTCGTCGGCCTCGACCGCGACGAGGCGCTGATCGCGAGCGCGAAGTCGCATCTGAGCTTTACGTATTCGCGCACGCCGCCCGCCGCGCACCACGCCAACCACGCTAGCCCCGCCAGCCCCGCCGCCGCCGCGGACGATGCCGCGTACTTCCCGATCTCGTCGGTGCTCGAGCACCACCACATCCCCTACCCGCCGCCGACCGACCCGCCGACGTTCCCGAGGAATGTGGTCTTCCGCACAGAGAACGTGCTCGCCCCGAACAGCGACCTCGGCCACGAGATCTACGACGTCATACTCCTGCTGAGCGTGGTGAAGTGGCTGCACATCCACGGCGGCGACGCGGGGCTGGCACGGTTCTGGCAAAGAGTTGTGGATGCGCTGGTGCCCGGTGGGAAGTTGGTGGTCGAGTGGCAGCCGTGGGAGAGCTATGAGAAGGCACGGAAGAAGGTGCCCCAGCTGAAGGAGAGGATTGCGGCGCTGAAGGATAGGCCCGAGGGTTTCAGGGCGGTGCTGGAGGGGTTGGGGATGAGGGTTGTGGGGAGGGTGAAGGAAGGGAAGGAGGATGGGGATGGGGAGGAGATGGAGGTGGATGGGGGTGCGGGCGTGGGGGAGAGGAGGGGGATATGGGTGTTTGAGAAGATGCCGACTGAGTCATGAGTGTGTTTAGGTATTTAGGGCATTGCATGGGTTGGCGTTTGCGTTGGATATGATAAGATGTACTTCACGATGACATGTTGTGTTTGCGGCCTGCGACGAGTGTGGTGATGGACTGTGACTTAGCAGGTGTACTTGCAAGTAACTAAGGCGCATAGTTGGAGGCGAAGTCCTCATGCTCACCGACTTTACACCTAGAAAACCGACACATACCATTACTATGGGTCGATGATAGGCTGTCTCCAATCCAAGTCGACAAAAGGCGCTGGCGGTGATACAATACCATCAGTCCACCCGATTCCATCACCACCAAAGCTCTCCGCCTCTCACGCGTGAGCAGTATCTGTATACCTTTGAACCCAGGTCCCAGGTCTCAGGTAATGAACCTGTGCAGATTCCATCGTTGTGGACTGACTAGAGAAGATCCCAAGCTGAAGTAATCACGGGATCTTGTTCGGCTGGGAACTGAAGTGTTGGAAAACGATATTCCGGCGCGACTGGGTGTAGAAGCTGTAAGCTCGTGCATGCCCGTCGCCGCGTACTACTACGACTATCGCTTTTAGCACTAGGAATGGAGGCGATCCCGCAGTGCACAAGCACGCACTCGTCCTGAAGCATCTCTGAACGCAAGATTCCACCCCCCAGAACCAGCACAGCCAGATCCACCTTAACTTCTTTGCATGCCTCCATGCAAGCTCGATTGGCAGCCAATGGAGGTGTTAGAGCTTGCAAAATCTGCTGTAACTATGTAGAGGACTACGCACAAAGCTTTCTGGCAAAGGCTGCGCAGGGATCAAAGATGGCCGGCTTCACTTCTGGCGGATGGAGAGGGGGAACCCACCGAGTACCGGTCTGTGACTGGGTAGGACTCGTTCTCTAAGTCGTTCTTGTAGTAAGTTCGAACATGCCACCGGGAATGGAAAGAGAAGCTAGTTTGAGGAGGCGTTCTAGTTCAGGGCTCATCGAGGACGACAGCTAGTTATCTTTTGACGGCTATAACGTGTCTCAAAGGTTAGAAAGTAAGTTTAGAATGTTCTGGCCGAGCTGTCAAGCAACCGACTTCATCAAGTAACCAGTTCACTGGTCAAGCTCAAGCCAGTCGCTTTTCCACCCAGTTGACTAGCCCATCAAGCAATTCCATCACTGACCGGCCCGTGAAGTTAATGCTCATTCTACCACCCGACCGACACACTTGGAGATTCGATTTGCGAAGCCGAAAACACCCTAATAACCCTAAATACAAAGGGAGTACACTAAACCCACCGACAACGACAGCAGCAAGAGTAAAATCACATCTCGACTAAGAACCAAGTCATCAACCCAAAAAACTTCGTCCTCTCGCACAACGGCCAGAGCAACAATGTTTTTTTACGGGAAAAAGCCAACTAGCTAGCTAGTGCTCTGAAAAAACCCATTGAACTAAAGAAAAAGAAACGCCGCGGACGTGAGTTATCCACCCCGAACTGAACCTATAGTTAACAGGGAAGGGGACATAGAATTCTTTAAACAGTTATGTGGTGGTGGTGTTCAGGACCGGGCTCGGGCTCGGGAGGTGTGTGCTGGAGAGAAGGGATGGTGGTGGCGGGGGAGCTGTGGTTATATAGATGTGCCAGAGGAGCGCCAAGAGGTGAATGTTCCGGCCATTTGGCGCAGCCCAGGTTTGTGACTCTGGGCTCACTCAGTCGCAGTGTCTATGTTCCGACCGATACGCCAAGTTGACCGGTAGGCCAATCGGTCGACCGATACACCAAGTGGGCGATAATGCACATCTAGCACCTTATATTGTCCTGAATTTTGAGAATATTGATTTAGAAAGTCTAATAGATCCATATTGAAAATTTGAACATAATATCTCCAATAACCGTTGAAAATTTGAGCTTTTTCTCCCAGCCATGTCTGGCCCGGAGCCAGATAATCATTCTTGCGCAACCATCACTTATGCGAAATAGCTTAAACTTTGCTAGAGCCATGTCTACTTCTCATAAAAGATGCCGTCTAATTTTTATAAAATAAATTATTCCGACAGTTGCGTAATTCACGATAATTCAGCGTGTTCTTGGTATGTCGGTCGACCGATTGGCCTACCGATCAACTTGGCGTATCGGTCGGAACATCTATTTGATCAGTATACGAGTAGGTGTCAATAGTGTTGCTGATGGGACGGAACGGCTTGAGACCAGAGAAGATCTCGTTCCGGCCAATCTCCTAGCGGTGGAAGCTCGTTCCCCCGGGTGGTGATGAAACTAGACGGATCGAGTCCCGGGACGTCGCCTGGCTGGGGCCATAAATTCTACTTTTCTATTCCCACACTAAACTAAACACAAAGCTCTTCATCGGCAGCTTCCATCTCTGCTTCCACTTCGCAGCGGCTCTCAGTGTCTGGTAGACTCATTCTACTCTTTACAAGCCCAGCAGTAGCCGTGGTAGCTTGTTCCAGTAGGCCATTGCGCTTCTTTGCCACCACATCTCCGGCGGACCTGGAGAATAATCTCTCAGCTGGCAGACCCTTTGCTGGGATTTCCCAGGGCGGAAGCATTTCTTTGTAAAGCTGCTGCACATCTTCGGCCGCAGTCATTCGCGAAATCTCTGGCACATCAGGGTTGCAATAGCGCACGAGATCCCGAAAGCTCTGGTTTTCAACGGTGTGGAGGGGCAAATTGCAATCCACCAGGAACCGCGTAAGATGTTCCCGGTATGTTTTTGGATCCAAGGCAGTGCCTCTTCCGATATTTTCCTGCGTCAACCTGGCTGAAGTTGATCGTGCACCTGCTGCCAGGACCCATGGATTGTCACTGCTATGGCTCAATCTTTTTCGTTTTCCCAATGCTGTGCCGAGGTCGGATGCGGAATACTGCTGGCGTAGCAGCATGGCCTGCTCCGTTTTTGCACAATCTGGCAGCTTCTTGTGTTGTTCTCGCACGTGCCGTATGTAGAGGCTGGTCTGGCAATCATCGGGGCTTCGGTCGACCCAGTGCTTGCTGCAATGGCAACATCGGACTGTGTGTAGTCCAACTTTGTTGCCACTATCGGCTTGCTGGACCTCTCGAAGGATGATGCGGCGATTGTACAGAAAAGCGCGAAATCGATTGGACCGACCATCATTGGTTCCGCTCACACAGTGGATGGAAACTAGTTTAGCTACATGTCACAGCACAGATAGACTGCGTTAGCTACTGTTTTGTATCAACGTTATCTCGGGAAGATGGACAAAGTACAGTAGTTTCCCATGAGGAACTGCCGGAATTCCCTTGTGGATGATTCCCGAGAGCTTTGCAAGGTCGCAGGATCTTCTGCGGGCAGAACTGCTGGGCCCGAACTTTGCTCATAAGCTCTAGTGGAAGAGGGAGCGACAAGAGCTTCAGTAACGGTACCATTTATGGAAGTGGATTGGGACATAGCTCTAAATTTTTGAAAAGGTCGAGAGCCAGCAGATGTTAAGGTCGTCCGGTACAGGTTGGTGATAGTGGAACGGAAAACAGGTAGGAAGCCTCAAGGCATCGAGGAATATAGCAATTGATTACGCGGGCTGAAATCGTGGCCAAGTTGTGTTCTAATCTTGATTCATGCCGGGTCACTTCACAAACACAAAATATTGAAAGCTCCTTGTAGTCCCGAGCTATTTTGAGACCTTGATCTGTACATCCCGAGATATCTCATCCCTCCGAACCTTAAGCTCGGCTCGTCCCCCAGACCTCTATGGATGATCTGCAGACACAGAGTTTAACAGAAAAGCCCGAAACTAAAAGCTCATCAGTCCTTGGGCCAGAAGGTCCGCTTCTTGACCTTTTTGACACTCAAAACCAAATCACACCGTTCGCAGCTTTACTAAGTAAGCTGCTCCTTGTGTGCGAATAAGAGAAATCATTCGACAAATCTGGCCGATATTCATCTTCAACAAAAGCAAATACCATGATGATAAGAAAGGACCTAGTTTCGTACCCAGTCGGTATGTAGATGCTCGTAGCTCGCTGGTGTAAGTGAGGTTACGAGCAACCGCTGGGTACGAGACTAAAAGGACCTATTTTTTCATGGTAATCTCACAGTTCCGTTAACCGCTCCCGTATAAATAGATGATGGATTCGAATTCGGCATGCACTGGAAGGAAAATCAGGACGCAGTTTGCTATTTCCATTAGTATACATGCCCGCAATTCCCACTAGAATTGGTTGAAATCTGGCCGCGCTATTTTTAAAAGAGCAAAGAGAAGCATCCATGATGCATAAAACACGATGGCGAAGAACCCCAGCACAGACTGCGGTTCCCACACCAAAAAAACAACACCCACAGCCTACTCACATTCCATTTTCACTGCCACGTTCTGGCTATGGTCAGCAGACAGTGCTTTTTTGCGAGCAAGTATCAGCGCCTGTCCAATCTGACCATCCATCTCGCTCACACTGCGGTAGATCTTCTTGTACTGCGGGTTCCCGGGATGGATCTCGCCGTGAACCTTCCTCGAGCCTCGCTCGGGGATGATCGCCACGTCCGGTCCGTCCCTACTGGTCTCTGTGACCTGTAGGAACGTGGGTATAATCTTGAAGCCCCCCAGCTGCTTCTGAAAGGCCCCCCATTTCCGAAAGAAGGTGGATTCGACTTCGTTGAACCTGTTGGTGAGCGATATGTGAATTACGAGCAGGTATGCAGTATTACCCCCGCTCCATGGTTCGTATTCAAGAGAGACCATGAGAGCGTCTATTTCGTGGGGTTCGAAGGTGGAAGGAAAGTAAAGCCCAAGGGCTTTACCATTCTTGCGTGCATCCTTTATCAACCCGCCAAAGTCAAACTTTTGCTTGTCGAATTGGAAGCAGGGTAGCCTCTCTCCAGCATACACTTTATCCAGGGTACCACAGCCTTTGCGGGCCAGACTTGCAGTGAGCATGTTTCTCACAAGAAAATCCAAAAACAACGGGTTAGAGCCCGAATGTTCCAGTTTTTGCAGCCACGGAGCTCCCAGGAACAAATATTCTTGTTCCAGAGGACGCATAACAATCGCTAGGATCTCTCGGGCCATGCCACAAGTTGCTCTAACGATTCCTCCTTGTTTGCGGAAAAATCGCCAGTCAACAAATTGATTTTCACTATCCGCCAACGGACTCTCGCACAGACAAGCAACCCAGGCCTTCAACATCCTAAAACTATTAGCCCTATTTCAGATCGACTAGATTCAAGTTAAACCTCTGCGTTTCCATGTATGAGTCTTTCCACATCTGTATGTTCCATTTGGCAAAGTCTTCAATATCCCGGTGAAACTGTTCAAATAAAGATCCAGACAAGTTTTGAGAATACCAAAGTAGGTCGTATAAGCGGTAGGCTTCATCTTCAGGATATATGTCCGAAGTGATCTCTGTGCGCAAGTGTATAAGGGGACGCAGAAGTGCAGGGAGCCGGCCAGTTTGCTCCTCTATAAAGCATTTGTCTTCCTCCTTTACTCCGAATTGAAGATAGGTGTTAAGTTTATTCCACACTGCCTTCATTTCGGTCTTTGAAAGTCCATTTATGGAAACTGTATTTCCCACCGGACTTGCCACAACTTCTCTCGAGGTAGCAGTAATTAGCAATCGACCGGCCGAAAGCCTCTTGATGGATCTCATTGTTTCGTCTTTTTCTTCCCTCGATAATTCGTTTAATTTATTAAAACAAGGACCTTCATCGTTATCAAAAGCATCCCACTGGTCAACAATAACAAACATCTGGGCACTTAACTTCCTAGACATTTGAACGATTTCCTCCCGCGTGTTACAACGCTGGATGCGTGATTGTATGAACGGATCAGTACCATAGGTAACCATTAACGATGCTTGGACATATTTGACAAAATTGCGCGCTAGATGAGTAGGGTTAGGTAGGTAGAGTACTTTTTTTGAACGACGCATAAGTAAACAACCTAGAGCCAGAAGTATATGACTCTTTCCAGATCCTTGCGGACCACAAAGAAAATATTCTCCATGGCCGAGTTTCTTATGCATCTTCACTATTTCGCTGAGGATAGCATCAAATTCCTGGCGACAAAGGTACTCAAAGGTAGTCTGGCGGTCGTTCGTGGCAAACCCCAATCCCATGTTATAGTCTTCACAAGGGAATGGCAGAACAATCCATAGCCCTGCTATTGAATATGGCCAAGGTGGTTGATCACTCATTAAGTTGACTTTCTCCCAAAATTGGTGGATTCCTAGCTCCAAAAGTTACTATTATTCAACTTGATATAGCTTCATCTAGGGTGTCACTCCCCCACAGTATTCGAGATTACTCGAATCCAAGTATTACTCGGCAGTAGAGGAATGGCCCATAGATGATGGTTAGGTGTGTCGGCCCTTACTCCGTATCCTTGTCTGGTTATCTAAAACAATTCCAGAATCAAGTCTCCCGATTGCAGTTTTGTTAGCTCCTGTTTTTTTCGATAGTTCAACCAGACGTTCTCCAGTTTCTGGCGATTCGTATTTGACTTTGGTGGTATTAGTCGGTCCGGGATTCTGATTCGAGTTAATCCCTTCGAAATTTGTTAGTTTAGAAAGATGTCTCCAAGTTCGATAGATTCAAAGGATACATACGCTTTAAATTTGGGGTCTCGGGAGCAGCACCATGCTTGATCCTATGCAACTCTTGTTCAAGCTTCAAGGCGGGTCCAGTCTTCAGCGAACAGATTTCCTGGAACCAAGCCCGGCTCCCTTCCCTCAGGAAGAGCTCGCCATCAATCTCAGCATCCGTAAATTTCTTCAGCTGGTCTTCTCTGAACGTCGAGAAAAGTGGTTTCAAATACTCAAGAAGTTGCTCGGAAGTCCAACCGGTAACATCACGGATACTTGGAGGGGTAGAATCCATCTCAACTATGCAACTATCGACCACACGGTTGAAACGGTTAGAGAAGATGCGGTAGAGTTCACAGAAGAGAGTGTGCTGGTGTCACTGATCCATCTACAATACATAGTCTGTGTGAGTTCAAGAGCGACTTAAGTGTGGGTTCTGTTACTTAGTATCGACTCAATAAATAAATAATCACAAAGGCGGTTAGCGTCCACAGACCATACAATACAGGCGTGGGTACTTGGGTGTTTGAATTTATCTCATGCAACCTTACCGTTCCAGTGGGTCAATAGAATGGGTTATTTAATGCTCATTTGTGCTCATTCAATTGGCCATATCAGCCCAAATAACCACAATATAAAGATTTCATCTTCCTTAATAACATTGCTACATATAAATTACATACACGATGTAGAAACATAATTCTCATTTACTCACTGACAATCACTCACTTTCTCTTCGAGTGATTTCCCTGGGAGCCCAGATTTGCAAATCCGTATCAACATGCAACAGAATGCAATCGCCATACATAAGACAATTCAAAACCCCGATTTTACTTCAGAGATTTTACTACAGAGTAAGTAAACTCAGGGAATCGAAATTGGATTGTATTATTTTACGTGAGCACTCTAGGCTGGCCTGGGTGGTCTGTGCGACAGGTGTGAGGCTCTGAACCGATCATCAAATATTTGACGCTGCCTGGCTTACTGACCTCAACTCCTCTTCACCTCCGACGCAACTTGCCTACCACCCCACCATACTTCCTACCCAGCTTCGCACACACACTTACATCAATCTTCCACTAGATCTCTGCCACAGTTTTGTTTCCAATCGCCTACGATCTTGCCAGCGATGGCGACTGCAGCGCAAGATCAAAGGTACACCCAACCACCCAACACTCACCATCATCCCTCCGACCTTCCTGGTAATGCCCATTGCTAACTAACGTGACGGCTTCTAGTTCGATCCCACTGCCTGAGATTCCGGTTCGGCTACGCTGTACGATATGTCAGGGACTTCTGCGGGGCGCGGTGCGACTGCCGTGCTGCGAACAGGCCATTTGTGAAAACTGTGAGCAACGCTGTGAGACGCGTTCCATGCTCGTCTGAATCTAACATCTGCGTACTAGGCCGAGCGAATCTACCCACGGTTTGCCCAGTCTGCGACCACTCGCCGCTGAGTTCGGATGACTGCCATCCTAATTCAACCCTGCGCACCACTGTTGCAGTATTCTTGAAGACGGCCGAGAAGAAGCATGCTCTCGCGTTGCAGAAAGAAGAGAGAGAGAGACTTCAAAAATTGCAGCAACAGCAACCGGCTGCATCTCCGGCTCCGACGTCAGTGCAACCTGTGCAGGAAGTGAAGGCACCAGCACCACAACCGGCTGCTGCTCAATCGCCAGTGGCCTCTGTGGCACAGGCTGCTTCGCCTCCAGCTAGCAATGCGACGGGAGCTCCGGTAATCGAGGCACAGATTACCAACGAGGAGAATAGAGAAGTAGCAAATGCTGACCAAGTAAGTCACAATTTCTTATCACTTTATGTTTGGTACTAATAAATCTTCCAGGAGACTGAAGAACAGGAGCAGCAACAACATCAGAATGTTGATGGGCAAATCTCTGCCGAGGGCCAAGCCCCTACGCAGCAGATGAACCCCGCCCAACAACAGATGGGCTATCAACAGAATGGATGGTACAATGGTCAGCAGATGAACATGGCCCAACAACAACAAATGTTTCCCGGTCAAGATTTTTCCCAGTGGGGGGCATATAATCCCATGATTGCTATGGGAGGCTGGAATAATGGATATGGGGCAAATAATATGATGGGTATGTACTAGTCAGCTACATAAAACCAAAATCAAAGCTAACGACCATCGATAGGATTTAATATGATGGACCCGATGGTAATGTCACAGGTTGGATACGGAGGAGGGGAGTTCGGAGGAATGGGAGGAAATGGAGGAATGGGAATGGGCTGGAACGGATGGAACGGACAGGGGAACATGGGCTACGGCCAAAGCATGGGGATGCGTAATGGAGGATATTATGCTGGCTCTGGTGGATATAATCACCAATCTCAGGCGAATCATCAAGTGCCCCACCAACAATATCAAAATCCTCATGTCCACCGGCAGCAGAATTTTTCACGAGGTGGTGGCTTTGTTGCTGGAGGGCCTCAGCGTAATGCTGGGCCATATGGCAATCCTAATGCTCCGAACCAGCAGAATATAAATGCGAACCAGACAGCTGTTGCTTCGGATACTCCGGCCCACAATTTTTCCACACAGTTGCAAGGTATAGATGATGCTGTCGCAGCAGTCAAGCAACCCACCAGTGAAGCCCCAGGCGAAGGTATTTCATCTGCTTCGGCCGATGATGAATCCACTGCAATCGTCCTGATAGACTCCTCCTCTGCTGATCGTAAAGAAGTGCCCCCTACTGCTGCTACTACTGACACGCCAGCATCTGCAGACGGAACCTCGCAGATTCCGACTGTCGGCCACAGTGATGTGGCAAATATGCAAGCTACATTCCCTGATGACTACAATCAAGGTATGATGATGATGAATAACAATATGAACACTCATTACGGCGGTTTTGCACGCGGCCGAGGTGGCTTCCGCGGCAACCCTGGCTTCCGTGGCGGTATGCGGGGTGGACACATCTCACCACCCATCGGGCCGAACCCAGGACTTGGCAAAGGTGTCGAAGGAGCACCCGCCGCCCCGAAGGCCATGCGTGAAGGCCGACCCAATCGTGGCATGATCAACCGTGGTGCATTTGGTGGCATGGGACGTGGAAACTTCGGTGGGCCAATTAGTGTCATCAACACCGGTGGTAGTAGGCCCAGGTACCTGACCCTCCTCCTCCTCCTCCTCCTTTCCCTCTCTTCTTCCCTTTCCCTAACATTATAAAACAGCAGCATCTCCCCCACAGTTCCATCGAATAACAACATCAACTCCAACCCCGATGCCCGCGATGCCCGCTCCTACAGCCGCTCCGTATCCCCGCGTCGCACCAGACGGTCACCTTCCGTCCGCCGCCGTACTCCCTCTCCGACTCCCTCACGTGGCCGCACTCCTAGCTGCGACCGATATCGTGACCGTGTCCGCGACGCATCAACCCCAACGCTCGCCGCGGTTTCCGCCGACCCCACACCCGCCGACGACAGCCCCATGGGACCTCCGCGCCAGCGCAAACGCAGTCGTTCGAACTCGCGCTCGCCATCTCGCAGCCGTTCATCTTCCCATGACCGCCGTCATAAAAGATCGCGCCGCCACCGCGACCGTGACCGCTCCAGCCGTCGTCACCGTCATCGTAGACATAGGAGTCGCGACGACAAAGACCGAGGCGCTGAAAAGGAGAAGGATCAACAACAACCGCAAGAGCCACCCATCGCCGACGAACAACCGACCAATAACCGCAGCAGGAGACACCGCCGGCGCTCTAGTAGAGACCGGAGGGAACGAAGACGGCGGGCTCGGGAAGGTAATACAAATGCCACTGAGAACGACGCGACACCATCTACGCGAGACGATAGGGATAAAGCTGAAGGCAGTCGCGAAAAGGAAAAAGAGCGTGGTGGAGGTGAGCGTAAGCTGAGCTACAAGTATGAAGACGAAGGCGACTTGGAGCGAAGAGCAGAGCGCGATCGTGAGGCCGAGAGATGGGGGGTGTAATGCACGACCACTAACTAGTACTGCTATGACGAGTGTAAGATAGAAGCTTACCTACTTGCACATGATGGTTATATATACGTTTTTTGATTCTCAAGGGCCTGTCGTTTTGGTCGATGTAACGAGTGACGTGAAGAGAACTGTACATTAGCTGATAGTAATTTTCTTGGGGTAGGGGGTTTCCTTTTACTATTTGGGTAATCTTGCTACAACCGTAAAAAATGCATAGTTCATGCAAAAGTCCCTATACATAGGAAATCAAATCAAAAACACTTTCCAGATAAGATTTTATTATGTACAAAGTAAACCGTGAATAGATGCTTAAGGAATCCAATTAACTGTGATACCCGTAATAAACAGGTGTAGAAGCAATGCTAAAGAAATTTGGGACTTTGGGACTTTGGATAGAGAAAGGATATCGATGGATTGTAACATATCAAGTACGAGTGCTTCTGCAGCAAATGTTGTTCCAGGCAGTGTTGGCTATGTAAGCACGCTATTCTCACTCGTGTTTATGGCACGCTGAGTTTGAAACATCGGAAATCTACAGCGTGAAGTGGAATTGGTTGCAGGATACGGTCGTACATGAATGGCTATGCGACAGGTGAGAATGGGGCCACAACAAGGAGGAGGAGGAGGGTATGCGATTGGCATTGGTTGATCAGAATTAATTAAGGCACGAACATTCTCTATGATACACAGAATACTTGAATCAAACGTCGAGCCATGCTTCAAATTGATATAATGCTTGAATTGTGTTTGGATTCAAACACCATTACCACAGAATTAATTGTCCCACAATATATGGCCAGCGCAACTCAACCTAATGGCCAGTACATCAGTGCAACTCCCTTCCCACCTACCTCTCAAGTCACCTCCTATGCTCCCATACTTAGAATGCACCGAGAATTCGGTCTTTCTCAATGTTGAAGATGGCACATCTGCACCGGTGGTCATTCGGTTTTGGTCATGTGGGCTCATGTCTCTTTGTTGGCGTCTCATCGCTCTTACTCTCCTCTTCCCTTTCTCTTCCCTTACACTTAACCTTACAATTGAACATGACTTTACTATCGTTCCAAACAGTCAACACTAACCCTCTAGATCTACGCGTTCGAACTGTTTGGAACTCAACCCCGATATCTATAAACAGAGCACCCATGACTCGAATTGCGGTAATTACTCCCCAATTCCAATCATTGCTATCCATATTCATACGCATTCCATAGCGCGGCGGTCCAGTTTCACGGTCCAGCTGAATGTCGGCCATATCAAAAAGCAAAACACAACCACCACCGTCTCCGCGATATGTAAGGCCCCAACGTCCGTCTCCAATCCCAACGGTCATGCATGCGTCGCGATAATCTGACTCTTCGGTCCTAGTATTCGCTCTTCGGCCCACGGCGGAGCCCTGGTGTTTGTTTTTCGAACCCCAAAAGTCAACATCGGATGCGCAGCTTATCCCTCGCCTCCAGCTGAACGGGTACAATTGAGGTTGAGTACATAGCCTGCCTGCATCAGATAGACGAGCACACGAGCTATTGCTTTTAGAAGGCTATCCTTAGAATTGTACATGTCCATCCGGTCTGCAGCTGCCTGAAGAAACAATATACTGCATCCCTACAGGCTACATCCATCCATTCATCCATCCATTCAGCTAGCTAGCTATCGTCGGCGTTGAAGAAACAATATAGTGTTGCTATCTCGTAGGCAATTCTAATAATACCGATCGTCGTGTATGAGCAATATATCACGCCCGTCTCCCATCCCCCGGGCCTCACGCTGGTGCGAAAAGCAATTACTTACATATCACCACACCTAGCCGCCAGATCACGCGCAGACCCAACCTTGTTTTTTCTTCGTTTTGGTTCCTTCTTCTTCTTCAACCAAGGCAACTAGATCCATTATCAATATCCCTCACCCTCAGCACTACCAAGCTGGACGGCGTTGGATTGGAGGCGAGTGGTGGGCGAGTGGTGGGCGGTCGGTGCCTTCCTAACAGGCTGTACCTTGTCGCGGCGCGTGCGATCGCGATGCTTCAATTCGGCTTTGTTTTGTTTTGTTTCCATTTGCTGAAACACACGCATACACATGTATGTATATGTACATACAACACAGTGGATATGTATGTACTCTTATCGATAAGTCTAGTAAGGCACAGCGATATAGCGACCTGTCACCTTCCGGCCGCCTGCCTGCCTGCCTGCTCCCAGTTTAGCAACGCCGTCCCATGGATCTGAGGGCGCGCGAATCGGTCTCATCGTGTCCATCGATCTCTTTCGCAATCTGCCCCCCTCCCCCCCCCCCCTCCCCCGCCGCCCACCCCAGCGGACCCGAGCGCCGACGACCTCGATCAGCCCGATTGATTGCTGCCTGCACCGTCTGCCTGTCTCCCACGCAAAAAAGCGCCGACGACGCAGGAACTACAGATCGCGATCTGGCAGTACGTGCTGCTGCTGGGGGACGTTTCCTTACTGCCTTGTTTGAGCTGTCAGACAGCAGCCTACATATCGCTAGAGCCAGTGCTGTCGCTTATCTGTGTGCTTCCCCCAGCGCGCCCTCCATGTCCAAACATCCACACATGTTTGTACCTGCCAGAAGTATCGAAACAAACCTCGACACCACCACTAGTGGCGCACGCGCACGCGGCCGTGAGGTGGTGAGGGTGGTGGAGCGAATTCCGCCACGACGCCTATTTTTGGCACCGCGGCGCTAGCCGGTAGCGGGTCTAATCGCAATCCGCGCCATCCCCGCGCGCGCCGCTGATTGGGTGGATACGCCGCTTGGCGCCGCGGATATCACTCGGACGACGGCGCGTTGAAACGTGAGCTGAAGTGTGACTGTCACGGCGGCCCGGCTGGCTGCGGATGCTGCTTGGGGAATCTCGAACAGATGGAGAAGGCGAGGAATGGGATGGAGGGATGGAGGGATGGAGGGATGGAGGCGGATCTGGACGGACGGCCGTTGGATTGCGCAATTGAGCGGGAGGGTAGACACGGGTGGAGCTGGAGCTGGAGGATGCTGGGGCGCCGTCAGGAGACCCAAGGCGACGGTGGTAGGGTGCGAGGTTAATTGGGCCTGCGCCGGCGCTGCTCAGCCGACCGTTAATTGGCGTTGGGGCTAAGGGTTAGTTCGTTCCATGGCCGGCATCGTGACTTCGCGATGAATAAGCTAGCCGTTAACTCCAACGTCGACTCATCATATCACAATACACATTTCGAACGCCCGTCGAGGAAGAAGCAATTGTCTGCAGCCATCGTGGAGGGGAAGTCGGACGTCGGTTGCCGTCTGGAATTGACTCAGATCCTGTCACCTGGCTTACAGTGCTAGAGATAGACGTTGTTGGATCGTGAAACTATTGCATGCTGAGACGTTGGAAAGCGTATGCACTATTAGTGTTTGAACTAAGGTTTCGCGGATCCTGAATAGGGCTGGGAACTTGCATCTGATATGCGCACCGCATCGTATCCGGGACGCTCGGAAGGTGGTATCGAGGCCCATAGATCGTGCCGCAGTTGCGAGCACATCGGGGATCGTGATGGCCGCATGCTGGGCAGTGGGGCCGGATTACTGCCACCACCCGGGCTGGAAATATATCGTCCGTGCGGGCACCCTGCATACACCCTCCACACACCTCCGGCCACACAATACGGAAGAGACAGAACAGGCTGAACGGGCTGGGTTGATTTGCACGTGACACATGTATTCCAAAACCAAGTTATGCCTGTGTATTCTCCATGTTGACTTCCTTAGACATGTACGCGTACAATACTGCACATCGCACGCCTCTCCAGCGCGCCCTCCATGCACGTGACCGCCCCTGCTGCCGCCAGGCCTCCACCGCATACGCACCGCCACCCGGCTTCCTCGCCGACCCCAGCGCCTCCCCTAACCCTGTCTTTCTGCCACACCGTGGCTCGCCATCCCCCTCCACCCTCCACCCTCCACCCTCCACCCTCCACCATCCCCGACCGGCCACAGCGCCACAGCCATCACTGTCACATATAACATTCCCTCTCACCCCGCCACGCTCTGACGTCCCCTCGCTGGACGTCGCACCGGTGGCGCCGGGCCCCGGGAGCGCCATGATCCTGATGCCTGCAGCATGCACGATACAGTACATGTACATGTACATACATGTACATGCAGCAGTCGCAGATTCGGCGGACGTCAAAGTTTGACGTCACGGACCCGACGCGACGTCTCCCCTCCTCCTCGTCGCCTGTCCTTCTTCTTCGCGTTCGTGTCTCCGGCATCTCGGAGCGCCGCAAATATGATATCGCCAGGGCGCCCCCGGCGCCGTCGCAGATGTAGCCGTCGCTGTCGTGAGGGCCTCGCTCGTCCAGCGCGCGCCCGTCGGCACATAGTTTTTCCATTCCCTCCTTGCGCGCCCCCGGTGCGAGGTTTTTCGTTTTTCCACCCCCCCCCCTCCCCCCCGGTGCAATGAATTTTCACGGCGCCCACCGGCCGACCGATAGTGGTGCCCCGCCGCAAGCAGGAGGTACAGGCGCGTGGATGGCATGTGGAGCGAGCAGCGGGGGAGGGATGGTGGGATGGCAAGATAGGCTTTGGGGAATTTGCGACGCTCGACCCGGGCGGGAGGAGGGAGGAGGACGGTGACTGGACCCTGCATAGCAGACTGGCGAGCGGTGGACCCTGTCGCACAGAGTGCACAACCGCAGGGGCCGGCGAGGCGCTACGGGCTGGGAGCGAGGGAAAAGGTTATTTTTTTCCTGCTGCTGCTCCTGCGGCTGGCTCTGGGAGAGCGTGGACTACGTAGGTGGCCTTGGAGCTGCCAGTCAGGTTCCACTGGAGACTCCGGAGAGGTGGCAACTTGGAATGCTCCGTGTAACAAACTGCCCAGTTCTTTCTACAGAGCGAGAGACGGACAGATTGTGGAGTATGGATGTACCCTCCGTATGTATGTCCTGCAAATCTACCGCGCAAATGCATCCCGCAATCTTCAGCAGCAGCAGCAGCAGCAGCAGCGCTTATCCGCCGTCGACTGCTAAGATGTACAATTGTTTGCTATATCCGCCTGCAGTCCGTCGAGCAGGCAAGTATCACGAATCATATGGAGGGGGTGAGCGCAGAGCACGTCCGCAATCCGTTGCCTAGCTTCCCCGGACTGTCTATCTATCACGGCCAGGCTGACTGGCTGGGCTGGCTGTGGCAGTCTGTCTCGTTCGCATTGCGTTGGCGCACCTTGTCTGCAGAAATCTCACATTACATTTTAGGGCGGGCGCTCCCAGGGTCTGTAACTAAGTTTTTTTTTTTTCTCTCCGTCTTCGCTCTCTCTCGCAAGCTGCCCCAAGGTTGATCATCAATCACCAAAGCCAGAAGTGATTGGCTCCCTTGCGGGCCGACCCTGGCCCCGTCTGGCTGGCCGTCGCGTTTAACGTTCGGGATTACTGCATCAAGTTCTGTTTGCATGTACTAACGGCCATTGTTTCGCGCTGCCGAGGATTGATGTGCTCTACATACAGGCAGGCCAGGCAGCTAGGGGAGCGCGATGTTCTATGGATGTACCGGGCGGGAACGGCGCGAAACGAACGGGGGGGGGGGAGGGGATAGTGGCAAAGGGGAGGGCAGGAGAGTCCGGAAGTTGGGACCGGGTCGAACCAGCCGCGGCCGTCGACTGATCTGCCTTTTTTTGCAATCTTGCGAACCACGTCGAGCAGAAGTGACGAGCGGAGGGCAGTGGGGAGTTTCGGTAGTTTATGTATTATGGATTTGCAGAAACGCTGGTGGAGAGAAATGCAAAAGCTGCAGGGGGGGGCGTGGAGCTAGGAGACCGACCGGAGAGATAGAAACATGATAGAGGAGAGAGATAACCAGAGAGCTGGAAATGTCTGTGTATCTCATGCCGCACAGTATATAATACCGGATAAAGTGCCCGGGGGGAGGAGGAAGGGGGGGTGGTGATGGACGACGAGGAGGACGACGAGGAGGAAAGCTTCCTCGAGACGAGAGTTAAGACGCAGGGTGCTACTTTAGTTTACCCGCGGTGGAAGGATCGGAAACGGGTATGGATGCGCCCCCAACAAGGCTGGCTGGCGAAGAGGGGTTGTGACGCAGGGTCTGGTGTGCATGGCGGGGACGGGCCACGAAATCTCTGAGGGTGGGCTCATTTGCATGTGGCGCATCGTTCGCAATATTTCCATTGGCCAGCGGCGGGATGGGGGGGGCACGCAGAGTGTTGTATGCGGAAATTGGGCTACCGCTTTGGGTAACTCGACGAGGCCCGCCGTGAACACACCCACGAGAACGGCGGACTCCAGAGGAGCGCGAATTCCTTATCTAACCCGCCGCGCGCACGGCCATCCACGTCGCGCGAGCGAGCCATAGAGTGCTGTGCAGTGCAGTGCGAAACGTCGTGATGGTGGTGCGCGATAGCTCGCTCGCCTGCGCGCGCTGCATGGAGCTGCGCGGCGCGGCGCTGCGCTGCACGATACGATACGAAATAGAATAAAGTGGAGTGGAGAGAAAGAAGGGTCCCTCCCTCGCTCGCAGCGAAATAAACCCGCGCAAATCACATCCGCACCGGGGCTTTGCGGCCGTCGAGCACGCCGGCACGAAGACGATAGAGTGTGATTTACCTACGTAGGAGTTGGACGCTGCAGAAGATCAACCGTTACGCAGCGGGGTACACGCGCCGCGACTCAGATCAATGTTTGATGGGCGCTGGCTCTGGCTGGTGGATGCAACGGGCGCGAGTCATTGGCTGCTCCGCAAAGGTGAAGCGCGACAGACCTGATGACTTGCGGTTGCTAGGCTTTTGTTTTTTGCGTGCAAGGCATCGTGGAGATGGAGGCACTGGCCACCTGAGGCGTTGCCATTGGGCAACGCCTCGTTGCTGTGTGGGTAGCAAATGGTTGCTACGGCGCGGCGGCGGTGGTGGTGGTGGAGCGGCTGTTTGCTTTTTTGGAGATGGTGTATTGTATCAGTACGATTTTGATGATATGATGGGTGCACCGGTTTTCGACACCGACACCGCACAGCGCAGCGCAGCCGAACGAAGCGAGTGCAACCAGTGACGACGTTGGTCTGTCGTGCTCTCGCGGAATAATTGAGACATGGAGATATATCGCATTGTCGTCTCTGGCATGTCATATGCCGACGACTCCGGGGTAATTGCTCGTGCAGCACAGATTCCAGAACACCCGCATGGACACACATATACATACATACATGAAGGATGATTGTGGTGGTGGGTGTGGTTTTGGGGCGCTGGCGGTCTGGTGCTTCCCGGAGCGCGGTCTTGATAGCCTGCGGCGCTCACGCCTTCTGATGGGGTCCGTCGACAGACCGGCCAGTGAAACGGGGCAAATGTACATGTAATGCTATTTACTCCAAACATGCACAGGTACATACATGACAAAGTACATGAATACGGGCCAAGAGACGTCTGCTTGCCTGCCCCAGCCGTTCGCATATGTAGACACTCTGTGCGAACCATCCAGCACTAGACTTATAGGCGCCCCTAAGCCAGATTGAAATTCTGATACCGTTTGCTATTAGTGGGCTTTATTTCCTGTGCCCTGGCCGGGGATCATCCGCGAGTGGGAGGGGGGGTGGAGTGCGCGCCCCAGGTGGGATCCGGAGCGAAGGGAAGTGTGGGAAGGGAGGGGCGCGGTGGCATGGAGGGGCATCTGTGAAGAGCACGGATGGGTGGGGAGCGAGCGAGGGGAGCTAGCAGCCAGGCGCGGAGCGTGAAGAAGTGAGAAGTGAGTCGATGGGCTTATCGGGATTGGCCACGGCCGGAACGGATCTCAATTGCGCGTTGCAAGGCAAGGCAAGCACGCTCCGCAAGTCGCAATTCGAATGTGGATTGCGAAGACATCCAGCAACCTCACACATGCGGATATACAGGGAACCTGAAGGCGCGCCGCAACACACCACGGTTTTTGCTGCTGGAGGTGTAAGGACTAGTGGGGTTAGTGCGGCGGTCGTGAAGGTGGTTCCTGGCCTGGCTGGCCGGCTGGGCATTGAACGACGAAATCACTGCTATGTAACTATATGTAACTGGATGACTGGATGACTGATTGAAGCGGATGCGGTTGTCTGTTCTGTCAAAGGCTGTTGCTATAATTGTGGCAGCAGCATGGGCCTGCTTCCTAAGATCTGGGTCATATTCTATCATAGAACATTTCCATGCCACCATCATCAATTGAATTCCATTGTGTGTGTGGTATGAATGGTGCTCTGGTGTGGAGTGCAGAGGCGTCTACTCCGTACGTCCGTTGACTCGCTGCACGGATCTCATGTCCATCTCTGGCAGCGAGATTCTTGTGACATGAAAATATCCAGATACAGGATGAGCTTAAAGCCCCACCCCCGCGACGTCCAGGTCCACGCTTCAGAATTACCTATTACCCCCAGACGTTGCCAGAGGACATCTCCAACTAGCCACTGCAAAATTCAATTGCCTCCCACCCACTTAGCCCTATACTGCAAGGTGTTCGTCCGTCGACCTCCACGCTCGTCTCACGGACGCACTGCTGCAGAGCTTGCTGCTGCTGCTGAGTTTAAAAATATTCCAATAAAACCGGATAATTGGCAATTGCATATTTCTACTAGTGCCATAATTTTTTTTTTTCCCTCTGCTTCATCTCTTCCTGTCTAGCTGCTTTGTCACTGTTTTGGCCGGCATCATTTTTTTTTTCTTTTTCTAAAAACAACATCCAGGACGGACGCCTCTCGACGACCCAACCGGCTGGGGTCTGGTCTGTGGTGTTGTGTAGCCGAGTCGCTAGGAAAATCCGGGAGAACGTGGGAGTGGGAGGTGGTGGTGGTGGGCTGCCTGCCGTAACGGCGTCTTCCACACTTGTTCGCTGCAAGTTGCATACAGCCTGCCCTCCCTCCTCCACCCCCCGCGGCGAGCAGCTGCTGGATGGATGAGTGGCCCACTCGCTCCAAACAAAAAGTAAAACCCGGCAGTTTGTTGCCTCCATCCCGCGCGTCGGGGGGTTCGGTCATCCTCCACTCCACCATTTCGAAAGTTGTATACAAAGGCCAGTGCGGATCCGCCTCCTCCACCGTCATTCTCAGACTCACCACACCCACACTCGACCCAACCGGTTCACCGTGCCCACATAATAACCTTCCAGCTTCCTACCTTCAAGCTCAAAGACAACCATCCCTCCCCCGCGCCCATCTTCCCTTGGATTATCCTCAAGGGTTACCTGTCTTGCAAATCACCACCCGTGCTTGTCTGCTCTACCGTCCTCACCAATATCGTCAGCGTCATCTTACGGTACGCTGCATCAATCAGCATCGTTCCAACTTCCGTTTTCAGTGCCTGCCTCGGGATCACCAATACTACACATCCAGACCGTTCACCTGAAAAGCTCCAGAATCCCGTCGGTCGAAAGAAAATAGCGCACTATCGAATCAATCTGCAGCTACAGTCACTGGAGAAATTGAGCTTAAGTTTGCGGGGCACAAAGCTTTATCTAAAAGGCAAACCCTATCCTCCCGAGCTGAACGTTTGAGGCTTCTCCCGGACCGTATTCCTTGGACCCTGTCTCACATTGTCACCACCTGCTTCTTTGTTGTTTGAGATACGCCCGGACCACCGAACCTGCTTGTCCCGTTTTTGGTCAAAACCAGGCACCTGGACCCGGAGCTTCGATAGCATTACCACGCGTCTTGAGATAAGCCGCAGGACTCGAGTTACTGAACGTTTTCAGAAAACAATTGCAAAGAATTCGTTTCGAGAGTCGAGCGAAAGGCCCGTCGAGCACGCAGCTTGCCTTCGCTAAAAAGGCTCAACACGGCCCACAGAACACCAACGCCGCCAGCCAGAGCCGAGCCGACACGAGGTCGTTAGATACGGAATCCTTCCGGCAATCTTTTAGCTGTGGTCAGCAAGCATAGCCATATCCTATCGCCCGCAAGCCGCCCTGGATCCCAGGCCGTCCAATAATAGCTATCAACGCTTGTGATTGAGGGAGTTACGCTGGTACATTTGTTGGGGTGAGACTAAAAAGATAGTCCGACTCGCCATATAATTTTTTTATTTATCTACAGCAGCGTCCCCGACGTTGCTACTCGCCTCGGTCAAGCTGGCTACTCACACCAAGAAACGCGGTACTAAACCACCGCTTGCTTCTAGAAGCTCCAGTGGAAGCACTCACACCCTTCGCGCCAGAGGCCTCAAAGCTCCCCGCGAGTCTAAAACTACGACAGCTTCGACAGCTGCTGAAGACAGCGATTCGTCTATGGCGCAGAGCTTTCTGCCCTTTTGGTATGTTCACCCCCTTTTCCTCACTGCCTTCTCTCCCGAATCGTCTCTTTCAGCCCGTCTCGGCGGCCACTTGGCCTCCAGGTACTTTAGTACTTTCTTATCACCAAGAGATAAGGAGTTCTACCGGTCGCAGAGCTCACCTCACCCTCGGTGACACTTAGCCGCACCTGCACCTGTGACCCCGATCTGTTTTCGTCTACACTGCAACTATCCAACCTACATTCACTTGGTGAAACAATTAGCTAACAGACATATCTATGTAGTGCTCATTGCGAAAAACAGATTGTTGTTCCCAATACCAGCATCCTCTTCTGCTCGGAAAAATGCCGACGCAAAGACCAAGCAAAACCGCCACCAACCCCCATCACGACCGGCACCTCGTTCCCGTCCTATAGCATATACTCTATGACTCCTCCCATGACACCGCACGATCTTCCTGAAGCTGCACCGTCAAAGAACTACGTCGAGCCATTCAGCCCTACACCACCTCGATCAGTTCCCATCCATGAATACGTCTCTTTCAGACACACAAACATGAGCTATGGACTTCCTACACCCGGCCAGTCGCGATCTACCTCAGGAACAACATCACCGATCGAATCGACATCACCTACAAACACGTCAAACATCTACCAGCCACCACGCAGACCGCAGCACCTTCGAACGCACACAGCTGGCTCAATAACAACACTATCAAGCATGACAGGCTCCACGCAAACGGGAGGAATTGCGCCTAGCGTGCCAGTGCCAACACAGTATCAAGTCGGTGGCCAGCGCCCACTGCCACCCCTCCACCGCCCGCAGTCTTTCTCCAGCTCCCCACGATCGATCGATCTGGTCACACCATTCGTGCCTGCAGCAGCACCCTCCACGTATGAGCAGCTGCCGTTGCACTCAGCCGCATCATCCGAGCATGCCTTATATTACGAAAGACGCTCAACAATCTCTGGCCCCAGCTCGCCCACCTCGACGCTTGGCGGGAGCTTGAAGACGCTCTTCAACTTCGACGCCATCCGCGGCCGGCCCTACACTGCAGAGACACCCGGCAAGGGCGGCGCGTATGCAGGCCAGCCGGAGTCGCCGGAAAACTACCTGTACGGTGACGGCAGCTCACACTTCTCGCGCACCGTGACGCTCCGGTAGCCGAGCCGGCACTGAAGCGTGGTCATGTGCATGACGTCGACGAGACTACTATTTTTTCTTTCTTCTGGACATTATTTTTTGCATACTACTTCCAACTCCATCGCGCCTGTTCCTAGGAGCACACATCTAGCGACATTGGTTGGTGCCCTCTATTATTGTACTCTACTGCGGCAAGGGCAGGGCCGAAAACGTTGGGGCGACGGTTGGGACGGTGTAACACTACGCTTGCGTTCTCCCTAGCGGTACAATACGCACCGTGCGGGGGGGTCATTCATTGGATTGGTTGGGGGTGCGGGGGAGTTTGTGCGAAACAGAACATGGGGGGGGGCCATTGCATCGACGGAAATCATACATCATACATATCGCCCTCGGGGTCCAGAGCGTAACGAAACGAGAAAGAAAGCATTTATCGGGGGGTCTTAGAAACAAGGTGTTTATTTGTTTTTTCGGTGATATCTTTTTGGTTTTTTTTTTTAACTTCACATTCTTTGTGTGATCGGAGAGGGGGCAGCACAGCGGGAGGGGGTTGGATTATTTTTTTTAGTTTTTATTTTTTGAAATGTGTATTTGCAAAAAGGTGTCTATGGAGTCATCGGAGTCGCTGGTGTTCATGAACTGGGTTTTTTGGTTGCTTCGCTTTTTTATGATTAGTTTTTTACTTAATTTTATTAATGTACACAAATGCATCATCCTCATTATTCTATCATCATACTGCAGATTCCGATATCCTCTACTTGTGCCCTTACAAAGTGTCCATGGTCTAGAGCTGGCCGGGTTGTCAACATTTGATCGAGAATCGGTGAAATTATTCCTTCCTCCTCGTTGCTTTTTGGACGTGACGGCGAAACACCACCACCACCATCATCATCATCATACGGCCATCATGATAAGAAGAGGGGAAGGGCTGGTATGGTATTTAATTGGGGTGTGTCGTTTTTTTTTTCGCTGCTCTGTTTGCAATGTTTGACGCAGCGCTGCAGCGCGTTTATGGTTCTTTTTTTCTAGTAGCTTTCAATGCAACGGCATTGTGATTGGATGTTGCGAGACGGAGATCGAGGGAGGGAGGGAAGGGAGTTCCGTATTGCTGCGGCTGGCGTTTACATTTGTTGTAGGAAGTACTCTACTATGCAGCTGTCGATATTGGAGGTGTCTCTGGTATGAAGTGGGATTATTATGTCATAGTTCTTCGAGCTAATTTTTTCGTCAATTCTTAAATTTTTGACTATTTTAACCAATTTTGACACGTTTTGGGTTAGACACCAGACGCGCACGTGCGATTGCTCTAAAAGTGATGACATGAGCTGAGCCAGAGCTTTGAATATTAGCTCGATTCGTCCGTTTCTTTTTTTTTTTGGCACAGCACAACCTGGGGTGGCGATTACACGCGGCTGGACGCGGCTACGTGGTGTGCCTTTGTGGGTAACGAATGTTTGTGTTTTACAATTCGAGCTTGCACTTGCACTTGCCCTTGCCCGCGAAAGAAAGAAAGAACGAAATTGGGTCTGTTGCAATTGCAATCGCAACTAACTCCATAGCACTCTAGCTAATGGCCAACTGTTGCTTTTTCCAATTCTCTCGTCTCGTCTTGTCTCTGTCTCCGCGTTCCGTGGAAGGTTGTGTCCAACAAAGAAAAGACACAACCGACGCACCGTCAAGCCCGCCCGTCATATTAATTATATACCCAGGCCAGCCGCGAATCCAGCTCGCGCCGTGCACCTAACACGACGACGCCCCGTAACTACCGTCCCGCGTCGTGAGTGGCTGCCGGAGCCTGGGTCCAGCTCGCGCCATAGATTCCATCATCATCGAGTCGAGTTGTGTTGTGTTTTGTGTGTGTGTGCGAGACGGTGGGTGTGTGTGTGTGCGGTGGGTGTGGGGTGCGGTTCGTGATCTCGTTCTCGTAGCCCCGTAGGGACGTCGTGACACCAATGCGAAATAAGGTTCTGCCCCCCTCCTTCCGGCAATGCCATCGAAGCACGATCACCACGCATCTGCCAGATCGCCAGCACCCCCCGCCGGCGTGCAAAGTCTGGGGTGCATGATGCACGCCGTCGCGCTTTGCTTTTTGCACGAGCGCCGGGCAGACACGACTGAGCACGAGACCTTGGAAGTAATACGGTATTGTTGCGATGGTGATGGCGAGCGCAACGCACCGCACCGCACGCACGCAAGCAAGGGAGAAGGGGTGGTCAATCGAGGGGAACAGTGCGAAATTTCTGCAAACGCACATGTGCAGCGCGCGAGATACTCTGGCACTCTGTCACTGTGTCTACGATGTGTATGGTATGTGCCGGTCTGGGCTCTGGCAATATATCGGGCATGAGCAGGGAGAATCAGTACGTAAGAAGTCAGACTTGTAACCGGTAAGGGCGGCTCGGCTCGAACGCGGCGGATGTTGGCGAGATCTACATCGCGACATCGCGAAAAGCGATGCTACCTGGTAGCTGGCTTGGGGGAGGTTAATTTTATTTCGCGAAGGAAGCTCGGGTGTTGTGGAGCTCGTTAGTTGGTGACAAACGTCCCCGTGGGCGCGGGCTCCGGGAAGCAGGAAGTGGCAGCTGCCGCGAGTGACTGTATGTGTCCGCTTTTCCCGGCGGAACCGTGCACCGTGCAGGGCAGAATCCGGGGTAAAAGTTTTCTCGACCGCCAAAAGACCGCCCCCATCCAGCCACGGCCCATTCCATCGGGGTAATAGACGTTCAAAACAGGGCAGTAAAAAGGAGGCAGCGCGGGGTACATGGGCCACGCCCACAGGTGGTACGTGGTTTTTGACCTCCCCGAAATGCGCCCATGTCTGTCAGCAAAAATTGGCCCGCAGACACACTTGCGAGTTCCAGAGATCGGAACATTGGGCGGCGGATCGTGGGTATGGAGCTTTTTTGGCAACGCATGCATGCAGGGTTTGACGCAACATCAGCCCACGGCGGGAAGCCATGCAGCAGAATGTGCTAAGATCCGGGGAAGGTACCTGGTCCTAACGGTTGGGTCCTAGTTTTTTTCGAAGCGGAGGCGTTCGTTTCGTTCCGTGGGGTTGCGAGTGATGCCGTGTGGGTGGATGAGGGGGCGGGGGATCTGGGGAAAAGGCGTTTAGCGCGGGGATCCTGCTGCAGCCGTTCTTTTAATAATGCCTCGTGGGCCTTAAAATTTCGTCTTTGGCCACCGCTCCTGCTGCCCATTCTCATCATCGATCAAAGGCGAAGATTCTGATCTCCGGAGCCAGATGGCGGTGGAGGCTGCTCTTATATTGTGCAATTGCGGTATTTGAAAAAGAAAGCCATCCACTTGGGGCGGTGTTTTGCCCCAGAAAATAACGCGTGGGGTTCTGACCATACAGACTGGAACTGCATCATTGAAGAAGTTCGGATGGAAGACTAATGTGCGGGCTCTCGGCGGTTTTGAGTAGCCCAGCTGTGCAGGGAGGTTCCTATTTTGGATGCATATGCAAAATAAGGTTTGTTCCGTTGCCGAGGGCCTGCGTGGGTGGGGGAGGGGTCTAGAATGCACGTCAAGATCTGAGATTCAGCGGGAGATCTGAAGTTTGGGTACCTGACGGAGTGAGACGCGGTGACGGATCTGTCCATCCCACGGCCGGAAGTGGACATCGGGGAGACGCGTTTGTGCCGCCTAACGTTGGCAAGGAGACTAATCGCGGGCATGAAACGGACCGACCGGCGTCTTGGAAGGGGCAGCTGGCATCTCCGCTGGAGATGCTGAGATGGTCGTACGCCTGCGGCCTGGGGGCCCATGCAGGAGGAAGTCTTGGTGTTGTAAAGTTGCGAGTTTTGGTCCAGACTCTCTGGCGCCGAGGGGGTCCTCCAGCCTTATTCCAGGGGATAGCCTTGCGTAGATGTGGCAACTGTGGCTAGTTACAAAATCCGGTAGCATGAGGAGGAAAAGCCCTGAGCCCTTGCATTATGTGGGTGTCCATCTAGATGGTCATCTGAAAATGTAGTGTGATGGTCATTGTCATATGCCATACTTCGACTATAGGCTTAAAATAGAAACATCGCCCCCTATGAATATTTCGTGTTCAGTGGTGTACCATAACACTCGGGAGCGTCTGATAACTGGTTACACGTTAGCTGTTGAACAAAATTAATAAATGCGGTGATAAGTATCTGTACAAACCGATTTCCGAATGTAACTCCAGATCGACAACGTCTCTGAAACAAAAATCGGAAGCTGGTGCGAGGGCCAGGAAGTCCCGGGTCAGTATTTATGTAGAATTCCGTGGGAACACAAAATGGTGGAATATATGCCACATAATCACTTGAATGGATAGACTGGATGATGCCTCGTGATCATGTAGTATCATCACTATCCATGAATATCTCTCTATGTCCATAACTTGGAGAGTTCGTTACCCAAACCCAGCAAAAGTGAGATACACACGCTAAAAATTAGCACCTGTGATTTTAGATGGTGCCAATAAGTATCTCCAATGTGTATGCCATATCTTGGTTGATGCAATCATCTTATGGATATCCGGCCAGCTGAGGAAAAAGACCATACTACTAGGTCCATCACAGTCGGCATCCGGGAGCACTGGTTGTTGCACACTTGGTGATCCATACGAAGGCTTGCCTCAATCCCAAGTGCACCATGATATAGGAGTGCGCAATCGTGCCCTCTTTCTAGCGTCAAGCAGGCCTTGGCTCCAAGTCCTTTAGAAACGGGTCCTCATCCACTGCAATGATGACAAAGCACCGCCGGAAACACACCAAACACCATCCTGAACCCTCAGCTGGGCATCACTGTCGCCTAGCAAAGCTGATTAGTATCCACACTTCCTTATCTCTAGCATGTACATGTACGTACCTGGCAAAAACGGGCACACTTCCGCTTGTGTTCGACAAGGCCGGACGACTGAGCAATAATAAAACATATGTAACGGCGGCAATAGGAGAGAGCGCTGGGGCTTGCGGCTATAATAGTCCTGCCCCGAGGGTGAATTGGATTGCAGTGGAAAGCGAAGCCCACGCTCTTTGATGGATTTGCCAAGCCACTGATAGCTGACCTTCGTGGTGCCGGCTCATGCAGGTATCACGGCTTATCTTGAGCACCTGCACACCACGTGCTCCCTGCCAGATTATTGGAAACTATATATGGAACTATTTCGTATGAATACTTTTATTTGGGATGGTTTGAAGTATGGATAGTGGCTTCGGATGGGCAAATTTAGGATTTGTTCATTTTGTAAGGTTGTCGGTGAGATCGGTGGGGGAGCTGTGAGTGAGCTTCCGTGACCAAGAACTGCCAGAAGTACGGCCTGGCCCCCTGAAAGAGTCTTAGAAGATTTCTGAGACGGGTACTTGAGACAGTGTGGTATTTGAAAGATAATGCGCGCTGTGTTTGATTGAGATGAGTGGGATAGTATGCAAAGGTGTTGTTAGACTCTGTTTATTTCTCTTTGTTAGCTTAGCTACTCAACGATTTAATTTTGTGAGTACTGCCCTCGACGGTACAAATGTAGAAATGTTGGCACAAAACTTAAAATGTTCACGGTTCGTGCCCTAAGCCGCTCTCAAAAGCTTCTCCAAAATGCACATCCTCAGTTGGATCTCACACATCGGGATAACTAAGATCCATCCCGGCCCGGGAGACTGTCTAATTATAGACAGAGACAAAAATTCCGGCGAGAGCTGCGTCAAGATTGGTCCTGGCAATTGGCGGCGGTGGTGGAAAGAAGAGCATGGCAACCAAAGCATGTGTAACAAGCGCGTTATTTCCTTCGCTCGACGGGTTCCAATTCGGCCTGGTATTCGCAGTGCAAGGAAAGAAGACGCAGCAAGTAACGTAGCATGTATCTGGACGCTGATGTGAAACGATGTATAGTACTAATGTGCGAAAGGTAATAAAGAAAGAAGAACACTCCATTGCAGCTTGCTCGAGTGAAGTGTAACAAGCATGAAGCAAAGTACTATCAAAGAATAAACAATACAGGCGCCAAGCCTAAATCCACTAGACTTTGGCATGCGAAACCGTCCTTAATTCTTGAACCCTCTGTTCTGTTGAGAAGTGACACCCAGGAGCGCTTGGATTCCAACTCCTCTTACATTGGAGCCAGCCTTCACTTAGAAAATCCCGGAATCTTAGCTTAGTCCAACTAGTAGTCTGTGCAGCCGTAACAACTTCCTGTGTGTGGGAGCCACCCGTCGATGTACAAAAACACCTGAGAAGAAAATTGCACGGCTGATAGACTGGATAACTTCCCGTAACATCTGGAGAGTCTCAAGTCTTAACTACAACAGATTTACATACAGCACGAGTACCGCAACAAAGCAATCGGATATTTGGATTCCAAAACTGGCGAGGGTCGCTACCCATCGCCAGAAATAATGGTGAAATTCCAGATCAAAATCAATGGTTTTTGCTGTTCGAGAATCTCGGATCTGGGATCTAGAGAACCGCTAGACGTTACGGGAAGTTATCCACTATGGCCCGACATATATCCCATATTAAAAACAAAAAGGAAAGCATGGACCGGTACTTGTGTTTGGATTGACGGTTGATACCTGTCTCGACTAAAGATCGGTTCTCTGCTCGTCGTGAATTCGGGTTGCATATGTAATCTTCATCCATATAGCTCATCAGAGCTGCTACTTCATTATGCCATCTATATAAGGACTCAAGCCAGGATTTTCGGGCCGTGCAGGAAGGTTTCGAGGACCCATGATTCGGACCCACTTTAATTTCGGTAGCAGTTAATTTTGGTTCTCTGTGCGGCGTCATTTGGCAGATACTGTAGTTTGATCAAGTGAAACGCTAAATCTCAACTCCCGTTCCGAACCACATTCCATGCATCTTGGCAGGGTTTACTAACCGTCGTCATGGTGGCACGGATCATTCACTGCTGCAACACAACCTCAACCACCTAACACCTCGACAACACCTCAACAACTCAGCACCACGACCGCCGCCACCACCACCGACTCTCCTCCTCCTCCACCACCCCACCACACTTAATGGACGCCCCCGTCGAAACCCTCATCGCCGGGCGCGCGCGGCGCTCCAACGCCGGCAACCTCCTCGCCAAGCTCCTCACCCAAGAAGCCGACAGCGAAGACACGCTCTTCCTCTCAGACGAAGACGACGTCGAGTTCTCAGTCAACGAAAAAGAGGACCTGTCCGACGTCGCTCTCGACTCCTCGTCGGACTCCGAAGACGACGGCCCCCCCACTGCCGCTGCCGCCGCCGCCGACGCCGAGGCGGGCGAAAAAGAGCTCGAGCGCACAGAAAAAGATGCACAACGCGCGCGCAAGCGCAAGGCCGCCGACGCGTTCCTCAAGCCGCGGATACAAGCTGTGTCGCACGGCAAGAAGGTGACGATCGCAGCGGACGCGGCAGTCCCGAAGAAGGTGCGCGGCGCGGACGCGGGGTTCGTGGCGACGCGCGCATCCAGCCGAACACTCTCGCTCCAGAACCGCAGCGCGACGCTGCGGCGGCTGGAGGAGAGCGAGAAGCGGCGGCTGCACACGATCGCGCTGATGGAGGCGGCGGCGGCGAAGAAGGTCAAGGTCAAGCCGCGCGCGGAGATGACGCAGGAAGAACGGCTGGCTGAGGCGCGCGTGACGGAGCGGCGGAATCTGAAGAGCTTGAATTCGTGGGAGAAGATGGAGGCGGTTAAGATGGAGGAGCAGCGGTTAAGGTTGGCGGCGCTGCAGAACAGGAAATTGGCGGGGCCGGTGGTGACGTATTGGAGTGGGCGCGCGGAGTGGAGCGGTAAGGAGGGGGAGGGGGTGCTGGTGAGGGTTGGGAGGGGCGTGGTGGAGGTGGAGGAAGAGGGGGGGAAGAAAAAGAAGGGGGGGAAGGGGAGGAAGGACAGCGAGGGGGTGAAGGAGACGCCCGCGCCTGAGGGGCGGTCGACGACGCCTGGGGCGACGCCGCCATGTTCGCCACGACTTGCGCCCGCTCCTGCCGTGGCCGCCACACCAGCACCCACACCCACACCAGCGCCCACCCCCGTGCCCCTCGACCCCCTTCCAGCCGACACAATCCGCGTCCACGACCCCTCCCTCCCCCCCAATCCCTCCCTCCCCTCCAATTCTCCCCATCCCATCTCTACCACCACCTCCCTCCCCCCCAATCCCTCCAACCCCTCTCCCTCCCCTCTCCCCCCCGCGCCAACCCACCCCGCCGCCCGAACGCTCATAATCCTCTCCTCGCACACTCTCGACCAAGTTCGCGACCGTGCAGCCGTAGTGCGCACTTTGTTCGGCGAGCAGTCTCGACGCGCCCCGACCGCACGTCCACACTGTGTCATCACGCACCAGCCCGCACGCTTCTGCGATCCTGCGACGGGCATGCCGTATGCGAGTCTGCAGGCGTATCGGGATATTAGGAAGATCTTGAGTGGGGAGGTGAGGTGGAGTGGGGTGTTGGGGGCGTATGTGGGCGAGAGGGCTGTGGCTGCGAGGGGGGTGCCGGAGGGGTTTTAGGGGGGGGATGCGGGGGATGGGATGGGATGGGATGGGGCATTTGGATGGGATGGGGCATTTGGATGAGACTGTATGTGATAGGATATGGTATTTAGATGGGGTAGGGGTGATGGGGGGGGCAGAGAGCGGTGGAGTGGGACTGGAGTATATCCAATGTGGGATTGCGGTTTGGCGCAGGTGTTATAGATAATGGAATGTCGCCGCTCACCGTCTCCCTCATGTATTCCGTCAGTACTTCCGAGTGCGCGCATGTGCATGTGCCGCAGCACAACGTCACTGTGATCTGAACTGAGGCTGTCAACCGCAATGTATATACACTCGCCACCTCGTGGGCTGTAATATGCAAACCTGATTCACGAACGACTAGCGGACCGAGGCTTTTGTCTATACACGACGATATAGTTATCTGAACGAGGTTCGGAGACATGTTCTCCGTTGATCATCCAGACAGAAGTAACGGTGCATTGTTTCCTTTTTGTGATATTGGATGAATGTCGGGGGAATGGACCAAATGAATATTAGCTCCAACATACATAGTAGTTGAAATCTAGGCGTTTTTTGGTGTCACTTCTAGAGCAGAGTGAATTTCGCATGTCAAAAGCATGGTGGATTTAGGCTTGGCGCCTATGTTGTTTGCTCTTTGATACTTTGCTTCATGTTTGTTACACTTCACTTCACTCAAGCATTCACTCAGTGTTCTTTCTTTATTACGTTTCAAGCTCGTTAGGATATCACTTCACGAGGTATGTCTTTAGACCTTGCTTCGATCTATACCAAAATGGAACTGGGGCCAGGGAAGCTGTCAACTAAGTAATATTCCATGGCTTAGGTATATAGAGTCTTGTGAAATATTAGGATGAACGTGCCGGTGAGCATTGTTTTTCTCGCTACTGCCTGGTCGTTAAACGTCAGAAATCCTTGCTGCAAAAATGGGCATACGCGTGCTTCTCAAGTTAGGTATAATCAGGTGATCTGAGGAACAATAGGTTTTGTATGGCTACTTGGATCACATGATTCTATCTAACATGAGAAGCACGTCAAATGGCAAGGTTTGGGGTCATTTCAAGCTTTGAATTGTGTCGTGCTTACCTGTAAGCTTAGCGGTTCTACAAATCAGTCATGATCTGCAAGGCAAGGCTGCTCTTATTCATGAACAGAGACAAATCTGACCGTCCAAGAATATGCTATAAAGTGTCCCACTCTGCGGTAAACGCCGTCCTGAAAATGTATCATCTTGCAGAAGGTTGCGCCAAAAGCTTGGAGATAGTGGGGGTTGGCCTCAGAGATTCCTGAATGGAGTTTTACGAGAGCTGCAGAACCGATAGGGGTTTGTTCCATGGAGGCATACTGCATGTAAATTTCCCGGCAGTAATTATGGTGGCGACAGTCGACGATTACTTAAGGACTCAGAAGAGGACTTCAACGGAGCTGGCTTCCGTACCGGATACCCAGTTCACTACCTGTGCAGCATAAGGTAGGGTGAAGCGCCGGCCAACCTCGAGAGCAGCATGCGCCGAACCTATCGCTGTCGGCCTAAATACCTGCTGGGTATATATATAGGGATAGGGGCGCCAACGGCCAACGTGCAGCGCCCGTACACTTAAGCAGGCACGTAGGCTTTACCCGGTACTAGGTTTTGCCCGGTCAGATCTCAATTTCCATAAATTCCGATATCGGGGCGAGCTTTGGTAATTTTTTAGATTGTCCCGAAGTGGCCATGAGAACTCGGAATCTTCCGTGGACATGAGTGCATATAGATATTTCCCCTTCCCCAGCTCTTTTTCTTCTGAACCTTTACAACATCACTGCAGCCATCGATCACCCCACACGAGACACGGCGCGAGCTCTTCGACCACGGCGAATGGAATACAAACGAGACCTCGTCCCCCGACCTGGACCGCAGGCTATTGACACGGATAGTTGCGCCCTGGAAACGGTCCAGAAGCTTTTCAATCCTGAGAACGCTGAGCTGTTGAGGCCTGCAATCTCGAGACGCTGATGCTTGAACCCCCTACAAGTACTCGTACTCTGCCCGCCTACAAGACACGGAGGAAACTCTCATCGAGACAGAGCCTGGAGAATTTGTTACACGGAATTCTGGTCGCCACCAGCGTTGATCCTCACAGCTGCACCGCTCGCACTTGCTGAGTCGTCACCTCTGCGAGTGACCTTCCATGAGCAGTCTACGGCCGTTCAAAAAGCAATTCGGCCGCGGTTGCAGCTGCCCCTTCCGCGTACTCCTGCCCAGGGTCTCCGTCTCGGCATTCAGAGCCACCGAATCCCGAGCTTCACTTCAGCATCGCAGAAAACACCATAAGACATGTCGGGTCCCATCTCTGCAATTACAAAGCGCACCCGACCGTCGTTCCGTCGTCGCAGTGCGAGAGTAAATCCTCAGCTACAACGACGACTGCGAACGCTGCGCCCTCCACCGCGTCGACACACCCTGCCAGGCGCCTTGTTGCTGTTCTCACATTTACCGCCATGTCACAACAGCCGAAAACTCATTGGTCTGTGCGCCCTGGTTGGTAAGATGCTTATTCCGACGTGCTTGCCTCTCCGACCAGCATTGCAACAAGAGGAGGAGGCGGCGACCACCACCATAGTCCTCGACGGCCACTCGGAGATAACAGAAACAACGATCGCTCATCAACGCTGCTAGCATGCCTACCATCACCGAGCCACTACTGCGAGGAAACAAGCGACGGCGGGCCGACGAGAGGGATAGTCGCGAGCGCGAGTTTAGCAACGGGGCCTCGCTGAGTCCCGGCACCACCATCGGCGATCCGAGTCCGCCATCAAACACCACAGTTGTCGACAGTGCTGGCGTTCTCTCGGAGGCAAAGCCGCTGCGGGCGTGTGAATACTGTCGGTCGCATAAGGTGGGTCGAGACGAGCAGTGCACGCAATGCCGTCGACGACAGCAAACTGACGATAGGATGGGCAGGTGCGATGCAATAACAACCCCAGCGACCCCACCGGGCCTTGTGCCCGCTGCCACAAAGCTGGCCGCCACTGTGTGTTTGCCGAATCCGCCAGACGCCGCAAGAAGCCCGTCGACACGCGCATTTCGGATCTGGAGGCGAAGATCGAAACCCTGACGGCTAAACTCAACCATGGCGGCAGCCGCGAGGGATCGACAAACGGTGATACCAACACCACCATCGGCATCAGATCGCCCGACCACAAAGGCCTGTACCAGTCGCCCGCCCACAGCAGCGGCGGCGGGGCGTGGGATCCGATTGAATCGGGGCTGCTGTCGTACAACTATGCCGAGGAGATCTTTAATACGTACATCACTTGCATTATGCCGGGCTGTCCGATCGTGCCGTTTACGTCCGAGATTGACATGTCCATTGTCAGGAAGGAAAAGCCCGTAAGTTCGCTCGTTTCGAGCTTTTAGAATTGTAAAGCTGACAGCAAGGGCTAGATTCTGTTTCTGTCGATCATGGTGGCAGCACTGCAGATGTTCGACGACGACGCACTGCGCATGACGCTGAATACTGACCTGATGCGGTGTTTTTCTGAACACATCATTGTGCGCGGAAACAAGTCGCTGGAGCTCATCCAGGCACTGTGCTTGTCGGTGATGTGGGCGCCGCATTGCGACAGCCCCCGCGAATACAAGCTCAATCAGATGGTGCATTTGATTTCATCCCTAGCATCAGACATCGAGATGACAATGCCCGCGAGACCCAGACACCCGATTTTCCCGGTGCTTAGGGACAGCGGGCTGGCGGTGGCGTGTTGGGACATTTCAGCTGGGGGGTCTACATTTGACCGTGGCACGGCAGACTCCAAGCGCGGTCTCTTGGGCTGCTACTTTGCGTGCTGGAAGTTCGTACACTCATACGGTTTCACATAACTGGCACAGGCTAACATGTTCTAGCATCTCGCTGCTCTACCGCCGCCGCAACTTCTTCCCGTTCACGAAATACATGGTCGAATGCCTGCACTGGATCGAAACCTCGACCGACTCCGAGCTCTGCTCGACCGACCGCAAGATGGCGCTGTACGTGCGCATCTGCAAGTGCGTCGAAGACTTCGTGATGGCCTGGATACCCGACGAGCGTTCTCCGTCGACGGCGGACGGCGGCAACCTCTGGGACCTGAACGGGCAGCACATCCTGTCCACCTTCACATCCCGAATTGACGAGGTCCGGCACCGCGGCGCCGAAACCGGCCTGCTGGACCCACTACTCTCCTTCTACTCCGACTGCGTCCTAATGCAAGCCTACGAAACCGTCGTCAACGCCGAGATCTCGCGCAACCCCGCCTCGACCCCCCAATCCACACCACCGCCAGATCCGCACGTGGTGCACAACTTCACATCCAACTGCCTCCGCGCCTCCCACGCGGCGCTCGAGTCCTTCCTGGTCCTCACCCCAACCACCCTCAAATCCCTCCCGATAATCTGCTACCTGCACGTCACCTACGCCGTCGCGTTCCTGCTGAAAATGCACTTCATCTCCGCGCACCACGAACACAGCGTCCTCGGCGCCGCGCTGCGCCCGAGCCATAAAGTGCGCCTGCCGGAGTATACGCGTCGCGTGCACAACCACCTGGCGGGCGTGACGAATATCAATCTGTGTGCGCGCAAGCTGCATGCCGCGCTGGTGCAGCTGGACGAGTGGTTCGTCAAGTGCCAGCCGCCGCTGCCGCCGCCGCGGATTGTCGAGCAGCATCCTCCTTATGACGGCGGCGCCGGCGCTGGTGGTGCCGTGGGTGTGGGAGGCGGAGCCTGCGGAGCCGGTGCTGGGGGCGTGGGTGGTGGCGGTGGCATGGGTGGTGGCATGGGGGGAAATGGGGGAAATGGAGGAGTGAATGTGCCGCAGCTGTACATGACGGACCACAACGGCATGGTCACCGCGGCCCCGAACGTTAGCCTGCCGCCGCTGAGCGCTATGGAGATGCCGCAGGAATACGGGAACTTTCCGTTCTTGGAGCTGCTGGAGATTGATGGGCTGCAGGGGTTGTTTCCGCCGCCGCCTGAATGGGGGTGGTAGGGGGGTGATACCTTTTCTTTCAAGTACTGATTGTGTCGGGCTTTCGTTTCGTGTTTTATTGGGACGTGCGCTGTGGAGTTCTTATTCCCTTTTATTTCCTTGGTTTGCGGCTGTGCGTGCGCGCGTGCGTGTGTGTGCGCGGGTTTTGGTATAAAAAAGGCACAGTATATCCGGATTTTGTTTATCTCCAAGGGCTTTTTTGTTGGCTTTCTTGTTGTTGTTGGGTTTGCAATGGTCTGGATTTTGATACAGGGTTTTTGATGGCGGCTTGTGCATTTTCTAGCTTTCATATCTTGTTCACTGGCAATACGTCTTTGTAGTTTTTATTTTGCGTGTGTTGCGTTTAAGGACATGAATATACGCTGCTTTTGCATTCTTGATTTATGTCACGGTGTGGTGATTGTGGCGACAGGGCCCGTGCTTCACGCCCACCGCGAATACCCACGGTCGGGAACCGTAAGAATACCGAGAGCAACAAGTATGTACATACTCAGTATCAATGCTCTTGTGCAGCTTCAATGGTCGAAACATGGATAAACAACACGATATTACCAACACCCCCCATCCTCCAAGCAGAGCAGAGCACGTGAGCGCGCGGCCATCTCACTGCCCCGTTCGAACTTCGCAGCCGCACCTGCCAACGTTCCGGACCGCATCACGTGTGGTGGCCATCGAGGACCCGAGGACCCGAGGTGCGAAATACACGTGACAAGGCCTGGTTCCGATGTCGGACGCACAGCGTGTCTTGCACCTGGGTGGATACATGATACATCGAGTCACTAACAGCGGGTAGATCGCGTGCTGGTGATGTGTGTATTGATACGGCGGGTTGGTGGGTGGGTGGACATCACGAGTATCAGATATCCGACGTGCCCGCGATCCGCCGTCCCAGCAGACTTGTGTAATGTTCGAGCCGGTTCTGGGACCTGGGTGAGTGCACTGGGTGGTGCACCGTGCACGGGTTTGGATATACTGTGACTGCGACTTCTACTGCTCTTTCGGCCTTCTTTGGTAATGTATAGACAGAGGTACGATCGGTGGATGGGGTGGGATTTAAGCTCCCACGTCCAACGGTCTGGGTGGAACTCGTCACGTGCAGGAACGCATTGAATCGGAAAAATGGGGTATGCAACGTGTGGTATCAGTACAAGCCCGTGGCTGCCATGGACTTTTTAATGAGCGAAATACGGTGATCGCAACCACGTATCTCACGCTTGAACATCTCAGCATTGACTGCAACAAAAGTGCAAAGTCACGAGGATCCAGGTATTGAACATACATCACGTACAGTCGACTCAGCGTCACTGACGAAACGATGTGCGGAGCTCGAGCATCGCAACGTCTTCTGTTTGCTCGATTGCTCCAAGAGCGGCTGCCACTTCCAGCCCCAGACTGGCAAGGCTTTGTGGCGGGTATATCACGTGCAAAAGTCTATCCATCTATCGATACGAGGGCCAATATCGAGTACGCATCCGAGTCCCGATGCGCCATTGTGGGGCATATGTAGCAGCAGCAGTGATCTCCACCAGGACCGGGTGCGTATATCCGTCGCCGACGCGCCCGGCAGCGGCAGCGGCGACGGCGACGCATCCACTTGATCACGCCACTGCGGGTCACGGCTGGCCTATCGCCCTCCAGATACCCCCGCCCTTCAGCTGCTTCTCCAAACTGCTACATATGCACGCAGCGCCTCCAAATTGCGGTTCTCCATCGGTAGCTAGGTGCTTCCAGAACCTTCCACCCTGCAGGGTAGAGTAGAGTAGAGTAGAGTGCACCTCGCAGGCTCGCACCTCGCTACGCCGCGCCGCGCCGTGCGAGTGAGCCCCGGTGTCGCGCCGTGCGGCTGAAGTGGAGTGTGACGCATATGTAGCTGTGGCCTCACTGCTGGCGGCGAATGGGCGCGGGACAGGTGGTGCTGATGGACTGGGGGGCCGTAGGGAAGCCAATTGTAGGTGTAGATGGAGGAGCTGAATAGAGTAGGGGAGGGATGGGGGATTGGGGGGATTTGGAGGAGGAGAATGGGGAAGATGGTGATATGAGGGTGAGGTGAGGGATGGAAGGATGTAGCAAGGGTGAGGGATATGGAGGATGATACAAGGGGAGGGGGAGGATGGGGACGGAGGCGGCCTGAAGTCTAAACCGGTTTTTGTTTGAGAAGGCAGCCAGCCCGTCCGGCGCCTGCCCGCCAGGCCTTACGTAACCCCCTCGCTTCCCTCATCCCTCTCCACCACAGCACCTTAGTCATCCCACCCCATCTCTCCATCCACCATCCCGCCCGGAATCACTCGACCAAATCCACTCCCGTCCCAGTGCACCCCGCAAAACAGCAACCCACCCCCAGGCCCAGCAAGCAAGCACGCGGCAAAGTGCGCCGGCTCTTCTCCAGATCGCGCGCGGCTTCGTCCCATCTTTTCGGCGCGGGTCCTGTGATGCGCGGCAACAGCATGGGGAGGAGAACGAATCTGCCGGCGCTACTCGTGTTAGTGTTTGTGATGGGCAGTCTGGGGAACGTGATGGGGAAATTGGAACGGAGAGAGGCGATGACGACGGGGATTATGTAAGAGGTCACAGGACGGAAAGGGTGGGTCTGGGCCTGGCCTGGGGTGGATGTTGGGTGATGGAGAAAAAGAATCCTATACCAGCACCCGAGGTGCCACGTAAGGCCGCGAAAAACTGAGACTCGTTAGAGAATCATAGGCGTAGCAACCAGCAACACCTCGCTAAAACAATTAAAACACAAACATAAAAAAATTGATTGGGTACAGAAAATACTCTCAAAGGCTACAGAATTTAAATCCACTATTAACAGCCTAATAAGCACCTTTTTTTATGTGGTATTATATTTTTCCTCGTGAGGTATTGGTGGTTGCCACCTCTAACGAGTCTCAGTTTTTCGCGGCCTTACGTGGGTGCATAAGTTTCCAATACCAGCATCTACCAGGCTGGGCATTTTCCCAAACACAAGTATGAGGTAATGTGGCTGAGAGGTGCCGGCCAGCTGCTGGAAGGTGCCGGCCTGCTGAATGGCATTGCAAGCGAGGTTTGTCAACAAACTGCGAGAACAATAGTTGCAGTGAGAGGTCTGTGCTTCAAAGCTGAAGTTCAGACGCGTATGGAAAAATTCCTCGTGGGCACGTAGTATTCTGTTTGTCGCTTCTTCAACACACCAATTTCCCACGATGTCTACTGCTACAAACCAAAAAATCATGCTGCAGCTCGGCACTGTTCATACTTTTGTTTCTCTCAAACACGCAATGCAAGACCTCGCTGTCACAGAGAAATTCCAATTCTGTGTTCCTCATAAAGACTTGAGCCGTGTTGATTATCGCTGTCATGCATACAAAACTGACAAATGCCCTTTTCTTATCTACGCGTCGCTAGATCAAGATCATGTACTAGTCATCAAGCGCGTAGAGTTGGAGCATTTATGCGCAGGGTCAGCAGAATCATCTCGCGCAACTGCTAATACTCAATCATGGCTCCAACGTGTTGTTTCACAGCATCTTGTGGTCACGCATCGTACAACTCCACAGGATATAGTTGATACAATACGGGTGCATTATTCTGAACAAGTTCATTACAAGTCCGCACAGCTTGCTCGTTTAAGCTTGTTACGCGATAGAATGGAACATCAAGCTGCGCAATTCAGGCAGCTACCGGCATTTTTAGACGCGCTGAAGCGTGACAACCCCGATGCCTACACCAATCTATCAACTTCTCCGATCCCAGATGATCCTGAAAGCGGTAATTTTCACAGGGTATTCATTTGCCCCCGCCAGTCACGTACAACTTTTTGCAATTCTCGGCGCTTCGTAGCGCTTGACGGTACATTTTTGAAATCCACATTAGTTCAGGTTCTGTACTTAGCCGTTGGAATTGATGCCAATGGAAACAACGTATTACTGGCATGGGCAATTGTTGAGAGCGAGAATAAAGGATCCTGGGAGTACTTTCTGAATCATTTGAAAAATGCAATTCCCAAGGTACAACGCGCAACGATAATCAGTGATCGCGATAAAGGTCTTCTATCAGCAGACCGAGTACTTGGTCCATATACCACTAGGTTGTATTGTTGCAAGCATTTGAAAGACAATTACCTTCGTCGCTACGGAAAAACTCTGGAAAAATATTTTTGGCCCATCGGTAATGCTAAAACTCCAGAGGAATACAATACTGCGCTTGCAAATCTACGGGCTGAATCTTCACAGGCAGCGGATTACTTGGCCAATATTGATCGGTCAATGTGGGTACTTGCATACCTTCCCGGCCCCAACTTTGGCCATCGTACATCTAATGTTGTTGAATCATTCAACAATGTTCTAAAAATGACCCGGGAATTATCTATTGTTGATTTATTATCCGAGATCTGGCATTCTCACATGAAGGAACGGTTCCGTCGGCATCAAGACTCAAATGATTTTGAGCAACACTTCACAAAATTTTGTATTACACGGGCTATGGAAGGGAAGCGGCAAGCAAAAGACTTCACTGTCCGTATGTCTTCTCCAGTTCTTGGGGAAACGCGAGGATTATTTCCTGGTTCTGTACCACGTATTGTCAATCTTGATCAAAAACATTTCACTTGTGGAAGATTTCAAGAGAATGGAATCCCTTGCTCGCATGCCTATGCATGCATCTATGCACTCCATCTGCGACCGGAAGAGTTTTTTCCATCCCTTCTGTCCACTGCGAAATGGCGGCTATCTTACATCAGCAAAAAATCAAGTACCGCTCGGCCGTTGCACCGTGCAACCGAGCCGCTCACAGCGCTCAGCTGCGCTCAGCAGCGCTCAGCAGATCCGACTAGCGAACCCCGTCCCTGGTCGCACGCTCAGCTGCGCTCAGGGCCGCTTGGAGATCTGGCTTGCGAACCCGCGCGCTCAGGGCCGCTTGGAAATCTGGCTTGTAAACCAGCGCGCTCAGCATGCTGAGCGCGGCCTGCGACACATCGCGCTCAACTGGAGCCAGTGACGGCCTTCGGTGGACGGCATCCAGAGTCGTCTCTCGATGGACGTTTTTAAATCGCATCGTTGATTCCGCTTTCGCTAAGCAATAAATTTATAATTTTCGCCTGGCTTTATGCGCGCAGAGTATGGAGATGGACCTCGCAAGGACGCGCCCTACTAAGGGCTCTCTATCTAGTCTTTGTTTCTGCTATTCTACAATTAATCGTTGATTCCGCTTTCGCTAAGGAATTACTTCATAAGTACGCCTTGCGCGCTGAGTATCCAGATGGACCTCGCAAGCGCGCCCCTTCTAAGGGCTGTATAACTAGTCTTTGAATCTGCTCTTCTACAACTACATAGAAATTCTCTTTCCAGGCGCCAATCCTATATGTCCTCCTGAAGAAGATTCCACGTAGTCACATCTATATGCGTGTTCGCATAGTACATATTTGGATCCCTACTGCCGTCCGACATGCAATGCGCACCCCCTTTGATCACGTGTAGGGCCGTCACCCAAGGGGCCGTCCGCTCATTGTATAACCACCGGCTCAGTCCATGAGCGTTAACCCCGGGGTAGTCCCTTTGAAGAGTGTAATCTCTCACGATCGCGTGCACCTTGTTGTCGTCTTCCCCTTTCCTCCATACCTTCACCATGGCGACTAGACGGCATAAGACCAAGTTCCCCACATGTTTTCCTCTCCAGAATGGGTCCCCGTCCTTCACGCTAATCCAACAGTTGTCGTTTCTTGGTGTGCCCTTTCGGTAGTTCGATCTGCCAGTGCACCTCAGAGTATGCATCACGTAGCCCAGCCCGTGATTGGAGTCTTGATGTAGTGGAAAGGGTACTCTTAGTTCTGTAGCCAAGCGGAAGACATAACGGCGCAGTTCAGCGTGATCAAGTTTTGCCATATCGATTCCGTAGACGCGCCTGTAGAACGGTTCTAGAAGGCCCAAGATGGTCCACGGGGCTATCTGGGAGATCTCTGCGTAGACTGCGTACTCCGCGTCGTCAAAGTTTGAGAGGACGCGTCTCGGAACGTCATCGCGAAGGCGGAACTCTGGATCATGTGTCGCTGTCAGGTCCAGTGTCCTGTCCTCCCCATGCAGTTTCATGTTACGGTTCACATGACGCCTCTGATCCGAGCTGTGCAGTCCCAGGAGCCGAATCATCTTGTCGTTGTAGTCATAGTGACCGTCTGCCGCAAACCGCTTGAGGTTCAGCTCCCTGATATGGAAAGCGTTCATGCGTTCGTTGGCTGCCATCAACTGATCCGCTATGTCGACTTGCTTATTCGACCTATTGTAGGCGTCCTTGACGATGTATTTGTGGGCCGACTCCGAGGTCTCCGTGCTATATTGCTTGAGATTACCGAAGAGCTTGATGGAACTGTTCTGGTGAGCATTCTTGCAAGGCGTGTCTGGAAGGCTGCACCATGATTACCTTCCAAAATGCCTCATAAGGTGGATCTTGGGAAAGTTGAAGTGTGCCAATTCGGTGACGAGCCCCTTTATCTCTGTTTCCATCTCCGCCAGCATGTCCCGTTTTATCTTGTTTTGCATCGTATTATTCATTCCTCGTTGCGCCTCTGCAATCCGTCCCTTGTAGTCGGTTCGGAGGTCGGCTATGCGAGTATTCAGTCTGGCATCGGCACGGCACCACCGGAACACCTCTTTATGTCGATGAAACTCGGCGAGATAATGCTCCAGGTAACCGATGGTCGCTTCCGTATGCGACTCGTACTCCGTCATCAGATGGAACTGGACCAGGGCACGTACGCATCGTATTGCCTCTTGGAAGTCCGACTTCTGAGCTGGGCTTGGATTGGCCAACGCAGCAGAAAAGTGGATCAAGATGATCCGTGCCAGGTTGCGCATCTCCTTGCCTTGCCATTGTACGACTTCGCGGTACCTCTTGGTGGGTGGCTTGAAACGGTCGTCGGCGTATGCCGGCGTTTTGGCCCAAAGGTCATCGAACTTATCCGCCCTGTCATGTTTCTTCAGAAAATCCTCTACCCAGTTCATGGCCGTTTTGAAGATCCCAAGTAGCATGACATGTAGGACGTCTGGCCGTGGCAACAGGCTCGGAGTCACGAAAGGCACTCCCCAGAACACATTCTCATCCGTCCTGGTGGATGCGGCCATAAACCATTTGGCTGAAGCCAACTTGGCGGTGACCGGTAATCTCGATGTCACATCACGAGGGCGGCCTTCGTAAGCGTGCTCGTAGTACCAGGTCTCGGCTTGGGCACTGGCCCGCGCCTTGTTATCTGATTCGGCGAGACGGTGCTGGTCTAGCATGTGCTTGTGCATCTCACTGTCTCGCAGAGGTGCCTCCGGACCCAGCTCCCCCAGATTGGTTGTGTGCACGGTGCAGGTAGGGCACACGTTTCCTTTCGTGCCTTGCAGATTCGCGTGCTCGGGGTGGTCCGCAATCCATGCTGCCAGGACAGGCCAACATGATCGTACCGACCCATCAGCGCAGAGCATCTCAACAGGCCTGCCTTCGTGTTCCGGATTCGCAAACCGATTGAGGGGTTCCAGAAGACCGCGTAGGACCGTATACAGCGCCTGCTTGGCCTGCTGCGACATCTCGTTGTCTCCGTCGCCTCGGATGCCGCTCTTCTTGGGCTTGATGGGTAGCAGAGCAACTAGGACCTGCGCTCTCCAGTACCACCTGCTTCGGACGGTGGCGTCGAGATTTCCTATGGTCATGTAGACCGGCCATGCCTTCTTGCCTCCGGAAAAGTTCGTGAGATGCGTCTCATCTGAGGAGAATATCAAAGGCACAAGGGTGGCTTGTCTTGGTAGCTTCTTTTGCGTGTCGTGCCACCAGTCCCCGGTGTTCATCTCGTTGAACTGGCGCTCTCCATCGGAGTTCACCTGTGTATATGGGGCGTACTGAAGGTAGTCCTTATAGCAAGGTTGGCCTATGAGATACTTCGCAGCATCGATGATGTTTCTCGTCAGGAACGGTATTGTGCGGCCGTCCACCGTGACCGCGCCTATCTTGTATGACGGGAGTTGGCCGTCCATCTTTTCTAGCTGCTTCCACAAAGTGTGACCCGATCTGAAAGACATCGGTCCATCCCGAGATGCCGGCCCGTGGAGCCCGTCGTTGAAGAAGTCATCGATCTGTCCTTTGGGGGTCTTAGATTTAACGAACCACCGCGCGAGCTTGTAATCGTGTTCCCCTGAAAACGGATCGAAAGGTTTCTCACGGAGCGTGAACCACGGGTCTGGTATCTGTAGCCGTATCGGTATCCCTGCTTCGGCGGCGTTGTCGGAACGACGGTTCGAGAGAGAGCTCATCGGGATGTCTTCCGGCTGGTCGTCGTAGATGGCATCTACAGGGACATCGTCGAAGATGCCTTCCACAGGGTCGCCATCTAAGGTCGCATTGTCGTCCTGAGGTTCGTCTGGGTCGCTTTCGGAACACGATGACTCGGGTTGCGGCCCCGGGTGTTCGTCAGGTGGGAAAGATCGTCCTAGACGCGCCTCTTCCGGGTCGTCAGTGCGTGGGCGCTTTCGAGGGCGCAATGGACACCTCAACTGCTCATGATACAGTAACCAATTACTGCGTGCCTCGTACGTCTTGCCGCAGCGCCATTTGCACTCATTAGGCTGCACAGGTGGTAAATCGAAGCTGAACATATTTAGTCCTGGTGGCTAGGGTGGAGTGTCTTGTAATCGGCTATCTGAATGGGACTGGCAGGCCGCGATGCCCAACAAGCCAGTTGCGGCCGGGTAAGCATCGATTGCTTACGCAATCGTTCGCAGGAACCTTATCAGGAGGCGGGGCTTGCAAGGGTGCCAGGTCCTTGTCGTCATACGCTCCCTCAATCAACGCCACTTCGACAAGCCCGGCATCGGTCTCACAAAGAAAAACAATGCTTCAAGTCTTCAACAAACCCTCACAACGGATCGGAATGCGAAAGGCAACATCGGAATGCGAGGTTGAGCCTATTCCGGCGAGTTATCACGCAAAGCCTGTTCAGCCGCAGCAAGCAAACAATGGACAGGGCTTGCAGACAGCCATCACAGGACGGGGTCCCCAGTCGCGCACTCCAGAACAAACAGCGCCTCGAGCTTGGGGTTGATTCAGGAAAACAAAAGCGGCCTCAGAGAATCAGCCCTGCTGGAGCAAACAATGGTATGGCGACACCCTGGGTACTGCCCTTGGAAGCCGGCTTTGTTGGGGGTCCAGCCATGTGAGGGTCAAACAAAGGCAGGAAAAGCAACTCACCATAGACGAATATATATAAATATGTGACCTTATGTCTGCCAGTGGTCGATATTCCTCTGCACCAATTGCCTTCTGAACACTCTTCCTCCTCGCTTCACCGAATACCTTCACCTGAGACACCTACCAGACAGTTTCCGCAGAACTCATCCCCAGCTACTCTGTAAGAGAACTCCAATATTGTCCTGCCTTATATTCCCTTGGATACAGACTAAATCTGTGTAGTTACAATGCCTGTCAACGCCCGCAATTGCCCTATCCCACACTACACGGCAGGACCTCTTCAATTTGCCGACTACGGTGAGAACCAGCAAGCCGTCCTCGGGTTGGTGTATACGATTCCCCTTAACCATGCGAACAACATCACCAAGGTTAAGGGACCATGGTCCCACGATATCCCATTAGCCTCATGCTTACAAGCGCTGGGCATTGTACCCGGTGCACCCTACGGGAGATACGTCCGATACGACCCGCCATTCCAGTCGCATACGGGGTGGCGGACTCAGTGTGGCCAATTTATGCATGACACCCACAACTGGGCAGAAAGTCAATACGAGCCAATCCCATATCGGGCTGCGTGTGCGAGAGACTTCCCTACTTTGGGCCAGGACGCCCCTCTGACGTTGTGGTGGGAATCGGTGATTGAATGCGTGGACAACATCACCGATCTGGCTTGGGCGGTGCCGTCTATAAGGCGGGTCTACAGACGGGCAGACTTTGACGTTTTGTTCGCCGCCGGTTGCCGAAACGGGAATAAACACATTCCCGATCAGAGTGCGGATGTAGTGGTCACTCACTGCATCCGGAGGATCTTTCTGGATTGCGGACCAAAGATAACAACCGTCGCAGCCGTGGATGCCACCCTGAGCGGGACCCCACGTCCACGTTTGACCCTCACTACGGTCTTTCCTCCCGGGGCGGGTCACGTATTGCCTGGGTTCCAAACAGTACACCCCGGAAGGGAAGCGCTCCCTCTGCCACCGCCGCCCGGTACACCTCATCCGCCTCCCCCCACGCCGCTACATCCGGGAGTGCCGCTTGTATTGGGTTGGAATCCTCCTCCTCGCATTCCCTCTCCCAGTCCCCCTCCCTCCACAGGTGCTGCCCCCGGTCCTGCACCTGGCCCCGGCCCCGCACCTGCCCCCGGTCCCGCACCTGGTAGGACTCCCAGCACGTCTCCCCCCGTGGCCGACAATCCAATCCGGCCAGCCAGTTCATCTAACACTTCGAGTCCGCTCTCGTCTCCGCCCTCGTCTCCTGCTCCTGCTCCCGCGCCGACTCCTGCTCCTGCTCCCGCCCCGACTCCTGCTCCTGCTCCCGCCCCGACTCCTGCTCCTGCTCCCGCCCCGACTCCTGCTCCGGCTCCCACCCCGACTCCTGCTCCTGCTCCCACCCCGACTCCTGCTCCTGCTCCCGCCCCGACTCCTGCTCCTGGTCCCACCCCTGCCGGTGATCCCACCCCCTCCCCCACCAGACGCCTCTTCAAAGGCAAGGGTAGAGCCTTGAGCGTGCCCTCCGTTCTACGTGCCACAGGTAGCACACCGCTAAGGCCACTCGGGGGGCCCAGTGGCAGCGGGACTGTGAGGCCGCCTCCTGAAGGAACCAGGCTGCAGCAGCCTCTGGGAGGGCCACCGATAAGGCGACTCGGGGAGCCCAGTGGCAGCGGGACTGTGCGGACCCCTCCCGCAGGCACCAGGCCGCAGCAGCCTCTCCCTCTCGGGGAGCCCAGTGGCAGCGGGACCGTGCGGACCCCTCCCGGAGGCACCAGGCCGCAGCAGCCTGTCGGTGGGCAGCCCGCCAGCGGCACTATCCCCGCGGGTACCCTTCCCCTTCCGAGTGTCGCCCCCGAGGCGCTTCCGAATTTCCTCCCTGGTGTTGTGACGTGGTACCCTCCAGGTGCACAAAGCTCGCTCACCAACGCCGCAAGACGTGCCATGTTCAAGTATGCGCACCAGAATACGGGGGGGTCGCAACCGCACAGCAGACTGGTGCCCCCCCCCGTGGTCCGCATTGGCGTCGTCGCCCACGGAGCTGCACTTACGGCCGCCGAACTGATGCCCGACCCGAATATACGATTTTGGTTCGTCACCGATGTGGTCCGGTGGCATCACACGCCTTTGTTTGAGTCTTCTCTTTGGGGCGTCCGCAAGGTCGTCTTGGAGACCCCCGCCTTGGCAGGGCTGATTCCGAGGGAGGTCGTCGGCCTGACCAATTCTGAGCACGACAGCTGGCATCCCAAGCAGTACATGCTTACTGCAGGATACAGCTACATAGCTCTGAATAATGATCAGGCTGTGCGAACCTGGGTGGAGATGACACGGTCGGCCGGCGTTCGCCCTCCGGTGATCCTGGTGCGTCCTTACCGGGCGGAAGCTAGAAACACCCCGCCCCCGCAAGACGCCCCGTATTGGCCCCGACGACTGAGCGATCCCGCAGATCGGGAGGCGCATCTCCAGGCCGCCAGGAGGTCGATAGTGGACATGCGATCAGTCATGGCGGCCCCCGGCGTATCTGAAGACCTTCGGAGGGATGCAGAGGCCGAGCTGCAAAGGGTCATTATGGAATACCCCGAGGCCGACGAAGAAAGGCCGCCAGCTAATCCGGCTCCGATGCCTGGCTTGCAGAGGGACGCTTCATTGAGGGACAGACCCATCAAGCGGGCGAGGCATCGCTGATGCGGAGCAAACGTGGCTGATCCAGTCACCAAGGCCGGCTTTCAAAAAGCCGATGGATATTGGCTCTGCGGTCGGTGCTGAGAGATGGGAGGCTGATCCAGTCACCAAGGCCGGCTTTTAAAAAGCCGATGGATATTGGCTCTGCGGTCGGTGCTGAGAGATGGGACCGGTGTCGGAGACACTGGCATCTACAATTTGTTGGCTCTGCGGTCGGCTATGGGAGATGGGACCGGTGTCGGAGACACCGGCATTTACAATTTGTCCTGGAGGGCTGTCATGGGTATCGTGCTTACGGTTGTACTATAGAGTTGCGGATACGGTATATACAGTTGTACTATAGAGTTGCGGATACGGTATATTATCATGTGTATGGCGTTCTGGTTATTATTGGTTTGGGTCATTCGCATCAATAGATAGAGAGAGATTAGTGCTTATTACAATCTATAGACATATATTATACACGAGAGAATGAAAAGATCGGCTTTACAAGGCGGCACAGCAAGGGGCACCAACAAAGAGCTATACCTGAACTAGATGTCACAGACGAATATGCCCTTGAGTGATGTCACAAACGAATGTGCGCATCATCTGTTCAGAGTGGGTCCGGTTCACGGACCGCTTCTAGGGTGCTGCGTTCCAAGTCAGGTCTCCAAGGGCAGCCACACTACAGGTACTGCGGAACGGCCTGTTCACCCACCCAGCGCATTATAAAAAACGGAGCCCCCCCCTCGTCCGCGCTGGATCGTATCAACACTCTTTTCCTATGCCCACCTAGCAAGTCACACTCGTCAAACATGACTCGAAACATGATTTATTCGACACCTCGCGGTAGAAGCTCGACATCCTTTAGCCATGATTATTCGTCACCTGGCGGCAGGTCATCGTCGGTGGCTCCCACAGAGGTGCACAGTGACGATGTCACCAAAGGAGTCAACCAATTCCCAGAGGGTTGGCGGGACCCGATAGCCGCAGTGGCGCAAACCATCCAGCATTTGGTCGTCACCAAGTATCCTCTGTGCTCCGCAACAGTAGACTTCCAGATCGACCACAATCCCAAGGAGCCCCGCAAGACGCCAATCAACTTGCAGGACGAGATCCACACCCAGTGGGACGAGGCTGCCACCAGAGCGGGCATCGATACTAGCCATTCGGCTATGCGTACGAAGGCCATAGCCTATGTATGTGTTCTGTGGAAGCGGTCTGGAAGAGCGGCTAATAAGGGCCATCTACAGTTAACGTCCGTAGGCCACAGCACGAAGTCCAATTGGTCGAAGAAGGCCAGAGAAAAGTTTTTGGACATCTACAACTTCAGGGACAAGGACGCGGAGACCATCATGGATCAGACCAACTGGTTGGTGGAAAATCACCGCTTTCTATGCGTCTCTTCAGGGCGAGAAGTAGCTACCGGTTGCCCCTCTCCTAAATAAAGCCGCTCTCGTATTGACTATTCAAAGCGAGGCTTCGGATGGTTCGGCGCTGAGGAGATACCCGTCCTCCTCTATCATGCATTCTGGAGCACTCGTCGACAGATAGGACAAAAAGCGATCACTCTTATTAATGATATCACAAAGACAACTATATGCTTTGCGGCGTTGAGTCTACGATGGGAGCTTGACTGCTATACTCGCGATGGCAGATATAGAAACAGGGGGACTATAAAAGCTGCCAACATAAGAGGTAACCCTTTGGTCCCTATCCGGACTTGCTTTGCTGACCGTTCCCTCAAGGGACATGGCAGTGGCTGCAGAAATGCTGGAACCAGAATTTCGAAGGGAGCCCCATGAAAGACAAAAAGCGCGAGCTTCTGATGAGGACAATACGGACTTCCATCAAGGCCCTGCAGGAGCAGCATAACAAGAGTCTTAATGTGCTGCTCCTCGAAGGGCCTCCTCCGGTGGACGACGACGACGAGGAATTCATACTTCTGATGGAACAGACGATCCGGGAGAAGGGTGAGGATGTAGACCATCCTGAAGAAGACGACGAACTAGACAACGAGCGTGTATCGCCACGGCAGAGCGAACACTTTAACGAGGTTGACTTGGACGACGGTCCTTCAGGGCGAGACCCGGAGGCACGGGCGCAAAGACTTGGTGGGACGTCCCAGCAGACCGGTCTTGGGAACTCACTTACCGAATCCCAGAATCCTGGCTCTCGGAACACTGAATACCTTGAGCCCGCACCACCTAATTGGCCACCGGGATTCCCTTGGAATCCGGCAACGAAAGCGTTCTGGGAGTCGCAGTCGCAGTCGCAGAGGGATGTGCTCAGGCCATACGGGGGTCAATCACCCAATTACGGACACCGGGACCGCTCAACACAAGGATCGGATGGCCCTGATCACGAAACGTTGGAGTCTAATTGCTTCACTCCGAATGGCAACCTTATACCTAGGCCTATAAGAAGGCCAATTCCCAGTGAACCGATTCAAATGGCTGACTTGAGAGACCTTCCACCAATAGACAATGCGGAAGAGGAGGACGAGCCGCTTAGTGACGAAGAGGCGTCTCGCAAGCGACTTGAGAACGAACGATCGTCGACACAGACCCCCCAATCCAATGTCGTTTCAGGGGCCGCCTCTGCGGAGACCACTACTGAGGGCGCTTCTCAGGAGAATCCGTCCAAGAGGCCAATTCGCGGACAAGCAGCGCGGGGTCGTGGCAGTGCTGCTAAGAAGCGCCGGTTTTGAGGCCTGTGGGTTGGTTACGTAGATGGCGCTCCTTAGCCTGACGCCAGGAGCATTCATGTGATCGTGTTAGCGTGGATAATTTTTTTTCGCGGCTGGTAGATATAGGTAGCACGTTTTTGTAATTAGCGCACGCACATAAGTCCGGGTCTGGGGACATCATCTCGGAGGGTTATCCAGAAGGAGTATAGGTAGTTTTGTTTTTTCCGTAGTTTCGCGATAATTTTACAGTCCTCCGCAAACAAGAAACATCCCAAGTGACGAAAAAACCGCGAGACGAGTCTGGATGCAGTCCATCGTGAGACGACTCTGATTGCCGTCGAGCGAGATGTGACTCTGATTGCCGTCGAGCGAGAGGCGACTCTGAATGCCGTCGAGCGAGATGCCATTCGTGTGACAATTGAATGGAAGACGACTCTGGAAGACGTCCATCGGAAGGCGACTCTGAAGGCCGTCGAGTGCGATGCCATTCGTGTGACAATCGAATGGAAGACGAGTCTGGATGCCGTCCATGGGAAGACGACTCTGGATGGCGTCGAGCGAGAGACGACTCTGGATGGCGTCGAGCGAGAGACGACTCTGGAAGGCATCCATCGAGGGCCGACTCTGCAAGCCGTCGAGCGGAGGCCGTTACGGGTTGCGCTCACAATAGCAAAATTAAAAATTTCCGCTCAAGCTCGATGCGTGGTGGGTTGCGCTCAGTGCGCTCAGCACTGTGAGCGCACTGAGCGCGACCGGGTTTTTTGCTGATGTATGCAGAAAACTGGAAACCAATCGACATCTCCCGCATCGCGGCACTGGAATCGACCACCTGCGAACCTCCTCTGGCAGCAGCAATCAAGACTGGAGGACGCAGAAAGAAAGAACGGATGGAAGCTGGAGTAGGAGGCAGACGGACAGTATCTGGTGGGACACGAACAGTTTCTGGCGGAAGGTCAGTCTCCGGCAATAACGTTCAACAAGGACGAGTAGGTAAATCGCGTTGTGGGCAGTGTGGAGAAACAGATCATAATATTAGGACATGCCGAATGAGGACTCGCATGTAAATTAAGCATTAGATTATAGAATAATAGCTGCAATTGCGGTTTGTCGTGGACTGTAGGAAATGCACCCGGTCCTGGAGAAATGTTACGATTAGTTTACTGTACAAGGTTAAGGGGCAATGGGCAGAGTACCAGCAGGTGTCAGTGCAGCAGTAGCGGCCACAATCTGTAGCTAGCTGCGGCGGTCTCTAGAGAAGCAATGGCTGACGCAGACTGTAGCTGGCAGCAGAGAGCTGTAGATAGAATCGGCGGGCCGTAGCTGTAAGGAGCAGTCTGTGGGTGGAAGCAGCGGTCTGTAGCGAAGGTAAACAGTCTCTACCGGATGGAAGCAGCGGTCCGTAGTAGCTGGGAAGTGCTGGCAGCGGAGATCTGTAGAAAGAATCAGCGGGCTGTAGCTGTAGAGAGCACTCTGTAGGTGGAAGCAGCGGTCTATAGGTGGAAGCAGCGGTCTGCTGCTGGGAACAGTCTATAGGTGGAAGCAGCGGCCTCTGGTGGAAGCAGCGGTCTGTGGTAGCTGTGAAGTGCTGGCAGCGGACATCCTATAGGTGGAAGCAGCGGTCTGCTGCTGGGAACTGTCTGTAGGTGGAAGCAGCGGTCTGTGGTAGCTGTGAAGTGCTGGCAGCGGACATCCTATAGGTGGAAGCAGCGGTCTATAGATGGAAGCAGCGGTCTGCTGCTGGGAACAGTCTGTAGGTGGAAGCAGCGGCCTTTGGTGGAGGCAGCGGTCGCAATTTTTAGTAGATGATGCAGCCGGTCCTGGAGCAATGATGTTAGCATTTTTTTATTATGCGGGGTGGGGATTACTTTGCGGGGTGGAGCAGTTGGCACAGCAGCAGCGGTCGCAGTATGTATTTGTTGACAAACCTCGCTTGCAATGCCATTCAGCAGGCCGGCACCTTCCAGCAGCTGGCCGGCACCTCTCAGCCACATTACCTCATACTTGTGTTTGGGAAAATGCCCAGCCTGGTAGATGCTGGTATTGGAAACTTATGCACCTCGGGTGCTGGTATAGGATTCTTTTTCTCTGGGTGATGGGGTACACGATGGCGGGGTCTGGGGATGGTGGGGAAGCACGGAAGGAAAAAGCAATGAGCTTCGGGGTTGAGTGTGTGGTACATAGCATCGCCGACAGACGGGCACGCCGCACACGGGGCAGCTGGGACAGTCCGGACGGCGAGGGCTACGGATACTTATAGAGAACCACACTGAATCCGGTGTGCAAACATACGTAACACAGCCAGCAGCCAGGCACCAGGGCGGCACATTGATCGGCAGAGTGCGGCCATGGAAGTTCGCCGCACAACTGACGTCCTCAGTATCTTACGTAGCCAGGGGCACCAAGCTCTTCGGTACCCCATTGCGTGCGTGCGCAGCAGCATCGCATCCACCGTGCTTTGTAAGCCGCGGCCGGCGATTTAGATCTTCGGCTGTCTGTGTGGGGCCAGATATACTCCGTCCTCTGCATCCTGTCCACATCAATTGCGGTCGCCGTGGTCCAGAAGGGGCAATTGCACGCAGCGCGCCTGCAACAGTCGGCGCGGCAATACCGTGAGCAGCGTGAGCTGAGAGCGGAGTGCTCATTCTGAGGTCATGCAGCGTCAGTGTGCTGTGGCGCACTCGCTGAGCAGTCGCAGTCTCGCACAAGACTGCGAACCCGAACGTACCGCCGCCCAACAAACAATCCCAACGACGACGAAGAGAGAAGACAGAAGAGACGGTGCCCTGATCGCCAGCTGCTAGCTGCCTGACCCCACCGACGATCTGCGCCGCCCCGCCCCCCGCCAACGTACTATAGCCCCCACCCCTCGCGTCATCGCTCGAGCCTCGGTGACGGAGCAGAAGAGACGACGGAAGGTGTGTGTGCCGTCTTCTGTCTGGCTGTCTGGCGGCGGCGGGCAATTGAGATACACGGCGGCTTCGAGCATCTGCGTCCATCTCAATTGTCTCGCCGTCCGTGGGCCGCACGTTGTTTGGCATTGCATTGCTCTATCGTTGCTGTCTTGCTTGCTGGCCTCTGGCTTTGATTCAAAGGGCTGACCCGCCGCAAAACCTAGTCATAGCTTGCCTGCCCCACTGCTGCGCTCGGGCCTATCACACGGCACGTCTGCCTGACTCAGCGCTCGTCTGTCCGCCCGTCTCCGCCCGTCGCTGCTGTGCTGCTGCCCTGTCGCACACGACACCCCTCCCGTCCATCTCCTCCTCCGCTGTGCTGGTTGTTGGGACACTCGCTCGCTCGCCCTCCGTCCGTCCCGAATTGACTGATCGATTTCCCGCGTGTGTCTGATCTGCTTCTGCTCTGCACACACCGATTGCAAATCTGGTCTTGCTTTTCTTTTGCAGACGCAAGAGCCGGCTCGAAGAGGGAAACGTCTCCAAAAGCCAATCTCGAACTAAAAAAAAAAAAAAGAGAAAAGACGAATCACATCGGAGAGAAAGGGAAAAGGAAGAAACGAAGGAAAAAAACACATATCATACTAATTCTCACATACGGTCTATCTAATAACTGATCACACACACACACACACGCACTGCACGCTCACACCATACCGGCGTCCCACAGACACACCTAATTTGGGGGTTGCCCCTACCTTACCGGACCTAGCAAAGTTCAAGTTGCAAGTTCACGCAGTACAAGACAAGAACCATGCCGCTTGCTCCTCCTCAGATTCCTCTCGCGTCCTACGCTTCCCCGTCCTCCTCCCTCGCCAACCACTGCGATCCTGCACCAGCTGCGTCATCGTCCATTGATCCGTCTGCAGCTCCGTCTAAAAACTCGCCCTGCTCCACATCCGAGTCCTCCTCCGACCCTATTCTCCCGTTCGCTCCATCCGAACACAAACCTCCCGACAGCTGCTCGCACCCGGCAGATTCTACTGCTCCATCTACTACTACTGCTGCGGCTGCTCCATCTCCATCTCTAGATCCATCATTACTCGACCCCGAAGAGCTCGAAGCGACCTTGCGCAAGAAGCGGACGGAAATCGAACACGAGATCGAGGCCTTTCGACTGCGCAAGGAGGCTGAGTATCGTGACTTTGAGACTTCGCTGCGGACCGAGGCTAAGGCCAAAGAGAAGAGGCCACGCGAGGACGCAAGCAGCCGTGACAACGGTGCAGCAGCAGCTACAGCCCAGGCTGCAACCGCAGTTGAGACAGCGTCTACGAAGCAAGGCAGTACCGGTGGTGGAAATAGTGGTGAGCAGGTGCCGCTTGACCTTGGCGGATCGCTCCTGGAGGACAACTTGAAACAGACGCTACAAAAGGCACAGGCACAGGAACAAGAGCAGGACCAGGAGGATAATCACTACTATCCGCCATTTGAGCAGGAGCTGCAGGTGGCAGGTCTGTTTGCCCCAACATTTCTCCCGCTTCTCGATAGTCGATACCGCCACATGTCTCCACCCGCTTCGCCAAAGATGGCAAACTCTACCCCCGTGGCAGCTGCCAGCAACACAGCCGCCAATAACAAGAACGACTCTACACCTGCCGCTGCTACAACGGTGGAACAGTCTGTGTCGAAGCCGGCGAGCATCTCGACGTCACGCTACTCGAAAGACAGCCCACCAACGCTCCCCCTTGCTTCATCGCTAAAGTCGGCAGCTTCAAGCAGCTCTTTAAATAACTCCTCGCCAGGCAGCAACAGCGACAGGCTACCCCCAAAGTCGCCAAAGAAGCGGGTGACCTTCCACTTTGAAGACGACAGCTATGTACCCTCGCGGAGTAGTCCCCCGAAGAATAAGGTGGTTTGGAAATTGGGCATTGCAGATAATAACGATGACGACTTTGAGGAGATAGATGATGATGAGGATGACGATGATGACGAGGGGGCAGACCACGCGGAACATGTTGAGGATGTGAAGGGGGCGGCACGAGGCTCATATTATCAGACCGAGGACCTTGATGATGATAGTTATATGGACGATGACCGGGGAACAGTAGAGCAGGTAGAGGATGTAGCAATGATACCCTCTGCTATTACACCAACACCATCATCATTATTACCCTCATCGATACCATCAGCTGCAACAGCAATGCCGCTCGGTGGAGTTCATAACGTGGGCGAAAGATATAATGGCGATGAGCTTGTGACACCATCAAGGAGCCTCCTCCAGGCAGCTGACATCGGTCAGGGCGGACCGGACTCCGTCGGGTTTGTGTCACCCAGTACCACGAGTCAGGGTAGCATCTTCTCGGCCAAGAGCCCCTTTGCAGATCTGCCCAGCAATAAATCGGCAACAGAAATGTCAAATGGTACCGCATCGTTACTCGCCAGCATGAACGCGCAGAGCAACACTCCGAACGACGACGACGATGATGATGGTCTGTTTGATCTCGACGAGACGATCCCCGACGAGCCCGAGAACTCGCCTCCACACCGCGACATCTCGCCGATGGTAGCTGCGACACAGCTGGCCCCCATCAACGAAGGCCTGAGCAGCAGCAAGTTCTCGCTGCCGTCGTCGTTACGAGGACCGTTCACGGCGCCTTCGGTGCCTGTACCGTCCAGAGCCTCGCCCAGATCGTCGGAACCCCTTACATTTGGAAAATCTCCGCTCGCAGCTTCCTCATTCTCCGCCGGCCAGCCGATGAAGGCCACGAGTGCACTCAGTGCATCGTTTACGCAACCAGGGTACATGAGCGCCCAGAACAGACAGTCGGCTACAACGATCGCCTCCTCGCTCCCCGCAGCCTCGCACTTTGCCGCCGCTCTCGACTCGACCCGCTTCCGGCGCCGCAGCATCAACAAATACATTCCCTCCCCGCCACCGGAGGAAGCCGAAGAAGCCGACAACGCTGTCAACGGCCGCGGCGACCCCTCCACAGACCCCGTGCTCTCCCCCTACGCCAGCTCAGTCCCGGTGGGCATAACGCCGCGCCTGGACTCGATCCGCTCGCCCCCCGCCTCCACCTCCCCCGCCACCAAACCCAAACCCAGCTCAATCCCCGACGCCTCCCCCCTCAGCGCGCGCCCCTCCCCCACCAACGACGCCATCCCGGACTCCGTCAAAGCGCTCGCCGAGTCCCCACCCCCCACGACGACCGGCGACGAACTCGACTCGTACCGCAAAACCGACCGCTTCTTCTCCGCCTCCTCCGCCGGCCGCCTCGCCAGCCCGTACCGCACAAAGTTCGCGCAGGAGGTCGCGGAGCGCGCGATGCGCGACGGCGACGCCGGATTAGCGGAAAGCGTTGTGGGCGGTCTGGACGGCGGGACGGGGCCGGATCCGAGCAGCTTTAGTTTGAGAAGAGGGAGTGTGCGCGGCAGTGTGGGAGGTGTCGGGTCCGGCGGGTTTAGTTTGAGTCAGCGGATGGCGATGGAGGATGGTGTGGTCTAGCCTGTCTAACCCCACCACAATTACCACACCACCACCTCCGCCATATCCTCGTCTTCAGTCATCGCAGTTTTGTCCCATATTTGCGTTCTCGATATATACAAGAACCCCCACCGCGCCGTGGTGCGGCGGTGTGCGCTTCCAAACATGTGTTGTTTCTTTCTCCTGTTGTTTCATCCGCGCCGTGTTTCATGTGTTGTGTGGGTGTGTTGTTCCTGTTTGTGTGGGTGTTGTGCGTTGGTGTGCCGCGGTGTCGGTCGGCGGGGGGTCCCGGGTTTATCATCTTGCATTGGGCCGGTTTTTCGGGGGCTTCGGTGTTTTCGTTTCTCTTCGTTTCTTTTCGTTTCTTTTCATCGTAGTACGTTTTTTTCGTTTCGTTTCGTTTTGCCATGCCGTGCCATGCCGTGCCATGTTGTATTGAATTTATGAGTGTGTGGGGAGCCGGCTATGTTTTTGATTTGGGGGTGGGACATGTATGGGGAGAACGTAGGATATGGGACGTATGGGGAGGAGGGAGAGGACGGAAGGATTGTAGATAGGGTTATATATATAAACTGGTGGCTTTTTCCGTGGTTCTGTGGCTTTTCAGTATCTTTCGGCATCTTTCAGTGTTTTCTTTTTTCCCTGGTTCTCGTCATGTCTGGTAATGTCTGGTAATGCATAATCTGCGTAGGCATGGTATGGTGGTGGGTGTATTAGACGGCTTCGACTACGGGTAACGGTTATACTTGGTTAATCTGCATAGCGGGCGGCGGGCGGTGGGCGGTGGGCGGGCGGTGGGGGTCGGACGGTGGGGGTGCATGCAATGGACATAATCCACGTTTTCTGTTTCCACCACGCGTGCCTGTATCACCGCCATCACGATCCTTGTGTGTGCTCCAAGTATGTCAGTAGGCAGGAAACGACAGACGGTGCAATTGTAACTGGAGGTTGGCGAGTCTTTCAACGTCTTTTTGAGACGGCACGGGGTCCGTCCAGACTTGATGCCCTCGTTTGGTAGTAATCCATTGACTTCTCCTATTGTTGACGGTATGTATGTTCCGTTTCTCTGGTATTAGACGAGAGAACTAGCTTCCAAACTTCATTCAATCAATCCAGGCTAGCAGACACAATGATGCAGCTTCGGTAATTTCCATCAACCGTGCGATATTCCTGTGATTATGGTCGGAATGGCAGCGAGAGGGCGAAGTGAATACTGGTGGTTGTTTTGCTGCCGCTGAATGCAGTTTTGGTATAGCGGTTGGCCGGTAGACTGAGATGGCCGATGGGCCAATCGGTTGACCAAGTACGAGTACCACATATGGCATACCGGTTGACTGATGGGCCAATCGGCCATCTAGATTGGTGTACCGGTCGGAACATGTGATAATCAATGGAGGGATGAGTACTGGGACGGGTGCATGCTGAAAGGCACGGTGACTAGAGCGCACTGCATTGCATCTATGATCTACCCAGTGCAAACCACAATCACGATTCACTTCACTTCACTTCACAATCCACACACACACGCGCACAGAGCAAGAGTTCCAACCAAATCTCATTCTTTCCACTGCCCGCTCCCACGCTCCCACGCTCCTTCACGCATCCAGTCCATCCCACCGCCACCCTGTCCACATCATAGACATGCCCCTTACTAAGCGTTATGTTTAAAACGGGCCATAAAATAGCAACGATATCGACAAATGACCAACGACAAATGACAAATGGCAGTCATCATAGACAACCAGCATAGGATGTAAGTAGTAGGTGGATGAAATAGGATAAGACACGATAACGAGTGACTCGACAACGACGTAACGACGCTATGAATCGAATAACACGTAAAGCAGTAGACGTAAAGTACTAGTAGTAGGAATATCATCTCACTCACTCACAGTAACAACCCGTTAGATACAGAATAAAGCCCGTTCCCCCGCTCTTAGCTTCAACATATCAAGCACTCCGTCATCCAATATAAAATTCGTTTTTCCCTCCCTCTTAAATATGAGAAATACACACACAAAAATCAAAAAGCTACACAAAAAACCCCGTTGCATACATAGACCGTTTATATCACCCGAACAGAAACAAGCAAAACACAAAAAAATCAAAAATATATTTTGGCAACACCGAGGAACCAACCGAAAATGCATACATGGCTGCATCTTCTTCGTGCCCCTTAGTTTCTACTGCCAGGGTTTCGCATTTCTTGTATCCAGAACAAGAGTATCATAAAGTTATGGGAGAACATAGGTTGACATAAAACGGGAAGATGCTACAAAGGGAATAGATATGATGATGCAGCTGAATGTCCATAACCTAAACTGAGCATTAGATTAAGAACTAGATCGAGTAATTTTAACGCTGGGAAACATGTTAGTAGGTGGGCTTTGCATCAGCGAGTAGATTGTCAACGTACTCGGCCACCAACTCGCCGTCCACCATTACCCCCGCCCGGTTGGGTTTGCGGGGATTGTTGTTGCTGTTGCTGCTGCTGTTGTTGTTGCTGAGGGAACATGGGCATGCTGTTCATGCCGCCAAACCCATAGCCTCCCATCAACTGTTGGGCAACAAGAGGGTTGAAGGCGGGACCAACACCCATCCCACCCATCCCACCCATGCCACCCATACCAGGCGGCGGCATTGGAGTATTTCCTTGAGCCCCGCGGAATTGGTCCGCTGAAGCTTGCGGGCTGTTGAACCCGCCCATTCCCGGAATTCCGTAAAATCCGGCACCTGGACGCGAAGCACCAGCAGCCTGCATTTGCTGCTGCAATAGGTATGGGAATGCAGCCGGATTGCCAAGACCGGGAGCCGGATACATCGAAGCGCTAAGGTTGAGTTGTTCCAAAGCTCTGATCGTCTGCTGATCGAATTGGTTTGATTGAGGTAGCTGAGCTGCAGCAGAAGCTATAATGGCTGGATCATACATCGGTGGGGTATTGTAGTACGGTGTTTGCATGCTATCACCGTTGAGATTTCGGCTCCCTTGGATTGGAGTGTTGCCGTTGCTGTTCTGGTTGGACCTTCGCTCGTTGCTGTCCCTGTCGCCACCGCTCCGATCCTTAGAAGCGTCTCTGTTGTTGCCGATTCCATTACGAGTCGACAATCCAACTTCGTCCATGAGGCGTTTATAGCCCTGGGAGGGAGATGCCTTAAGCTTGAGCAAAACATTCCGTACATTCTGCACAACGTCGGCGCGCATGGATTCTTCAAAGAATGGAGTAGTCAAAACTTTGAAAATAAGGGTTGCACCGCATGAGTGGTCTTTCAAAATATCCTCCAAAACCTGATCGCCAGGGGAGAAGAACAGAGCCCTCAGGATGGTCTCCCGAGCCTCAGGTTCATTCTTCTGATTGATAACCTTGAGAACAGTCAAGTAGGCCACCTTATGTGTGCACAGGTGAACCAGATGTGGAACAAGGCGTGGTGCCAAAACAGTACGGCGACGAGGGAAATTGCATGTGTCCAAGAACCAAGTGAGCAATAGAGCTCCGTTAGCATTGGTAGCCAATTGTACACTGTGGAGTGCAATTGCGGCAGCCATCATGCGTTGTTGGTTCTTGTTGGCATGGTGACTCTCCAAGCAAGCTCTCATAGCTCTGGATCCAAATCTGCCCTGGGAAATCTCCCACATGCGACCAAGCATTGTCTCGAAAATGTAGTTGTTCCATGGCGCACCGAATCTCAAGCAGCATTGAAGCACGTAATTACCGTACTGGTCAAGGAAGAGAGCAACAGTGTAAGGGCGCAAGCAATCTGTAATCTTGCTCATTTGAGCGGGGGTCTTTGCAACATCGATGATCTTTTGCCCTGCCCAGGTACCGTTCTTGTGAATACCGATCTCCGCCAAGTGAGGACCAATTTCAACCAGCATTGTCTCTTTGATCTCCTCTGAGCAGTGTTCGAAGAGTTTCTGGACCACGGTGTTTCCAAGATAGTCACTTGACAATTCAGCAACCTCTGACAGCATACCAATGGCAATCTCCTCAATCTCAGCTTGAGAGCAATTACCATTGTCGATTCTTTTACGGATATCTCTCAATTTAGGAGCATCGTGAACCCGGTTATGATTAGGTTCTGGGATGGTCGGGATCTCAATTTCAAAATCGTCGTATGTAGCGGCCTGCTCAATGCACTTTCCAATACCGTCCGCATCCTCGTCTTCTGCACCGAAGTCCCTCACAATCTTAAGAATATCATCCTTGAGATCAATAAGGTTTGGCATCTCCAAAGCTGCTGTAGCAGAATCTTTTCCATTTATGCCGGCACTGCTGCCCCCGTCCCTAGAGAGGGGAACACTAGCGTCGTTCCCAGACACCCTCGAGTGTGGATCAGGGCTAGGTGTACCATAGGCTCCGCCGTTGGGGGTTGGTGTACCGTTGCTACCTGCAGATGAAGGCTTTGCGAAGCCAATGCGGGTCGGGCCGGCTCCAGGGAATATCTCCTTTCCATTCAGTGAAACACGAGCCTGGATGGCATGTTCAACGTTAGAGTAGTTGATGAACCCACAATTCTTATGTGTGAGAACCCGAGCAGAATCAACGGTACCAAATGGCTGGAAAATATGGATGAGAGAGGTAGTTGTGGTCGATGCTGGGATATTCCCAAGCCAGAGGGACCGTGTTGGCCCTTCGAGCTGAGATTCCTCAATTGAACCTAATCCGCCTTCGCCACTGGAAGGTCTCGGCCCACCCATCGCAGCCAGCTTCAAGGCATCTACTCCAGCCATATCGAAATACTCTCTGCCAAGATCCGAAGCGGTCGTCATGGAGTCTAACTTTGACGGCGTTGCAAGGTAGCTCTTGAGGCGATTGACAGGTGGTGCTTCCAAGATGCCTGCAGTCCTGGCCCTCGGTCTGTTTTGAGACATATTTCCAGCATTGGCAAATTGTGCTACGGCAAGAGCATGGGCTTGGGCCTGAGCAGCTTGGGCGGCCGCCAGACTATTGGGGGTTACATTGCCACTCTGGTGAGCGCTGTACATGTGTCTAGCGTCCTCCTCCTCCTCCTCTTCGGCGTATTTTTCTTTAGCGTTGACAGAGTAAGAACGAATCCTATTCAAGTTCCTCTGTAACCCAGCAATTTCCGAGATGAATGGTTGCATAGCAGCGGCGCGCTGCCCCTCAATTAGAGTGTCTAGCCCTGCTGGCTTGGCTAAGGTGGCTCGTGAAGTTTGAGGAGTATCAACAAGACCAAGGTAATCTAGAGTCCTAGGAGCCATATGGGACCCATCATCCTCTTTGGAGAAAGAGGATTGGGCTGGTGATGCCGGGAGCATAGGAAGGCCAGAGTTAGTGGCACTACGTTCTCTTGTCTGCGACCAATTGCTGGCAAAGATTGATGGTCCAAATGGGCTGACATAGTTGGTACGAGGTGGTATATTGAGTGATCCGGACCGAAGTCTAGACCTTGTCTCGTTGGATGCAGGTACCGAGACTGGGTTGATATCCTGAATCTCCGGTTGCGGAGGAGTATTGGCCTTAAATGGACTTGGTGCCGGAGAAGGACGGCTGGTAGAGGGGATTCCGGGAATGTTCGGTGGTGCGGATACTATTCCGCCAGGAGAGAACCGGGAAGGGACGGTACCAGCACGGGCACGTCGATACACAGGTGAGGAATACTCTACCGGTGCCGGTGCGGTCTCGGTATACCCATTTGATGGCTGGGTTTCGGGTATTACATTTTCGCGATCACGGAGAGAGGATTGATTGCCGGAAGACATTGGGCCCCATAGACCTGGGGGTGCAACACCCTCTTCTGCTTGAATCTCACGTGCTCTAAAAAAGATGAGTCAATTGAGGCTGTATCGTCTAGGGCAAGTGTGGAGAGAACAACCTTTTGGAGAACAGCCTGCTTCCACTTGCCGAAGTTTCGTAAGAAGGGGAGCCTGCCCCCATTCTTCCGCTATTCGCAGAGTTTGCAGCGTTACTCATGGTTCCGCTCTGATTATATCGAGCAGGGTTGGAGGATGAGTGTTCGGTGGGAGATGAATTTGCCGTATTTCTACCCGAGGACGGAGTCGAAATATTATGACCCTGATTCGACTTTTTGCTCGAACTGAAGTCGGAAGTAGCCGACATTAGGAATTACACCTGTAGAGATCAGTACGCCACACAAATCGATTTCAATGTGGCTGTACCAGTAGTAGCCCCGCCAGGAGGGAGACTTGCTCGTGGAGCAATATGGGTATATCTCGGAGTTGAAACAGAACCGTAGTTCTTTAAACCGTTGGCGCAGTGCAAAAGTTTATCTATCGCACTGGACTATCAAATTCGACTTGTAAGTGTCGATTTTTTTTTAGAGAACAGATTGCCGTACGGAGGTCGTTCGTATGATTATCGAGACAACACCCAGGTTGCAATTGTTGATTAGATTCCGTCGACGCAACTAGGCGTGTACAGAGCGATTCTTGTAGTATTACGGCTGCGGTGTCGTCGCAAAAAGGTCGTAGGAGGGGGTAGTACTGTAGAAAAATGATGAAGCACAACCGTCAGATGGGTCATCACACACACAGTGCGGGCGTGACGGGCTGAAAAGACTAGGTTGACTAGCGAGCCACAGCGGAACTCACCTAGTGGAAATCCCGGCTCTGTCGAAGAAAGCACGAATGATTGATTGTATGGCCAGTAAAGAAAGGACGTCAATAGGAATGCGAAACGAAGAGACGGTGTCAGTTCAGTAGCTGTACAGTCGTTCTGTCTGCGGTCGCACGATTAAAAGGGGGCTTGGAATTCAAAAAAGTATCAACAACGACACAGCAACGCACACAGTGGCACTGCAAGCGAATATACTTGGGCCAACGACGAGCAGAGGGGGGAAGAGAGAAGGGAAAGAAGAGAAGAGGAGGAATCCGGTGGAGGAGGACGTTGAGTAAGTAGGGGAAGAAAACGTTAGGTGGAGGTGAGACGACACGAGCAGCGATCTCAGCTTTTCTTAGTGAGGCGCTGTTGCGCATTCCCTGGCCCCCTACCTGCACCAAACATCGAGTCCACGAATCATGTATACATGGTAGAGATATTGCAGCTTTTGACTAGAACTGAGAGGGTCTCGGGGTGTACCCGCATGCCCATCGGATCGTCTTCTGGGCCGGATTCCTTTCCAACGCCTTAATGTAAGTTATGTGGCTGCAGAATTGTCTACATGACAGATTTCACAGCCGCGTAAACAGTCTAGGTATTTCACTCTTTCTTTGATTTTCTACATACATCTTGCTCGGCTATGGACGGCATCTGTGCAGATGAAGATGCGAGTCTAACGTTGTTGCTTGTTTACTACATGAGTTGGGTTTAAGAATCTTATGTGGCTTGATACAATACTCTTCTCTCCCATGTACGAAATAATTGGTCAATCCAAAGAGGTACTTTTCCCAGCCATAATAAAATACGGGTGACTGTCCTACAGACCAATCAATACTTGCATGTATAAACCATGAATACAGCTTTTCAGAAGTGCAGCGAGTAGCACGTATTCCCCTCCCGCCAAAACGTGGTAGAAGGGGCATCTCCATTCCTTTATTGTTTCATGACAGTTGGATCTCGAATTGAGGCCCTGTCCCGGATGGCCGGCCGCAAGGGCCAGGCGGTTGCTCACGACATAGGAGTAAAAAACGCAAGGAGAGAGGACTACTAGTTGGATATACTTAATTACCATCCACACCCCGTCTGCGAAAACAGCTGGACCCTTGTGCTTCTCGGTTTCATTAGCAGTGCTAGTTTGGCCTACAGCACGCTGTGAGTGTTCGGGGATCCTGAGGCGATTTGAATGGTTAACCGTCAGGCGAATCGGTATTCACAGCGTCGGCTCCTCGGCTTATAGCTATACAGTGTTTGCTGGTAACCGGACACGGTTCCCGGTTATTTCTTCGTTTGTGACCTCTCGAGTGTTTTGAATAAGCATCCACTGCGGTATCAGCATATCAGGGTTCTCTGCCCCCGCATTTTACTGCTGGAGATGCCGCCGAAATCACCGATTGTTCTCGTATTGACTTGCTATGAAACCTAAATTCGCTAGGAGTAATACCTACGTTGATCGTCGCCGCGTTTCAGAGTGACAGAAAGCCTGCAGCCGTACGTTGGACCAGACATTCCACAGCGGGTACTCCACTGGATCCCTTGGTAGAGAAACACCCGCGCCCTGGTACCGCTTTACGTATGAACGTACGCAACCTCTTCTAGAAGACCTTAGGTTGGCTCCAAAAATAGGATGTCAAAGCACTTTGCTTTTCTGTTCCCAACTTCAAAGAGCCTCTCCGGTGGTTACCCGGCAATACCCCCGAGCCACACAGGTGTCCTGAGCTAAGTTGAGCTTGTCAACGAATCGACGCCCCACTAAACCAGATCACCATGTCGCCAAACCTCTCCTTATTCTCGGTTGGTCATTATCCTTGGAGCGCGCTGGCAGTTCTAACACTCGGCCGCAGGTAAATGCGCTCCTAATTCTCTCTGTTGATGGCGGTCGCATCCTTGCGAAATACTACCACCCACCGCACTCAGCATCCTCACAAACCCGTACACCAGAAAACCCATATCCGACCGTCAAAGAGCAAAAGGCTTTCGAAAAGGGTCTTTTGGAGAAAACAGCCAAGTCGACAGCTGATATTATACTGTATGACAATCATGTCGTCGTGTTTAAAGCCGAATCAGATGTGATGCTGTACATTGTGGGGGGCATGGATGAGAACGAGATGATGCTTTACCATGTTGTTTTGGCATTGCGAGATACCCTGCAGATTCTCCTGAAGTATGAGCTACTGTGTCCTATGCATTGTGTTGACAGCAACTAACGAAGGAACAGGAACTCAACAGACAAGAGGACTATCATTGAGAACTATGATTTGGTATCATTGGCCATCGAGGAGATTGTGGACGATGGTGTGATACTAGAGACAGATGCGGCCGCAATCGTGTCGAGAGTATCGAAACCTCCCCAACATGAGATTGCTGGTGTCAAGGGTATTGATTTGTCGGAGCAAGGTCTCCTGAATGCTTGGGAATTTGGAAAAAAACAGCTTCAGGACAGGCTGAGACAAGGACTCTAAAAAGTTGGGTTATACTTAGATTGATGACTAGTATTCACATTGATGTTATATGATTGTTTGTAGTCTTAGATAGAAGGCTGTCTATTATGTTTACGCGAATGAACGAAATGCACACAGAGATACCAAAATCCATCCGGATGTTGTCTTGAGCATATAAATGCATTATTCTCGACTTGAGTAATAAGTGCGTGCAATTACTTAAAGTATGCAGGTGTACACATTTTTTGCACGCACGTGGTGCTTGAAGGGAAGCATTGATTCTCAATTTCCACTCTCCCAGAACCCATACACCCACCCCACCGTACCCCACTCAAGTCAGTTGGCCTTATTAAAAAGCCAGAGAGTACCGACGTACTACTCACCTCTATTATATTATTTACCTTCGTTCCAAGGATGTCGCAGGACACTAAACCCGTCACCAATGCTTCTGAGAAGCAGGTGGGTGATGAAAAACAGTCAATAAGGAGGGCGTACTCTAGCAGTGCAATATTCTCCAAAACTAGGGACAATAGCTCGCATAGTAGCCAGGAAGCCAATCAACTCAACCACAGCAAGTCATTGTCAGAAGCCCGGCCTGTCCCACTCCGCACAAATACGAGCAGTTCAAAATGGTCAAGGAGTCCAATGTATCAGGCTAAGTCCAATATAGTGGCGTCATTCCGACAAAGAATTCATCGGAAGCTTCATCCACGTAAAAAAGATCCCATTTTCAAGGAACTGGCCGATAAATTCGAGATATGGGAATTTCTTGAGTTAGACGTTCGTCCAATGTTCATCGTGGACCTAGAAGCAGCACGAGTGAACCTGGAAACACCCAAAGATATCATGGAGTACGGAGTGGTTTATATGAACAAAGCCTTTAAAGCGATGGCCTCGTTGGATTTGAAGCTCCTTCTGAGAAAGCTATTGAGTTCGCGTCCTAATAGTCCAGTTTACATGGCCACAAAGCTTTGGGGGAACTATCGTATTGCTGGTGGTGATTTTGCAGTCATTGCAGGTGATGAAATTGATTATCCAGATGCAATACTATGGACACCTGCCGAAGGATGGCAACCAAGTTCAGCCCAAATAACTTCCAAATCTTATCCCTATCAAAATGTTCGCCGAGAAGTTCGTCGAAAAGGAAAAGCCGAAGATTCAAAAAGTACTCGGGTGGTAGTCAAAGATAGTATGCCACCCAGCCATCAGCTGTTAGATTGGACCCGAGGGTCAGCGTCAAGATGGCTACCAGAGCACTACCGTGTACTGGAGGAGATGGACTGGAAGCGTACACCTCTCGGAGACCGTGACGATTGGAGTACTTCATTTAGAACAATAGTTAATACTATTATGTCCCATCCATACCAAATGATCATTTACTGGAGTAAGCACTATGTCGTCCTTTATAACGAAGTCTATGTGGACGTTGTCCGAAACAGACACCCAGCACTACTCGGCACAAAACTAAAGGAATCTTGGCCCGAAGCCTACGAACAGATACATCGGTATCTTGACGATGCAATGTTAGGACAGAACATGATACAAATTGGAGATGTTATACCAGTTGATCGAAGTGATCATCCAGAAGAGTGTTATTTTGATTGGACACTCTTTCCACTCATAGAAAAAGCAGGTAATGTTGGTGGAGTCCTGTGGCAGCAATACGAATCAACCGAGCGTGTTTTGCATAATCGCAGAAAGCAAGTACTCGTGTCAATTCAGGCATCTACAGGGCCTGTTCGTGAGCTCGTTGATTACTGGCCGGCCGTATTGGAAGCTTTTGACTCCAACACTTTTGATTCGCCATTCTTACTTATCTACGAAGTCTCTGCGCAAACTCAAAACCAAGGTGTTCTTCGCGGTAAAAGAGGCGTTCCAGATGGACATGTGATTGCGCCCAATATATTCTTAATTGAACAAAATGGTACTTTTTTCGCAAGTGATGTGATCAAGGCCCAAATTGTCAAAACCAAAGTTCTTGTAGAAGGTCTCCTCGGTAATCCTAGTCTCGCAGACATCAAAAGTCGTGGATTCTGCGAGCCGTGTTTAAGGGCTGTTGTGATTCCGATATTTTGTAAAAAAGATGACTCGCGGATAGAGGCTTTTATAATCCTGGGAATCAATCCTAGGAGGCCCTTCGACCCTCAATACGAGTTATGGGTTGACAAGTTGCGTTTTCAAATAAGTTCAGACATTGATCGCCTGCGAAGCATGAAGGAATTACTCGAAGAACGAATGCAGAGAGAAGTGGATGGTGCGTATGCTATTTGACGTGTTGGCGGGCTTGACTAAGAATTATACTTAGCTGTGAATGCGAGAAGAGCGTCCGAGTTAGAAGAAAAGCTTGCCCAAAAGGAAATAACCCTGAGGAAGAGCGAAATGAAGTTCAGTAACGTGAGTGAGCCCTTCAGGTCTCCTGAAAAAATGTGAACGACTAATTCCTATTGAAATAGATGGCTAAAGTAATACCTGTGGGAATCTTGGAACTTGATCCCCAAGGCATGGTCACATACACAAACGATGCGTAAGCTCTCTTGCGCTAATTCTGGTTATTCTCTAATGTTTCACTAGTTGGCATGATATAATGGGGATTCCACGGGGAGAGGATCAGAACACATGGGTGGAACATATTCACAAAGATGATCGTGCCTGGTGGTCTAAACGCCTCGAGGAAGCTCTCGTCCTTAAGGAGCATGTACCGGTTGAATACAGACTTATAGGCAACGACCAAGAAAAATGGGTCACTACCGAAGTCAAGCCAATGTTTGATGATTCGAAGAAACTATCAGGGTTCTATTCAACGGTTGTTGATGTGACTCCGCTCAAGAAATCTCAGCAAGCAGAGAAGAAACGTGCGGATGAAGCGGTAGAAGCAAACAAACAGCAAGAAAGGTTCATTGATATGACATGCCATGAGCTTCGTAATCCGTTAGGTGCGATTCTCCAATGCTCAGAGCTTATCAAAGATCATGTTCACAGTGAACGCGAAAAATCTCGACACGAAGGCCGGGCTCCAAATTTGAAACCTATCATAGAGTCGTGCAATACCATTATACTCTGCTCTCAACATCAACGACGGATTGTTGATGATATCTTGATCACAAGTAAATTGGATTCAAACCTGCTACCTGTCGTTCCCCGGAGTATACGACCAATGGCACAGCTAGAAAAATCTTCCAAAGTTTTTGAAGCCGAGGCTAAAAAGAGAAACATCAAGCTGCTGTTCCATGTCGATGATTCATATACTGAGAACAATATCAAATATGTTACCATCGATCCTTCCAGATTGTGGCAGCTTACTTCGAATCTCATCACGAATTCGATAAAGTTTACTCGGGAAAAAGATGGAGAGAAAACAATCACGGTGCGGGTAGGCGCATCGTTGACCGAGCCAAAGTCTTTTGGAAATGTCAAATACACTGAAAGAGACACATCTGAAGTTGATGACGGAAAGAACCCTATAGATTATGGCGAAGGGGAATTCCTGTATTTAATGGTCAGTGTTATAGACACAGGGATTGGTATCTCTGAAAGTGACCAAAAGAAACTATTTCAAAGGTTCCAACAAGCCCCAAAGACAGAATCGAAGTATGGAGGCTCTGGTATGTCTCTAGGCGCAGGAAATACCGATTTTCTTCTAACAACTGATTAACTAGGACTTGGACTTTACATATGCCGAAACTTGGCAAAACTCCAAGGCGGATCGATAGGCATCTATTCAAAAGAAGGAGAGGGTTCCGAGTTCTCTTTCTATGTAAAGTGCAAACGAAGCCATCCAACAACTATCGAAGCAGAGGTAGAGAACAACATTGAATTTATCACTCCCTACTCTGAAGCATCGATTCATGACGATCCTACATCTGAAGACACTGCTACTCAAGACACAATAAAATTCCTTGTAGTAGAAGACAACAATGTCAATCGAATGGTTCTCAAGAAACAACTAGAGGCAAAGAACTGCCTAGCGTATACTGCTGTTGATGGCAAGGTGGCCGTGGATTTTGTTCGAAAGTCCTCACTGGGTGCCGGTTCCGACCAGGACGCCAAAACTATCGATATCTGCCTGATGGCAAGTCACAGTTTCTGCGCTGTCTTGTTATATAATGTCTAATTTTGCCATAGGACTGTGAAATGCCAGTCATGAACGGGATGGAGGCGTGCCAGAAGATTCGTGAAATGGAAGCCAGCGGTGAACTCACAGGCCATCTGCCCATACTCGGTGTCTCGGCAAACGCACGGGAGGAAAAGGGTATGCTGAATCCAATTTACAACTGTCATATGCATAAGCTTATCGTATTTTATAGTCGAAGAAATGAGGGCATCCGGAATGGTACCAAGCACTTGCTTCTTCATAACACAACAAGAGTATTGATACTAACTTGAATTAGGACGATGTTATCTCTAAGCCATTCATGCTGTCGAAACTAATGGAAAAGGCCATCCAACTTATAAAGATACGAGACACGGCCAAGTGGTCCGCAACCCTCGGCAAAGCCAAACAAAGAGATCTTCGTTTCGCCTCGGATCAAGATATCTTGAACCGGAACGAGATTCACTCAGACGACGAGTATGGGGTTTGAGAAACTTGTAGAGAGATAGGGGTGGGGTGTTCCGGGCTTTGCGGGTCTTTTTCAAGGCTGGGTTGGGTGAGGTCACGGGTGACGGGTGATCATTCACGATCAAGTGTATGAGTAGGACGAATAGACTTGTTTTGAAGTCTACAAAGCTCATCTTCACGCATAGACAAGTGGTGATTAGGAAAGATGATGATTAATGGCTAACTTTAGTAGCGTCGGCGCATAACAAGTTGCCTGTGGTGAATTCTCGCTGGTGGTCACTCGCTTTTGCGACCAAATGCCATGTTTCATACTCATGTTTTCCGTTTTCTCTCATCACCTCATCTTGAACAGACTCTACCTTTCGTCTTCACCGGACCGAGAATCATGATGCTCAACTACTTGAGTATCTGTCCTTCATTGTGCTTCCTCCCTTTGGCCCGGAACGTCAACGATACAAAAGTTCCTCTCCCTCAGCTCATCCAAACTAGCATCACACGGATCCCATCCCCATCGAAACACAGCATTTCTCCACACCGCCATCTTCGCCATCACCTCCCTGACCTTCACCGCAATCGTAATCCCCGCCATCAGCACCCTCACCACCCCCCACTCCGTCTCAACATCCACCACCCCCTCCCCGACCTCCGCCTTCCCCACCCCCACCCGCAGCGCCCTCACATCCCGCAACACAGCCTCCGCATCCACAACCCCGACGACCCCCACAATCTCGACCACCCGCGTCGCCCCCTCGCGCCACACCACCTGCGCTATGTCCTCGTACAGCGGCGCCGTGCGCGGCTCCAGCGACACGCGGCTGTGCACCCACCCGTCCGCGTCGGCGAAGGGGGCGCCGGCGCCGACGTACCACGACAGCCGCCCCAGGTCGAAGTGCGCGTGGATGTACCGCACGTACGCGGCCGCGCTGTCCGGGCGTAAAAAGGTTACGAGGGCGTCGCCCGAGACGAGGCGGAAGTGGGCGGCGGGGCCGCCGCGGACTTGGGTGCTGAGCTGGGATACTGCGGGGTGTTAGCGATGCTGTGCGGTGGGTGCTGGGGGAAGGGGGGGCACGGGGGGCGGGGGGGATCGGGGGGGATCGGAGGGGGTTTTGAGTGGAAAGTGGAGGGGCAAGGCAAGAGGGGGGGGGGACACACAAGTAAGCCCCTCCGGCACGCCAAAGATGCGCACAGTGTGCGGATGCCGCACGACAAGGCCAACGTGGTTCTGCGGGATGTAGTCGAGCAGCTCGGGGTGCATGCGGCCTTGCGGCGTGAACAGGTCGGAATGGTGGCCTGGCGTGAACTGGGGTGAGGTGGGGTTGTAGATTTGGGGGGGCTGCATGGCGGTGAACGTTGGAGAGGTTGGTGGGGGGATAGGATGGATGGGTGGAGGGGGAAGGGGGAAAGAGGAGGCGATGGAGAGGGTTGCGGAGCTGGGCGGCTTTGGTGATGGGGCTTTCTGGGGGACGCGGAGAGCGGAGTGAAGGCGAGTGAGAGCGAGTGATGGTTCGGAATAGCAGATGTCACGTATTGTTTTGCCTGGAATGAATTTTTAGATTGTGCCGCTGCGAGGTTAGGTCTAGCATAACTCTGGGTGTATACTAGAGTCGCAGTGATCTATGGCCATAACATAGGTGCTGCATTCCCAGACTTCAATCTGCCTCCAGCTGCAATGTAAGTTGCAGGATGACTTAATGAAGAGCTATCTACAAGGTATGTAGTGACTCGGATTGTAACCGTGATCAGTACTAGAGTAACTATCCCACCACCTATAGTTATCGAGCACAGATGGATCACCAAGAGCGCTGGTATGTTCACAGATACGGTATCTAGGATTAAGATGGAATACTTAATTTACTAACGGCAGCTTATCTCAAGCCCATAGCAGCAAGCTATAGAAGCTCTTCATAAAGAAACAACTTTTGAAACAATATGGAAGGGTCGGAATTGAGGCAAAGAAGATTTCCAGAAAGAAATGTGCTTGAGAGGGTTTATTTAACAGCTATACATATGATGAGAGCACCACCGAGTACATGCTGCACATACCGACCAAAGTGAACAACTAATTTAAAGAGTGATCCGTTCACGGAAGGTGAGATGTAGTACCCACGCAGCCCTAAGGAACGATACCTGGTATTGACGATATATTGGTATTAATCTAGGGTAACGAGCACTGGAAACGGAAGGCCCGTTGTGTACAACGTATAGATAGCACAAGGTGCAAAGTAATACTATGTAATAGCAATGGCAGCTTGTCTCGTGCCCAGCTCAGTAGTACTCACCAAACCCCAGAACTCCATACTGGCAGTTTAGATATCAACAAGCACGAGGTCTGCGGCTTGAGAAATATCCAAAACTCTGGCCACGAGAAACAACACGACCCATAATGGATATACTCGGCATCTAGCTCAATTGAAAGCACGCGGGCAGTCGGCAAGGAGAAACCGACCATCAACGGCGCTATGAGTAGTGATGACCCGGTGAGAATAATACGGATACCGGACACTTATTTGTCAACTCTGCTGGTTAAGCCTTAAGGAATTGAGCCAGGGTGTGAATATTGTACATGGGACGTGGGACGGAAGTGCTGGTTAAGTTCACTAGCCATCGAGAACGGAATAATGCAGTTCTGTCAATACTTACTTACCTATACTTCACGAGTGGGGCAGTTTGCGCATTGCCGACTGCGTCTAGCGGTGCATTGAGTCGTAGTAGTTCGTTGGTCGTTGAGTTCAGTTGAGGTCAAATAATACTCGCACCGCATTGGGATAGCGGCGGTCGCGACAGGGGCTGAATTCCAAATATGCGGCACTACTCGAGGGATCGCGGCTCGCCAGAAATGTTAGGCAGCCGCTGACATCCTACTGCAACTAACTACGACTGCGGCTGCGACTGCGACTGCGACTTAAACTCGTCAATCCCCAGCCCTACGATACCGCCAGATGAATCCTGTTTGAGACTGCTGCCATTGAATTCGCAAAGGTGCTCTGGTAGAGCATCGGTCCGTTCGCCTCTTCTCCTGCGACTCCATCTCCACCGCACCACCGCACCACCGCTCCACCGCACCACCACCACCGCCGCGATGGGCGTCTCCTCCTGGCTCTTCCAAGACCACAGCAACCTCCTCTTCGCGCTCGCCATCCTCGTGATCCCACTCTACCTCCTCTCTCTCGACAACGCCGACGCCGCCGCCCGCTCCGCCCACGCCCGCAAACTCAAATCGGCCGACACCCCCCTCGAGCCGCCGCTCCTCCCCTACTGGCTCCCCTGGCTGGGGCACGCCCACTCCTTCCTGCGCTCCTCCAACACGCTCGTCGACCGCGCGCTGGGCTACTTCGGCAGCTCCGCGCCGTTCGCGCTGCACGTCGGCGGGCAGCGGCTGTACATCGTCGCGGACCCGGCGGACGTGCGCGCCGTGTTCCGCCACACGCGCGAGCTCACGTTCGACCCGTTCGTGCTCGAGGTCGTGCGCAACGTGTACCACTTCTCGGCCGCCGACCAGGCGGCGCTGACGCATCCGCGCCCGTCCGGCACCAGCATCGTGTCCGAGTCGCATGCCTACTACCGCACCCACCTCACCGGCGACTCGCTCGCGGTGCTGAAGGCGCGCTGGCTGTCCGCGCTCTCCGCCCAGCTCGACGGCGTGCGCCCCGGGTCGCAGGGGGCGCTGTACGAGTGGACGCGCACGCACATCGCGACCGCCGCGTCGGCCGCCGTCATGGGGCCCGGCTTCCTCGCGCAGAACCCCGCGATCCTCCCCGCGCTATGGGACTTCGACGACGCCCACATCTACATGCTCTACCGCCTGCCGCGCCTCTTCCTGCGCAAGGGCTTCGCAGCCCGCGACCTCCTCGTATCCGAACTCCACCACTACCTCTTCGTGTCCCCGCCGCCGGAGTCGGAGCGCGTCCCGCTGATCTGGAACCGCCAGCGCCGGCTGACCTCCTTCGACGGCGGCGAGCTCCCGCTCAGCCACACCGCCGTCGCCGCGCTGCAGACCACCATCTTCTGGGCGATGCACACCAACAGCGTGCGCACCGCGTACTGGACGCTGCAGCACGTCCTCGCCGACCCACTCCTCACCGCCGCGATCCGCACCGAAACCGCGCCCGCCTTCTCCGGCGCGGCGCTGACAGACGCAGACGCGCTCGTCGACCCCGCGCGCTGCCCCACGCTCGCCGCCGCCATGGCCGAGGCCCTGCGCCTCTCCTCCGGCTCCGCCTCCTCGCGCGAGGTCGAACGCGACGTGGTGCTCAACTCCCGCCACCTCCTCCGCGCGGGCTCCAAGCTCCTCACCCCAACCATCCAACCGCACCTCTCGCACAGCTTCTGGGGCGCCGACGCAGGCGAGTTCCGGCACACGCGCTGGCTGCGCCCCGATGGCACGCTGGATCCGAGGGTGGGGGCGCAGGGCGAGTTCCGCCCGTTCGGCGGCGGCGAGACGTATTGCCCTGGCCGGAGGTTTGCGAGGTTCCAGGTGGCGACGTGGGTTGCGGCTGTGGTGCGGCGCTGGGAGGTGGGGCTGTTGAGGGAGGCGGGCGCGGAGGGGAGAGGGAGGGGGAGTGGGGGGGGGCTGCCGGTGGAGGATCGCGAGAGGCCTGCTATTGGGATTTTGGATCCGAAGGGGGGGCAGGCGAGGGTTGTGGTTAGGGAGAGGGCTTTGGAGTAGCGGGAAGGGGGTTTGGGGGGGTGCCGCAGTGGGATGTCTAAAAAAATCACTTGTACTACTTAGCTTCGTTGAATGAATGAATACCCGGTTTGAATTACTGTCAGGAATAGATCTATTTGTTGTGACGTTGTCTACGTCTGGCCCTGGCTCTGGTTCTGGTTGGGTTTGAATTTTTGCACGCAGAGTGATACCCGGTGCACACATGTATTGAATGCTTAGACGCAATGAGCATTAATACCCGTACATGGATAACGCGTGCATGCCGCATCTCAACGTAATTTGAATAGCAAAAAAAGCCGCACGCAAAAGCTCCTAGCAAAACGCACCCCCTCCTTCTCCTTCCATAGCTACCTTTTACACCTGCCCCTCTGTCTACCCCCCTCCCTCCCCTCCCCTCTGTCCACCCCCTCCCCTCCCCTCCCCTACCTCTGGATCTTCCCCACCTCCTCCCCCGCCTCCCTCCACGCCTCCTGACATCTTCTCGCCCACTCAATCTGGCACTTCGCATACCCCCTCATAACACTCCTCAAATCACTTACCTTCTCGCCCTGGAACCTCCTCAAATCTCTCAACACCGCGCGTCCAATCTCTTGCACATCTTTCTCCACCGCCTTCTCGGCGCCCTCGAGCTGCACCAGCAGCTCGCGCGTCTTGCCGATGTTGTCGCGCCGCGTGCGTTCCGGGTCGACGTCGATCGCGCCGTGGATCGCGTAGCCGAGCTTGCCGAAGCCGCGGGCGAAGAGGGAGGAGGAGGCGGTGCTGAAGGAGGAGGACTTTTTGTGCCCGGAGGAGGGGGGAGCGGGGGGGCGTGGGGCGGAGGGGGGGGAGGAGGGCGGGCCCGGGGCGTGCGTGGGCGGGAAGATGCCGTCCGCGGAGTCGAGCGAGCGGACGTCGTGGTCGTGGTCGTGGTCGTCGTCGGCGGCGGGGGAGGTGGGCTTGGACGAGGAGGAGGGCGTCCCGTGCAGGTACTGCTCGATCCGCCGCGCCTCCATCTCCGACTTCTCGAGGCTCTCGAGCAGCGCGCGCTTCTGGCTCAGCAGGTCGCGCGTCATCTCCTCCTGGCAGCGCTTCAGCACGCGGTAGCGCAGCACCTTCTGCACCACGCCCGCGAACTGGGCACTCTCCCTTAGCGGCTCCGCGAAGCTGCTGCCGAGCGTGCGCGCGAGCTCCTCGGTCGCGATGTAGCTGCTGTCGACGGCTTGGCCGATCTTCTCGATCGCGGAGGATAGGTCGCCCGTTTCGGACAGCGAGAAGGCGTTGTAGCGCGCGCCGAGCTCGTTGTAGTCCAGCGAGAGCTCGGACAGGCGCTTGAGGATGCGGCGGTTGACGCGCTCGATCGACCCCGTCAGCAGCGACTCGTAGACGCGCGTCGAGGTCTCGTAGTTGTTGAAGTACGGGTCCAGCTCGGATTCGGACAGGTTGTGGTTCGGCGGCGGGAAGCGGCCGTAGTTGCCGGGCGGGTTGCCGTGCGACGACGGCGGCGGGCTGCCGATCTTGAGGCGTGCGGAGCTGGGGGGGAGCGGCAGGTATTGGTGCGCCTCTGTCGGTTCCGACGGGTTCAACGGCGGGGCGCGGAGGTGGTTTTTGGGCAGGTTTGAGATTGGGGGTGAATGCAATACTTCGCTCTGGACCATATGTTAGCTATCGAAAGTAGTCTGCCATGGCAAGGAGTGCACACCCAGCTCGCATTCGGGTCCAGAAACCGCTGAAACACGCTGTCGTACCGGATCTCGCGCATCCGGCAGCAGCGGTTCAGAAAGACGCCCAGCATCCTCTTGCGGTGGTCAATGATGCCGACATTCTCCTTCGCGCTCGTCGGGGCCGTGACATAGTCCGACACCTGGTGCTTCTCGGGGATCGGCGGCACAATCATGCACGGGTGCAGCAAGCTCAAGTTCTTCCTCAAGCTCTCAAACTCGGAGTATCTCCGGCGCACCTCCAGGTCCTGCACAAACGCCTCGTCAGCCTCATCCCGCCTCACCGCACGCCGGAGTCAACACGCACCCCCGTCCGGATGGTGTACACAATGTACCCCCCCGAGCCCTCATTGTTCTTCCCCGCGTCGGCAATGGCGATGGCAATCCCGGCGTTCTCGAGCAGCAGCTGCTCGACCCGCGACCCGTACCCCTTCTCGCGGCGCCCGCGGCGGTACTCCTCGTCCTCCTCGTCCTCGGCGTCCAGCACGCGGTCGCGCGCGCGCGCGCGCCCGCGGTCGCTGTCCTCGCTCGGCGTGCGCGCGCGCAGCAGGTGCGCGGGCGGCGACGCCGGCGGGTCGACGCTCGCGCTCGTGCTCGACGCATCGTCGCCCGAGTCGCCGTAGCCCGCGAACGTGTGTGTCTCGTCGTCGTCGTAGGCGAGGGGGTTGTTGTCTTCCCACATGGCGGCGGGCGGTGTGGGTGTGGTGTTGGGTTGGGAGCACGGAGGATGGTGGTGGTGGAGTTGGTGGAGTTGGTGGAGCTCGAGAGATGACGCGGAGAGCTGTGCACTGGCGTGGCGTGGCGGGGTCCTGGGGGCTGAGTCAGCGGCTGCGCACTGAGGGTGGTGACGTCGAGGCGCGCTTACGTATGGAGTTCGTACGGCGCGTGCTCACTGCAAGCAGGTCGCTGGTTTGCGAGGAATCAGGTTGATGGGATTGAAGCGTCATCCCGGGACTGTGGCAAACTTTATTTCGACCTCTGCGGCCTAAAGCTGACGGTGCTCGTTTGACGCTGGGTGTTATGTGGCATATAGTGCAATTTAAACTATGTACCAAAGCCTAAGATAGTTTCACCACTCCAGACTGTGTATAAGTGCTATTAGGCAAAATCTGTCATAATCTAAATCTCAATATCTGCAATCTTTCAAACCTTGAGGTTGATAAGTTTGTAGATTGAGGAATCACAATGAAGCACTCGTCCGCATTTAAGGTCAAACACATGACAAACGTTTGTAACGTTTTTAGTTCATCATCCCATTGTTCATCTCCCCTTCTTTGATATCACTTTTGATCAAGAATGATCTAGCAGGTTTGATAAGAGACATCATGTGGCCAACTCTGATAATCACAAATTAGTAATGAGAGTGGGCTTACATAACCACCGTTGTTGTTCTAGCGCCTACTGACACTCGATAAACATCATCATGCCATAAACACCATCGCAACTGGTGTCACAACACTGACACACCTTCTTCCTTCCCAGGTGAATTCGAGCCCGCCTACTGAGCTTTTCTGGCATCTGGTGTGCACAGCTTGGTGCATACAACCTTATCACAACCACTATAACGACTATATCTCTGTGACGTCTTCAAATGATATACACTACATATCAATGTACCTCTACAAGTAACAAAACACTTTGTTTCTCTACCAAATGAGATGTACTTACATATGCACAGTCATGCCAACAAAAACACACCTTTCGCCATGCCGTTCGCCATATATACACGCAGCGCCGCCATAACCAAAATCCGGTCCTTTACGAACACACAAAAAATCTGAAATATGATATCTATATACAAAACGCACTCGCAGCAGCTCGCTACAAACTATAATCCACATGCGACGGGCCTTGCCTCGTTGCCATCTTGGGCGGCGGCGGCGGCGGCCTCTCAAACCCCGGATCTACGGCCTCCCCGTCGGACCACAGTGGCGCGCCCCACGCCGCCTCCACTTCCGCTCGCATGCGACGGACTTCGTCTTCTGGCACGCCGCGCATGCGCACTCGTACAGCGCGCTTGATGCTGCGGTGGTCGACCCACACGCCGCGCTCGCTGAGGCGGCGGAGCAGGTCGACGCCCCACGCGCCGTTGCCGGCGATGAGGCCCCACTCGACGATGCTGCGCAGCGTCGTGGCGCTGAAGATGTGGCGCAGCGGGGCCTGCTGGGTGCGCGGACGCGGCGAGGCGTAGATGACGGCGAGGCGTAGACAGAGGCGGTTTAGGTCGTCGAGACGCTGGTTTTGGCCCAGGCGCGTGATGAGCTCGGTCCAGATCGCGTCGGGGATGGTGTACCCCTCTGCGTGGAGGCGCAGGTTGAGGAGGGCGACGATGTCGATGTCGTCGCCGGAGGGATAGATGTGGGGTTGGGTGGTGGGTTTGTGGCCTTTGCGGCGGGGGTGGAGGAGGGTGGAGGAGAGGAGGAGGAGCGAGGAGGTGTCGATGGGGAGGCGCAGGCGGCGGAGGTGGCCGAGGGTTCGGATGGCGGCGGGGATGTGGAGGTGCGAGAGGTGGTGGCGGAGACGGCGGTTGTGGATCTCGGTCGGGTCGGGGGTGGGGTCAGGGGTGAGGGAGTCAGGGGTGAGGTGCACGAGGAGCCCTGTCTGTGAGAGGAGTGCGGCAGACTCATCAAGGGAGCGCGCAAGCTTGCGGGCGACAGTGGCGACAGTAGTGGCGCCGATGATCCAGCCGCTGCCATGGCGGAGCATGTGCTTGAAGACCTGGGCGGGGGAGAGCGGCGTTGAGAAGAGGCCGCTCCAGAAGGCATCGCCGAGAGCGTTTGGGGGGACGACATCCGAGAAGACAATCTCGAGCACTTCGAGAGGGTCTCGGCGGGACGAAACGGCGAGGACGACGGAAGATTCGGAGAGCGGAATGCCTGAGAGAGGTAGTCCGATGAGGAGTGAACGTAGCTCCATGAAGGTGCCATGAAGCGCAATCCAGCTGATCAGAGGATTGGCAACCTCAGAATTTTGAGGGAGATCACCAGTCGAGGTGCAATGTCGATGCCACTTCTCGGCCTCGGCGTATCTATTCGCGGCACATAATGTAGGAATCACTGCGGCATATACACCAGCTGGTTGGGGTAATGTGTTATGTATTTCTTTAAGCCATATTTGACAGTCTGGGCGCTTCTGGATCGCCGTCTCAAACAGAGTTGCCCACGACTGTGGCCGAAATACAGGATAAAGCCTTTGGTGTAGCCTAGTGATGGGATCTCTTGTGGAAACCGCAAGATAGCGGGACATGAACGAGTCATACAGCAACGGCCATTGCTTCCTTCCTCTCGACTGTGCCGACAAGTCCTCCGCATATGATAACAGTTCTTCCTCAAACGATGGATGCCTTAGACCTGTAGATATAAACATTCGCCATATGGCATCTGCATCTTCTCCCTCCGTAGGAAGGTCTATATTCCGATTCCTCAGTCCCTTCCATACCTCCATCACTCCCGTATCGCCATGTATTCGTTTCCGGAACGCAATCAATATACGCCAGAGTGCAAAGTTTTCTCTCATCTCTGGTTTGTCCACAAGTTTGTTAGTACCCAGAACGTCTGCCTCTTCTCGCACTTTGGCAAATGTAACCGGATTGTATTTCGAGAAGTCTGACCAATCAGTTTCAGGCGGTGGAAATGCTGTCTTATCCCATGTGTTGACCAATGACCATATCGCATTATCATCGTCTAGGGATTCCTCCTGTTTCTCCAATCCCTCTTTCTTTTTGCCAGTATTAGCGATCGACCCTCCAGCCGCCTCATCCTCATCCTTCCTGCCCTCTTCTCTCTGCAGTGAACTTCTTGTAGCTAGACCCGCAAGACTGCGTACCACCAGTTTCCTCGGTGATGCCACAGTGATGCCACCCGCAATCCCTCTCCGCGGGTTGGTCCTCCGGCGTTGCTGCTGCTGCTTCCCCTCCGACAGTTTCCGGCGACAGTCCGCACAGACATATTCAACGCCCATAAAGAAGTTTATCGGCAGCAGCCGGTCCAGGGTGCCAGATGTTCCGAGTAACCGTGTAGCCGCCGCGGGCGATGATGATTTCGTAGCAGAGGGTACGAGCAGCTGGCGAGCAAGTAGGCTCTGCACAGTGCGACGCATAACCGGTGTTGAGGTGCCAACGGCGGAGGGGTTTTGGAATTCATTGGCCGGAGGATCGATTCACAAAGACATCCTTCGGGGGTAGATTCGTTCGTTCGGAAAGTCGACGGCCCAAAAATTGCGTTGGTTGGGTAGTTTGGGTTGCCCGCCATACATAACTTTTTCTAAAGCTAGGCTGAATTGGGTCGCACGGGGGTTTTTCAGCCGCAACTCCCACCATTGAGATAGGCGATTTCGGTGCTCCAACATCCCACACAACTTCAAAATGTTCGGTGCACTCCGCCCCTCTCAACCATTGTTTGGAGGTCTTCTCTGGTAATCTCTAATCACATGCTCCCAGCCTTTGCACCTACTGACTGTCTATGTTTGTAGGAAGATCCCATGGCGGATGTCCAGTCCCCAGAAGTATCGGCAGCGAAAGCGATTACAACGTGTTGACCGGATTGTGGCGTGTTTAGACAATGCACTGAAGAAACAGGGCATCGAAGTTGCTGCTGTCGAGCGTTGGAAGACCGAGATGCCGACTGAGGCCGAGATGCCAGCGAGAGACAAGTACACACTGTTTGATCGGAAGGCGAAAAACTACCGCAAGGGTGTTCACAGTATGTTACTTTACTTCTGGAGATGAAAGGCAGTTGATGGCTAATCTTTGGTGGAATACAGAGGTACCAAAGTGGACAAGAGTTTCCCAGAGAATCAATCCACCGGGTTTCTAGAGCTACAGTTTATGAAGGGGAAAGCAATGTACATAGAAACTATGGCTTTGACTCTCGAAATTTCATACAGCCCTGTGATGAAACACGCGCTAGCTATAGCCATCCTCGATCGCAGTTGCTGCGTGTCCGTTTTATATGAATACTAGGACACTTAGAATTTTCATTACATCTACATGCACTACCTAGACTGATTATTACGAGGTGACTTCTCAGCGTTTCCATACGTTACCACCTAAACCAACAGGTTGCAAAAATGCACATGGGGCTCAGACTTCCGAACTAGTAACGGCCGGTGTACGAGTACTTGCATGTGTGTTGGTTATTCAGGCAAACGCAGTGCACAATGTGAAACCCTCGTAAAATAATTCCAGTGGATGGGAGCTGAACCTGCTTTCCTACTCCAATTTATACCCACGTTCGTGGGTCACCAAAGAAACCATTTCAAGTCAATAGCTATGTGTATTTTACTTATTTCACATGTTCTGGCATTCAAAATACGACAGTGGCTGCACGCCGTAACCTCGAAACCCAGTAGCATGGCACAAGTAATTTGTTTTTCTGTGAGACAACAATCAGGATATTATTTAGTCACTTGATCCTCATTTCGCTTGGTGACTAGCAGGTTTGGTGGTTTTTTGGTAATCTGCCTGTTTGTTGTATACAAATTCGTTTACTCGTACTCTGCATATCAAAGGTAGAAACTGCCGAGTCGAAATCAATTGGATAACTTCCCGTAACATCTGGAGGTTCTCCGGATACCAGATCTGGGATTTTGCAACAACGAAAAATCATTTTCTTGATCTGCGATTTCACCATATTCCTGGCGATGGGGGTAGTAACCCCCTCTCTAGCTTTAGAATCCGAATTTCAGAAGTTTTTGTTGCTGAGTACAAGTGTTTAAAATTGTTCTGGTCCAGACTTGAGACCCTCCAGATGTTACTGGAAGTTGTCCAACGATAACTAAATCCATGGCTACAGAACCGTGATCGACCAATAACAATCCCGGATTCCCATCCAGCCACTCCTATGACCGTTAGAATACTGATTTACAACGCTGCCACACTGCCCCATAATTACTCGTACCGCACTAGGATTAGCCAAAAATGACGGCATTTGTTCTAGACGCGAATCGGTTGACAAATGTAGAGTACGAGTACGTAGGCAATATCACGTGTCAATCGGAAGAGTCGGGATTTCCATCTGCATATAACTTTCCATTGACCTCGTCCGTGAGTGTCCAAGATACGGGACGCCAGGCATGTTTTTTGAAGGAAAGCTCAGTTGCAGAGTTTGTATTTTGTGACTGTCATTGTTAGCAGATTTTCAAGAAAGCTACCGACAAACACATTCAATTCGGTTTCTATCGCTATCAGCTGCGAATGGTGTTTCGAGAATGAGTATGTTGCGTTGCGTCAAAGTTCTACCCGCCATCGTCAGTGTTTCCGCCGGAAACTGGGTAATTAATATGAAACGTCTCGAAGACAAGTCAAACATAAATGGACCTATGTGAGACACGGAAGATAGTTTGAAATTGGACTTGACAGGGGAGCTGTGTGGATTTAATTTGCCAAGTTTGGAGCTCATATCTTTAGAGCTCTTTCGGTGTGACACCACGATGTATGTGCACCACTCAACGCATATCCAGAGGCCGCATCAAACATCCCTTCGTACGATTGCATCTTTAGGTTTATCAATCTAGTAGTCTGTCCGTTTGGTTCGCTGACAGAAAACTGTTTCCAACACCGTTTGATTAAGAGCTCCAGGGGGCAAAAGATGCTTGGTCTGCTGAAAGCAAAGTCTTAGAGCGGTATTTCATCTTAAGGTTATTCTCTTTTGACATTCTTGCTGGTATCCAGTTCTGACTGGAAGAAGAGCTGAAATTAAGACATCGCAGAATCACAGGTGTTCGACAAAGATTTGGCGAAATGCGATCGCGAAATTGAACAGAATCGGAGCTCAACATTTCTTCACCGTATAATTTTAATATGCTGCTGGAGCTCAGCTTAAGCGATACGCTTCTTTTTCGGTTACAATTCAACTGTTTGGTGTCTGGATTAATCCAACCCAATATGAAGTCGAAGCAAAACAGCCTAACCAAAGTAATATGGGCAAACTCTTGAAAGTAATATCGGTTCATCATCTTTCCGAAGACGCGGTGTCTATCTGATAAATTCACCGCCGCCACAACAAAAAGAAACCAGTGAAGCCGTCCTGTATACAATTCTTCAACTCAGTCAATTGACGTGGCGATATTGCACACTTTGGGGTTACATAAAAACGAGCACACGCTGTCAAGCCTTTTTAAGCGACTGACCTATGCTTATCAAAGACTTACTTAGATAGAGTTTCCAAAAGCAACTCAAAAGCTGGGACGGACACGTTCGCAGTCAGAAATTTCTACTTCTGCGGTTATATCGCTTTCTGCAAGATGTCATAGATAAACGCCTTCTCGAATATTCGGTGGTATGTTGATCTGCTCGAGATATGCCGCGCCAGCGCAGACTGCAGTGCCAAGCTAGCTGTGGCTAGATGCAAGGCTGTAACCATCACCACACTAGGGCCAAATACCAGATGGACATTTCGTTTGAAGATATTTAGCGGATACAACAAATACTCAGTAAACTTATAGGCCCTATTTCCATTGCTCGAATATTGGTCATATGAATTTAAACGAGCCCGCAAAAACATATCTGCAGTACAGCAATGTTAAAAGACGCTTTAAAGCACTATCATCATGCAGGCTCCTGCAGATTAGTGTAAGTGAGTTGGGCGTAAGGAATATTCCACCGTGTACATATGTAGTCATAGGGAAAACTCAATTGCCGTTTTGTTATATATATACATACGTTGAAAGTACTGGATCAGCAAGGTCAGTGTAAACCATATGTTAGGTTCACATTCGGAGCTTACTGACAACTTTTTAACAGAAATTTTTGATCTCACAAGTTCAAAAAACAGTGTGCTTGCCAATTTTGTTTCGAAGCCATAGATGTGATCTATTATATCTTATATCCAGAATCTTGCGCCTGCCTTGGTATCCGAATTGAGTATTGCGAAAATACCGATTGCCCCAAAATAGGCAAAGATCGGACGGCAATATTATTCAACTGTCGTTAGGACCGAAGTTGATAGTGGATATTGCATGAGATAAACACAGCTATCCACTTGGATACCGTGTCAGCCGGAATATATGGTACGGTATTGCGTTGGTTATCAGCAAGTAGATTTCCGGGGATTTTGAGAGAAATAATGAGGTAGAGCGATGTAAGTAGACCATAGTCCGCAGAATATATTGACGAATATGCCATTTGCATGGCACTCGAGTATTGGAATAACAAATGTGGGTAGTGGAATCCTTCGAAACCCACCCTTGGCAGATCGAGGGAACACTTTGTAAAGTCCCTCGGAGCACATGGTAACTCTGTCGTCCCCTTGGATTATAGAATTACATCTTTTAGATATTCCTACTGACTGGCGGGTCTTAGATATTGATGGTTAAAACTTGAGACAGCCAACACATCGGTCGTTCCAGATTCGAGACAATTGAAGTACTACTGGAAATATTGACGTCATGGGTATGTGTTTCAACGACCAGTACTCTATCATCGCTAGACAGCTCATACGAGTTGAATTGGTCAAACCTGGCCTACTTTGTCGTCTGCATTTGGAGGCTCTTGGTATAATTATGTATAGTGGCCTCAACAAGATGATCCGATAATCTTCGATCAGGTCTTCCAGCTAGCTAGTACCTTTCGATGCTTCATCCTGAGATACACCTTATCGATTTGGTATGATTCGCCAGTTGATACAATGGTAGTAATATGTCACCAACCGCTTTAGCAGTCGGCAGGCTGTGTGTCTTCTGGTCAAATATATTCCGCCTGTTGTATCTATAAGTCGCATCGTTAGATGGACATGTCGCGAGCAGTTGCTAGTCAGATATAGGTTTAATCCTCGGTAGGGATGTTGACTTAGAGTATAAGTTAAGTACCTAACAGTGTATAGATCTAACTCCGGAGTAACTGTAGTCACCAAAACTACTAAGCGCACTCTTAATGTAAATGGACTTAGTCTGCAGATTCACGCCATATACAGTAAGCCAGTGGCAGTGCGAGTTGCTTGCCGTCTTCAAATAGCAATCTTGATAGCCGAATCTCCAACTGAGCATAATTTAATATATGGGTTTATCCAGTTGAAGATAGTGGAATGCGAGCACCGACCGTCAACCCCCGGTCCCAAGATATTCAAGAGGAGCAATCCGACTTCCACTGTTTTATCATGGCTCCGAAGGAGTATGCGGCTCGAAAGATAGGTGTATAATATGGGAGTACACGACCATTGTACTCTTGTTGCAGTCAGGCTTTGTGTCCAGATCGTGTTCGGAAAGGGGCAAGCGACCTGTAAAGCGACAAGGTTTCGAAGCTGGGTTTATCGGCATGAGAGCAATATTTCGAGAACACAAACGTCTTTAGTGAAATTGAAGAGATGGCTATGAGGATTAGGCGCGAGCTCTGGGTGGGGACAGACCGAATTCAGGTAGCTGTGAAGTTGATGGTACGTGGGTAGTAACAAGGCTGTGGGCTCACTCAACCGCTGTCGGTTGCTGTTCATTGCAAATGCAATTGATCTGTAAGTCTCAAGTTATTTGATTTTTTTGGAAACAAAAGGTCCAACATTTAATAAAAGTAATCAGATGGCTTTTATTTCACTGGCGTACGTACATGCATGTGCTAATTTTTCATTTCAAGGTTTCTATATGTTGAAATGAGGCAAACTTCTGTACGCAGCAAGCAAATGTGTAAAATACAACATTGAACATACAGGAGTCAAGAAAATTCTACCAAATCTGATCCGATCATCAACAAAATCCTGCACATACAAATGAAGACTCCGAGCAAAAAACAATAACGAAAACACAGTTTACAATATAAATATCGAAATCAAAATTCGAGACATACTGTCAAGCTCTCAGGTTCGTACCTGATTAAGGGTCTCCAGGGATTTCAAATGACAGAGGTCATTTCATGGCAGTGCGTAGCTCATCAAGTTATTTTGAACTAGATTCAAACAACTTTTCGACCCCATCACAGAGCGATTCTAGGGTTTTCAGATGTTCGGTATCTCGTGGCAACACTGGCGTCCAAGGTGGGGCATTCTTAAGACGACCGTCGGCGACAGCCCAGCTCGAGTCGTTTACAGAATCTGGGTAGCTATTCGAGCAAGCTACACGATGCGATGGAGCGGATTCCATACTGGACGAGAATCTAGAAGAGTCAGCCATACAGTTGTACTAAGCTTGGATGCTGATGTTTACCTGTGATGCGATGTGGTGAGAGTGTGGTGAAGGATCAAATCGACACAAGATGATGGCTTGATATCGTTGGATTCTCAAGCTGTGTGCAGTTGACACTTTGAAAGAGTGTTGCCTTACACGCAGTTCAGATTGATTATTCTCTCCACGGGTGACTAAAAAGTGATTCACTCGATGATAGAGTTGCGTTGACCTTTGAGGATGTTGCGGACGAAGTCTATTCTTTAAATCGATGAGGGTATCATACTATCCAGATCCTTTCCCAGAGCAGGCCTGGGCGAGCTCTAAAATTCGGAAGGACGCCTTGGCTAATGATTAACGGAATTTGTCCTTGGACAAACACTGACGTTGTGAGTTATGATAGGCCTAAGTTGTCAAGGATGAAATCCTCCAACTACATCAAAGAACTACGTTGTGGAACTGTGGGGACCACCGGACCCAGGGCTGTAGAATCAGAAAAAGAGCTTGCTGATAGCACGTTTAGCCTGAGGGATTCCATGGGGTTTCTCTCGATAGAGGTAGTAACTGTGCAGACATAGGCCATCAATGCTAAAATAAAAATCTGAGAGCTGCGAGGATTGAGTTGGGGGAGGCTTTCAATGTTCCCTGGAGGCGATTGGTGTGACACAATGATAGTAATTACTCGCAGAAGAATTGAGGCTTATGCCTCATAGTCCATCCCTTTCTCATGCAAAGGCCACATCTATGATCGCCATAAGAGAGTCAATTAAACATTGTTTTATTTTCGAATGTACACTGCCATAATCGTTATTTTTCGATGATCGACAGATGTTTGTTGTTTCTACAACAGATGGTTGAATGTTGGAGATGAACTGGAAGAACTTAGGACTTAGGGCTGGATTCAACTCGAAGTCTATTCGACAGTTCTGGAGAGTATGCTAATTTGACGAAAGGACTTGTTGAGTCTGCCCACTTCACAAATGGGCATGCATTGAAAGTTCGGTTTATAGCCATCTTCTACATACTCATGCTTCTTCAGAAAATCTTCTACCCGGTTCATCGCCTTTTTGAAGATCCACATGTGCATGTCACTAAGATGTCCACTCTAGATGAGCAAAGGTAATTATCACCTGCCCTGATAATATAGTAAGAAGGTAAGTACGAGTGTTAAAGTAGACCCTTGTAAATCTCTGCCGCTCGAAGCCACAGTAGTAGTAGGCTGGTAGTATCGTGTACTTATGTAAGTAGCAGCGCTGCATAGACTTGAATGAAGAGGGGGCCTCCAAGATCGATATTGAGACCTAACTCGGTTTGCCGCAATTTCACCATTCTACTAATGCATCTGTATAGTTCAAAATTTTACTTATCTTTAAGTTAGACTAGATCGAACTCACAACGATCTTACAGAGTAGGCCCTCGTCAGTCTATAGCTATAGTGCCCCGCTTGTGATCGATCGAAACCCCATAGATTATTATGGAAACACATCTCGTATAATCATTAATTACCGCATACATTAGCGAAAGATCATACAGCAATCACAGGCATTCTAGAAGCATGACAAGGAGCAGGAGAGATAAATCCTAGCGGCGAGACGGCAGAATGTACGATCTGGCCTGCCGCCCGCGCATACATATGCCAGATCGAAACGCCAGCCGACAACCCCTCCCCGTGGGGTATAGCTGCCTTGAATCATCTGTAACAATGTGCAGACGCCTTCCGCCCTTATCGTTGTTAGACTAGAAACCCGCTAGGGTTCGCATTTATCATGTCTTCCTGCACAGAAGGACACAGGAACCCAACTGATCGACAGAGAACGATACTCGGACAGGTATATCTATGTAAATAATTACACATAAAGTATGCCGAAAGCCACTCTGTTTGATGTGTGACAGGCAATTGGCTGGAGGAATGTCTAATTGTTCAATAGATCTTATTTCGCAGCTTTTTCAATATTTCTTCACAATGTACTCGTGTTTTAAGTTTTTCCATCCTTGCAGATGATGAAGATTTGATTATTTCCTTATCTGAGCTGAATTTTGCCCTACCGCATATCATATATGGGTCAACAAGGATACTCCTCGAACAGAGACCGCCTGAATCAAGGAAGAGGTGATTCGTGAATTATGGTGAACGGCTGAAATAAGCTATGTTGAGAACTTCCTGGTTATGAGACACCTTCCATACTTCAAGAAACCATCCCAGGCTCCGGTATTTTGCTTCTAAATCGATAGATTCATTTGCGATGGATACAAAAACTACCGAATACTTGGAAACATTGTGGGTTCCAATCGACTCATGCCGTGTTTAAACTGAAATACGAGTTCTGATGAGAAACCAACTTGTCTTGAGATATTCTGGCCAACCTTCTTCGATACGTAAGTTCCGTGCTAGGGTTAATTGAATATGACCTTTACGGTACAATATACCCTCCAAATCGTAAGTAAGCAAGGTGACAGTACAAGGAAATGTTTTGTATTATCTGGCCTAACGAGTGGCACACAGCACACGATACTCAAAGCTTTTTGGACGTTTTTTTGATGAACTACCGCTGTGTATAGTAAGCAACACAAAGAAGCTTCGAGCTTCAAGTCCCGTGAAATGCCAAGGCGAACCCTAATATAGATATGGCGGTACGAGTACAGCTCATACAGTTTGGCGGTTCGATAGTATGAGGGATATTTTACTTATCATAAAAAGAGGTTCGCTTCTAGTCTTGCCAACCACTCTCCTAACCATGCCAATATATATATGACGGAGCAAATAATACTTCTATAGAGTATGATACATCATATACATGTACAGATGAGAGGATCGTTGGGTTAAGGCTGGAAGGGTCTATTCTAGATAAGTGAAGTATCCTCATGCTTCACGGAGTATAGAGTAGGCATGGGCACCTTCCCACGAATATCCTTGTCTAACGGCGAATGCCGAATTTCAAACCCAGCCACCCGGACAGCATACGGTTGTGTACCCCTCACGCATATTCACAATTTTCACAGCTGTGCGTTGTACTCTACATTTGGACGAACGAGCAATTGTTTTTCCAGTTCTGTTTAACTAGCGTTCTTTACCAACAAAAATATTACGTACACCAGCATACGGAGTAGACAATAACTTATGCACCTTCGATTCTCTCAACATTTGGCGATCTTCGTGCAAGCTACATAGCGGCGTACTAGAGCTCAATAGTGATATGTGTCCTGTTATGATTAGTTTATCCGTGAGAGCTTGCTTTTCGAATCCATTTGACTGATCGGGACTTGTCACAAATGTCGACACCAGGATAATGCGAGATATTTGTTTTTTTTGCCTAACATAGAGTATAATGTAGTTATACAGACACTCTGCTATGGGCCGGCTCTTAATGCCCTTATTAAACGGCTCCTAGAGATCTCTTAGATAGAAATATTGTGTATATATATCCGCTAGATAACATTTGCTTTAACAACTGACCCCTAGATCGGAATACATGCACTCGTACATGTGCATACAACCCCCACGTTACCAAAATGTGCTTGGGTGTATGGAGTAAAGTCATATTAACATTTCGAAATGCGATTCTATGCAAAAATATATAGAAGGTCCTTGACTGATGTATAATTTTGTACTACGTTGTGTACTATACAGCTTTCTTCAGCTACTACTCTATATCGTACTACGTATGAATATTAATATTTGTGGTAACTAGAAACGCCAAGCTTAGGGCGTGCAGGGGGGAATTTTTAGCTAGTGAAATAACTCTTGAAGAGACTGAGTTGGCGATGGCAGTCTCTCTCATTATGCATATCTGTAGCGGATATAGGTTACTATGTTTATGTTATGCGAGACTTGAATGCGGGAATTTCGGGGAGTATGTGGGGAGTGTGAAGTGTGTTCTAGTTACGGAGTAGATGGATCATTCGATGCAGAGTCAGTTACACCAAAAAAAAACAGCCGGGGATATTCCATCCTAGCGCCAAACAATTTACCGACTCCGAATCTACTCTAAGCATGTCTACGTAGCATCTGCATCTCCTCATTTTAATTGAACATCGTGTATCAATCGGTGCAGCGGATGGCGAGAGGCGGTCACAGAGACAGGGCTTAGGGTACGTTCCGCTAAGTTGTATATTACCCCGCTTTCGTTGCGAGTGTAGGGAGCTTTACTGCTGTCCGCCCAAGGTCATCTCAGACCGCGAGAGGGGGGGCGGCAGCCTTTCCCACATAATCTTTTAGTTAGCCTCATATACTCATATTTCTTATACCTGGTCAATTTTCTGTACTGGATACAGTGCCCATACCGATCGATTCATGATCGGTTCAGCAGCCACTGTCAGCAGTATAATGTCTACTGCGATCTAGAATGACTGGAAATTGATAGGAAATCGGCACGGGCTGGCCCCCTTGATCCCGTTGAAAGGAAGTTATCGGTGAGCTTTGTCTACCGAAATTAGTGACCTCATAGCTAACTAGTCCTAGATGTGCAATTGTAGCCGTTTTTCATCCAGTGACTCAATCATCGATACCCACACCGAATCTACAAGTGTAAACACCAGATGTTCCAATATAGGGTTTCAACCATCAGAAAAGACCTAGGAATAGCGGTGCGGAGTTTCCAAAACGTACGAGACTGGTGTATCGAACATCAAACGAGCTAGTTGTCAAAACAACGCCTCGATCACTGGAAAGAAAGTATTTTTTGGTACTTGCACGGAAGTACTTGGAAAGAAAATGGGCCTTCCGGACGCCTTTGATTTCAACTGTACTTTTATGCCACCCTAATCGATAAACACGGACTAAGAGGACCTCGAAGGATTTGCGCAAATAAGACTTCGCGAAGTCGATTCTAGACGTGGGACTTTCTTTTTTTAGAAATGCTCTGTGATTAGAGGGAGTGAGGGGTCTTGTCGTCCACCGAAAAAGAGGCCTTCAGTATGATGGTGTAGTAGAAGCCCAAGGACAGCAACGTGTCTCGAATTTGGACGGTGATCTACTCAAATTACGAACCATGTATCGAGGGAGACGAATCTCAAGACTCTCAAGACTCTGACGACTCTGACGACTCCGAGATATGAACAAGCCGCGCTAGATATCGACGACATTTCTGGCTGGGTTGTTGCGCGTTCTAAAGATAGAATTTGTCCAGGGCTCGGAATGGATGAATATTATGGATCCGTGTTTATAGAAGAAGGATAGGAATACAGGTTGGAGAAGCGAGCCGATATTGTACCTTGGAGGACTGCTAAGAGCGCCTCGCATAGCGACATGCAAAGCTATACCTGGGGACAAACTTACGATCACGACAAACTATGGCTGCCGTGGATCTTGTTAATTGGACGATTATTCCTCTCGCGTATAGAACATAGTAACGCAGACATTGAATTCGGCCGGGCCGGGTTCGTGTCTCATTTTCCATAACCTTTTACTGCTATATATTTAGCTTCCGAACAGGCCGACACGTACAGCTCGACAAGAGTGCGACGGTCACCCCTACAGCTGGTGGGGCCGCTTTATCGGTTAACGAAGAAGGACGCGGAGTGGGAATGGGGGGAGAGAGAGGAGGAGTCCAAGGAGAGACTGAAGGACGCGCTGATCTCGGCGCCAGCGCTTCAGTCAATAAACCATGGGGAAGGGCCGGACGGATAGTACGAGTGTGACGAGAGTTCTGACAAGGCATACATTGCATTTGACACGGCTTACAACGTCGTGTTTTGCATTTTTCCAGGCGCCTTTGACCGTTGTTGGGGCAGCAGAATTTGCAGACGATGGCGATAGGAGATTTGGAAGTGCAGTCAGAATCGCAGAAGATGATGAACGGGGAGGTGCTAAGTGCACTGGCAGTTGTGGTGTGGTATCTGTTTCCGGGTACCTGGTCACAGGGAATGCGGGTGGCGAAGTGGAATTTTAAGACTTTGACGTTGGGGTGGAAGTTGGTTGTCGATCTGGACCCGCAGCCAAAGCATGACGGAGAGGTGGAGAAGATAAGAGAAGGTGTGGCTAGGTTGGGGTATGAAGACCAGCTTGAGATGGCGCAAATTCTCCCAGGGATGTCGACTTATCATGGCGTTCCTGTGGCCCGGAGTCGCTTCGATATGATGACCCGTTCCTTACCGCCACTGATGGGGAAAATGATGAGGTCACGAGAGGAGTCAATCAGTTCCCAGAGCGTTGGCGGGAGCCAATAGCCAGAGTGGGCCACCAAGTGCAGCGGCCGATGAACGACCAGAACTGGGTGAGCAGGAGGGAAAATGAGATGTCTTGGGTGGAGAACCCAGTACAGAGCTGATGAAGCTTTTGGGCATTATGTTCCTGAAGACAAAGTAAGTTCAATCTAATCTTTAATTGACATATATATATATTAACCTCTTTGTAGATTAGAAATCCCACCCGTCAAGGAATAAATATTCGATTGCGGAGACAAGGACCCTGCACGAAAGCACTGTGACAGACGACCAAATCCGAAGCAGTATCGGAAACGGCAGAAGAAATTGACGCCTGTCGCTCCTGGAAAACCTTCTGACCGGCGTTGAAACAAACCCCACGTACGAGGAGATCATGGCTTCGGGAATTCCAGCAAACCAGCCGTTTATAAACGCAAACCGAAAAAATGCTGGTCCTGGTCCAAGTCATCGCTTCCAACCGGCGTTGAAAAAACCCCCACGTACAAGGAGATCATGGCTTCGGGAATGCCAGCAAACCAGCCGTTTATAAACGCAAACCGAAAAAATGCTGGTCCTGGTCCAAGTCATCGCTTCCAACCGGCGTTGAAAAAACCCCCACGTACAAGGAGATCATGGCTTCGGGAATGCCAGCAAACCAACCGTTTATAAACGCAAACCGAAAAAATGCTGGTCCTGGTCCAAGTCATCAGCATGAGGAGGGTCTAATATCAACAGGGGGATTTTTTTTATATAGCCGACTATGGTCTACTAATTGATATATGAAGATGCGTGGGTGGATACGGGAAACATGTCTCTTAATACCAGATTCATTGATCTCCCGCCAGAGCTGAAGCTTCTCACTCTGACACACATGCCCGACTACCCGACGCTGCATGCCACCATCACAGCGTCTCACTCATACCGGATGGTTTTTGCAGGCTTTGCGTCCAGCATCCTGCAGAACGGCTATAAGGGAATCTGGTGTCTGACCTTCGCCAAAGTCTTCAACAATGGAAATGGTAACAAATGAAACGATTTTAGTCAAACTAGATACTAATAAATTTGGATTGTAGTATCAACATCAGACATTAAAAACTCTCGATTGGCTCCCAAACGGAACCTCCGAAGGTTATCTGACGAGGGTGCCCCCTGTCCGTAACAACAACCAAAGCACATTATACATCTTGTTATCAAGAATTGGGCTGTGGAAAGAGAGACCTACTTTTTCGCTGAAGATTTAAAGTTAAACTGATCTATTCGACACACTAGCAGTCAGTGCGAAACAATCCCTGATACTCCACAGCTAAACATAGCCTATGTAATAAATAGACGATAAATAAAATAAAAACACTTAAAAACTTGCATTTTGCTGCTTACTGTCGGGGAAACAAAGAAAACCTGGGGCGCTCTCCAGGCGCTGTACATCCCTTTCTGACAACGTACGAGTACGGTAGTACCATCATGCCCATTTCGTGGCTCGTGGCTAAATATGTAGAGCGAATCATCATCAGCATCATCATCAATATCCCCGCAGCCCTACCCTACCCTAAGTGCTACGCCCCAACATCACACTTTGGCCCGCTAACTACGTCGTGTCGACCGGCATTCATGCAGCACCGCTTCCGACAGTCGGAGAACATATCTGAACAAACAAAGAACCCTTTCGTAGGCCATCTGTAATGTTGACTTGCAGGGCGCCTTAATTGCGATATAGAAAAACGACTGGCAACGATGGGCAGTGCACAGGATGTCACTCGTGTGACGTGTGACCGCCACACTCGTACCCGATTGGCCGTGTGTCGACAGGTGATCGAGGAGATGTTCACAGCGAGCGGCAGACGTAGGATGGTCTTTGGAGGCTGCACTGTCAAGGCGCGCGGAAATTTGGTATTTGTTTCTAGAACTGGCCGTTCCAGGCTCAGCGGTGAAGGTCGTGAAATGAAACCAGGGTATAGTAGTTTGGATTTGGGGCAGTTCGGCGCTGGAAGCTGAATCTGTGATGTATGATATAGCTTAGCGCTCACTACATAAGATTAGCCTCGATTCACTTCCAATGTAGACTTCTCGAATGGTATGTGTAACTTGCAGGGGACGTAGACTTTTAGGAGTCTAACGTAGATCGCGATTCGAGGGTATAACTGTAAACCCGAACACCTGGAATCTTACGTTAGAGATGATCGAGGTCGGCTTATCTGGAAGGGACCCATGATGTATGTAGTCTCGGTCAGATGGGCCCGCCTGCCACCTGAATCCCAAAATCATCTTCCAAAGTCGGTATTTACCCACTTATAGCAGTTAAAGCTATACTAGAAGCAGTATTAGTACGAGAACACTTACGAATTATCAGAGACTGGGAGTAACTGACGAATATATATGACAGACTCGTTTGTCAAGAGTTTGATGTTTGCATTGAAGTCCATTTGACTAACGCTTGGATTATTGGCAAACTATTTGGCCAACGGGGATCCTTGATATATTGGTCATAGCGCATGCAACCACCCTAACTCAGGCCAACCTTGGGCAAGTCATACTACTATATCAACCATAACTTAGACCGATATAAACTCAATTCAGCGTGAATGCGCGAGCTGTGCAGGCGGCAGTCAGACTAGATTTTGTGGTGTTGATAGTTGCAACTTGCAGCAAATTGAAGGTTCGAGTGATTCTTGGTGGGCGAACTACTGCTGACTACTGAAGGGAAATAGTCACCGGAACTAGGACAGCACGAGACAATACTTTAGGTGGATATACAGCTCTATTTACGCAAAAAAAAACACATTTGCAGCCTCTCCTCTGTCTCAAAGTACCAGCCTACGTGCTCCTTGCCCACTCCGGCACCCCCTCACCGGCCAACCACTCCTTCTCCTCAGGCGTATCTTCCCTTCCCATGGTCTTATTCCTGTACGGATACCTCCCCCAGCGCTCCACAACGTCCTGATGCTCCTTCTCAAACCTGAGACAATACTCCGCGGCGCCCCTCTGCTCCTCACTCGCACCCGCCACCAGCTCCTCCGCCAGCTCCACCGCACGTGTATGCAGCGCCCTCTCCTCGGAATGCATAAACGGCAAGATGAACCAAAACCGCTCCAGCACGCCGCCCTGCGTGCACCCCAGGTCGAGCCGGCGCTCGGGCGCGACCGCGTGCGCCGCCACCGCGCACGCCAGCGGATCGAACACGCTGTACACCGCCCGCGAGTCGGCGCGGTGCAGATTGCGCGGGATCTGGTCGAGCAGCAGCGTCAGCGCCAGCGCGCGCCGCGGCGTGGTCGCGAGCGCCACGATGCTGGCGGGCGTGTGCGTCGTCGCGAGCGCGGTCGCGAGCGGCCCGAACTGCGTGCACGCCGCGTCGAACTCGTCGGACGCGCGGAACCAGCGCGACATGGCTTCCGGCGGGATCGCGGCGGTGGGGGAGAGCGGGCAGGACGTGAACCAGAAGCGGTGGACTGCGGCGGCGTCGGCGTCGCTGAACGGGGCGGGCGTGGGGGCGGCGGCGGAGGTCGTCATGGTGCGGATGTGGAGGCGGAGTGTGCGTGTGCTTGTGCTTGTTGTGCGTGCTGCTGTGGGGAGGGCCCGGAAGAGAGGCGCGAACATGGCGGTATATATACCGCTGCACCGTGTGAGGGGGTGAGTGTGTGGCGTTACAATAATTGTTGCTTTTTCTTTATGCCCAGCATCGTGGTGTGTGTGGACGTCGACGCTCTTGGTAGGTTCATGGTGGAGGCTGACGTCGGTGGTTCGGACACACACTAGCACCGGGATGCCGACGCGCTACCGGGGGTTGCCGTCGCGCGGCTGAGAATATAGGAAGGAGGGGCGGATGGGAGCTGGGGTCTTCTGGAAGCTGGAGTAATTGGTAAGGCGAGGGCCGGAGATACGGTGTGTGTCGGACTGCGGTGGAGAGAGGGGGAGGACTGCGGAGGAACTTGATGTGGAGACGGAGATGGGGGTGGCGGGGGTTGGTTGAGCCGCGTGAGCTGAGCACCGTCTTGTAGAGCTTATGAATGCACATGGATACAGCGCTTACTACCATCCACTCTAGCGACTACAGGAACACTCTGGGTTGCTGGTGGTTCTAGGAGACTTCAGCAGCGCCGTCTCTGAGAAGCAATGCACCATGCAACAAACTTCTATTTTGCTAGGTCTGATATATATGACTATGGAGCCTGATATTGAGTTATTGTGGCCTACTTCAATGCCTAGTGCAAGCTGTAATTGAGGCAAATGGTCAGTAGTTATTTACATACACAAGGTATTGTAAAGGCAGCAAATTTAAATTTAGATTTTTTCCAAGTATTTTTGGTTCATTACTTATTCTAGATGCATGTGCATATATCTGCACTACATCTTCTTCGCAATTCAAGGCAGCTGGAGCGGCTGTTGCGAGAGTGTTTGTTGACGAGGGTCGTTTGCTGTGTGCATGTCGATGGACGCGTCTGTTCGATGCGTACATGTACAACTACTCTACTCTAGTCACTACATGCATAGTTGGTCCTAGCGAAGCTGTGAGAAATGCCCATTGCGTACTCGGTATACATCTGCGGAACCCCGTATTATTACACTCGAGGGCGGGCTAGAGAGTCGAATGCATTACACCGGACATTCGGGGATTACAACTTCGCGATGCAAGGCCGCTGCTATACATCACTCGATCGTGCAGCTGCAGGTAGCTCTAGCCTGCGTCTGTAATCGTGCACTACACAAGGGCGGGCAGAAATACCGTGTGAGAATACATGCTCCTGGCACCGTCTCTGTGTTGTCATATCTTTTTGCGGCCTCAGATACACCCCACACAACTCACTGACTTCCGCTCGTATTTTGTGATCCAGAGAGGTATAGTAGTAGGCCTAAACTCCAAACACTTCGCTGGATGGTTTTCACATAGCAGGAACCTCGCTTTACTGAAGATTCCAGTTATCAACATTGTCAACAAACATAACTAGAAATACAGAGTTCAACAGGCCCTATTCCAGATTCTCAAGCAGCAGAATTCAACAGCTTTCAGCTAAACTCATCGACTCCACTCATCACACCCCAATCGCCTCCCCGCCGCTCAGCTTGCCCCTCACCTGCGCCCCCAAATCCCCCAGCACAGGCAGCACAAACTCGACACTCGGCGCCTCGACACTCTCGCCCTGATGCTCCAGCATCCACTCCCACGTCTCGACGCCCCCATACGCGCGTGTCCAAGCCGCATCATGTCCAACGCCGTCCAAAACCGTGCACCAGCACTCCCCAGCGCCCACCTCCCGCAGCGCCGCCACCATGGCCTCCGTCTCCGCCACATCGACCAGCCGGTCCTCGCGCCCGTGCCACGCCCACACGGGCACGTCGCGCATGACGCTGGCCCGCAGCGCGTCCCCGCCGCCGCCGATCGGCAGCAACGCGGCAATCTGCGCGGGCGCTCGCAGCGCCAGCTCCCACGCGGCGCGCGCGCCCATGCCGAAACCGGTGACGTAGATGCGCGCGGGGTCGACGCGCCAGTCGCGTGCGAGCTCGTCCAGCAGTGTCAGCAGCGTGGTGCAGTCCCAGCTGTGCCGCGCGCTGTGGGATAGGTCGAGCACGGGGGTGACGGGGTGATGCAGGACTCGGCGAGGAGGCGGGCGGCGGCGGGGTCGACGGGGTCGCGGCTGGGGTCGGGGCCTGAGCTGGGGTTGCGTGCGGGGATGTCGATCTGCGGAGCGAGTCCGGAGCATAGGCGGTCGTAGGCGAGGATTAGCTTGGGCGCGCCGTGACGCAGTGCGAAGTAGGAGGTCTGGGGTGCAAGCTGAGATTCGGCGCCGCTGTGGAGGGAGAGGAGTAGCGGAAAGGGCGCCGAGTGGAGCGAGGCATAGCTAGGTGGGAGCGAGAGGTAATGGTCGTAGGTGGAGGGGTTGGTGTAGAAGGTGAACGGGATGTGAGATGTGGCTGCATAGGCGTGACCCGGATCTGTTGCTGTGGAGGGCATGGCTATTCAGGTTATGGAACCATTGCTTTGAAGAAGATGAGTCTGGAGGGGGCGGTTGGCGCATTTTAAATGTACGTATCTACAAGTATTGTACTTTGGGGCGTGTGTATATATCGCTGCGCCATGATGCCTGATGACGAAAGTGTGCGGAAATCAAAGCTTAATTCAACGTCCTGGCACGTGTTTGCACGATGGTTAGCTACTTGAGCGACCGATATGCCAAGTACTTGCGAAAGGAGACGCGCCACTGTCTGTGATCCAGCCATATGGATTATCCGTCGAAATCTTTGATGTATCAGTCGACTAGTTGGACAAGGACTTCTGTTGACCAGCTGGTTGACTCATAGGCTGGCTGACCGGTCGATCCATGGTATATTGATTCAGGGAAGGGCGAGAGAGGTGAAAAGTGAGTGTGAGTGAAATCAACTATCGTGACTAATGAGTACCTTATTGGGAAGACGCTTTTGGGATTCAAGTGCATGGTGGATGGACTTGTATAACCGAGAATGCCTGCATCATAGTTTCTTTCCAAGTCTCGATCACGTCTAACGTAACTACATGTCATCTCTCACGGTTTCTTCATATGGTGTCAGCTTCAAAAACAGAGCTGTGTATTAAATGCATACAGCCCCTAACTCAACTTTAGTATGCATCGAATCTATGGAAGTATGTATGGTACTAGAGAATGCACATGAGAATAGACATCGGCATTGATTTAAAATACACATTAACTCAAGGGACTGAGCCTATTTTCATGTTCGTCTTCAAGCTCTTGGATGAAACGGCTAACTTTTTCCATGTTTATACCTCTAAGTCCTTCCTTATCTACATCATCGAGACTGTTCAAAAAGCGATTTCGGGCTTGAATGATTCGGCTTGGTAGCTTCACTCGAGGAGATACGGACATGGAGATTGCTAAATATAAGGTGTAAGAAAGCATCTTTGCGGAGCGAATTTAATCACAACTCCGCCAAGGTAATATAACGGGGATACATACGTCTAAACCGATTTGAAACCACTTTAGGTGCATCATGAACAACCATTTCCATGAACTCACGTATGCTTTTGTATGTTGGGTCCACCATTGACTTGAACTTTACCATATTAATATGGTCGCAGTCGACTGGAGTTTTGATCTCCATCATCCCAGGAAGTCCAATGACAGCGGAAGAGCTGTCTACTAACAGCAAGTGTGCGCCTTCTCGGGTGTAACTTTTGGTGTTTGATTTCTAATTTCAAATAAATATCAATTTTTCTGTTACGCATTCACAGATTGATTGGTTACACACAGGAATCAATGCTCGTGTCTTGACCCGTTCATAGAAAGAACGAATCTTGAAATTGGGGCACATATCCACAAATCTTCGAAAATCTATCGCAAGTGTCTTGGAATCGAGATTGATCTCGTTTAGCAAATCAATTCTATGACTATTATGATGTCCACATTTTTCTAGGGTTTGAATCATATTCTCAGTCGTGAGGCCCCGATGGGGAGTTCCAAAGAAAGCAATCCCGTAAGTTGCCTTGAGCAATGAAGCCCGGGAGCCGTCGCTATCTTGATCGAATTTAGCCTGTACTAGAGCCTAATTTGAATCCGTTTTTAGGAGACCATAATCACAAGTTGTTTATGAAAAGAACTGACATGCGATAATATTACACCGCCAAGATCATATCCTATGAGATGCAGCGGGCGTCTTTGCTCCTAGTAGTTTAAATTAGGAAATAATCCACAAAGGCTACCAATACTTTCTCAATATACTCGTCCATCAAGGCAGATTTAAACTCACCTCTTCAGTTGTCCGTATCGTCTTGATTTCATCAAGGAATGCTCTGGAGTAGTCTAGCACTGAATGCGCCGCTTGACTCGTAAGACTGGTATCCATTCCCCACGTCATCGTCCTACAGCTTGGAAAATTCTGTTTGAAGAAATGCCGCAACCACATTCTTTGAAGATTTCCGTTTGATTTCCATGAGTCGTATGCATGCCCATCAAGACCGCTCACCGCTATAATGCTAGCAAAATTTAGTCACATACAATACTCAATTATGTAAAGATGTAAGTTACTCGGCCTCTATAGGTACATCGGCTTTAGTAGGGTACATTTGTGTGAACCCAAAGAAGTTTGCGTCAAGAAGCACAGCTGAATCCCCAACTTCAAAGTCATAAGTCTCAGTAGGGGCCTTAATTAATCGCTCTAAGAATGCAGGAAACGGAGCTTCAATTGTAATGATTGCATCTGTGGTATCGTAGTCTGTTGTACAACCTGGTACTAACCATGTATCGAGTACACACAGTTTAGGATCAGTTCCTCTCACTAAAGATTTGAGAGAATCGCAAATTTCAGTCTCTGTAGTTTCAGGCGGTAATCCTACGGCTCTGAAAACCTTCTTTGTAGGTGTCTGAGATGTCATTTTCAGTCGATTCAAAGTTCTTTGCCGAATGCTTGCACAAAGAAGTGCGAATTTGGCAGTGGTATATATATTCTAATCATCGGCTATTCGCCTGTGGAGACAAAGTCTCAAAGCGGGGATTGATTCAGCAGGTAAACGATATTACACTGCATATACAGCAATAATCAAGCAGTACGATTTTTACTTGGACAACGCTTGGTGGCGGCTGAGAAAACGCACCTCACGCTGCAGGAAGCTAGCTAGGCACCCAACAGGAGCATCCCACGTCTTTTGTTTCACGTATTATGGGGATCTCAATTTCGCTGGAGAACTTGCAATTGGCGTTATCCTTCTCGAAATTCCCGCGCTGTCTCCGTGTCGCCTCCCTACGGTACAAGATTTGTATGTGGTGTGAGTAAAATAATAGATCTTGTACGGTAATTTAATAAGATCATCCGCATTAGATGAAGCCACCTTATTAAAGCACACCCATAAATGAGTAAATTAATACCGCTCCCTGGCAGCAGAAACTCACCCGTCTGTGTTTTTTAATCACATTACGGGGTAGGAGTAAAATAATCGATTTCACAGAGTAATTTAATGCGATCATCCGCATTGACCGAGGCCACTCCATTAACCTACACCCATAAATGAGTAAATTACCCCTTCATGAGAAGATGACCCGTCAGTAGTACTTAATCACATTACAGGGTGTATAGAATAATCGCCCATTCGATTATCTTAAACTTTGCTATGAAAAATGCTTTCCGTATTTTGCCGAGTTAATTGACTTAGGTTGCTGTAAATCGAGAAAATTCACTAAGTCAAAATTTGTATGGGAGATTACTCTGTTTCGTGTGTTATAACCTTTACACACAGAGTGTAATTCAACAAATACACAATAGTGTAGTGGATTGTGCTCCCATGAAACCTGGTGCTGCTTAGGTTCGATTCTGGAGGCAGGCAGTTTCATTTTTGGCTAAATGCTGTGGCAGAAAAATGATTTAGTAAATAGTACCGCTACGATTCAGTAAATAGTATCGCTACGATTCAGTAAATAGTACCGCTACGATTCAGTAAATAGTACCGCTACGATTCAGTAAATAGTACCGCTACGATTCAGTAAATAGTACCAATACGTCTGAGTAAATCGTACCGCTACGTCTTAGTAAATCGTATCCGTACGGATAAGACAATCGTTCCATACTGACTAGACTTAGTAAACTATACGTACAAATTTTAATCACATTCGATGTTAGTAAAATTTTTGTACCGTGGGGGCCTAAACACAGGATAGCTCTCCCTATTAATATATCGCTAAGTTAGCCGGGCGCTACCAGCTACATAGCCAGACGGTTTCCCAAACAGACCTTGGCACAACGAAGAAAGCTCGAATCGCTAACCAAAACGATACCTTTTCTTCCAGTGCCAGAGGTGGCAGTTCTTCGTCTGCAACGCCTCAAATGCACACAAAAACCAGCCATGGAGAAGTTTGCATTGGCATGGTAAGTAACCAACCTTTCGGTTCACTCATAGAAGAAAAGTAACCAACAAAAGCTTCCGTGGACAACGTATCTATCCGGCCCCAGAATGTTATCTCTAATTGGGCGTTATAAACAACCGAACGCTAAACATCTGGAACTCCTCATATCATTAAATACCAGAACGGGAGATAACCACCCTTTGAAAGTGTTTAGCCAGGATGGCTATTGTCTTGGAGTTTTTGCAAAAGAATACAGCCAAATCCTTAGAGAACTGCTGGTACGAGGGCTGGCGCAATTGCCAGGGGTTTTCCTACTACCTGAACAATATTCGCAGTCGCATACGGTCGCAGTGGATTTGTGTGTCAACATCTTTGGAAAGGAGAATCATGTCGTAGCAATTGGGCGATATTTCTCCGATAATGACATGTGTCTCCAGCACCCCAAGTATCCCTTGGCAGGATATCCATACAAAAATCCGCATCTGTTTAATACCAAACGTTACGAGTCAATGATAACTGAATGCACTTTATGGGGAGGCGTTCCAACCAAAGCAAGTCAAAGCAGTAGTGCGGCCGTGAAGGGGAAATATAAAGCCACTGTTGTTGATGCTTCGGAAGGAATTGAAGAACAGTTAAGGTATGTTTATCTGGGCATCGCCTATATTGCGCAGGGTTCTTGTGCTAATTTGATGGAATCAAAGACATCAGACTCTGTACTAGAGAGTGGAATATACAAGAAATATACCTGCGAAAATACCTGCTGTTGCCATACAACATTTGGGTGGGCAAATGCTGGTAGATATGAGAGAACTATCGTGTTCAATTTTGAGGTGTGCAGGAATTTCCGAGGAAGAGAAGGGCAGAATAAGCGCGATGAGACGCAGCTAAGAGACCTGGGCCCACATATCCAATCCCGGACGATCGATGATGCAGGATTACTCACTTCAACAAGCTATTGTAAGGCGTCTGACAGATTGGAGTTTTATGGTTGAATTTTCTTTTTTAACTGGCGGCGCAACATTGATGGGTCTATTGTGTACTTACTTATATAGTGATCGGAAAGCTTAGTTCTGAAACTCGCATTCAGTTGATATTTGCAGTCATTAGTTCGCGATGTAGCTTGCTATATAAATACTAAGTCATAGCTACATGTAGTCTCTCTCTCCACGTAACCGAGCGAATAAATTCTTAAGTGGTGCACCGAGTGGCGTACACAGGTTTTTAAGGCTGCACAGACTAAGTTTTCTAGCCACATGGAGTTTCTGTTTGTGGCTAAGCTTTGAACCGAGTGATCTCTCATGACAAATTCACTATCAATAAGTATTAGCTGCCACCCCCCCTTTCGGATAACTAATGATCAACTAAACTTGGGGCAAATGACCAGTTCCAGTTGCATACTGTGAAGCTTAAGTATCACCTTCTATATCTTGTTATCTTCAGTCAGTATATCTATGGGGTACTTTTCGAAGTCTTCGAGAAACTGATATTGTGCCATGGCCGTGGGAATTCACATCTCCAAAAGCATTACAGCCACATAAAAAAGAAACACGGGGTATCTTTGAACTACAGCACGCTGATTAAAACACCACCGTCACCTATACTCTACTCTACCTTTGGCACTTCCACTTCGCCTTCCCTCACCTTCGTGGCCTTACCCTCGATTACCACCTTCGCCACATCTCCTTCATCATCGATATCGACACTCACGTCCATCTCACTCTTCCGTCCCATCTCCACACCTTGCGTAAACACCCACCTGGTCCTCCCGCCCCTCCCCGCCAACCACCCCGCCAGCGCACACGCCGCACTACCACTTGCTGCATCCTCATACCCTTCGCCATAAAACATCCTCGCACGCACAGTATCCTTCTCAAGCACAAACGCATATACACCTATTACACTCCCCGCCCACGCCCCCAGATACCCTTCAGGCAGCGGCATCTGCGCCGGATATGGTACCATCTTCGCCAGCGCCTCGACGCTCGCAATCTCAAGCATCACAAACGTCATCCCCTTGACCATGCTCACGATCGGCGTCTCGCTATTGATGTAGTGCCCGGAACCCTCCAGCGCTGGCTGCTGTGTCTTCAGCTCGTCGATACTGTGCGGTGCATGCACCTTAAAGTCGCCCGGTGGCACACTGACACACACAATACCGCCCTCCTTTGACGCCACCGGTACCACGCCCGCCATCGCCTCCAGCACCAGTGATCCCGGCGGTGCCGGCGTGTTGGCACCAAACAGATACCACGCAGCGCCCGCGGCAGGATGTCCGCTAAACGGGATCTCAGAGTCTGTGGCAGCGCCGAAAATGCTGATCGACACTGTTGTAATGTTGTCGCCGTCGCCCGCAACTGGTTCGCCCAGAAACACCGTCTCAGCGAAACCTAGGGTCTTTGCGATCGCCTGTTTCTGCGCAGGCGTGAGGTCGGTCGCCTTTGGCACAACAGCGAGCTCGTTCCCGCCCTCCCCTTCCGAAGAGAAAACGCTGAGCACTGTGTAGGGTAGCTTTGCAGCCATCGTAGGTGTTGGTCACAAGATGTGGCCGCGTCGCTAGCAAATATTAAAGAGCTGAAGACTGGGTGACAGGAACCGTCACGGCAAAAATGACGACGATGGAAGATGGATGGAAAAAGGCCGGTGGGCGCTGCGCTGGTGGTGCGGGGCAGAAAAATTCTTTTGATAGATAAGATGTTACTACGCAGTGCAGAGATGGAGGGCATGGCTTGCCGCCTGATGCCTGTACGTGCATGCGACGTGCAGCTCATGTGACGGGTGCCAACTACCGTGCGCTCCAACTCCTTCTTCGCCCACCGCCATCCAGAAGCGCAGCTGTGAACAGAGGGCTGGCGGGAGGGCTGGCGCAAAGGCTGCGGCATGGGGCACAGCAGAGAGCTGCGGATGCTGAGATTATCCGGCCCACAGGGTCTCACTCGCACGCCGGCCACGCCGCTTTGGGTTAGCTAGATGCCTGCTTTCACTCTAGAGTAGCTACGACCTGCTTCTGGCCTTGCGAACGTGTGTCTCCCCGCAGCACCCTTCTGGAAGCATTCGGTCACCGTGCATGGCGTCTTTAAGCTTTCGGATTCTGCGCACGCACGCTCTGTCATACAGCGCTCTGGCAGACGGGGGGCGGCATGCATGTGTGCGACAGGGCCAGACCTGCCGCTGGGGTTCTGTGGCCAACGTCATGGATGTGTATCATTCTATGGGCGTTGTGCAGTGGCAGCTGGGGATGGTATATTGAATGGGCTGGCGTGCTGTTCTGGGAGTACCTGTGGAGGAATAACGGAGCACTGTGGGACTTGTAATAGACAATGATGTATACACTGCCTACATCTCAGTGCGGGATACCGCCCACTGGCCCACAAACCCCACCGCCATTCAAGTGAAGCCGTCACTCGCACGTACGAGCAAACCACTTGCCAGCTATGGGGCCGTCTAGACACCCCCCGCCTTCACCACCAGCCGTCCATTCAATGCCATCCCACACCGTTCAAAACACACCCCCTTCAACATCCCTCCTTCCCCGTCCCCATCCCCTCCTCCTCTTGTCCCTCCCTAATCCTACTCCTCTCACCTCTTCACCTCCTCCTCCCTGCCTCACAACAACAATGCCCCCCACCGCCCTCCCCCCCGCCGACGACAAACCCGCAATATCGACGCACCACGCCTCGCCCGCCGAAACCGCGCTCATCGTCGCAAGCTTCACGCTCTGGCTGCCCATCTGCGCGCTCTGCTACGCCGCCTACCGCCTCCGAAAATCCCGCCGCGCCCGCGCCCGCGCCCGCGCAAACGCTCCAGCGCCGTGCACCATCGCCCCCGCTGCGCCTCCGCCTCCACCTGCGCCCGAAATCGACGACGACGGATGTGACGACACAGCGTCGGTCCGCACCAAGCGCGGCGGGAAGTGCGCGCCCGTCCGCGGCCCGGCCGACGTGTGGCGCCGCAGCGCCGACACGTGGAGCAGCGACTACGGCGACAGGGCGTGTCGGTATGGGTATGCGGATGCTGTGCGCGGCGGGGGGGCGTGGGGGCTGGTGGAGACGCCGGAGGCTAGCGTTGGCACGCTGGACACGCTGGAGACGGTGGAGACGGTGGAGACGGTGGCGGTGAGTGAGTATGTTCCCGAGGCGGAGGCGGGGTATCCTCAGCTGCAGGAGCCGTATCCACAGCCGTATCCACAGCTGCAGGAGCCGTATGCGCAGGTTCAGGAGCCGTATCCGCAGATGCAGATGCAGGAGCCGTATTCATGCCCACAGCTGCAGGAGCCGTATCCATACCCACAGCTGCAGGAGCCGTATCGACCGTCACCGCTGCAGTTGCAGAATCCGGAGTGCGGGCTGCAGATGGAGATGCGGAGCTTGGATGGGCATTACAACTTACGCGGCGGGGAGGTGGGAGAGGCAGGGGACGGGAGGAGTGGCGGGAGTGGGGGAGGGAGTGGGGGCGGGAGTGGAGAGACGGGGAGCATGCGCCGTGTGCGGGAGCGGTGGATATCGTGGGCGCCGGCGTGGACCAAGCCTGGGGGACGGATCAGTTGGAGAGATTCGTGGCGGCCGAAGAAGAAGAAGGGGAGGGATGGGAGCGTTGGGAGCGGGTGGTCTGGGTCTGGGTCTGGGTCTGGGGCTGGGGCTGGGAGGCCGGGGAGGCCGGGGTCTGGGATGTGGTGAATTTGTTGTGGGTGCGCGGGACGTTGTTTATCGGTGTTTGCGTATGCCGGTGCCGTGTGTTGTTCTTTTGGGCAGACAAAGGATTATTTTTCTTCGGTTTTGGTGAAGTTAATCTGCAGGTGTTTCAGTGATTGTTTCAATGTGAATGAAAATTCTGAGAGGCCGGTAGGTAGGTTCATACCCGTTCACTCACGATTTGCTCACTCTTCAACACTCACATGTGTGAAACTCTTTCGTGACACTCATGCTCCACCCACTGTTTCCTTCCGCTCCCGTGAAGCTCCCGTGGGCCCACGAGCTATCACGCCCATCACGCCCATCACGTCCCGTCTCGGCCCGGACACGAACGGGCGGAAGCAAACACCTCGTGAGTCGTGCCCACCATCACCACCTCACATCACAATCCCCCAACGCCCCACATCGCCCCACCCACCAGCGCTCTCCCTCCTCATCCTGTATCCACAGCGAGCTATAATAAGGCTCCCTTAATCTCTGCCCTACATACAGCCCTCCGAACCGCTTCAGCTGGCACAACACACACCATCATTCCATCTGTTCACGAAAGGCGTATCATAGAAATGTCGCATGCACCCAGCCATCCCGCCTGCTGCCGCGAACCTTCTTTCGCGCTGTCTGTCCGTGCCGGCACAGTACTAGCAGTATGATGGATCCGTTTGCGCCGCCTGCACGTACCCGTGCGGTCGTAGGGAATACAGGCTGTTATATATTGCACCGTCTGGTGCAGATATGGGCCTGCACACGTTCCAGCCACAGCTAGTTCGTCGCCATGGCACCTCTCACCTCCAGCTCGTCGTCCCGCAAGTCGGACTACGCCTCCGACGGAAAGCGCGCGATCGCCATTACAGTGGGCACGGTGCTCGGCGTTGTGGTGCTGCTCGTTATTGCGGGATTCCTGTACTACCGGCTCTCGCAGGCGGAAGAGGGGATGTTGGCGGAGCAGTATGACGCACGGCAGCGGCGGCGCTCGCGATATCGGAAGCGCATCTCGAATCATCGGCGATACGGCGGCGGCGGTAGTGTTGGCGGTGGTAGCAACGGGCCACGAGGGAATCGGAGCTGCTTGCAGGTGTTTTGTACCGCGTGTTGTGTGATGGCGCCGGAAAATGATGACCATGGCGATGGGAGAAGGCCTGGGATGGATGATGGCGGGTATTGGGGCCCGCGGCCAAAGACATACCGTGGTAGCGGCGGGGAGAGTGGTGATATTCCGCCGTGGTATAAGAGGCCGCAGATGCCGCGGTTTCCTGGGCCGAGGCGATGGCCGCATGGCAGAGATGATGGCGATGATGATGATGATGAGCACCCCCGTGGAAGGTCGAGACAGAGAGGAGCGGGTAGACCTTTGCCGCTTGAACCACGTGTACCGTATGGCCATGGCCATGGTGGTCGTGATGAGGTACCACGGATGCCGTATGGGCCAGTTCGGATCCCGAGCCGACGAAATGGAGGTCTCGCAGGTACAGCAACGTCGACATCGGATTCAGACTTACCAAGGTGCGTATATTCCTGTATCTGCATAGTTTTTTTGCTGAAATTGTACATTTCTAGGCCCAGCAGACCCATCGGGGCTCATATCCAAGGCCGCCTCCAATCAAGACACCCAAGTCGGAGTCGCCAGCGTCGTCCACGGTCTACGTCCTCGATTGACACTCGACGGGCACGGAGGCCACTGCACACCCACCTTCCAGACTCCGGGTATCTCTCAGAGCCCTCAATCGGCACAGAGCTCCACCACACCAACGACCGCATCATCACCAAGAACAGCTCTCACCACCACCGCCAACACCGCCGTCACACAACCGCTGCAGTCACTTCATCAGACGATACAGACCGTGACTATCTAGATCCCGCCCTCCGGATAGCAGCCGGCCGTCCTGCGCCGCACCATACAGGTATACCTCCAGAGCTGTACACACCTCCACATCCCGGACGCTTGGTTGACTTTTCGAGATCGTCGCCGGAACGCCCGTCGCGGCGTTCGTCGTCGTCCGTACCACCGCGATATGTCTCACACACCTCCGCTAGCGACAACGACTCTATAAGACCGCCCGGTTGCCCGTTGGTGGCTAGAGGGTGGTCGCCTTTTCGATCGCGTTCTTCCGCTCCACTCTGTCGTCGTGTCTTCCGTGGTGCTTCAACACGGTCAAGTTCACCGGCTGGGCCGTTTCCAGCGCCCGCTATCGTGAAGCCACAGCAGTACAATAAGAATCAGATCAGAAGTCCGCTCAGTGCTGCCGGCTCAGATATCGATCGCAGATCTCGGGGGGGACACGGGAAGAAACGAAGGGCCATTTCTCCAGCGAGGTCTTTCACGGCCTCTCGCTCACCAGCACAGCCACCCATACCATTGAGACGTAGAGGGTCATTCCCATCACACTCTTCTTCTTCCAATAACATCACGGTTCGCCTGCAACACTCTTCTCCTGGGGCTGTGGTTACTCAAGCACGTCCCCAATCGCCTCCGCCATCTCCTAATTTTCGTGTTCCTGATATCAACCCTGTTCCTGATCCGGCTCCTACTCCTGCCCCCGATATTATTGAGAATGCCGCTCCTGGCCCACCGTCCTCTCCGCCTTCTCCGCCCTCTCCTCCTTCTCCGCCTCCACCTCCACCACCACCACCACCACCACCACCACCACCTCCTCCTCCTGCTACTGCTCCTCCTGCTCCTCCTCCTCCTCCTGTTACTGCTCCACCTGCTCCACCTGCTCCATCTGCTCCATCTGCTCCTGTCGCTGCTTCGGTTTCTCTTCCTGCTCCAGAGGTAGTAGTAGAACAAGTCATTCCCTCGCCTCTTCCTACCACGCCTAGGCATAGACACTCTCATCCTCCGCGGCTCACTCCGCCTCCGTCAATACCGCTTCCTCCGCTACCTCTTTTCTCACCTCTCGAAATCCCCCAACCATTTTACGCAACCCCTTCCATCCAAGGCACGCCTACACCGCAGCCTCCAGCATATTCAGCTCCGGCTCCACTAGCCCTACCTTCAGCAGTCCATCCATCAACACCCCCTGGCAGCCCCGTTCCCAGTATTGGCGAAATAGACCTACGTTCTCCACCGCCGCAGTACACAGAATTCGATCCACAGCTTCAAGGGCCTGATTCGCAGGAACTACCGCCGCTTCCAGATTCACCAACTTTGGCGCAGCAAGATGAGACCCGGCCGAGATCAGCATTCCAGGCTACCGTCGAGAGTGTCACTGATGAGGGAAGCGTTAGAAATTAATCAAAAAATGGTATACATTCACAGAGAGTGGCAGACATTCTTGATTTGCATTTGAAAAAGTTTTCTTTGCTGGCGTTTTCGTAAATGTAAAAACATAAATGGTGGTTCTGCTCTTTGTTAGGTTATTTCCAATTGGGCCTGTGAAGTTTCTTAGTTGTCTTAAATTAGAAGTTATCCAGTGTAGTTGAATGTGAGAGAAGAATGTTCATTTTGTGTTTGTCGAGCAAGTGGCCTGTTTCGAATTCCTTAAATTTTTAATGACTAATTTGTATCGCAAGTTGTTCAGTTCTGTATAAACCCTACATGAGTGTGAACTGTTTTGTCTCGAGTACCCAGAAATGACCATGGTGACGAGCTAAAGATACCTTCTGGGCAGTGATAACCCACTTTCCATCAATATCTGTTCTCCGATTTAACTTGAGGTAACCACATGAATAGAGTTTTGGAGAGAATGATGATTTTAGAAGCTCTTAAAAAGCATGATTCTAAAGGGAATTCCGCACAGTTGAGACGTCAGAGAATGTCATAATTGATTATCACAACATGTGTCTAATAAAAACGTACTGCTCCCCATAAGCAGTCCACTCAGGATGAAAAAAGTACAGACTTCTTAGAAATTTAAAGGATGGTGATGAGGTAAAAGTAAAGGAGTGATGGTCGACCGGATAACAGAATACTTGCTTTCCAACCGACATGTACATATTGTATCACTCGGTTTGGGACTTTCTCGGAATTAGGTCACCAATGAGAATTCAGCAGTATTTCCCCGCTTTTTGCCCCTTTCACCATCTCCTCCAAAACCAATACACCTGTAATCTGATTACCGTTGATGTTTCCTTGCACACTACCCGACTATCCATTATCACGCTCTTCGCCACCAGTGCAATATGGCGGATATCGACACAGCGCCACGTGTCAATCGATCCCCAAATGACTACCAGTTGTGCACCAATGTCTCGCAGCCCCCAAGATGATCAGAGAGCAAAATCAACAACTGTGATCAGCGGCGACCAGTAACGACCTCGAGTGAGCTCTTATGAAGCCATAGTCCCCCGTCAGCACCACTAACATCAAATTTTCTCGCAGTCACAATCTCCAACTCGCAGCAGTAGTGCCGGCACGCGATCACGGCGCCTATAGAGCACATAAAAGTACCTATTTTATTCCCTGCCCGACAGTCGTCCAATTAAAGTGTGGCAAAAAAGAAAAAGGCAAAACGCCAAACCGAAATCTTGGAAAGCCTGGCAGCAAAAATAAAAACGCGAGCGATCACCACGGCTCGCGGAGTGCCCGCTGTCACGACCCCACGTGTGTGTGGGGACTTGAAGGTTTGACAGAGCGGCGCGCCCCACTTCTATCCCGCGAAAGCTGGTGAAGATACTTGGAAGACGGGCGTGCTCGCTTGAGTGTTAAAGTTTCGCTTCGCAAGTGTTCCAAGAGTTGGCCGTCGTGGCAGTCATGGTCGTGTGTGCTGAAGGACCTTCTTAGTAATCGGGCACGTGGGTGTTTTGACATTGGTCTCGTTTTTGTTTGCACAAAAGCCAAGGGTTGATAAAAGCAAGTGAAAATCCCTCCAAAATCGAGGGAACTATAGCTAAAATTGAATTTCGTAAAAATTCAGAATTGCACTGAGCTAGCTACCTGAGTACATATGTACTCTGTACTTCACTGCACGGACATGTGGTGAGTTGTTTGCCATTCGACGCCTCATGTATGGTCGACGCGGATCGACAGCCAGCAAACAACAGCCTCGACCTTTTACAACTCATTTTTACCTATTTTCATGTGCTGTTTTCCGCACATCAGACAAGACGATCGTCGATAGGACGCGTCGACCTTGGAAGGGAGCTCGTGTGTAAGGTACACAGAACTGCAAGGCACAGAGCGAACACCTGATTTCAATCGCGGGGTAGCGGTACTAGAACAATATATCGATCGGTATCGGTTAGCTATCACATATATATCAGCTGTTATAATTTATTTATCTTATTTATTTATTGCCAGTATTGTACTAGTTTTGAGTCGGCTAACCGGTCACTGATACGATATTGTACCTTTTGGGAAGACTCGACCAATCACAAAATTCGGATTTAGAATTGAGCCTAATGTATTTTTCTGGTAGGTGGATTCTGCAGGGTGCGAATGAGGATTGGAGCCACCAAATCTCCAGACAAGACACAGCTCCTTGCCCCACTGCGTCGTATCCCTACCTACCCCACTATCACCCAGGCAGCTCTGATCAGAGTGGGGCACAAACGTTGCCGATTTGCTATGATAAGTTGCGGTCTGTGCGGTATGCTTAGGTCAAAAATACCTCGCTCGTCCGTGTTGATTTCAAACACCGAAAGCATCACGTGCACCTCATCTACTTCGAATTTTCGAGCACTCAGAGGTCGAAAAGACTTTGATACAAATATTTGCACGAGCAAATCCCACAACCGTCCCCAGGGTCTGGGCTCAGGGCTTCTCTAGTTCGTCTGGCTCTATCGATAAAAAAAAACATCCTGCAGTAGCTGTGTGATTCGGGTTGCAGAGAAGCCGCGGGTGATCTCCCCACACTACATATGCCATGTCGGCGGGGCGAGTTTCTGTCGACTATTTACTTAAGTCCTCGTTCTCAACTTGTATCTCCTTAAGTCCGGCCTGGTATATCAACCTCCACGGCCTGTGTTGCACAGATTATATCATTTTAAACACATGTGCACGTCGTTTCGCAGACTGAGTAAAACGTATTTCAGATTTGGCAGCTGCATCACTCGTTGTCCATGCAGAAACTAGCTGTTTAGCGCCTGCGGTGGCTATGTTCATATCATAGCGCTCACCAAGTTCCTATGTGTGGCGTCAAACGGACGGATAATTATCGGTCCACCGTCATATACCCATCCATCCAGGCAGTTGCAATGCCACATAAGCGGGCTGCACTCCGCGCCGGGACGAGAGGGAGCGAGCGGAAATCACAGCATCCGGTGGGAATAGTGCTCCATAGGCGGCTACGAAACCGTTGCCCAATCGTTCGTGTTGCCTCGCGCAGGAGAGGGGGACACCAATCACCAAGAGTTCTTCACGATAACCTTGCGGTGGTGGTGAAGTATACTTCGTTGGCATTGCAGCGTTGCGTTGCCGTTGCGAAGCTAAACGGGTTTCGGTATGATGCCGAGGGGAAATCGCGATCGCCTGGCTGGGGATCGCTGGAAAAGAAAAAAAGGGACCGCTGTGGCAACCAGACCAGGCAGGACTGGGCCAGCCTTGGCGTGGGCCGGGTTAGTCCTCGGAAGCCCAGAACCAAAAACCTCGTCGTTACATAGCCCTTACCACACGGAATATTTTAAGCAATTTCTTCCTGGCCACTGGAATGGTTCTCCCTGGAAACAGTAAAAGAAGACGAAAACTTTGTTCTGGCAGGAGGCTCATGGCGCTGGGGCGGGATACTTTATCGGTGACAGGAGTCCTGCGATTATGCGCACTGCAGCTGCTGCAGTAGGCGATTTCTGTCCTGCAGAATGATGGTGAGGCACGGGGGCAGCAGTTTGGGGGGGGCGAGGGGGAGGGGGAGGGATGATCGGGAAGGCTAGGAGCTGGGAATGCCCGGCCGAGGAAGGGTTCTTCCACGCTGACTCAGCTGAAGTCGCCTGATGATTGGCCCACGGCCCCTGTCTCACGCGACAGGCCAGGAGCCGTCTTTCGCGGTTTTTTTTTCTCGCTTTGGGGTTCAGGGAAAGCCGCACTGCAATTTGATCCCCGATCATGGAAGGCCCATTCGCCCATTTCCTTCCACCCGACTCAATCCGTTCACACACGAACACACAACCACCACGCAACTTGCTCCTCTGCATTTTATCTTCCTTCCCCATCATCACCCCATCCTCTCCCCCGCGGTTTCACAATATACACTCGTTCGCCCATAGAACAGTCGACTGTCCCCGCATAGCCAACGGCTTCAGACAACCTCGTTCAGCCCTAGCCAGTCCTTTCCGGTTTTCGTCATCGCAAGACATCATTATCACGCCGTGCTCGACAGTCGAACAGCGGCTTTCTTAAGCTCCCCCACCATCCTAGCTCGAGCAACGACAGGAAACAGATGAACGGCCCATAATGGCCTTCAACTTCAACTGGTCCCCTCTCAACACTTCCTCCGCTACCTCCTCCGCCTTCTACACTCATGCCCGGTCACTCCTCACGGCAGCACTCAACAAGTCGTCAAAACCACCAATCATCGTCGATGATATTTTTGTGGAGGAACTCAACTTGGGCGAGTCCGCTCCGGACCTCGAGATTTTGGAGATAGGCGACATTGCAGAGGATCGGTTTAGAGGGATTTTCCGCATGAACTACGCCGGCGACGCGTTTCTGACTCTGCGGACAAAGGTTCAGGTACGGAAAAACTCTTTCCATTACCACGCACAATCTCCGACCGATAGGGGGCGGGTGAGATTGTGTTTGATTGGCAGGTCGTTTGTTTGTGCGAGAAAGTGTGGCTAATGACATCCCTGATAATAGGCAAACCCGCTAAACACCTATCTATCCACCACCCCAACTTACACTTCGCCCGACCCATTGTCGGCCAGCTCGCCGCTTACGATCCCCGTACAAATTACTCTCAGCAGCTTCAAGTTGTCTGGGTTTGTGATTCTGGTGTTTTCGAAGGCAAAGGGGATTACCTTGGTTTTTCGGAATGACCCCCTAGAGAGTCTTAAAGTGTCGTCTACATTCGACTCTATTCCGTTTATCGCCGAGTATCTCCAAAAGGAAATTGAACGCCAAGTCCGGCGAATCTTTCAGGAGGATCTTCCGGTTGCGGTACACCGTTTGTCGTTGCGCTTATGGAACCCGGAGTATGCTGCTTCGTTGGGCATGGAGACAACCGCACCGTCGCGACCGACGTCACCTGAGGATAAAATACAACACGATGACGATGAGGACGAGCTAGACGACGACTTGGCAGGGTCCTTCAATCCTTTGATCAGCAGCACAGACAACACCGAGGAGGCCTTTTCACAGCAAAACATCCAGCACTTGTCGTCGCTCGTGGAATCGCAGAAAACTCTTTCCCTCGTTACACCGAAACTGCAGGATGTCGTGTTTCGTGCTTGGGCATCGGGCAGCAGTCATCACGCAAGGACGATTTGGGATCGTCCAGGCGCACTGGACATTCTCATGCCGCAAGACGTGCCTAGCGGCAGCGGATGTGCAACCCCTTACACGCACTCGGAGGGCGACGATCCCTCGGCCGATACGCGCAGTATCGCCGGCAGCACAATTTCCGCACGCCCAAGTCTATACTCCACGAACAGCAGCATGTCTGTGTCTAGTGCTACTGCAGGCCGTGTCACCCCCGGCCGCAGAAAGAAGAAGCACCGTGTAGTGAACTTGCGTAAGCCACAAGACAAGCCCGCGCCCCCCCAACCTACGGTAGAAGAGGAAGACACCTCCGCCATGGACCTCAGCGAGTTTATGGAGAAGCCCCCGATGATGGGCCGCCTGCGAGAAGACTCGATCGACTACGAATCGCGCCCATCCTCCCCCTCTGACTCCGTGGCAACGGCCGACATCACCTACCCCCCACCCCCGCGCAAGGCGTCCCCTACTCCGGCTGCACCGGTGAAACTTTCGCCCATGCCATCCGCCGAAACCGAAAAACAGGCGCTCCGCGACCGCGAAAGTAAACCCACACCTCCAATTGTGGAAGACCCGCGCATTCGCCTCTCATCTGGCGGCGCACCCGGCAGCATCCTCGAACAGGCCTTCGTAAAGAAGGTCGTTGGCGAGCTGCGACAGCGTCTGAAAGAAGAGCGGGAACGCTCCTATACTGGCGAGAAGATGTGGGGTGTCGAGCGCGAACTGCAGGATCTGGAGGGCGACCAGGGACTACCCGCGTATGGTGCCTAAATCACAAATACTGAGACAGAACATTGTTTTTCCTTTGGCTGTACATTGAATTTGGCGCAACCTGGAGTTGTTTTGTTTATAGGCGCTTGTTTATGAGGGCTTGCTTTCTTGCTTTGCATCATTCACTCGTCTATTAATTCCCATACATTTTCTTTACTTTTTGCTGCATAGAATCGCCGTCTTTTATTTGCTGTTTGCTATTTCCACTTTGCTTTTGCTGTACTACTACGACCTCCCACCACATTCGCTTCTTGCACATTCCGCCGTGCACTACCAAACACATCCACTAAACAAACTACATACCACATCATCACCACATACAATATATAACACTCACACACACCTTCGACGCAATTTTCCTATGTTATGTCTATCCAAGCTTAGCGCGGGGAAGTTACCAATAAAAAAACAGAAGGCGGGGTGGGGGGGTGTTAACCGGGTTTGGTTCATTTTTTCCATCATCTTAACGGATTACAAAAAGTTTCGTTTTGTCTTTTATTTATTTTTGGGAGGGGAGTAGGTGTTCTGCGTTGGAATTTGGCTTTTGCTTTTTTGCTTTAGAACCAGGGATCGGGGGTGGCATTATTGGGACTTTATTTTGACGTCGTCTGGAGGTTGCCGGACTGATGGAAAGGAGCTTATGGATATCTCTACTCTCGTTTACGTTCGATATTTGGATGGTGGTTTACGGACCGCTGTCGCCGCTGGGGATGGACCGAAGGATGGGGAGACTGGATAGGTTACTATTAGTTAATAAAATACCTACACCATATCATTGTCATATTCACTATTTTGATGAAGTTCATTGTTGAATTCAAAGGTGACCGGTCTTTGGCTGGTTGCGCATGTGTGATGTCGTTAGCTATCACTCGGTGCACTAAGACCTCTTCCCAGCTGAAGTTGATAAATCCCCGCTGCCCCTTGCTGCTGAGCCAGTCTTTGCAGCTAAAATGTGTTACATGGTACTTTGTACCCTGTACCCCCCCCCCATCGTCAGCGTGTCATTTCCTAGACCCGAACCCTGCCTGCCTGCCAATGACATGAATTATCGATGCCAATAATCCCAAAACATGCTTGACAGCGGCTTCCTGGCCGACATAACTGCCAGGGCTGCTGTCAACTCGTAGAAGCATTGCCAATAAAACTCTTATACGAGTTCATGGTTGTATAAGCGGTGTCGGACTCTTGGGTCCCCTACCTGAAGACCCAGGCCAGCTTGACCATACCACAGTTTTCGCCGTCCCAATAACCAATCCTTTCGAGCATAATTATTGATAGTGGTTCTCAAATAGTAACCGAATTAAAGTGCCGAGATCGGAGGATCTGACTAGTATTGTGAAGGAGTGGATGGGCTGCTGGGCTGCGAGTGCTAATATATGACCTGCATTGATGCTAACAAGAAGTATAGTTTGTTCGGAAAAGATATGATGTTTACTTTGTCGTGATCTGATATTGGTGCTTTTATGCCTGATAGAGAGATATACGAAAGGTCCTAATAGGAATGATCCGTCTCATGGACACAATGAAATCACTGTCACTTTGATGTTCTTCATTTATCGTTTGACTGGCGTGTGTAATGTGGCACTGAAACAACTGTATTGTTTGGTTTATATTCCACGGGCTAGCCCGCTTTAGCTTCTGAGAAAAAAGTGAGATTGACAGCCCTGGGGGTGGTGGCAGGCACGTGAATGGAAAGTAGAGTGTCCTGCAGCTGGCGATGGCTGCGACATGTGGATTCGGTTTCTGGTCGATACTGGAATGTTTTCGTGCTGTTGGAAAAAGAAAATGGTGCTAAGACTGTTGCAAAATCTGACTGGCAGTTGTGACCGAGTGAAGAAAAAATAAAGTTCCCGAGGTGGATCGAACACCTGACAATCCGATCTGCAATCGGATACTCTACCACTGAGTTACGGAAACCGTTGTGCTCAACAGAGCTGAAGTTAGACATAAATCACGAGAACAGTGAGTGGTGCATGGATTGGCACTCGGTATTACTCATACTAGCGAGTTTCATCTGTTTTTGTGCTTTACTTCTGCTTCTTGTTGTACGAATAGGGAGGTATCGGTCCTCATTCGGAGTTGTGACTCATAGGTCATGTTTCACGGAACTCGTATTTTCTGCTTGCTTTCATCATCTTCGCTCATCATCACACACAGTTCCGACCCCATCATTCATCTCAACATTTCTTTCTTGCTCTTTAGATTAAGGATATCTTTGAAATCACCATCGTCATCATCAATCAAAGCCATTGCTGCAATAATTTGGAGAACGCTACAAATTTTGAAAGTGTCGATTGTGTTGGCCAAATGTACTTGTAACGAACTGATTTTCTCGAGCACCAATCAAGAGTCTTTCCTCATCAATCATGGCAGTCATCGTGTTTAGTATTTTGATTCCCATACTTTGATGAGATGTTATATTTTCGGTAAGATGCTCTACTATTTGTGGCTGCACTCAACTGACGAAAAAGAGGAATATTTTCATCTAATTGGGCGTTGAAATCGGATGCCGAACTTCAGACATCTTACAGGAAAATAGCCTCGGAAGTCACCTACCCAGCGGAGAACCCCGATTTCTGCCCGAACGCCAAGGCCGATACGAAGAAGCCCTAATCGCAAAACGAAACCAACTCCTTAGCCCACCACCGGTGTCGTATCACGGTTACGAGAATCTAGAATCTGGACTTCTTGTGGCCAGGCCACAGATTCAGGGACCTGCTTATTATTCGTCCGAACTTTGCAAAAAAGGAATTTCTTGATACCGGGCTCTTTTTGGCTTTGAACTAGAACAGTTTGTTCACACTCATGAATACATATCTGGGCAATTTTTGCAAAGTGCATGGGTGTGGATGATCAAGCTTTGCTTGGAATTGCTTGTGCACTGCCGGGCCTCTTGGGATTCTTGGAAGTCGTGCGGCTCTTGGGTCTACATATATGCTTTCCACCTTCTGGTATTGTAGCACGAATACTGGGTTTGTGTAACTGAATACCTTCACACAAACTACCTGAAAACTAATGTGTAATCACTGTTCTTGTAGAAAATGCTGGTTCATAACATACAACACTTCTCATTATGTCGACCTGCCCTCTTCAACCTGATGAATCACTCTCCCCACCCCCACTATTTGCTCGCGTCTAAAAACACCACACCCATGAATCACCATGGAGATCCTTGCAACAAATACGAGATCTCTGTGTAACCATCGCGCCTCGCACCAATCAGCGTCCTCGAAAACCTACGGCGTATTCATAAATTAAGCTTATCCTGCGGTGCAGCGAGGAAGGCTCCCCAAGAAACCTTGTCCCACCTTGCCCAGTGACCCAAAATATTGGCGGCGACGCCGAAGGTGCACAAATGTAATAACGTTTTGGGAGCTATGGCCTGGTATATATTTTACAAAGACGACCCCGTGGGAATTCTGCCACTACCTCTCTGCCGTCGATATCCCAACCGTCATCAGTATGCGTTTCCTGGACCTTCTGCTCTACTCGCTTGCATGCAGTACTTCCGGAGTATTTGGAAAGCGCGGCGGAGGTGGAGGTAGTAGTAGCGATAGCGATAGCTCCTCATCGTCGTCCGATTCTTCCTCCTCCTCCTCCTCTTCGTCCTCATCATCCTCCTTCAGCGACAGCCGTAGCAGCCAGCAAAACGATCTCTACATGATGCCCGAGACCACCTACTACAACGGAAGCATAACTCTTACGCACCAGCTCACATACACAAACAGCACCAGCTCGCGCACCTGCAAAAACATGCTCTCCCCCAAAACCTACAAATACGACGCGGTCCTGGCCGTCGGCGCCCCGCGCTCCACATCAGACACCAACCCCGTCTCCTGGAGTCTCCGCGCTTTCCAGCCCTCCCGCTACACCGTCGGTGCACGGAAAGAGGTGCTCCACCTCACGTCCACAACTCTTTCAGAGAGTGAAAACGCTGCGCGCGACTCCTCCGCCATCCCTCCACTCGGATCCGGGCCCGAGGCGTTCCGCACCCTCTGGAACACAACCGTCACGCCAGCGAAGAAGGCAGACGGCGACAAGGTCGCCGAGTGGGCCATCAATGCGACCTATTCACGCGAACCCAAGGCCCGTAGCATCAGCTGGACGACGCCGAAGAAATATACCACCGCCGCCACATCTTGGATCGGACTATCGGACATCTGCACCTTTGGCTACGAGGCCGGCCCAGGCACGCAGTATTCTTACAGCTCATACTACGGCACCGGGAGTCTGGGCTATGTCTTCCTCGCGACGGGCGCACACCTGAGCATCGGCGGGGTGGGCACACAGAAAGCCACACTGGAGCTCAGGAACGGGCGGATCGACGCGCAGCCGGTGCTGGCAGAACGCACGAGGTCGGGATATAGCGGTTACCACCCTGATGATGTGTGGACGCAGCTGCAGCCGTTTGAGGATATGCTTGAGACGGGGTTTAGTACCGAGGGTGGCTTGTTGGAGGTTGAGGCAAAGGTGGAGATGAGCTTTGAGGGAGAGGTGAATCCCGATAAGAGCTGGGATATGGTCAACTCGACAGTGGCGGAGGGGCCGCAGTGGGAGGGGGCTGCAGCGGGGAGGGTGGCAAGCTGGGGGATGGCTGTGGGGGTGGCTGCGGTAGTGGCTGCGGCAGTGGCGTGGTAAGGCTAGGGTTGCGCGTGGTGATGTATTGATATGACTTGTGATACCTTTTAATGTGTATATATGACAGTTTTACAGTTAGAACATGATAATCTAGTTCAGTCCTAATAACTCTCTGCAAAAGAGGTATATACAGAGTGAGATATTGTGATTAGAGAGTTTATTGACAGGATTATCTCGTGCCTAAACCGCCAGTTACATAATCTAAGCTTTCCCTGTTCCTTGGTGGAGCGTATGTAAAGGATATTTTCGATCCACTGCATGCCAAGCACAAGTAATTGCTGGATGGAGCAAAAAATACGCAACCCACAAGACAACATATATAAGATCTGTGTAAGATACTTTTCATGTCGACATGAAGTACTCTTACACACCAGCCATCTGGCTTGACAATACGATATTCTTTACCAAAATTACCCTCTTTCCGTTGAGAGGAGCCTTTACATCTATGGTGCACACATGAGGTCTTTTTCATAATAGAAAAGTTCAAAATAGGTAGGTTGAGAAGCATTTTGTTCTATTCCGCCAATATAAGAGTATCTAAATGCTAATACTGCCTTGCTGGTGCGCCGCTGTCCTCCGTTAATTAACCTTTCTGTCCGTGGTGTCCTTCGTGGAAACATTGAGGTATACCATGCATGATGCTGCATGAAGAAGTTGGATTGTTATTTTGCCTCCGCACAAGTACCTGGTTTACTATCACGCAGGTGAAAGAAAATTTATGCACAGACGTCGTAGGTACCGTCAAACTGCAGAGCAGAGCTGAAGCAACGAAAAATAAAGGTAAATTGACTAAATTAGGTGTTAGATCATAGAGAACTCGAAACTGGAGCGAGAAGTGCAGGGTATTAGACTAATAAAGGGTACCTGTTAGAATATTTCCTCGAGTTTCACGGCTGCCCGGTTCTTTGTGGTGGGTTTGGTCGTTGCAAAGGTCGAGGCGTGCAAAGTATTCCCACCCGTCTGAATTTGTCGTCTTGAATCGAATATTTTCACGTGAGACGCGGTACTAGGCGGTTGGACCGTCAACTATCCCTTGCAGTAGGCCAGAATTTCACCGTGCCTTTAGTGTATTTTTCTGTGGCGCAGACGAGAATGCACCCGTAGTCCAATTAAGCGTTTATCATTAGTACTGCGATTTATTAATCAATGGGCCTAGGCGAGAGATCATGGTTATCGGAAATCTAGGGCTTAAGTACGTAGAAGCCGGTCTACTGTTCAGAGTTTTCATGTCTGTCAAAAGCACGTGACCTAGACCCACAATATCCCGTAGTTTATGTAAGCCTTGATGCTCTAGCCGAGAAGGATCGGCCCGTGTCGTCGCAATTAGCTAATATTGTCGCGTCTAGCCGGCCGGTGTCATGCGCAGTTACTCATCAGTCCGGCGCAGATATGATCGGCGATGGCAGCATCGGCTACAGTAGTTACCGAGAGGATGAGTGGCAAACCGTAATGTTGATCAACGATCAAGATTATCTCAGGGTTGAACGGTAGGAAGGAGCAATGCGGGCACGCGGGATGATGTAAATTGTGGAGGATAGTCAGTCGTGTTCTGGTTTTCGGAATTCGTGTGTATCTTTTAACATTCAAAGGACGGTCAGTGGCTATTCGAACCTATCAGTAATTGACTAGGACATACTGATACCTCAGCCAAAATTTGTAGAGATAGCATCTTTCCCTGCTCTCAAGCAATGAGTGTATGAAATTTTCCCTAAAATTTGATGGATGTTGTACCGTCTGGGACGTATTCCTTAGGACATCGATTTCCTATTGATCTTTATTTCATGCGAAGTCTGGTTGTCATTCTCAAGATTGTTAGAGATAAAAGTATGATCGTGTTCGATTGTAAGGTTAAGTGCACAGGAAGAGAAAGAGAAGAATGCGCAGAATAAGACCCCGTCAGGAGACCCGAGCCCACATGTGACCAAACCGAACCATCGATGATGCAGGATTGCATCAACAAAGATCAGCCCGAAAAAACTCATGTGTACATAATATAACAGTAGATCTTAAAGTACCATCACTCAAAACCAAAACTGTAATCGTTGCGTTCTGCCCAAACCCGTAACTGAACTGCAGTTAATAACTATCCCATTAGATATTCACGGGGCATCAGGTGACCCTATTTTCCCACGGTAGTCCCTGTGTCAGAGAAATACTACCCCGCCATTACTCTAGAAATTTCGGTCACTCCGCCGAGACTAATAATTGGTGCGGTGCGTGTTACATTGGGCAACTCATCCATTATAACTGTTGAGATATCTGCAGGCGACACAGATTCGCTATCCAAATGGGTGACTTTAAACAACCTAATCATGTAAGGAATGAGAAGAGTGCAGTTGCATTTAGTGATTGAATATGAAAAAACATCCAGTTGATCGCTCGGCGCCAGAAGCTGTTCAGCCCGGCAAAGGACTGGGAATTGTTGTCCACATCACAACTGCATCGTGTCATATCTAGTGGATAAAATACAGCGAGGGTTCGATTGGACCACAATTTGATCAATTTTAAAAAGGCTATGGCCTAAGATAAGCTGTTGAGCCTTTCATTAGTGATTCCCTCGCAGCTCTGACACACACCCATGGTGTTCGTTTGTAGTACCTAACTTAGCAGCACTTTTGATCGAGTAGTAGAGCGAAAGCCAAGCTGCACCACATGTTTTCAGTGAGGAGTTTGCTGGAAGTTGCGTAGCGTTTTATGTCGGTAAAAAACCATTTAATCCAGTACTGCCGCATGTGCCCGTCGACTATGTGTCAAGAAGGTGTCCACTGTATTCTCCTTACAATGGTTTCATATTTGAGTAGAGAATGCAAGAAAAGCTGTCCCAGTCCCAATTAAAATCTAAGTGTTGCCAACTTGCAAACAAAGCGGATCGGAAGGAAATAAACATCATCATCTCAGCCAGAAACAGAGATTCCGATGGACCCAGATTTCTGGTCATCAGCGGGAGTTTGATGATAATATGAGTTCCACGGCTTTTCTTGAGGATACCACATTCATGTACGTGCCAATGATGAAAACCTAGCTGCATGAGTCGACCCCTAACACAGGCTCGATTCTAGTGGGCGGCCGATCCTCTCCACTATAGTTTGCACTGCCGAGAGGACAGAGTTGACGCTCGTCGCATGAGCCTGAAGGGCCTAGACACACCGCATCGTAGACTTTTCTTTTTCGCGTTTACCGCTATGATCGGCTGATGATTTCTGCGATTGCCTCCCAGCGCAAAGAGACGTCGTCCGAAGTGACATACTAGGGGAATTAACCTATGGAGATGTCTGAAGTATCCATGAACAAATTATGTGCTGCCCGGGGTCTATTTTGCTGCGAAGAAAGATGAAGTGACAACTCCAAATACTGCATCAGACTGCTTTGAGGGGTATTTACGGAAGTAAGTCCCGTTTGTCCGTACAAGAACGCCCGAAATAGTACTTTATAAGTGCATTAACCTCTTAAAAGATAGATATATAGTACAGCCTGGGGAAAGAGTTTCCCAATATGAACTGTATTTGTTCGGATGGCGAAGGAGCTAATTTAATTGGGCCGTGATTTCCTTTCAGCTTGCGTGATGCACTCCTCCAGGAAGGGATGGAGCAGCAGATGTTGTCCGTGAGAAGTGTTGGCATCCGTATTTCAAGGGTTTTGTTTTTTTTTTCTGCTGCAGCATCGATTTTGCCTAGCTTAGACGGTCATTCTTACCTTGTGGCAGATCTTTTTCTCCTTCCGCAATTGCTGCTAATTCAAAGGAATATCTGTCTGACTCGTCTTACTCACGTCCGGCGTTGGGCATACTGACTCTTTGGGCCAGTATTTCAGACAAAGACGCTTCACTCAATATCTGCTAGAGCAAGCAACCAGGATACATGTTAAAGTAAATAGCTTTCGATAGGGAAAGGGCATGGGAATCCCAATAGCATGATGATTAGCGTAGATAGGGAACTTAGTCGACGGGGTGTAAGCACCGCCGCCCCCTACTGGTTCAACCTCTTACCACTGTACGTACTAAAGGACCAAATTTTGAGCTATTGCTCTCCTGCCGGGTCAAAACAACCAGAATAGCGTCTATTAGGACATTTTTTTATCCAACTGGGACTGCTGAATGGGCAGATTTGTTACTGCTGCGCCTGCAACACACATGCCTAGACACCCACACCAAAATCCACCAAACGACAACTAGTCACATTTCTTTGCCTTTATCTCTGCAGAGGAGATAGCCTAGGCCCTATAACTGGATTAAAGCTCGCACATGTGCAACTGAATCACTGCATACATGGTTCAAGTCTCGCATGTACTTACTTAGGAACCTATCTCCCAACTTCTGGATCGAAATAAGAGTTGTTGAGTCTTATTTCTGTTGGGAGGAGCGGATATGTGCTCAATCTCAGTAATACCACATAAACCTGTCCTCTAATCCAGAGGGTACTGATATAGACTCTCTGTAAGGCATATCCGCCACACCTTGTTTAATTTCGATCTGAAAGGTATACCATCCGGCAACAAGAGGATTCCCTTAATTAAGTGAGGATCATGATATGTTACTCCAAATTCATCATTAATTCGGCACTTTTCCGCAATCTTAAAGTTCAGAATGCTCGTTTGCCTCTCGTGCCGCCACTGCCAAAATCAGTTGGGCAGGCAGGTATTTTTCGGGAATAAAACTCACACTGTGAACTACCGCTAGATGCCGGGTTGATGGAAGAAACCAGTCATCGCTAGTCACTCGTCTGGCGGATAAGTTTTCCGTGGCCTCGGGAGAGCAATAGAGTTACCACAAATAGAAAAGGCATGACGAAAGCCCCCTCAAGGTTTTAGCTTGAATGGGGCTTTGTCCTAGAAATTTAGGGAATGTTGTATGGACCAGTCATTCTGGTTGAAACCAGAACTTTCGCGAATCTTGTGGATCTGCCCCATATTGTGGCGAATATTCAAGAATCGGGTGTAACAATTCCGATGTAGTCAACGCGACGCGTACAATTTCCCACCGTTTTTCTGCATGGTATAGCAAAGTGACTGCCGATCAAACCAGTGGCGGATACAACAGCTGTATATTTCTCTAGTACGCCCTGTCAAGATGCGAAAGATCTGGATCAGATTTCTCCCTCTTGTGAGAGTTAGATTACAAAAACCTGTTTCTTGGCGCACAGCCACACATTGAAGTCCGAGCACTAATCCTTACGCCACTCGGAAACTGTCAAGATGAGGTCAATTGATTGGGATGTAAACGTTCCGGGTAACTGACCGCCCTATAAGCTGCAGAATTTCCAAAACAGCTCAATTGGCCCGACTCCCAGGATCTCGGATATCTCCACAGCTGTTGGCACAACAAAAAAGCATGGTTTCGATCTTCGAGACAGATAGGTAGCAAGCGGGAGCATGCAGTCAATTTACGTGCAATGATGAATATTGAAGCATTTTGCTTTTTATTGACGTCCTGCGTGTGGGGTACTCATAGGCTGCCCCATCTGCTGGCAGGTGATGCCTTCTCTCTCCGACACCGCTGAAGGTGTTTATGAACGCGTATGTGCAATTCCAAGAATTGCGCAGGAAAATTCACCGCCAAGTTCTGTTGAGCTTTGGTCCAGACCCTTAGTTCTTCGTCTCCCCTGTGCCGGTGTATGGTTGATCCGGAGTGGCGCCGCTGTGAAGGTGCAGGCTAACTATCAGAAAACTCCCACACAGTCCAATCCCGTGAACCCTGTGAACACGCCCGGGTTTCCCGCAGAGGCTATGAGGAAATAGCGATGGGAAAGGAGGAATTTTCAACTCCAGGAGCGGCTAAAGTGGCGAAAAGGAAGCAGAGGGGAGAGCAAAAAAAACGCTGTGGACTGGCTTAGCCCGGAAGTCGCTTCCGGCCAATCAGTTAGGTGTATGCCGTACCTGCCCCTCGTCGCTGTGGCTGGAGCCGGGTGCAAGTGTAGTACACTCATCATAGTAATGTACCGGCATAAATAGGGTCTATTTTCTGACTGCTTTATCAAGCCTTTAAGACCATCAGGACGTCGACATCGTCTTAAGGTTGAATGTGAGTGCGAGAGTATAGTTTGTGCTAGGGACACAGAGTCTCACCTAAACTATCCCCCTGTCCTCTCCCCACCTTGCCCTGCGTGCCCCGCAACCTCCGCCCGCTGTCGTCTGAAGTGCGCGTCGGCACGCCTGATCGATCCGAAGCTCAGTAAAACAACGCAAGTCTCCCGGTCACACTCTGTGCTTGATACAGAGGTCTCCCTCCGCCGTCAAGCGACTACATATGCCCTTGCTTCGTTAATATCCTTCCCTTACCTTGGAACCCCTTTCTCTCTCCTTAGCTACCAACCACCTACATCAATCCAATCCGCAAAGTCTCGTCAGAATAGAATATATGGAGGGTAACCCTCCGAGCGATTCTACCTCTAGTCCCCAGGACCAGGCCACAGAAAATCAGCCGCAACAGATGATCTTTAAGGCTCCAGCACGACCTCGCCGGGCCCGAATGAACAGCAAAGAAGAACGCCCAGATCGTAAAGAGCGATACGATCTAATCGAGAATCTCACGAGAGAGCTTAGCCTTGCCGTTCGAGATGAGATGGCTAGAAGGAAGGATCTGTGGGACGTCGATGGTGCTCGTGAAGAAGAGGAATTCTGGGAAGCTCGAAAGCAAGAGGTGTACAAGGGATTAGAGCAATTGGCAGACGAAATCCAACGTGCCTTTCGGGATAGAAGGAAGGAAGCTGTATTGGATCTTTGGAGTAGAGAGATTGAGGAGAGGAGGGTCGCAAAGTTTGAGCGAGCTGGCCGGGAGGAAGGTTGACATACAACTAAGACTTTTTCTGAACTCTCTTATAATACAGACGGAAAATGATTCAATGTGCATTAGCGCTGGTAAGAGTTTTATTTCTGGTTTCAATTGTCTTTGTTTTTTTCTTGAGGGCATTTTTCGGGTGTTACTGGATTCATTGTTAGCAACCATTATATTTGCGATACAAACTGGTGGGTTTGGTAGTAGCATTAGAAAGGCAAATTTGGGGGGAATTATTAAGTAGCTGATTTTCTGTCATGAGTATCTTTTCTGTCATGAGTACCTTTTCTTTACAAATTTAATTTGTAAGTTATATATTTCCGATCCCTAATTATTATGAGACCTGCCTCAATTTTGTCAGGCCAATACATGCATTATTGTGCACATATGATCATGATTCAACCGGATGGAATGTTCTAGAACTTTAGATTCCAACGTAACCTCTCGCTTGCTTCGCCCCGGGCTACTTAGTGCAACTGTTTGCAGGGACCCCGTGCTGGGAACTTAAACATCAGTGTCGCTATCTCCAAAACTTTTAATTCTTGTTCTCCCTCTCCTTCTCTTCATATTTTGCTTCAGTCTCATGATTCCAAAGGAAGGCCTATTTAAACTTGGATATTTGAATGTAATGTGCTTCCAAAACATCAAGGGTTCAGCCGTACGTTCCGCAGTTTAAATCTTTGGCAGTGAGAAAGCTTCTCGTGTGTTGCTAATGTTTGGTTTAAAAGTCAGCAACGAGTTTTTGAGAGGTGGAATTGAACCGACTCAAGTATACAAGCTCACAAGGCGCTGATAGTTACTTATTGGTTCTCGGATCACCTCAAAGCACCAGTGCACATCTGTCGTACCGACGTTATCGGAAGACTAGCTGTACGATGTGATCACACAGAATTATTCTTCAGGACGAGCTCACATTTAAACCTCTGAGACGACTCCATTTTCATTCTGCTAGCTCTGCAAGAGAATTTTCCACACGATGTCCGAAGTTGGAACTGGGGAACCGCAACTTTATGAACCTGAAATTTAGAACCCCAGGTCTGTGTCTGTGACGTAAGAAGTTAAATTCCTTCATTTAAATGCCGAATGGGTGTGCAAGTTACTAAGCATTGACCAATAGCAGTCACTTCAGTGACGGTTTTACGTCGGTGTGCGTCTTTCGGGTCATCTTCCGATCCACAAGGAGTTCTTGGAAAACGACACTAGGACCAGAAGCGATGGGATCGGATCATGGACGTCCTCTGAAGTTCTATGGGGAGGTCGACGGACGGACGGCATTTCCATCAGGAGCTATGGGCATCTAGTGCTTAGCTGTAGATCCATCGATATCGAAACCTGCAATCTCGATATATCCACGTGTACGCCTCCATCTTCGAGGAAGACGGAGGAAGAAAGAAAGAAGCGAAATCTGCGTCCAGGTAGCTATTTTTTCGTTAATTATAGCAGCAGAAGGGGAAGATTGGTCACCTACCGTGAGGCAAACGAAAAAACGTAAAAGGGGGTTAGAGCGTCTTTGGATCATTGACGATCTTATAAGAAGAATCCGGTACCCCTTGTCTCTAATCAAACAAGAAATAGCAACAAAGGTCACAATATCCAAATTCGATGAGCGCAATAACATCATCCGGTCTTTCATATAAACTTCGAATATCTTGCAGTGATATAAATTTGCACTGTTGAAATCGCAATCTCATAATATCTGTCATATCAAGGGATTGTGTCGATCCGAACTTATTTCATAGCGTGTCACTCGACAGACTATTCATAAGCTTTCCATGGACATCTATTCACATCTTCGTTGTGCGTTTTTCTGGCTCGGCGAATACAGAAGACATAGAGAAGTTTAGGCTCGTACCCATCCGATTTTCGTTTCTTTTCTCCGAGGAACAAATATAACGGTTGGGGCGAGACTAAAAAATTGTGTGGTGGTGTCGATCACCCTTTTTCCAGACATGCACCCTGTTAAAATCGTGGGTTATGTTGATCCTTTCCTTCCCTAGGTAGGGTTGCTGTGATGGCACCTCCTGATACCTGCTGTCGCCTCACCACGACTGAGAATCACCCACGACCTGAGATTTTCGGATTTCGCGCGCAAGCTCTAAAAAATGAGTTGGCGATCAATTCTGCCTTGCTAGCCAGCACACCTATGATCACAGATCAAAAGACACTTTGAGCGGGTACATGCATCAGCAGCTACGATACCCGTGAGATTTGGTGGCGAAAAATAAAATAAAAACGAATGAAAACGACTCAGAGCAGAATGGGAAGTTGCGCCGGCCAGAGTGTTTTCTGGGAATTGTAGTACGGAATGGAACGTGCTAATCCATTGCATAGCCCTCAGGGTCCTTGCAGAGACATTTAAGTAGTATTGATCTACATAACAGTGGCAACAGCCTACATACGCGGCAGCAAGACCTTTTAAAATAACCAATCAGGATAGGATGGTTTCACATGGCAACTATGGCAAATAGTTTGTGACCTAGGTGCTCTCATTTGCGGGAAATAATACAACTGATTGGGAATAGTGCGTTTTACTAATTGTGGAGCGCGAAATTTCCTGGTCCAGTCAACGGGAGACGATAACTCTGTATTCCCCGCCGTAGTATTACTAAGTAGACGCGTTTAACAACCTTACTCGCCCCTCAATCTTCGCTCCACAGCCGCAACCTTAGCTTCAGACGTCTCCGTCTTGTCCGTTCTGCCCGCCAGTCTGTCAGTCGGCCATCCTAGCTACGAGTATCGTCACCTTAAGCATGACCTACCGTGATCCAATCCTGATATCCGTATGGACACGCACAATATCCTGATCGTGGAGCCTTTGATGAGCCTGCCCAATAACCTTCATAACGTCGTCCCAACTTCCCTCTATCCCTCACGCGCCGTCGTCAACTCTCTGTAGAACCCCCCATCATATTGCAGGCCCAGCGGCGATACGAACCTACAGATGTTCCGTTACCGTGCATATTATAAACCAGCCCGCTCTCCTGTAATACCCTCTGGACCTCTGCGATATGTGCAGAGACCGATGCACCGACATTGTCGCCCATCTAAAGGTCTCAGCAGCAATCGCCTCCACAAAATCTTCGACTGGGCGCACTCACGGGGATTAAACAGAAGTCGGCAACACAGTGAGACGGGGTCTTATTGTTGATGGACATTTTTGTGGAAAGTCGGCGAGCGAGAGGACCTGGAGTGTTTCGAATCGTGAATGCAGACCCGAAGAAATGTGGAGATGGGGAGCCCCGATGACGACATGCCAAGTTTAATGTGCGACGGTGCAAAATGCACGTGATTATAGTGGACATCAGACAGGTGACGGTGGTACTACTTGTTAGATAAAATTTCGCTCAGAATTAAAATCCTGGGACGTCGCTTTGAATATTTTTTTGGCTTTGAAGGACACAGCACTGAGGGGTCGGTGTTGATTGTAGGAATGTATAGCAGGCTAGGTTGTCTATCCTTGGTACATCTTAATTTATGCGCAGAAATTAGATAAGCCGAAGTCACAGAGAGTGGTGTGACTTCCGCGTTATTCTGCAATTAAATGTGCGTCGAATATGACTTTCTGTAGTAATCATGATCGCGAAATACTAAGAATCCAGTGCACTGCGATTTATAGAAGCCGGCGTGGGCTTACGCACTTCGCTAACCAGCATGAGTTTGGTTATATCGGTGATTGCGATTATCTTTATTCACATGAGAGCACTCGAACCAAACTTAAAACGCCACAAAATTGAACTCTCGAAACCTGATAAGAACTCCATAGACTATTCCTAGACTACGTAAGAGAGATTATTAGTGATAGGATTAAAGATCAATTGACTTATGCACTTAACCACCGGACCTCACTCATGTCAGAACTATGCTTCCCTTGTGCATGTTGTTGAAGCACTCATGGCGAAGGGCACTTCTTTGTATGTTGTAAAAGTTATCAGTGACTCTGAGAACGTGCTAGTTCTCTACGTACTACCTGTACTCCTTCTATTTTTTCAGTCATAATTCAACACATCTTACCACCATGTCCTTCGTTCTATTCACCAATCCAGACAAAAGATTTTCCGAGGTAATTGCAAACAACTCCTAGATCCATATTCTTGCATGGAACTCAAGAAATTTTTCCAGAGATAAAGAAGGATTATTGATCGCATATCAGGGTCGGTTTCGGTGTTTTCAACCCTCATCTAGAAACGGTTGTGCTTCATATTCTCTCTCCAAAGAAACTTCTAGGATAGAAGCTCAAACCGATCAACTACTCTTAGGTTTCCCCCCCTTAAACAGCTCCTAAAGTCTGTCTAGCGAGGATGTACTCTAACCACTTCTCAGTTGAGTTCACATGGCTGAAGATGGTTGGTTGTGTGAGCGGTGCCAAGTTCAATGCTTGTCGGAATGGTGTGAATCTTGCGGGAGATATTCAAACGACTCATCTGATGAAGAGAGCGACGAGATTGACGATAGGCCTGGCATGTCAACGCAATCGGCTACTAAAGGGCTTCCGAAAAAGCAACTGGTCCAACATCCCACAGACGAAATTTCGCAAACTGCTGGAGATGAAAACATGGTCGTGTGTTCGTTGTAATGTTGTGTATATTAGAAGAGAAAGAGAAAAAAAGAAAAAAGTGCGATGATGTGAGACTTCGGGACCTGCAGCTGGCCCCACATGAACTAAATACGAGTGATACAAGGTGCATAATTCACAATTCCAACACAGTTCAAGCTTGTTCCCACAACATGAAAACTAAACTACATAGCCCATAGTTACATGGAGGCGCTCACACGTACGTTGTACATGTATCTTTTTGCTGAGATCTGCAACATGGGTTAAACTTGCCTCAGGCTTGCGCAGATAATCGGTGAGCAGCCGTAAATAAGTCCTTTCGGCAGCTGTACCCCGTCATCTACATTGAAAAACACGTACAAAAGAGGCGCTGCATTGATACTTAATTCTAGGTTGTGCTGCTGAGGCTCCGGCCCGCAATTAAACCCGCCGAAAACAGCAATGTGATCCCATCAGCCCTAAGCCCTATGAAAGAGGACCCCGGTGAGTTGATTTGGCGATCAGGGACTCTCTCCATGGGCCCTGTGGCTATTAAGGGCAGCTATTTCCAGCTGCTGATTCGGCGCACGCATGAATGGCGCCCAGAACGGGCTTAGCTAGCCTTATCAGCCACTTCTGTCCATGAAAGATTCCGAGTGTCTGTTCGCAGTCAGCTAAGCGCACTTGAACAGCCTATGTCATGCTATCAGCGAAATTATCAACACAATGTTTAGCATAACTATAGGTACGTCACGTACTGTATACTGTTTCTATGTGTAACTTAATATCATCAATTGATAAACATGTGAGAATGTCACTAATGGCGTCATGGTATTCCGCTACAGATCTGGACTAGACAATTAGTCAACCAAGAGCGACTAATCGATCTTGCAATTGCAAAACATTGATCTGTTTCAATTACTACGGCCAAGGCTGAATCTGATTACTAAACTAAAATTTATATTTGAAATTTACTACATACAAACTACGATGATATTGAAGTTTGGTTGATACTTTCTATGGAAAACAAGGCAGAACAAATGTTCAGCAGACGCTGTACACAAGTGAAAACGTGGCGGTGATTTAAGGCAGTATACGTATATACCAGCCACTAAAGAGCAGGGCCAGTCATTGTGTTAATTTTACCCGCATGTAATCTTGGGCATTGAGTCCCAGCTAAATCTCGTGCCCAGCCATTGTTTTGTTGTCGTTCCTCCTTTCCACCGAGGTTACGAGAAACAAGCGCCGATGGGGGCGATAGACCTCCGGGAGTCAGTGGGATGATCAATAAATAAGCAATCTCCTATTTGTTGTCGAATGTCGTCCCGAACGAACTCGTCAGCGAATTAGAGTCTTGGCTAATTATATCCAACTTAAAAATCCGACGATCTGGCCTAAAAACGTTGCAGAACAGGATGAAATTATCTTCTTTATGCATGTGGTATTGTCAATCAATACAGGAGATGCATGCATGAAATCCCTGGTTACACTAAATTTCAGCAAACATTAAAGCAAGTACATACAATAACAATGATGGATCGAATGTTGCGCCTACGATACAAGCTAGCACACAAACCACTGCGCCGGATATTTTACTTAACAATCTGTACAAAGTCCTAGTCGGGAATCCGAATTTAGGTCTTGGAGTGACAATGGAACCTCACACACGTGCTTGTCCTGCATTAATCTATATGCCTCAGTAAAAGTAGCTTGTCGTTAATAAGAAAGCCGTTGAGTTTAGGATCTAGGTCTGCCTTAAAAAAGGTGGCTCTGTAACGTAGAAACATACATATTTGAACGTAAGCCTTCCTATGTCTCGATATCTAGAGTTAAGTTGGGGTAGAACATACGACAGCATTTTACTAATGGTATTATCCTACGCGGGGACATGCGGACCGGTTGTTCCTCTATTACCGCCAAAATTGTACGATGAATCACTACACTCTTCGGAGAAATGAATAATCACAAAAGGAGCCCCCCGCATCATGAGAGTTTCGGTAAGCTCGCAAGTTATTACGGCAATGCGAAAACCCCCCGACTCGAGTTTCCTTGCGAACGCTCATGAGCTAGAGGCTGGACCTACTAGGTTAGATATCTTATCATGCAGTTTTGGGCCTGACTTCGGGTGAAATTAATAATAATTAGGCGCACCGAACATTCCGACCTGAGCATGACTTATGCGTTGGTCTGGGGTAGCGCAGAACGTGCAAAACATCCAGCATGTCCTCTCACTCTTGGCCACTACTCGGATTCGAAAACAATATTAGCACAGTGTTACTCCAAAGAATAGGGCACATACCCGGAAGATTTCTTGCCGTCTATTTCTTTATCCTTGTTGTAAGGTGTAACGACTCATGGTCGGACAGCCCTAGCTGCGACATACATGTTAGGACGACCAGGAACGCATTGCACTGTCTGACGTACAAAAATAAACCAAACTGTTAGTGGCTTTCATGGTTAAGTAGAACGAAAGTTTGAGATCTAGAGTTAATTCGACACGAGGCTGTGTTGATACCTTCTCCGCACAACAGCTGCAGAATGCCGAAACCATTGGCGCCTATGACAATGACAATTCATGGCTTCTAGATCTGTTATCGCTTAAACAAAAAACCCCAAAAGTTCTAGCCATTAGAAGAAATCCGGGTACAGTTCAAGGAATGAATCTTATAAAGACATAAATGGATACGGCTTTTCGGCTCCAAGATTTGCGGTGTAACAGTATGCATATGGCAACCTGGACTAACAAGCGTCCTTTGAGACGCGAACAGAATTATACCCTCTTCTGATTATTTTTTTAAGCCTCATGACATGCATTGACAGGACGGACTTATTTGGAAATGCAGGGGCCTTTCGCACTCGGCCCTGCTGCAAGGCGTGTGAAGGCGTGCCGCGTGAATTTAAGAGGAGGCTTTCGATTGCCTTGTCAATCAATTCCCCACAACGATCCAAAAAAATCTCCCACAGGAATAAATTTTCGTAGTGTAATAACCGGCAGACCTCTTCCCACGCTAATGCGGTCAAGAAAGAGCCTCCGTAGGCGAGTTTAAACGATCGCGACAAGGCGACTTAGTGCTTTATGTTGGCGATAATACTATGATAACATTCGGGCAATTATTTTCTCGGTTTAAAAGGACGGTCCTCCTCGATAGCAATCGTGATGATACTCCTACGGCCTATCACGTTTGGTACTCGTGGCAGACATATCAAGCGTGGTCATGATATCCGGGTACATTTACCAAGAACCAAGTTCCAAAAGGGCCGCCCTCCTTCGAGATGCACATGAAAAGAATGAGCATAAAATGCGAAAACCTGGGAGCAGACAGAACACCCATAATATTACTCAACTTCCGGATAGGATTTTAAGAAGGATCTGCCATTATCTCCGATGTCCGGTAGTTATCCACAAGCCACGAAATGAATATTTACACCCCTTCTTCGAGTCACAGCCTATCTTAGAAGCCGACCCTAGGGACATCTTCAACTTTTACCGAAGTTGTCGTGCGTTATATGAAATGCGGAAACCGGTGTCCAACAAGGAGACAGGTTTCTTGCACAAACATGTCATAACCATCCAGAGAGAATCCAGTATTGATTCACCAACCCATCATCATGGTATAATTTCAAGGAGCTCAACGAAAAAAAGGCCCATGACAGTCAAGTCTAGGGAAGACTCGGTATATGAGGTCAAATCACCCAAATCCAAGCGTCCTTTAGATGCGGTGCAGATCAAAGAGGAAGAGGACCACGCTATTCTGATGTCCAATTTGCACGGACTTTGTATCCAATGGGTCCAGAATTTCATAGAATGGCCATTACCAGCCGCAGATGACCCTCAAATTAACCCGACCACTGAAGTTCTATTGAATCTAGAGAAACGGTTTGTTGGCGTCCTGAATTTCCACCAGTATAGCAACGATAACGAGAGTGATACCGATTTCAGTGGATTTGGGGGTTTTAGCTTTTGGACAGTGATCTGCCTGTGCTCCCCAAAGTTCTTCCTCTTTATGCACGGTGCAGGGAGTTCTATTTGGGATCCGGCTTCTCCATGTCCAAGAGTTGTGTTTGTAACTTCAATATAGTGAGTTACCACCTACTCCTCTCAAAAATACTGCTGCAAATGAAGGATCTTGGAGTCTCAAGGCAAGACCGCGGTATTCTGAAGTCTTTTCCTCGTCGTCCTACCCGCCCCTTATGTTTAACCCAGCTTAGATAACAGAGCTGATAGAGTGCTTTTATTGGGAATGGTGTAGTTCAGAAGCGAGGGAAACTTATGAATATACGCTTGCGTCAGCATACCGGGAACTACGTTCAAAACGAACTCGTACCGACTTATAAGACCTCAAATTGGAACTCATCCCACAAGAAATAAATGCTGCTAGACGCAGGTCTAAGACCCCCTATATCGCCAAAAAAAAAGAATTTTTGGATCTATCAGGATTTACCATTCGCTTTTCTTTCATGCTGTATATTCGTTGAAGAGATCTTCAGATCTGGGTCTAGAACGCCTCTAGACCTTGCGGGATACTGGATTTCGTTAGGTGTTGGCGCTATTCCACAAATATGCACACATATCATGGAGTGTTTAGGATTCATTTTGTTGTTTGATTGCTTGAAGTTATTACTTTCGAATCTTTCCATTGATTGTGGCCTTTTAACAAATAGATTTTTCCATTTAGAGGTCTATAGGTTGACAAATCTTGAAGGGGTAGGGAGGTGTTGCGAGTGTTGTAGATTTGTACATAACAGGATTTGAAAGACTGTTGCTTGTTTGATATTGTAGATGCATAGAATTCCAATCTCTGATATATGTGCTCAGTTTTATATTAGAGACTTTCAGTTTTACGTATTAACTTTACTCTCTGTTGAACGACCGGGATTTGCGCCGAGAATTCAACTTAAATTGATGTTTTTAAACGTGAGGGTTCACGTTTTTACCGTAACTGGCCATGCTGGTTACACAATGCGAGGATAATCGTATCAGCCGAGATGGCTAATATTTGAAATAGGGATCCAGATCCTATTCGAACAATTGAACCAGGTTATTAAAAGCACGTGTATCAACCAGAGGAAAATATCATGCGAACCCCACCTTGCAGCATTGTGCGTCTGAACTTCTATATTTAAACCTCCGCCTTATCCAACACAGGGATAACTCAAGTCCATGTCGAACTCCGAATATAAGGCGTCTATATCTGCTTAGGTCGTAAAATTCCTGATCAAGTTTTTAGAAATAGTCCAGTCTGCCTTCTCGTGAGGTTGATTTCTTTGTCGAGTGATACTCAGTGGGTAAGCTTCTCTAACATAACGCAATAGACCATAGCCCCCAACGTGATATAGGCGCTTTTTGTGTAATCTAATTAGATGTTACCCAGAGAGTCGTGTCGCACCCAGTATAACATGAGAATGCCCAAAACGTGCAGCGGCAGCACAATGTCTTGCGCAATCAATGGGCAACAACCGAGTTTCAGATTGACAGTTGCCCCGCGGTTCCTACGTACGTAGTTCTTCGATTCATAGGTTTTAGGGCTAGTCTCAGGTGAAATGTCAGCTCAGCAATAAAATAGACTGATGATACAAACTTTCAGGACCAGTAATTCGCGACAGCTTTGTATCCACATGTAGGCAGGTCACGCCAAATGCGCAAGTCGTCAATTGGTGTTAGAGTTCTGATAAAATTTGTTCTGGAGGCTGATCCTGATGTGTTTGCTGTACACTGTGTTGAGAGTACTGTTGATGGTCAGGGTTCTTTGATGTTTGACAAAAAAATTGAACCTGTTACTTCTTCACTCTGTAGAAGTCACAATCTCTAAGACATGCATCAATTATCGAGAAAAATAAACCCATACAAAATAAAGAGCAAATAGGTCTGCATGATTGAAAAAAAATGTTACTTTAATCATTTTACTAAAGTTGGAGAACCCGTTAGATGTACATACCGTCTGAACGTGCAGCTTTCCGGGTATAAATGAATCCATGCAACACCAACATCCCCATAAGCATGTGCCCACCTCGAGCTTATCCCTTAGGGCCCGTTCACCTAAAAATTTCCGTTTTGTAGGCTCCGTTTCGGTACTCCGTTTCAGTGTGCCCAAACGGAAGCTGGAAAGATCAGGCTTGGCAGCCGGACCGGTCGTTCACCTATGATGTTCCGTTTTGCTTTTCGGCCTCCGTTTCTCTACATTTGACAACAAAAACGCCACCAGAGACTCTTCCTTTTAGCGACTGTGGTAACAAAGACAATTACACACCCCCCTATCATCACCCGCCATGGGGGAAGTTGTCTAGCAGGGCGCGGCGGGCAGATAGTTTTGGTGGAGAGGATGTCCGATGTTTTTTGGTGGTGGGGGGTGGCAAAGTGTCTGGCAGGGCGCCGCGGATGGATGGTTTTTTCTGGAGAGGATGTTTTTTGGCGGGAGGGTGTCTGACAGGGCGCGGCGGGAGGATGGGTTTTGGTGGAGAAGATGGTTTCTGGTGTTGGGGATGGGAATGGACGCCCTGGGTGGGAGGGTGCTTAGCTGGTATGGTTGTTTGTTTTGGTTGTATGGTTGATTGTAGTAGGAGGGATTGATGAAACGGATGCGAAAAGGACCTCAGGAGGTCCTTTTCCAAATGTCCGTTTTGGCTCCGTTTGAGGAAGGGTATGGAAGTTAGGTGAACACTGATTTTTCACGACTTGGGCTTCCGTTTTCCACAAAACGGAAGGGTCACTTTTTTGTGTGATAAAACGGAACGGAAGCCGTTAGGTGAACGGGCCCTTACCTAACATACTTCCTGCACGCATCTTTTATAAGCTTCAGTTTCTTTCATACTCTGAACTCTTATATCTATATTTCTTCTCTCTCCCTTTTTTCTCCTCTGCTACGATACATATTTATTTTAACCGATAATTTATATACCAAGGATTACCAGGAAAAATTTGGCATATGTGCTCATGAGTCATCAGAATGACAATGAGCTGTGGATTCCACTTGGCTCTCATTGCCTATTCTATTTTCCTTGACAGCGGACTTTATAAATAGGGGATTGCTACCTAGGCAACGGTTAATTCCAGCTTTTCAACTAGCCTACAATAATTGCAAGAGTGGTAATTAACTGTTTATAGCAGTTAAAGGGCAGATGCGTCGTTGACTCGTTCGATATAGTATACACAGTACATCCCAGACCGGGCTGGGAACGGCTTAAACCTACTAGATCTGGCATTGATTCTGGGTTTCTGTTTCGCGCGGCGCAGCTTATTACAGTGGATTCGATGAAGCGGTGGCTGAAAACGCCTTGGTCGAGGAAGTACTGATGGAAGGTGCATTTTTAAAGTTAAATTTGAGTATCCTTAGTCTTTAATCGACAGTTACATATCTCTTGAGGCCGTTCGCTCCCTGTTTCGTTTATCAAATATACATGCATGTGGAATATGTACCACCGAGTGATATATGCTGTAACAGTACAATATCTTGGATCAAACTCCGACGGTAGAATACGGGTAGAGACAGTACCTAGGTGTTAATATAATTGCTTGTTTAGTCTTTACCTCTATGTCACGATGACTTCCCAATCGTCAAAGATAGTCACGTGATCATTGATCTGTGACAATTTACCGAAGCTTGGACGCGTGCATGCATGCAACATCATGAAAAAGAATGGACAACATTTATCATTGATGTGAAAGCAACAAGAGCTATAGATCATACCAAATTTTACATATGTGCTAGTACATATCTAACAAGTCGCACAGGCATCTGAATATAGGCCCCTTCTGGAATTCAACATCAGTCTGGAACCTGGTGCAGACAGCTCACACTCTCTATCCCCATCGTCTATTTGCTTGCCTACATGCCACCTCCATCTCAATTACATCTTCCCATCTCCACGTCAACTGCTTGCAGATGTCACCGATTTCCGACAAAAACACGTTAATCAACAGCGGGCTGTGATGTGCTATGGATGATTGGTAGGACAACCGAAGCTGGTGCTGTTGATTGGCTGGTAGATCTGCTTCACTAACGCCGATACTTAATTAGAGTGCATGCTCGTCTACCTAAACAGCATCAGCCACGCGGCCTGTGGCGATGCGATGACTACTAGCTTAGATAAACGCTGGCGTTTCGATTTGAAACGGTGAGAGCTGGGTAAGTAATCTTCTGTGCACTGTTCCCTTGAGCACTTGCTTCGCTGCAGTAAGCTGAGCATACTATAGTGTTCGGCGCCCCTGCATGCAGATGAACTGTCGGCTGTTTGGACGGTGTAAAACAAAGACCTGGATTGGACTGGGTACACAATTCGATTTTTTTTTCTATCCCTGTTGATGTCGCGTCGGTTGATCAGTCACGACTCAATTGGAAATTCACCGGCTGGGGATGGCTGCCAAAGAACAATCACACGAAGCAAGTTTTCCATAATCGAAGCCTGAAATTTTTGGGGTTCTCGCCGGTAAAAGAACGTGGAACAAAACTGTCGATTGCCTGCACATCCCGGTATTTATACTGGAAGCCTGGTTGTTTAGATCTACTCTTAAATAAGCCAGCTATGTAGCATGTGATTGTTGCTTGCTGGCCGAACGAATTATCTGGCGAACATTGCTACAGCTCCATGCTAAGGAAGGAAAAAAACTCAGAGGTTGAGACGTCAGAGTGCAGCTCACGCGTCTTCGCTGGTCATCATCCCGTTTAACGGCCGCGGAAGTTGTATCCATCCCATCCGAACGATGTAAACGTGTGAACGTGAACACAACATAGGTCGGCCATAGGGAAACCAACCAACACTCTCCACTCAGAAGTTACCACGCGACCGACGCCCCAGAAAAGGTGATATTTGCATCACTAGAGACAGCTGGCTTGTTGGATATGAAACTGGACTGAGAAACCCACGAGTACATACACCAAGTGAACTTTGCAATTGACATCTGAAAACGCTGCTATTCTACATTCGAAAAACTTCGGACCATCTCGGAAAAATCTGAGAAACAAAACAAAAACGGCGCAGAGCCACAGCCGTCGACTTGTTCGCACTGGCCGCTGTGCTGTCACTGGATGACGGCATCTGCATGTGCCGTGCACACGGTCTATCGCTGAGACGGTAGGACCCTGTATCACGTGCTCGGTTACACCCGCACTCGCTCCCGCAGGCTGACACGGGATTGGAATGGGAACCGAACCGAGTGCGCAAGGCTGCTTCCATCGCACATGCCGAGTGTCGTTGGGAAAAAATGGGGAAAGCTCTCCACATGCCGATGTGACCTTACCCCACGGTGATCTCTCTTGAGATTCCCCACGGACATCGAGACGACCAGACAAATACCTACGTGTATTCAGGTTGGCAACCAATTGATAGCAATGGTCGCGATCCGCGCTGGACGTTGTCGATGCAGACAGAAGAACGAAAGAAAAAACTAGGCATTTTGCTCTGTGGAAGCTGCCCTGATTCTATACTCAATGCCGCGATGCGAGGGACTTTCGTGATTATCCCACGCGCCTTACCTCCACCGTCGACATAGCAGCAGCAAACCGTAATTCTTCTTCCAAATGAGATACCTTTCTCGCTTCAGTCGTGGGCACGCAAGGCTGCTTTACCGAAGCTCATCGGCCAGGCCTTCTCAGTCCTCTCATATCCTCAATTTCCTCAATTCCAGCGCGTCCCCTTGTGCACCCCACATTCTACTCTCACCCGATTCCCTGGTATCTGCAGCAGAGATACCAGCCATGTACTCTACAGAGATAGAAAAGAACGAAGGAAAAAAAAACTTTCGCTATCTTGCTGTAGCGGCCTGTGACAGCTGCAGCCTCGACCTGCAGTGTCTCGCAGCAGGTGTGCCGGCGATACGCCGATAAGACTGGTGGAGGAGCATTCATTCCCTACGCAGTGCTGCGATTGGTCGTGTTCGGGCCGATGACTCGCGCATTTTCTCTTGGCGCGCAGCAGTCCAGCCAACCGTGGATTCGCAAACCTGCTGACTTCGTGTTTCGAATCGCCAGCGTCGCCTTGTCGTTGTCGTCAAGCCACACAGCGCGCAGAAGCAGAAGCTTTCTTCGACTGGGTGAAACAATAGCTACTGGACGTGAAAAGCACACCTGCCTACACTACCTACAATACCTACCGAATCACACAGCTTTTTTCTGCTCGCGCGCCCCACTGGGTCTCAATACCCACCCCGTTATGTCTGACGTGGTCCCTTCACAACAACTACCAAGCGTATTCTGTCGTCAAGGAAGGCAGGCAGGGCGGGGTGTGAGTGTGAGTGTGGGTGTGTCTTTCTTTGTCCTTGGGCGTCATTATTTAGAAGCCGCGGTGCAGCAGCAGGTGGTTGCCTTTGCCTGCTTCCTTACCGCTGTCTGGACATGCCCCATCCGGGCCTCTCCTGCCCCCTCGTTTCGCCGCCGCACAACTGGGTGCAGCCGTTAGCTCCACCGACGTGGAGCTTGGGCAACAGAGTCTAGACGTACAGCGCACAACACTGCAACCGCGATCGACGTGGATAAAAGTACGCAGCTATCAAAACCCACCGTGGCACCCCCTTGCCCGTAAAAAAGAGGGCTAGGTAGGGTACTTACTTATTAGTTGCGAGGTCTGTGTCCGCTATTTATCATTCCAACGTCTTTCCTTCTTCGGTTCCACGCTTCGGAGTGTAATATTTTTTGTGAGGAGAAAGAGAGAGAGAAAGAGACAGAACAAAAATACGACGTGCACTGACGGCACCCGCGAACTGGTTTTGTGTTTACTGCTGCTGTATTGGGAGGAACTACTGGCCACTGGTGTACCGGATTGTCTCTAATACCCCACGGATCCAGCAAGCTGGAAGTGATTGAGTGATTGCGCCCACATACACCACCACCACCGCTACTACACTACACCACATACCCCTCCGGCACCGGGCGACCCTGGAAAATACCTACCTACCTATCCAACCTAGCATAGCATAGCATAGCATAGCAAAACTCTGACTGCATCGACGTCGGCACTACTACTACTAAGTCCTGCCACTACTGCCTGCTACCCCGTCCACGCGGTCCACCACGACGAAGAGGCAGTTTATATGCCCACGTCCCCCTCCCGTCAGTCTTCCATCCCTCAATCCTCAACACCAGCGTCGTCGCTATGCTCGACGCTTTCTTCGCCGGTCGCCGCCGGCCCTCGGGCACGCCGCCCGTCACGTCCGCCGCCACCGTCTCACACCCGTACCACGACAGCGAGCACCTGATGGAAATCTACCCGGGCTCGCGGCCGCCGCTACCGCGCTCCAACGACAGCTACGCCAGCAACCGCTCGTCGATCGCCGCCGGCGAGGCTCGCAAGAGCCTCGTGGCGTACATGGACAGCGACAGCTACAGCTACACGTCTGGAGCGGGCGGCGGCAGCAGCAGACCCGGATCACGACGCGGCACGGTCACGCAGCACCACCGAGACGGACACCCCCCAGGATCGGGCTTCCTGGCCTCCGTGTGGGCGCTAGGTAGATACTTTTATGTTTCGTGTGTGGATTCTAGCCGGGAGGTTGTTAACGACGTTGTCACTCTTGCCGCAGGATTCCAACGAGAACGCCGCAGTACATATGCCCAAAGCATGGGCAGCTCTGCAAACATTGACGATTTTACGGAAGAAGAGGCTGGCGAGACGGGAGCAGGGCAGAGACGCAGAGCTTCGACGGTTGCTGGCGTGGCAGACGAGGAGGGCAGGTTCAGGGACAGGGATGGCGCCACGACCACGACAGCAGCAGCAGCGACTCGGGAGGCGTTGCTAACCGCGGACGGCAAAGGCAAGCTCCGAGAAGAAGCAGCTCCACGCGACGACAGCAGCAGCCAGCAGCCAGCACACCAGCACTACGCAGGCGAGGCGTCGGCCGCAGCACGCCAAGAGCCGGCGATGGACTTTCAGTTTGTCAATTATGACGACGCGGCGGTGCGGGACGAAGAAAAAGCGAACGACGTGGCTGGGAGTGCAGGGGAGGCAGGGGAGGTGGCGGAAGCGGAAGCGGAAGTGCCGGTAGCGGCCGCGACAGCAACGGTCGTTCCCGAGATCGAGAACATGACGCCGACCGATGAGCGGCCGCTGCTGTCGCGCCACCACTCCAAGTCGCGCTCGAATTTGCGGACGAGCACCGAGGCGGCCATCCCCACGGCGCGTCGTGTGCGCAGTCTGTCGGAGATGCGTGACGCGGACAAGGAGACGCGCAAGGAGGAGATCAAGGCGATGTTGGCGCAGGCCACATCGATCGTTAAGGCACTGAAGACCAAGACCCCCTCGCCCTCGTCCACCCCCCCAGCTGTGCCCCCCAAGTCGGAGGAACGCAGCATTCCGTCGCCCCTTTCCCTTGCGGCCTCGCCCAAGGCTGAGGTCCCCGCGGCCCCCCAGACGCCCGAGCGCAAGATGCTGCGCCGCAGCTCAGTTTCGAGTGCGCGCAGCTCTGCGCACGGATTTCCGCTCGACGAGGTGAGTCTGCGCCAGCGCCCCCAGAGCCACTACAGCTTTACGTCGCCGGTGGATGAAGCTGACGATGACAAGGCCGAGCCCGCTGTGGAAGAGAAGAAGGCGCCGGAGGCAGTCCCGGAGGAGAGGAAGCCGTCGGCGGATCTCCAGGACTACTCCCGCGCGCTGTCGAGCATGCTGCTGAACCCGTCGAAGGCCGAGCCGGTGCGCGACGACGACAGCATCGTGGCAGCGAGCACCATTGAGGGCACGCCCACGCCGTCGGTCACGGTCACAGCGCCGGTGCGCGAGATCGCAGATCCGCTGAATGCGAAGGGCGAGGAGGTAGAAGCTGCGCTGGAGAAGAAGACGGAGACTGTGGAGGCTGTGCCAGAACCTTCTGTCGCTTCACCTGCACCTGTTGCAGAGGAAGCGGCACAAAAGTTGGTCGAGCAGCCTGCCACGCCCGTCCCTGCCCCCATCGAGGTCGACACCACCGAGCCGCCCATCGAAGCCGAATCGGTCACCGTCACCCCCGAGCCAGCTACGCCCGTCAAGGCCGAGTCGTCGAAAGCGCCGTCGGTCAAGTCCACGTCGATGGAGAAGAAGGTCATCAACGCCTTCCGCCGCGACAGCATCCGCCGCGGCATGAGCGTGTTCACGCCCAAGAAGAAGTCCAAGGACTCCCCCGACGCGCCCGACACCGACGTCCTCACACCCCCGCCGACGCCGCCCGCCTCTGCCCCAGCAGCACCCGAAGACGGCGGCTCGATCTCCGAGCGCCCGCCGAACAAGTCGCGCATGAGCGGCGTCTTCTCGTTCAACCGCAAGAACAAGGAATTCAAGGAAGTCAAAGACGCCGACGCCACATCTGCTTCTTCATCGAAGATGGAGCGCCGCGGCAGCGTGGGTGCCGAGTCGGCGCTCGCCGACATGTCCAAAGAGCTCGCCGCCGACACCGTCAAGCCCACGCTGCAGAAGAAGCCGTCGTACGTCTCGCTGGCGTCGGAGCACCGCGACTCCGGCCCGCTCTCGCCCGTCGTCGAGGTCGCATCGCCCAAGTTTCCCACCGAGGAGCCGAAGAGCGAGCCCGCGATCATCGCCGACACGTCCGCCGCCCTCGACCCGGTCACCAAAGTCGCCTCGCCAACGCCGACAGACGCGACAGACGACGACCCTCGCCGCAAGCCGCTGCGCCGGCCGACGTTCAAGAACGCCTTCAGCTCGTCGTCGTCGCCTGACAAGACGTCAAGGCGCGCCAGCTTTTTCGGTGGCAAGAAGGACAAGGACAAGGACGTCGTCACGCCAGAGATGCCCGATACCGCGTCAGTCGCGCCCTCGGAGTCGCCGTCCGCTCCCAAGAACGCCGTCCGCCCGTCGGCAACGCCCGAAAAGGCGTCGCGGCGTGCCAGCTTCTTTGGCGGCAAGAAAGACAAGGACATCGTCATGCCAGACATGCCCGACACCGCCTCCGTCGCCGCGTCGGAGTCACCGTCTGCCCCCGCCACTGCTAGGAACGCCGTCAGCTCGTCGGAAACGCCCGAAAAGATATCGCGGCGCGCCAGCTTTTTCGGCGGCAAGAAAGACAAGGACATCGTCATGCCAGATATGCCCGACACCGCCTCCGTCGCCGTCTCCGAGTCCCCCTCCGCGCCCGCCGACAAGCCGAAGCTGTTCCGCAAAGGCACCCTCCGCACGCCATCGTTCGGGCTGTCAAAGAAGGACAAGGACAAGGACACAGTCTCGCCATCGCCGTCACGCCCCGGCACGTCCGCCGGCGCAAACCTCGACGCCATCTCGGTCGCCTCAAGCTCCATGCCCCCCGACGACTCGCCGACGAAGCCGAAGCTGTTCAGCAACAAGACGGCCATGCGCGTCGCCACCTTCGGAATGTCGGGCAGAGACAAGGACAAGGCTAAGGACTCGTCCGACCCGCCGTCGCGCCCGGGCACATCCGCGGGTGCGACACGCCCCGTCACGTCTGCCGGCCCCGCCAGCGACGTCGTGTCCATTGCCGACTCCGCGCGCTCCGACAAGCCCAAGTTCCTGCGCCGCGCGTCCGTCGCCAGCGCCGTCAACGCGTTCAGCTCGTCGTCGGCGAAGAAAGAGAAAGCCGCCGCTGCCGCCGCCGCGTCCGCTGCAGCTGGGGAGCCGAGCACGCCCAGCACGCCCACGAAGGACGAGGAGAAGGACAAGCCGAAGCTGTTCCGCAAAGGCACCCTTCGTACACCCTCGTTCGGGCTGGCGAAGGCCGGGAGAAGTGTCAGTTCCAGCGCGGTGAGTTTGGGGAGCGGGAAGGATAGTCTTGGGATTACGATGGAGGAGCCGATGACGCCGACGCCCGCTGAGAAGGGGGAGAACGGGAAGGAGAAGGAGAAGGAGAAGAAAACGCCGAGTAAGGGCGCCGCGCGGATGAAGGGGTTGGTCCGCGCGAGTACGTTTATGGGCCGGAGTAGCAAGAAGGGGAAGGAGAAGGAGGTGGTTTAGGCCATGAGTAGTGGACTATGGCAATGATGCGAACGAACGAATGAACGGATGAACCAAACGAGACTGTACGATATTTTCTTTAACGACCGGCGGATCGATGAACGACGAAGAACGAACGATGGGCGATGATGCAATGATACCACAGACTGATTTTGCTTTTTTTCATTTCTCTCTATTTCGATTTGCTTTTAGGACAGGACGTTGGCGACATGGCAGGGGGGTCGGCGGCCGGTGGAGTTATTTTATTTCTTGTCTTTGCTTTTTGTTTGTTTGGAGTTTGCACATTTTTGTTGTTTTGGGACCAAATTGCCCGACTGCTAGCGATGCATGAGCGTGTGGATTTATGAAAGATTTCGTTTGGTTTTGGTTTTGTGTTCATGATGAGAGGAGAAATGACAGAGATGATGATGGGGATGATGGGGATGATGATGATGATAGGTGGGGATGTCAATAGTTAGTAGTAGTAGTAGTAGTAACGTATGGAATATGAATATGAATATGAAATATAGCATGCTTCTGAATCTCATACCTACGAGTTGGGCGCTGGCGGGTGGGTGGGTGTGAAGTGAAGTGACGTTGCAGTGAAGTGAAGTTGATGTGCTACCTAGTGGGTGTCTTCTCGAGGTGGACTAATAGCCAGAACGGGGTGGGAAATCTACCCAAAACAGATCTGGCTTCACAAAGGACTAGGACGATGGACTGTGTGAGCTTGGGAATATACAGCACCAGCACCATCACCACCGCCGCCGCCACCATAGCACGTGAATGTTCCATGTATAATCTGGTACTGTTTGCACCTGCCCAGCTCCGAGTGAGCGGTCATGGAGACGCCTACGGAAATGCAGTGTACAGACGTGGTACCGGTAGCGGTAGAGTCCTGATTCTGGATACGCATACATGCACGAGCTCGTACAGTTGTGGGAGCATTTGTGGCCGCTCCTGCGCAGCCTTGGGGGGGACGATAGTGGTGATGATGGTGACGGTGACAGTGGCCGCAACAGCAGCAGAGACCGCGATTGCATCGTCCATCCCATACGAGGCCATCGGCGCCATTGTTTCACAGAAGCATCCGATATATTAGCACCCCATCCATCCATCCATCCATATATGTTGAAGTTAGAACCGAGTGATGTCTTGGGACCCATCAAAGTGCGCCGGCCTCCATATTGGGCTAGCTATGTTCGATATGTCTGTCATGTAGCAGCAACTCCTTCGACTCCTTCGGCGCTGCAGCGCTGGAGCGGACTGATGAGTTTGTTAGGACTGAACTACTTGACGGGAATGGTGGAGAGGATGGGGGAGGAAACCGGGTCATGAGCGGTGGGATGGGGTCGCATGAGTTATAGCGATGGTGTGGATGATGTTGTGGACCGATTATGACTCGAAAGCTAGGGTTAAAAGGCGAGTGGGGTAGGAATACACAATTACTCGCGGTATGTTTTACCCTCGCATCCGGACATACATATCTACATCACGAATGCAGAAAATGGCAGCATGGAACAGTGCTGACGTTTCACAAAACCAGGCACTGTTAAAGTCTCGAAGATCGAAGATGCCGCTATTGGAGAGAGCGTGTTGCAGAGATGAATGAGAGCAGTGGACAGAACCGAGTGACCACTGGTGCAATCTGCTGTTTTCAACACACGCGTCACGCATGGCTGCATGATCCAGCTCTGACACACAGCATATCCATTAAAGCGACAAGCCTCTGATATACCTCCTGAGGACGATGTACATGCTATCATTGATAAGATTCCAAAGATTGGAACAGTTGTAAGTTGGTGTTGAATGGAATATCATGTTACTTTCAAAGCTATTCCGACTCTCCAAGTCCATCAAAGCCAGGATCCTTCTCATCGATACTCCCAATCTGTTTTCCCTCTTCCAGACGCTGCTGAGGTGCGCACTACGACATGAGGGCCATGAGCCGCGGCGACGGGCACCTTCCATCACCCATCACCCAATGCGTTACGTAGATCTTCGCCAGCCCAACCCCCGAAACCCCCCAGACACACACGCACACACACGCACACGCACAAGCACAATCACCATCCTCTGACCCATGTTGAACAGCCCTGCACCGTCTCCGATGGCAACAGGTTTGCGCCCTATCTCCGAAAAGAAGCACGCCCAGGAACGAGTGATACAAGATGGCAGGCCTGCGGGGGGATAGCTTTTGGTGATTCTGACGTCGCATTTCCACCCTGTCCCAGCACCTGCCCAAGGGCTGGCTGGAGCTGCAAGCGTTCCGAAAACTCCGCAACGGTGTGTTTCTTGTAATGCCTAACCATCGACGCGTACGACCCTGACTTCTCACAACAAGGGCAACGCCACGGTTCGTGCACCACCCTCACTCTGCCGCCGCCCGCGCTGTTCCAACCAAGGTCCATCTCGACCTGATGCATGTGCTGCAGAACATTAGCCGCGACCCTCCTGCAAGACGCCAAAGCTCCTACCTTTCGGTGTGCGTCCCCTGACGCCCCGCCTTTGAAACCTCCTAACGCACCCTGCTTTGTTGCGAGAACTCATACCCCGACTCATCGACACCGCCAGACGTCTCCACGTTGTGGGGTTGTGGGGCAGGAGCAGGGGCGGAGGATAGGTGCCGTGTGGCATGTTTGTGTGCTATGGAGCATGCGAACCTGGGAGCAGGGGGCAGGCGCAGAGGGGGAAAGTAGTGGGGATGGGGCAGTGAAAGATGCGGCTATAGAATTGGTACTGCCGGCTAGCGCACTTGGAAACTATTGGCAGCTGTAGTAGAGTTGCGGAAATAGAACGCGCAAGCATAACTCCTATCATCGTTCCGCGTCCACGCCCAACATCCGCCAGAAGCCGCCAACAACAGCGAGCAGCAGGCGGCAAGCACGGCCCATGCCTTTCATCTGATTCGGGAGAGGAAGAGGGCCATGCGCCGTCTCCGGACCAACAAGACACCAGCCGGAAGCCACTGCTTGCGCGGCGGACACGAACTGTAGCTTTCGTTGATCCCAGGGGCGGTGGGGCAGCGGTGGTGGGGTACCGGGTGGCATGTTTTTTTCTTGTAGAGCTGGCGCAGGCCAGGCACAGCGGGAGGTATATCGGGGAAGAGTGCAGAGGCTGTGGAATAAACATGGAATCTGCACCGCCACTGGTCACTCCTGCCACACCGCCACATGCTCTGCGAAAAGATACTACACGGTGTCGTGTGCGCGCTGGCTCTAATACCGCGCACCGGGTTCCACGTCTTTACCGTTGGATCCACCGTCCGCGTCATTGCCGCCTAGTGGTCAGCCCCGCCCCAGCCTCGTCCAGTGCTGAGATCTGAGACTCAAGAGCTCCAAATTAACAGGCGCACAACGGCCGCATGCGAACGCAGTACGACCAGCCATACTCACCGCCGTCAGTGATATACTCGACGGAGTACGGTGAGTCTGCGACGATATTGGGCTCCCCGTGACTACCTACCCACTTACTAAGCTAGTTTATTGTACTGTACTCATGCAGCTGCAGCAAAAGTAGAAGCAGCTGGTGACGTTTGTGCCGCTGTGGGAGGTTTGCTTTTTTCAGCCGCAGGCTGCAGCCGACGAAGCTACATAAGCAACTTGTGCTCGTACGTACAGTAGTTGCTGTAACTGTTGGTCTACACGGCCGGGCGTCGTGAATCAGCCTGAGCCCCATGGCAGTCATGTTTGCTCAGCTGCGGATGAATAATCTTGTTTGGCATAGCCACTGCTTTAAAGTCAGGTCACACCATGTCTGTGACCTGATTACTCTGGTCTTGCTCTGCAGTTAAGACTTTGACTACTACATCACACTCGATCATCATCTAATTCTCGCGACTGCATACTATCTGCCCAGTTATATAACCGCCGATTTAGTATGGAGCCAGCCATATTCCACTTGCAGAGGTAGGTGTGCGTTCTACATAACTCAGGATTACACCAACATCCTAGGAAGAAATACCTTTGTTAAGTAGTCCAGAGCTGACTTTCAGCTTGCAACCTGTGATAGGTACTTCAAATCTACATATGTGCACAAAAGAAAATATGATATCACCAGCGGGGGCTTTGTCACCCATCGGCCGTCCAATCTGGAAAATTCCGAAGTCAGCTTTCGGGGGTTTCAGCGCCTCGCAGGATGAACTAAGAATTTACCTATTGAGGAGAATTTAGGGTCAAAGGTGCGGTGATAACCATCAATTTCAGGCTCTTTACCTGCTGCGCCAGCAAATGGGGGGCGCCATCAGGTGGACCACGACTACAATTGTTGGGCCCAGTACTTACATATAATGACGAACAGGGGAGAAACAGTGCGTTGGCCATTGGTAATAATAACACAATGAGTAGTATTTCTCTATTCATCATTGCACCAATATAGCTCCTTGCCAGAAAGAAAACACCATCACAGCTTGAAACTAAGCACTCAAAAGCAGGCAATCATCATGAAATCCTACCGTCGAACAGCTTGGTTCCATACTCTTTCGTTCCTCAGTGTTCTTATCGCAGCAGGAATAGCCATTTCAGTGATATACACTTTAAGAAATAACCACCAGAGGAAACAAAGTAGATCGGATTGCGCGCTGAAGGGAAACCAAGACATGTACGGACTTGGAATTCGAGTTGGAGTCTATATGCAGATACTTACCACGGCGCTTATCGATTCCTTTGGAACACCTGAACACTCAGCCAGTCTTTCAGCAGGGAATCTCTGGTTTCTGACAGCGCTTTTTGCCGCTCTTTCGACAATTTTGTGGAGTTCTGACTACTATTCTGTAGAAGGCTATATTATCATTTCTCTGGGTAACGGCCTTACACTCATTATGCTCGGCGGAACTTTACGGCTCGATCCCGGTGACTTGAAAGAAGGTGGCCTGGCTTCCTTTGCTCGCTTTATTCTCTGGGGAATTTGGAAGATGTACAGTGCAGTTTTCTGGTGGTCCTCTCTAGACCGTGCTACAATTCGGCCCTGCGAAATCACAGCTGTCGGCTGGTTCTTTGGCAGCGTATCACTGATAGGATGGTTCCAAACTTTCCATAAATTTTTAAATGTAATCGAATGGAGTATCTGGCTTTTCATGGGCATATTCCCATACCCTTTTGGAGCCGCTCTACTGGCATACTTCCTGTACAAACTAGACACATCGAGGTGGCATCCGGATCCCGATAAAAGCGCATCCAGAACTCGAATTTTTATTGATTATATGTTTGTTCCCATTGGAGAGTTACATGATATTGTGTTTGGAAAAGCCCTAGTATGCCTCCTATGTCATGAAGATGACATTGGCGCTGACTGAGACATGCAGAGCGGTGATATAAATGAAATGAGGCCGAGTTCTGTAAATATGAAAGAGGTCTTGATCAACCAATGCTGTAATTGATTCCGAAGAGCTAAATGTATAAACAGGACAAAGAAACTGTCAAGCGTCGTCTCGCGGCTCACATGGAATTGCGATACAGGCTCGGAACGTCAACAGACCTAGACCACCGTCTACCCTCCGCCGACAATACCAGCGCATCACTCTATGACCATCTAACATTCACCAAAGTTTTTTGGTTCCGAAGTTTTCTTTCCCGGCTCCTCGTCGACTTGGGAATCACCGACTGGCCGTATCTGGTGATATGGGACATGTTTGTTCTAGCGTTCACAGTGTTGACTATCGAGCTCACGATTCTGACGAACGAAGTCACGGAGGTAAACTATCTTGGCTCGGCAGGCCAGCTGATTGCATTTGTTGTTGGGATGGGAGGGTCTCTGACGGCGATTTGTCAGTTTTATGTGGAGAAAAGACAGCAGGTTTTGGCAGATCGAAAATTGGGGGCCCGAGTACTCAGCAGCTAGTGAATAACTAAGACTAAAATATTTAGCCGATGGTGTTGCATTCGATCACCCATTCTCGCGGTGAGACGTAGATATTGTGAGGCTCAACACTCGTGCACATACCCCACAAATGCCCTGTATCGCTTAGCGACTCTTGTTGTGTCAAGCCTAACCGGGTTAGCCTTATGTTGAGTGCCTCACAACCACCAACTCCTTTATATTATGTAATATTATCTACAAGTAAAAACACTTGCAACAAAACAAAGCTTCTACAGCCAGCTATGCGACAACAGCTGATCATGATAATATTGCTTTTCGACGTGTGTCGTGGCATGTAGTACAATACATGCCATGCAAAACCACGCGTACGCTGCGCACATTATACACGCACACTAGTGAAATCCATTGAAACTTATCTGGTGAGGCTGTCGATGTAAAAGCACATGCAATGCAGAGTACAGCCGCATATATATATACATGCCGCCCGTCTATAAATTCTCAATGGGTTACGATTGTGGAACATGAAGAGCTCTCAGCCGCATGCATGTCACTTTTTGAGCATTCTTGAGACACTTGTGTAGTTTGATAATGAAAGTGTGCATGGTACTTTAGCACGTGGGGTTTTCTAGAGAATATAGTACGCGTCTTTCAAGTGTTTACTTTGAAATTACAAGCCCGTTTTGCGCGCCATCCCATTCTTTGAGACTGTCGACTCTGCTCGATGTCCTTCCGCATGCTAGCATGTTGTGTAAATTACAAATCTACTGTTTATAATCGAATAGTAGAGATTTTGTACCTATCGGTGTCGTTGCTCGTAGCCTTGCTTACTATATAATGGGAATTCTGATCAAATACCTTTTGGCATTAATTCGTGTATTGTACAAAATTGGGTCCATGCCGTACCCCGGCAACCTGAAAAATTGCGAAGTCTAACATTGTATTGCAACAACTAAACGGGATCTAAAGCTGTCACGCATTCCTTTTCAAGTGCTACGTGGCAGCATTCTTAACTGCTGGCTGACTGACACTCTTGTACTATCGCGAACATTTTAACCACATTAACCTACTGTAGTGCGTTTTTAAAAAGCTACAGAACCTTCCGCATATGCATATATCTTCGAGTTTCGAAAAAGATAGCTGGATTGACGATGGCCATGAAACAGCAGAAGGTACGACTACTGTATCGATCGCTCGACCAGGGCCGGACGTTTCCTAGGTATGTGACTGCGTTGCTACCGCCGTTGCTGCTTGTGACCCACTGGGCAGTCGAAGTAAGTGCTCAGAATGCTCTTTATTTATTTCTACTTGGAACTCTACTAACACCTTCTAGGTTGGCGAGGAAGGTAATAGCTACATTTTCGAGCTGCAATTCTACAAGACTGGCTCAAAAGTACGCTACCGCAACCCCAAAGATCGTGACGGTGAGCGTAAACTCTACAAAAGCGCACCTTTGATCTTCAACCATTTGGTCTGTGGATTCACTCAACTTACGCCCGGCGAGATTTTGAACGAGTGTAAAAGACTAAAATTCTCGCATCGTAGCTCGTTTCCGCTGACTGCTCAATAAAGGCCAGGAAATCATCACCAGAAATCCCAAATACTGTCTACTCTCAGCAAACTGCCATGCCTTTGCGTTGACGCTACTATACAGAATCATCAATCGCACCAAACTACGCCTGTTTGGAATCCGGTCCCTGTACCGGTTTGCACAGATGTCGGCTATCCCGTTCGGGCGCCCAATGACGTCTATTTTGAAATTGTTTCGCATCTTGAAAGACCCAGTGACGCAGAAAAAGAGGGCTTTGAAGCGCAGCTTCAACGGGAAAAGAGCTTTGGCTAGTCGCAGGCCACGATTTGGAGAGGTGGTTCATGCCATTGGTAGCGTTGATGAGGAATATGTCGAGATTGATCAGATCAAACACGTCGGGAATGAAAACTTGATCGGAGTGACTTCAGGAGAGGTCCCGTCTTTTGAAGTAGACTGTAGCGAGATATATGTTTCAGCGGAAAAATCGATCGACCACTGGGGAGCGGTTTTCAGCGAAGGTATTCAAGAGGCGATCGAAAATCTCGATAGCCTGTTTACGGGGTATATTGACCAGGAAGACGACGGAGACGACATAGACGAAGAAGACGAAGAAGACGAAGAAGACGAAGAAGACGAAGAAGACGAAGAAGACGAAGAAGACGACGAAGATGATGAAGATGATGATGAAGAAGAAGACAACGAAGACGAAAGCGAAGAAGACAAAAGCGAAGAAGACAAAAGCGAAGAAGACAAAAGCGAAGAAGACGACGAAGACGACGAGGATAACAAAGTTTATCAAGTGAAAGATACCTGGAGCCCTATTTACAAGAACGACGGATATGAAAGTCCCGATGAATTAAGTGGCGACGAATTCGATAGCAACGGAGATGATAGTAGTGAAGATGAAATAAATATTTTGACAGCTTTAGCTGCGGCGATCCAGGACATAGATCTGGATGTGTAGTCTGAGATATTATTTAATCACGCAGATTAGATTAATATCAATAAATGGGGATTATTTTTAAGTGGTAAGCTCGGGTCCTCTTAATTGGTTGAAGTAACATTAATCACTTTTGAAGGAAAAGGGACTCGGACTGAGTAAATCCATAGTCTTGTTTTCAAAGACCTTTTCATAGTTGTCAGGTACGAGGTAATTGCGTCGGTGTAAATACATACGTAACGTGCATAGTAAATCATGCAATTTATAAGGTTACTATGTAGCTTCGTTTGAATCCCAGTCGGGCGTTTCGTTGCACTCACTGGTGGATAAGCGAGGAACGAGCTCAACGACACCGCTGGGTACGAGTGCAGTAATGGTAGACCGTTCCCTGAAATTTGAATGTCTTCACGTACTAATTCGTCTGCAGTCTGCGGGCTACTTGTTGCATTCATAAGTTGGGGGCTGCTTGTGTTTTCTCGGTCAAAGCAAGCTTCTGCCTCTGGAATCTTTCGAACATGACGCATCAGCGTTACGCTCAGCAAAGCTTCAAAATCTCAAGGTATCTAGGGATCTCGTTAACACTGGAAATGTGCTTAGATAGCTGAAACTAGCTATTACCGGCAAGATAAGGGGAACGTGCGCAGTTGATTGCATGTGCGGCTTGTTTCTGAGATTATAAAGTACTCTCTTTTCAGCCCTGGGTGCTGCATAGTGGGCGAGAGCGGGGTTTGAAGCCAATGAGTGGTTGGCAACGCTCAAAATGCCCGTATAATAACCCTGCGGTGTAGCAGGAAGTTGTCACCAAGAATGCCTACCCGCATTATGTATCGTACTCGTATTCGTACATGCACTCTTTATTAGTTCTATATATCTGTAGGTCACTCTGTTTCGGCAAAAAAGTGGTTTCTAGCTAGTCTGTGGTTTCTACCTATTTGTATTAAGAATTTTAAAGTTGTCTCTCACTTCAATTTGCGGGAATTCCAGTACTTGTGGACTGCGTACACTGCGGGTTCTGTTTGATATAGATACGATACTTACTCTTCTATAGTCTCGTGCCCAGTCGGTGTGTCGATGCTCGTTCCTCTCTTATCCACCGTTTACGAGCAACCGATCTGGGACGAGACTAACTTACTCTCCACCATTGAGTTTTTGTTCAATGCACGAACTTTCGAGTTGTAGGTGTATAGTGATATTAGACATCCACTGCATAATCGTTGATCTCATAAAACTTCCAGACAAAAAAAGTATTGGGCATAGATAGAATTATAGAGATACCCTGGGTATTCCGTCCCCTGTAGCTATAGCTTGTGCATAAATGCATATCAATAAACATAGCTACATAAACAATCTTTACATGATGGTGCAGCTTCTTCTACTCCTCGCAATGCGATCTTCTAGTACAGTAATCTTGTCCTGAAGAACTTCCGTGTGAGACTTCCAAAAATTATCTATATTTTCACGCTGCTGCTCATACAGAGCCTGCATTCTCTTCAAGCTTTCTTGTTGCTCAACAGCTATATGCTTCAATGCGGTTTGCATTAAACTCTCGATAGTGCTGCGCATGCTTTCTATAGTATCGGCATGCTTGCCTTCCGAAGACTTTGACTTTTGAATGACAACCTTTCCTGCACCAGTGCTGGCAATACTCGCTCCAGGGGCTCTGAGCTCTTTCTGGACCTTCACTTCCATGGGAACATTCTCTTTGAGAATCCTGCGTATGATTGCTAGCCCTGATTTCTTTTGGCCATCATAACGTTCTGTTTTTGCACCGCCGGATATCATCAATTTCCAATATTTGCCCTTCAGTTCATCTCGTTCTTGACGTTTTTTGTTTTCCATCTACACGATCACGCGTCAGTACTTCGTGAGTCGCAAGCTGGAGATTGGGCGCTCATGATACCTCATTCGGGGGCACGTTCTCCCATCTACTGCTGACCAACATGACATTTTTAAAACTTTTGTCTCCGCACAGCTCCATCATCATTTGGAAATTTGTCACCATAGAGCCTGTGAAGCGATCATCGGTAATCCGATGTAGGTATATTATCCCGGAAAGATATGTGCTCTTCCTATCGGATAATTTAAGCCAGGTGAGAATTGTTTGTAAGGTCTCCGTGTCGTCCTTTTCTGTGTCATCAAAGCCAGGAGTGTCAAGTAGCTCAATTGTTCTCCCATCTAACTCCATCTGATATGCTTGCACCTCCGAAGTTTCTATGTATAGTGGTTTTTAGCAAATAGTTTTCAATTCAATTTAAAGATAAAATCTACTAGTTTTGATTAAGCTAAATTCTTACCGGATTTTAACTTGGTTCCCACTCCTGTGTCCCGTCCTGTTAAACTTTGGATGAGGCTACTCTTTCCTGTACCAGTGACACCCATCACCGCGATAATGATTGGTTTGCGTTGTACCATCGTTATATGCACTTCCTTTGAGACTGATAGAAAATATCTGGTGTTGAAAGGATTAGATTGACGGATCGTGGACCCGGAGCCGAGTTTGGAGGAAGAATTAAATAGTGCCTAGCTAGCTCCATATATAACAATTTCAAGTCTAAACTAAAAATTAGGTTGATTCAGAATGGTAACAATCTAGTAACGGGGTCCAGGCCACCAAACTTTGCTCTGTGTGGGATGTGAAGTATGCATTTCAATTCAGGTTACTGTACGTAGTTGAGGGATACCGCATCCAGACATATGGCCGCTATTGGTATTGCCAGTTCCTTGATTGGACTTACAAATGCTCTTCCCTTGAAAGTGTTGACCACCTACACGCGGCAAATTTTATAGAACTCAGCACTTCTAGTGCTCATTCTTGCAAGATTTGGTGACACGTAAATATGTACTACGATGTAAAGTGCACCAATTAAAATACATACTTATGTAATAAACTCGATGTTTAAATCCCGCAAACAAGCCGTAGAGATACCAACTTGCTATTGAGAACTTGATATTCAGCCGCAGCAGAGACCGGAGGCAATGCCTGTACGGGCATGCATGATGAAGCTTAAAGAAAGTATCCCTGTCGAAGATGCAACCAACAGTTTTTTTAGAGAAGAAATGTATGAAACCAACGGAACGTGCGCAGTTGAGATCTGTTGCTTATGCGTCTCATCACTTCACCAGCACAGCTTGTAATTGAGACATAACCTAGACGTGTGCTTGCAGAAGGAATATGATCAGGAAAGTTTCTCTGTATCGGTTCCAAATATGTGCATCGAATTACAGGTCAAAGTCTGGCAGAAACCGCTCATAATAAAGGTGGATTGATTACCTATCCAATGCTTTGCTTTGAAGGGAGTTTCATGCACATGCATATGGGTGTAAATAGCTGGATTCTGGTCGACAAAAACAACCGGCATGCCGGTTTACACAACAGGCAGTTAGAGAGGCAATACAAAACTTTTCCTGTAGGAGTTTTAAGAAATTCAAGATTTTTCACAGCCAGGTTTAGCCATTGAAGTATGCACCTGGCTTGCCTGTTTTGAGAAGATTCGTGTAAAATAATACGCCGGCAAACTCTCACAAGCCCGATCCAAAGCCTCTACTTCTGCAGAGATTCTTAGCTTTTCTTCCAATATTACTGTATCTACAAGGGTGCATGCACCTCGTTCATCGCGGATATACAAGTATCTCCAAACCTAGGTTCTTTGATCACATATTTAGAATTGTGGCCTTCCTTCCAGTTCAACTCAGCGACCAACTTTCCTCTCAAAACCATTAGATTCTCATGAGCATATGAGTTCCTATTACGAAAAGGTTACAAAATTTGTTCCACACATTCTAAGCAGCTCTATTTCTGTCTCGAACGATACAATATCGAAAAAGCCACACCGAATCGATAACAACTCTAAACAAATGCCGAAAAAACGTGATGGCTCTCAGTATTCAAGTTCGAGTGGTGGGATTCATACAAGCTATAATACCGCCAGCTACGTCGGTGAGAGGCCAGTGCACGGCTATGAAACGTCCCAGCAAGGTTATATCTTGCCTCAATCTCAACCGCCTCAATCACAACCATCTTCCTATCAACAAGAAACTCACGGCTATGAAACATCACAGCAAGGCTATGTCTTGCCTCAATCTCAACCATCTTCCCATCAAGAAACTGTCACTATAATTGTCCTCGGGTTGACAGGATCCGGGAAGAGCACGTTAATAAGGCAACTAACCGGAGATACAAGTGTGAAGATTGGAGATACACTTGAAAGTGGTTAGTTTCACTCTTTCATATTGTGCGTGGCTTGAAAGGTAGATAAAAGTCTGGGCACGAGAAAAGTCAGCCTGTTATTAGAGACAAAAACACTGCTAAACAATAAAAAACTATGCAGAAACCCGAACTGGACAAGTATACATTACTCAAAATACCCCACCCAACATCCCTTTTCGATACCAGTACCTGGATACCCCAGGCTTCAATGATACAAATCGTATCGACCTTGATATTCTGGAAGCCATTGCCGACGCTCTCAAATTGCTACGCCAGAACCAGCAGCAGATAGGCGGCATCATCTACACACACCGCATCGTTGACGACCGGATCGCCGGTAGCTCCCTCAACTGTCTCAAAGTTCTGAAAGCCATCTGCGGCCCAAAGAACTACAGCCGAATCGCCACTGTCGGCATGCATTGGGACAAGATCGTGCAGCAAGCTCACGGTACAAGTCTTGGTCAACAGCGTCTGCTCGAGATAGAAAACGACTATCTCAGAGACATTAAGGAGAAGGGAGGGAGTTTCTTCCCAGGGAACAATGAGTCCTTGGGCAAAATCGAGCAATTTTTCGACCATCGATGCCAGAGTACCCGTCGCAAGACGAACGTTAAGCTCCAGCTCGAGGAACAACTCGGAAGTGGAATTGGGCTGCCGTATACTGAAGCGGGGCAGGTGGTGATCAAGATTATGGAAATGAAGGTCAAGGAGATCAAGACCGGCATCAAAAACTTACAGGCCATAGCCCAATTTATGCCCAACCCAGAAGAGAAAGCAAAACTAGAGGCCCAACTTCAGATCCTGGAGCAGCGTATCCAGGGCAACCCAAAAAATAGCCACCGTGCCGATCTCCAGCCAACCACAAACCCGCCAGCGTCATCCGTGCCCACGAAAAAATATCAAGTATCACTAGATAACAAAAATATTTCGAAATATCTTGAAATGTATTGGAACTGTCAAAAACATTATAGTACTACAGGATCGCTTCAACCCTGGCCGCCCGAAGAATTGACACCTAAACAGGTGGAAGAAGTTGAAACATTGCTGCTGTCGCTGAACAATTTCCTCGAGGAAACCAACAAGTCTCTGCGGAAGCTTGGAGCTGCAACACATGATGTTGTGGACATGAAGGGGCTAGGAGAATTGTTTGCGCACTGTAGATGATTAATGTGTAGCTAGCTTCCGGGTGCATATGCATGTGTACTTTGTTTTAATGTATGGCTAGTTTGAACTGAATACGTGCATGTACGATACATTCTACTTCATGTGTGGGGGTGGGAAGTTCAAGTAGTAGCTTTTGACCGCACGTGACCGAGCAGCCTTAGTCACCAGTCTGAGTTCAAACACTGTTTGCTTCTAGTGATGCAGATGAGACAGTTCGTCCCGGGACCTCGTCTCTCAATACTCCAAGGGGACGAAATGGGATCGGAGGCCCATGGGACGAAATGACGTGGGACCAAGTTTTGAAAGTCCCGGTATGTCCTGGGACTTGAATGGGACTCAGCCTACCGCGAGGACTGATCTTGAGGTAGCCAAAGTTGCGCCAACTTGGCTTCTGAATTTCGCTACATAGTCTTGTAGATATACTACTTCATGTTTCTTCCAGTATCCAATGCATTCCATCCATGATGTCGGGGTCTACAGTTGTTCAACCTTCCCGGAAACTAATAGCAAGCGAGTTTAGAACCTTCCTTGCCGGGAGTTGGGGTATGTGAATGTGATGATTCTCTAACAAGGTGATAAACCAGAAGCGGAAATAGAAGATTCAACAGTATAAAAGAAAATTATTGACCAATTTGCCGACTGATCGTGACTGTTCTTTGACGTGATTGTTCATTATTATTTTTCGAAGCTTTGAAACATGCGACTGTAAGCATGGGGGTTCAGGACTTGCGTACACCAACTATTGTAATCCTTCTTATCCAAAGATTCCAGCACTGGATGGAAGCCCTAGAGCAGTTCGCTGCTACTCCAGTATTCCCATCCACACGCTCCGGTAGTAGTAGCTGTCGTGCAGTTGACTCTACTCTACTATGGAAGGCAGTGTTCAGCGAGACGTCCCGGGACTCCATCTGTCTCGTCCCATCAAAAATCAACGGGACAAGACGCAACCTCTGTGGGATGAAACAAGATGGGACCTCCTCTGGTCCCGTCCCAACCCGTCCCATCTGCATCACTATTTGCTTCCGATTAATCCAAGCTTGCTCTCTCTCTCTGCAACTTACACATCACTTGATTACGTCTATCCGTGCTTTACTAGACTTCTTACGTCTAATCATAATCGCAACTGCGCAGTTTAAGCAACACCTCAACGTCCGGTATTAGCCACAACCAGGAATGTGCATTGAATCAAAAAATGGTTTGTAGCGTATGGTATATATGATATATCAATACAAGCCCGTGACTGTTATGGACCATTTAACAAGCAAAATGCAGCAACTAGGCAGTTTACGCAAAACCTCAGTATTGGGCAAAGTCATGCAACAACACGGTATCGATTCGTCACGAATATTTTTATTTTACTCGGCGTCACAAACGTATCGATACGAATTGCTGGCTACAACAACAGTACAAAGTCAAGAGTCACAAGGAGGTATTGAACCCTGTATGTGACAGTTTCGATACATCACATACAGTACGTTGACTTAGCATCACTGACGAAACGATACGCTTCGTTGTTCGTGTGCACAGTACGGTGCAGCGAAGCGCAAGCGTTTCGTTAAGCCAACTGCACGTAATGTATCGATATCATCACATAGAGGGTCTAATACCTCAAAGCGTGAGCTTGCACTGTTGTTGTGGTCAATACACTGCGTATTTCGCTTATTAAACGATTTTTTCAATGTCCCATCCACTCCGGCTAAAGGACCAGAATAGTCACGTTGGTACTGAAACAAAACGTTACAATGCCGGTTACCTATTACCATACGTTGCATACACCGTTGAATCGATACAATACGCTTTGCGTGTACGGTGTCGCGTGGAAATCTGATCTACCACGCACCAGGTTCCATCTGATACCTTATCGCAGCCACCTGGGAAACCGGGGGCAGTGTTGTGGCGCCTAGTCTTCAGCCTCGTTTCAAGTACCGCCCCATCCAAAACTGTCTTCATACGAGCTCCGAAACAGGCGCGAAACGGGCGCATGCGAACGCAGTGCGCCGCACCGCTGTCGATACCCACCGTTTCGACTGCGACTGCTACTGCGGCGGACACGATGGAGTACTACGACGACTTTAGGCACCCCGTGACCGCCGACCTGCTAACGCGAAGCACACCTGCAGAAGCAGGTGCTTTTTTCAGCCGCAGCTTGTTAACTGCAGCCGACGAAGCTACGTACGGCTTGTGCTTGTATCGAGGTGTTTGTGACACCGAGTCAACTGTACGAGTACGTGATGGATTGATACTTGCACACACAGGGCTCCATCGCAGAGTAAGTGCTACTTGGTTGTAGAGCACACCTCGTATTTGGTAGCACGTGAAAGACGTTGGCAGTTGGGTATGTGGAAGAGAACAAATGTTGGTTGCTTGGGTTGACGTATCGGTAAGCACTGAATATCTATCCATGGATCCGTCGGGGTATAGCAAGGCGCACGAGGACGGCTGAGGATTGTGAATACTAATACACCTACGCGACGGAGCAGTAATAAGTAACGAGTGTTCGCAGGCAGCGGGGGCGGCGGACGGTCGACGCAACCCGGCGCACTCTCACTACAACTCTGTACTGCCGATCCGGATCCATATTCCTGTGATATGGACTGAATCATTTGCCCACGATAGTCATTCCAGAGCATGCAGTCGTCCCGTTTTGCTATTGTCTGTGATAATCCGTAGAGTACGGAGTAGATAGAACACGTGGATTGACACAGTCGCGCACTGGAGCGGGTGAGCGGACACTGCATGCCTGGCCTCGCCAATCGTCTGCAGGGGTGCGCGACGAAAAAAATGCTTATGTATCTGTAGCTGGCTGGGTGCTGGGTGCTGCGAGCAGGGCTAGCGGGCGGCAGAGCGCGGCTCAGCGTCCGTTGCAGGGATGGGACATGACATAGGTGGGAATGTTGGTTGGTGGGTTTCGCGATGTTGGTGGCACGGAGGGTGGGCGCGAAATGGTTCTGGTTGGCGGTTCTGGATGCGGTGGTGGTACAGAGTATCAGTATCACCTGGCAGACACGCAGACACGGAGAGAAGTTTATCGGGCGGATACCCAACGTCGCACCCCGGCACCACGCCAACCTTCTTTCTGCGCTGATCGCGATCACCCACCACAGCCCGAGAATTGCTTATTGTCTGCACTGCTCTACATATGTAGACCCGTCCCTCCCTCGCCACCGCTCCAGTCCATCTGTGTCTCTTTTTTTTTCTCCCGTTTTTTCTGCAACGCTGACGGCTGCTCGTCGCGACACACGTCAACCTGGCTTCCACACGCACACGCGCCGCTACCCCGCCAACCCCTCTCCTCGCGCTCCTCCTCCTCCTCTCCGCCGCGCTCGCCTACCACCGCTCCCTCGCCCCGCCGCCGGTCCTGCTCCTGCTCGTAGCCACACCTCTCGTCTACGCCCTCCACGCCCTCCACGCCCGCCGCGCAATGTCCCCCGCGGTCCTCGCAGCGCGCCCCCTCCCGCCGGACGTGACGCCGGTCTACCTCGCCGAGGGCGCGGCGAACATCATCTACCGCCTCACCTGCCCGACAACGCCGTCCGAAACGCGGCTGCTGCGCCTGCGCAAAACGCTGCCGTCGGCGCAGCCGAACGCGGCGGCGTACGCCTACCTCTCGCACACCGCGTTCCCGCTGTTCCCGCCACACCTCCTCGTCGCGACATCCCTCGTCCGCCTCCCCCCCGGCCTGCTCGAAGCCGCGAATAAAGACCTGCGCGCCCTAGAAAAGGCGGGGAAGCGCCCGAAGAAGCGCTGCGGCATGTACCTCGAGACGACCGAGCAGTTCGGGTTCCTGATCACGGACATGTCGCCCCTCCCGACCCCGCCGCGCTCCCCCGCCGCCGCCGTCACCACCACCACCGCGCCCCCCGCAACCGTCGGCACCGGCGCAGCTACAGGCGACACCCGCCAGATCCTGCTCGAGTTCAAGCCGAAATGGCTGCTCCAGTCGCCGTCCGCGCCACAGGGGTGGACGCGCTGCCGCACGTGCGCCCTGCGCGCACGGAAGCACCCCGGCGCGGCCGGGTTCTGTCCACTCGACCTCGCGTCCGGCGACGCCGCGCGCATCGGGCGTGCCGTGGCCCAGCTGCTGCCTACGCACGCGCCCGCACGTTTCACAATCCCCGCCGAGAGCAGCTGGGAACGCGAGCGCACGCGGCTGGGCGCGAAGGCGACGGCGTTTTTGCTGCGCAGCGACCTGATGCCGCACCTAAAACGACTACAGGCGCGGCTGGACCCCGACGGCCCGCTCAGGAGCGGCATGGGGCAGAGCTTTCTAGACGCTATGACGGTGCGCGACTTGACGGTGTTTTTGAGGGTGGATATGGATGCGCCTGACGACGATGGGGTTGTGGATGATGGCGAGGGGGCGGGGGGGAATAGGGTTGGGACTGTGGAGGAGCGGGAGAGGGGGAGGGTCGATGGGAAAGAGGCGGGGGGTGTGGAGTGTGGTGTTGGGGACTTGGATATGAAGACTGGGCAAGGGGGGAAGAGGGGGTATTGGAGGGAGACGGAGAGGGGGTTGGTGGAGGGGGGGTGGTATTGTGGCGGGGAGAGGACGTGTTGGCCGTAGGATTTGGCGGGGCGGGATGGGAGCAGGAGGTGGGGATGGAGAGGGAGGAGGAGTGGAGGGGGGGAAGGAGGGAAAGGGAGGGAGGGTGGGGGGGGGGGGGGGTATATATGTATACGTAATGTCAATACCGTGGAATCCAAGCTGGCCCCATCGAGTCCCCCATCGAGTCCCGCTGCGGCGTACCTCAAAAAGTGAGTTCTGCATACCACACACTGCCATACCCCCCAGCCCTCCCCCGCAAATCGTAGTTGGAGCTTGCTAGAGCGAATATGTCACTGGGCACCTAGATACCCTCACTGGCTGGGTTCAATGGGGATGCGTTGATGCGCGGGACTGCCGGGTGCTGGGTGCTGGGTGCTGGGTGCTTCTGTCATGCAAAATCACCCATGGCCTCGCCGCCCCGGTGGGCTGCGGTGGTATGCGGGATCTTGATGCATGGGGACGACGGTGTTATCCAAAGCTGTTGCGGCACGTGCACGACACGTCGCAGTTCCAGGCCACGCCTCGCTCCGGGGTATGTTCAACACCCCCGCCATCGTCGACGGCCACCTCTTCCCGATGCACACCTACGAATACGGCATCCCGCGGACCCGCGCATTGCCCTGCTTCTACGCGCCGCGTGTGGCAGCAGATCATGCTCGCGCTCGCGCTGGACAGCTGGGAATGCACCTTCGGCTACGGTGGCTATGGTGGATACCAGCTCTACGACGCTCGTGGCGGAGGGATGGTGGAGGTTAAGTGGAGTAGTAGTAGGGTCTTGGGAGGGTTGAGGAAGAGGCCTGGGTCCGGTTTCGCCTGAGGACTGCGAAGTGTTGGAGTTAGTGTGGATCAATCGGGTGTTGTGTGTTGCATGATGGCGCTCGCGGCTTCTGGAGACGACTGTGTTCTCTCTCGCTTTTGTGTACTACACGGTGTCTTTCTGATTGAGTAACTATAGCACAGTGTTGAGATGTAGAGAACAGGCTCAAGTTTTGGTTGGCTGGCGAAACGCTGGGCTTGATAGTCATGGGCAGATTTATCGATCCTTTATCGTCGTTGGAGGAAAGCGGTATTGCACTCTTGCACTCTGGTTCGATGATTTGAGATAGCTGGTATTGTATGAGTTTACTCTTTGTTCTTACGCATATATCTCGGTTAGATAGACATGACGGGGCTTGGGATAGATGGATCGAAAGCACAGAACCTGTGTTCGTACTAGCCAACTCATATGCAACCGGTGAATGCCTGGAACCACTAAGTTTACAATAAATATACACGCCTCTGGGCATTACTCCTTCTTCACCTTCTTCTCTTTCTTCACCTTCGGTGGCTTCTTCAGCTTTTTGTCCTTCAATGCCTCCTTGTCCTTCAGTGCCTTCTTCTGCCTAGGCGTCAGCATCCACGTATCCAGCGTCCCCTGTTTCCGCTCCTCGCCCTCTACCGCCTCGCCTTCCCCTTCCCCTTCCGCCTCTTCCCCCTCCACCTCCACCTCCGCTTCACCCTCACCCTCCGCCGCCGCCGCCAGCTTCCGTTTCTTCTTGTCCTCCACCTTCAAACACCGCTGCACAAACTTCTTCCACACAGCCGGCGTCACGCTGCCGCCCGCCGCCTGCGTGTGGCCGCGCCCCCAGTCCTCGCCCACGCCCTTCAGCACGTCCTCATCCCGCGCCGCCAGGTCCCACAGCATCTTGATCAGATCGACGTCGCCGCCGTCCTCCGCCTGCGCCTCGGCCACCACGCGGCCGCTGACATTGACCTTCCCGTGCACCCAGCCCTTGTTTGCGCACAGCACGATTTTCGTCTTGCCCGCCTTGCCCTTCAGCGAGCCGGCCCAGCGCTGGGCGACGACGGGGTGCACCTGCCACGCGCTGTCGATCTCGATCAGCGCCACGCTGCCGTCCTCGCTCCACTTCGGCGCCGTCCGCGCCACGAGCCCGAGCTCGTTGCCCCAGCTGGCCTTGGCGCGCTTGCAGTGGTTGATCAGGTCGCTGCGCCACTTGCCGGAGTTGATGTTGTTGGGGCTGGGGCAGAGCTGGAGCAGGTCCCACGCCGCGCGCGGGTTGCCGCCGGGGGCGCGCCGCGGCGCGTTGAGGAGCGCGACGAGCTGCGTGAGGTGCATTTTGCGGTGCGGCCGGAGCATCGGGACCGCGTTGGGGGGGAAGAGACCGGCGGCGGCGGGACCGAGGTCGGCGTACAGCCCCGTCAGGGCGAGCCAGGTGGTGTCTTCGGCGAGCTCCTCCGAGAGGGGGGTGACCAGTTTGTGCGCGAGGATGCTGCTGGTCACGACGGGTGGGCAGGGGAGGGCTGAGACCATGGTGGTGTCGGATGGGAAGGACTCCGTGTGGTGGTGGTCGACCACCATGATCTTGCCGCCGGTGAAGAGGCGCGGCCCGGGACGCGAGCCCTGGTCGATGATGATTGTGTGCGAGATGGAGTATTTTTCAATCATCTCGTTGACGGCTTGGATGTTCTCCGGCGAGTACAGCGGCGCCGCCGGGCTCCAGAAGTGCACCAAGACGTGCTCGGGCTTCTTTTCCAGGAAACGCAGCGCGCGGTTGATGATGGTTCCTGCTGTGATTCCGTCGGCATCGCGGTCGGGAAGGAGAAGAACTGGGTGCGGGGAGGCAGCGGCTTCGCGAAGGAACGCCCGGCCTGCCTCAAGATGTGCGACTGGTGCTGGCCATTCGTCGGGAAGGGCCTTCAGCGCTGGGAGTGTGGGTTTTGGTATTGTGTTCGGAGGTGGGGGTTTGGGCATCGTGAGGGCGCGCGACGGCGCTCGGCGCTGGAAGATTGGCGCAAGCATGTTGGTTCGGCGGGAGAGCATTGAGAGCAAGCCATGAGGGCGACATCGTGAGCTCAACATAGGAGAGGTGGGCGTAGTGAAGATCCGGTATCGTGGTGACGTCGCACCGCCGTGGATGTCGCGGGCCGCGGAGGGTAAGAGTTTGCTAGGGTGGCCCGGCGAGAGCAACGCTAGAGAGATGCCCTAATGGTTTGCCCTAAAGATGAGAATGAGAGTTTGGACGACGCATTGTGCGTTTGCGATAAATGAGGAAGAGAGGAATTACTACTCAACTGTTATCTATAAACCATACTGCAATTTTTCTGGGCAATTAAGAGTAAATTTGTAGTTCGACCATGCCGCTTTGTGTGAAGTAGCGAGTGATTGATGATTCAGTGAGGCAAAAGCCAACCAAACTATCAAACCAAAAGACACTCAATCTTACAATATATATTATATACTTATACAAGGAACAAAAGACTTGTGTGATTGAATAAAGAAGCACTCGTCGCAGTGCCCCAAAATAGCGAAACCCGAGTGCTTTTCTGTGAGCGGTCTAGTTTCCACAAGTTTCCACCAGTTTCCAACCGAGTTCAACCAAAATTTCATCTCTCAACACCCAAGAGCTCAAGCATATGTCAAAAAATTTCGTTCTTTTCAATTACTTTGGAACTTTCCTATTCTAACCATTCTCTCTGGCACTTCTAATGCTGATTCCATGCATCTAGTCTCGTGCGGTGTCGCGATGCTCGTTCCTCGCTTCTCCAACAATTTAACAGCAACCGCTGGGAACGTGACTACCATGCATCCAGACCCAGCTATTTTCATGATGGCTCTTTGTTCTCTGTTTTCCTGCAAGCGGCTCGCCAGGGAAGCGACCATTGGCCAATCAAATTACACGCAGTGACAGATGGTGAATCCGAGCCATCATTGACACAACACATCTCAATGTCCTCTCAGTTCTGGCCGCACTTCTTTCTAAACCCTACAGAAATTGGAGCTGTTTGACCTTATTCCAAAGCTGATTCACCAACGCTGGTTCGAATAGTCAAACTAAATTTCTTGCGACCGAGTAGCCAATAGAAGCCGAGAACACAACCCAGGATACCGAACTGGAAGTTCGGTACAAACTTGTCTCGGGTCTTAATAGGCTGCACGCCTGCCAAAGCCACGACACTACACACCAAAACTCTCCATAGGATGGGTATGCCAAATGGCCCTAGGGCACGTAGGTATGTGTTATGTTATGCTCGTTTTCAAGAGCTTTCCTTAACGAGAACTCTGAGGTAACAGCTTGCAGATTAGAGTCTAGACTATGAAGTTCTCTTCGGCTCAGCTGGTTCTAGGAGTATAACAATGCTGAGCCCTTCCCGAGACTTCGATAATTCATACCCGAGCGAGCGACTATGACGGTTGTTGTGCAAAACCACCAAAGATTTTTCTTTCTGCGCTATCGCTACTGGATTATGCTATTTGCTTCTCTTAGAGAAAAGAGTCGACTTTCTTCACCAAATACAAAGCACATATAATCTCCTCATGTTACGCCACAGCTTGCTATCCCGATTATCACTCGATGATTACAGAAGCCCTAAAATTTGTCTTGACGTTGAATTCATAGGGTTAAGCTACTCCCAAATCTTAGGACGAAACCCCAGGTTTATCCAACATCACCCCCGTACTTGCATCTTACTGACGGAATGTGCAGGAATACTTCTCCAAGACTGTTTTTAGAAACCAATCTTCAAAAGGCTAGGCTAAATTCCGTAGACGTGATCTATCCTGGCGGAATTCCTTCATTGAGACGTCTCAAATTTGAACGTCTGGGACAGAACTCAGAGATTCGTACGGGAAAACTTGGAACTATTGCCTTTATTGAGATCCCTGGACACAAACAAAGGCTGGCTCTTTTCCCCCTTGATCCTCGAGTTCAAGCCTCGTGCAAAACTCGCCTAAATCACGATCATCATCACAAACGCATTATTCTGTTTGTTACACCGGCTTGAGCCTTTTTTGATAGAATGACCCCGACAGTTGACTTCGACGACAGACTATTCACTCATGACAGGCCTGGACATGCGGAAAATCTCTTCACCTGAAAATTCTGTTACAATAAACATTCGCCACGAAGCATCAGCATTTGCAAACACACGAGAATACGATAAGCCTTACAGCACGGTAGTTTAACACCCTTACTCCCTTGGAATCCGGCACATGAAGCCTCGTACTAGATCAATGACCAATCAACAATACTACGGTGGATACAAGGTGGTTGTACCCTCCTTTTATTTTCAGCAGTCTGTCTTCGGAGATAGATTGCACATGCACGGGTCACTCGATCTACAATGAATGTAGGGCATTCAAAGGTCCCCATGGCCAAACCCTCATCTCTCACTGGATAAGGATATTTTCACTTGTGAAATACAGCGGACTTGGCAAACGAATTATAGGGCGTTATGCAGGGACGGAATTCAGGCCTACGTTGAGAGTGTCCTAGGAGCGAGCGCCCTAAAAGTTCATCCACTGGTAGCACATGGAAGTCATAATCAAAGTCCCATTTCGAGAAGTTTGAAGGAAGAAACCGGCCAAATATTTGACTAAAGATAGTTCTAATGCGCTGGCCTATCGCTAATGTCGATCGGGCGGTTCCGCTGATGGATTTGCCATGTTTTATCACTCGGTCCTCCAGCTGTCCTAAGACCACATCACGATTACCACTGCTCCGCCCTGGAGTGTCCCCTATGGGAGCGACTCCTTCTTTCCCGTCTCGTCTCCATCTATCGGGAGCACATCCATTCATATAAATCCACATTCGTGGTTCCAACCCTAACCCATATCATCACGACACAAAAAACCACGTCAACGTACGTCTCATTACCCCACCTTCTATATGCGGACCACAATCTCATCATCACCACCACTTATTCTCCGCGATTTTAAACGATCTTATATCTTTCTCCATCGCCGGAACAGCACAACAAACGCCACATCTCCTGGACTGACGTTGCAAACAAAGTTTTCGATGGCCATGTAATCATCCTTGACTGCAGCACTAATATACGCACGGCAGAGCCCAGAACCGAGGGTGGGGCATTTAAGGCATAATTCTCAAAATGCATTATGTAGGTACCGACATTCTGCAGAGAACATGTACAAATACATGAGGATGATGATGATGATGGGGTTGCCGCTGGTTGCTGGCTGCTGTGTACCGTCCCACCAAAATTCTTGCTTCCACTCTATACTGAGGATTAATGCACAGGCACACTCAAAGAAAAAAAACTACGCAAACGAAGCACAACCTGGAGAGAGCGCTGATTTTTTTTTTCGTTGATTTCTGCCCTTTTCCGATCTTGCGTTGCTGTTCAGTGTTTCAACAAGACGATCACACTTGATGTTCCGCCCCCGGCCGTTATAATCGATCTCGTGGTAGTTAGTATACAGATAACCCCATACTGAAGATCACCGCCGGCTAATATTTACTTGTAGCCCCCTGACTATTCATAGCGGGGTAGTCAAGCTTTGTCCCCCACGCGCTCTGGCGAGCAGGCCAGGCTCGTCCCGTTTTTTTCGAGACCGTGGCAGATAAATTACTGGCATTTCTGAAGAATTCCATTTGTGGCTGTTGCCATGCCGGCGTCCACATAAAGTGTCGATACTTCTGGCTAGAGTGGGAGCCCACTCGACCCTCTGCAATGCAATGCAATGCACAGTGCAGGGACCAGGGTGCATGGCTCGCCCAACTTAGCTATTTCCACAAAACAGAGATCTCTCTTCCTGCCTGTTTCTGAGCGCGACGCCGCCGTAGCGGGGATCAGGGGTTTTCTCGTACCATCGTCGAAACTTCTCCACGACAACACACACCCCACCCGTCACGCCCATTCGCTATCTACACTCCGCTGCCGTTTGTCTGCAGAAACGCACCGCAGGAACCCAGGGAAACAAAACCGATAGGAAGCGCTCGTTTCCCGGCGTGCACGGGCGAGCACGCGGGGGCCAACGAATGTTAACGTTATTTCGGGCCAGGTGCAGCGCAGGCACGACGACGATGAGATGCCTGGGGTTCGGTCGACACTTGCATAAAGATATGCATCTCTGGCCGGCCGGCGAACGACGAAAGAAAATCTTTTATCCGACACTGCAGGGACGAACATGGCGAAGAAACCGGTTTGACTGATGCAAGCGGCGCATGGCGGATCAGATACAGAAGGACGACGTTCTGGAATTCTAGATCACATCATGGGGATAATATCGGTGCGGCTCGTGTTTGTGGTGTGGTAGTGCTGTGCTACCTCTGTCGCCCGCGGAACTAAACTTGCAAGCCTGGGGAAACCCCACGGAGTCGAAGCCACCGAGAAATTATCTTCACGACCACGATCAAGGCGATCGGCGAGGTGAAGAAATACGTATGTAGAAGTACATGTCTACCAAGAAGTGGCTGGCTGCCGTACTACGTGTACTTTTCATGTTTCTCACTGCATATCATCACGATTTACCACGATTGTTTCCAGCGTTCCCGCAAATACCAGGCCTATGTAACGATTAACAGCTAAGCTAAGTTCACAAATCAAAATCTACAAACGACAGCCCTAACACACTAATCCTCACAGTTTCTCACTCACCGACGAACCGAACATATTGCTCGCAACCGCGATACTCGCGTCGTAGTAATCACCCTGGGCCCGGCGTCGGTCACGCCAGCTTACACCATGCTGCTCCTCCTCCCTCCGTTGCTGATAAAACAGAAATCCAATTAATCTACCCGAGTCTCCAGCACCTTCTACTCCCTGCGAAACTCGCCACCCCGTTGCGTTGCGACGTCGTGGTGTGTGCGTGCGCCGTGGCCGTGACCGTGATGGTAGCGACAGGCCACATGTCCACGCACGCCTGTCCCGCACACCCGCCCACATCACATCACGGACCCTGTCGCTCCGGATCCGCAGGGCCATGTCACTTTCTGTCTGGTCGGTTGTGTTTCCGGGCGATCACTGTGGCTATGGCGCGCCGAGAGGCGCGGCCGCGAGTTTGAACAGGGAAAATGGAAAACTTTTTTGAGAAGATCTTTTTTTGCTATACTAGTTATGTAAACTAGATATCTTGTAGAAAGTCCCACAAAAAATAAAAATAAAACACGTTGAGAGAAGATGAGAGAGGGAAATGGAGCAAGGAAAGGATTACAACGTAGGAAATGATTGTGAGACAAGTAAAGAAAGACGTAAGAGATGTAGTAATGCAGAAGAAAGAATAAGACGAGAGAGACGAAGAAGAGAGAGATAAATAGAGAGAAGAAGGAACAAGAAGAACTGCAGTGTATTTACAAACTGCCTGCCATGCCGGCCACCTAATAACCACCCAAGAACCACTACCAACCATCCACCCAATCAACAATATTGACATAAACCCAAACTGCCCATAATAACCTCCATCTCAGACTCGAAACAAACGATATATAAAAACGAAACTCAACCAAATGAAAACAAAAACACGAGCCGAAAACAAGTAGACACCAATACTGTATGCAGACGCAGCCAAATCCAATCCGATCCAAGCATGAATACCCTATTCGCAAAGTCAAGTCGAAGTGAACCACCACCCACCACCATCCCCCATCTCCATATGCAAATCCCCATATTCTCCTCCACCATCCCATCAATCACCGTCGCCCCCTCCTAACCCACCCCCCCCTCCTCTCACCTTCCGCCCCCTCCCCGGCAACCGCCTCCTCAACCGGCCACAAATCAAACCTGAAGCTATCCTTATGCCCCACCGGGATCAACCTCCTCCCCCACTGGTCCTCAAACCTCACCTCCCCTCTCGGCCACATCTTGCGCGCAATAACGGGATGCACCTCCCGCCGCACCGTCTCCCGGGTGGCGGGGCGTACATACTCCACCCCCGGCCGTGGCCCCGCCGCGTGCCTGCCGGCGTCGTGGTCGTCCGCGCGCAGGTCGATCTCGTCCGTCACGCTGCGCGGCGAGCGGACGCGTGGCGGGGTGCGCACGTGCGGCTGCCGGCCGGAGAGGGATTGGGGGGGGATGCGCCATGACGGTGGGGCGGCGGGGGTGCGCGGCGGTAAAGGTGGCGGGGGTGGGGCGAGGTGGGTGGGGTCGTAGTAGAGCAGTTCCGGTGGGGGAGATTGGTTGGGCGAGCGCGAAGGTGAGCGGGAGGGTGACCGTGATGGCGACCCGGCGCGCCCGAGGCCGGCGGCGATCCCGGCGTCCAGGTCCAGGTCGGGGGTCGAGGAGATGTCCATGTCGTAGCTGAACGCGGCGATGTCGATTACTTCCGCTGGCGGCGAGGGAAGTGAGGACTCGGAGGCTGCGGAGGCGAGGGAGCTGAGGGACGCCTGAGAGCGGGTGCGTGAGAGCTTTTGTTTTTTGGTGCGTTGCGGCGGGCCTTCTGGGTCTGGCGACGGCGAGGGGGACGGCGAGAGGAGCGCGTAGAAGCTGGCTGGCGCCGGCACGACCTCGACGCGGTCGAGGAAGCGGACGAGTTTCTTCATCTTCCCCTTCCCCGCGCTGTCTGTGCTATCCTCTGATGATGTTGGCGAGGCGGGGCTTGGTTGTGGCTTTCGGAGCGCCGATTTGGGGGTGGAGAGGAGGCAGCCCATCGTTTCGTCCGCGTCGGGGGTGCTGGGGCTAGGGCTGTCGGGGAGGATGCCCGCGGATTCATCCAGGAAGTACAGCGGCACCGGGTCGGCGTCGTCGTCGTCCAGGAAGTCGAACGGGCTGATGGCGGGCGTGATCGGCGCTGTGTCCTCTTCTATGCTTCCCAATGTCTGTTCCGTCTTCGTGGAGGGCCGGCGTGATATTCTGCCCATCGTGTTGAGACGCTGCTGCTCGGTGGAAGGTGTTGCTGGTGTAGCGTGGGGGGCGGGGTGGTATTTATACCCCTTCACATGCAGGAGTCGAGGCGACTTGAGACTCGCGGCGTCAGTTGACTGCTGGCACGCTATAGGTGGGCAGGCAGTAGGTTTTTCCGGGGTCCGGACGGAGCGGGGCGGAGAACGAGAGCTGTGCACTGGATGTATGTATGTCTGCGTGACACTGGGGGTTGAGGAAACGAAATGTGAGGAAACCAAACTCGACGGACGGACCGGCAAACGAAATCTCTGTGCAGTGGCAGCAGCCAAGAACTGATTTTTTATTATATTTTTTGGACGACGTCCGGTGGTTAGCTCGCTGCAGCTGGGCCCGGGGTGCGTCGAGGGGATATGGATATATATTGCGGGGAAGGAAGGAGGTTCAGCAGGCAGGAAACGAACGGGTGCGCAAAGGAGGTAGCTAGCTATATATGACGAGTAAACGCTTCGATATGAAAAGCACTGCGAGGGGGGGGGGGGGGTGTCGAGCGGGTTATATACCATCATCCCATCGGATCCCGCAGCATCCTAAGCATCCGTGCACTCATACCGTGCACTCAGACCGTGCACTTCTGCGCCTGACCCGTCCGAACATTATTAACTCCAGCACTCGGCGCGCGCACTGCGAGACAGAATGAGTACATCACGACAAGCCCCGATCCGACCGGCCATCCTCTTCCATATCTTTTTTTTGCTTTTTTCGTTTTTTTTTCGCTGCTCTGCAAAAACTGGCCTGGCATGGGAGGTATGGTATGACACCTTTATTTCTCGCGCGCCCAATCAGCAGCTTCTCCGGTGGAGGGACGCAACGTACAGTACCACCCCGGTCCGGTCGAGAGAGAGCGAAAACCGTTGCAGCGGGTTGGGTGCCGCGATGTGCGCGAGCGCGCGGGAGGTGGTGGCTATACTTACACGCATTCTGTACCCTGAGCAGTGCACACCATCTAATAACGACTAGGCAATCACTTCTACTCGGGGGACGAAATAAAAATTTCGAACAGGCCTGCGTGCCGATTCGCTTGCCTGGCGACAGTCCTCTGGTCCTGAGGATCGACGGACGTGTTTTCGCGGGGATCGACAGGACTGGACAGAGTTGATGATTCATTGCATCCGCAAAAATCCTCACCTCAACGGCGACAGGGCTGCGGAGCTGAACCGGGCCGGGGTATGACTAACTGCAAACCCAGGTATCTAAGCACTTTGTAGGCAACGGTTTTGCGTAGCGAACCGGCGTGCGCAGTTAGTTGATGGTCGTCCGCCTTGCATGGCTTGCGTAAATAGAAATTTCTATTTTTTTTCGCAATATATGAATGTTTAGCGAGATATGCAATTGATTGTTCTATGCATGTGAGATCAACTGTTAGGGTGTGCCTTGGAAATGCGTCAGCCTCGCTCTTGTCTTTCCGTGTAGAGTACGTCAGTACATACTTACGCAAAAGGGGCAGGACAGAGGGAGGGAGGGAGCAGAAGGCTGGTTCTGCTGGTCTCATGAGTCGACTCGGCGGTGTACGGATACGTTTCACATGTCGCCTCTTTGAAAAATTAAAAAATAATAATTCTACTAAATAGACCATTAATTATTTAGGGCACATTCAAAAAATCGGGTTTAAAATGTGATGTAGTGCAGGGATGAGTGAGACACTCCCTAGAATTGTGGCAGAGGCCGCCGTCCCCATGAACGGCTGCGTCATATCTATCCTCGAACGCGTTGCATAGCTACCCTTTTCCATAAAACCACAGCGAAGGTAGGTAAAGCTGACCGAACCGACCGACCGAACCATCCGTATGTTGGCCAATCCATGTCTATAGCAGCGTTTTTTGCAGGGCGTGCTCAGTGCTCACTATGTTCGTAGGTGTGGCAGACATGATCATGTGTCACCTCTCCAGCTCGACGCGACAGGGGGGCTAATGAGCCTGCATAATAATTATTCCCGATTCTCCCATTTCTTTCTGAAGGAGCAGCTCCAGAGATGCATTACTGTATCTATCGCCCGGTTGTGGTGTGGCAAACCCGAAACGAAACGAAACATCAGTCTTAGGCGTGCTACAGAAGAATTGGCTACTAGTAGTAATCGAAGCGGGGGCCGCAGATGGAAAATGAGAAAGTTATGTAATTCTGCTCTCTGAATGGTTGCTGCATAATTTTCGCCTCATTCATTCTGCCTGGGCATTTTTTCGGTGGCCGCTGGTAGCGGTTGCTTTTCTATTCTTGGAAGAAGTTTTCGAATATAGCAGGGGGCTATGAGCGGACGTTGAAGCATCTTCTAAGACCCAGCACTTTACAACAGCGATGATGGGAGAATACTCCATATGATGTTGCTGATAGAACCCTCTGGACAGAGCTATCTATCTCCATATCAGTTCTCAAATCATCCCTGGAGTTTTGTCACTGACACACTGACGCACCTGTCAAATACCATCGTAGTCCATCGTCCAATAATCTGAAAGGGGTCCCCCCAGTATCAATAGCTAGGGATTCAACCCAAGCGCCAAGCTCAGGTTCATGTTCAATGTGCATGCGTCTCGTGGTCCGGTTCATGCATGCACCTGCAAGCCAAGACCAATTCTGCATGCGGAGTCGATCCTTCGAAACCACAGATGGTAGCGAGATCTCTCTACCTCTCAGTCGTCCGGGCCGGACTGTTCTTCCGCTCTGATAGATTCATGGGTAACGCTATTCTCACGAGGGTCGACCTTGGAGTCGTGATACTGAGTGTTGGTCCTGTGCTACTAGCTGGTGGGGTAGTTCGACGTCATAACAACTCGCTTGCGTAAGATCTTGCACCCTGACTATCAAGTGAGCTACCCCCGAGATTTAGGTATATCGATTCGGATCTTCGAGCCCTGCATTTTTCTTTCGGCTGATGTTTTTGCGCCAGAAAAAGCCACTGTCGTGGTATTTTTTTCTTGGGATATCGCTGGGTAGGACGTTTCAGCCCACCTATCATTCGAAGCAGCTGGTCGGATCTTCATCAACTAGAAATTGCCGCGTTCTTGTGCCTTTCTTCATCCTGTCGTGTGTGTATCGTCGCACCGGCCCCCAAAAGGCGACGACGAACGACTGGCTGTGCTTCGTTTCCGGGCTCCGAGACATGCTTTTCTTTTTCCTTTTCTTTTCTTTCTTCGCCTTTTACTTTTTTTGCAGGCTGATAAAGCGTTCCGCCGTCGTCCGTTCGTCGGACATCTTCCCCGCATTGTCAACTTGCATACGCAATAAAAAGCAACCAGTGCCCTAGCTATCCCTCGCGTTGGCAATATTCTCTAGATCAGCCTTTGAAATTTGTCGGGGTGCTGTTCACAGCAGTTTTTTAGTGTTCGAAAGAGGATATCCTTGTTATTGAAAAGGCATCCCATAACCTTTTGTGATGCTAGGTACGATGCAATTTGCTTTTGATCCGAGGCACTGGCATGCTAGTATCATAACCCTTTTGTGAGTGATACAAGAAACGACGATCTTTTTTGATCAAATGAGCAACATCTATAGAATTGACAAATGCCAACTGGACTCTAACAAATTTGTCCCATATTCAGACGGCGGGCTCCAGTTATGTGCTAAGCTCACTAGACAAAGGGTAGAATAAACATTATTATGTATGTCTTATGCAATGTACGTTTCACTTCAGCTCATAGGTTCATGTAGATGCAATTGCGGAGCGGGAACTCCCGCACTAGCCTTAACCGGTAAAATATCATTGACGAGAGACAGATTTTCATAAATATCGGACGATAAGAACGCCAAATAGACAGTAGAAGAGCTGAAAAATAGAACGTAGATTAGCTGTTGCAGGATTCTCGTGAAAGCTGAAATTCGTTATAGAAGGGACGTGCCTCATATCATCTTCAGGCCCATTGGAAATCACTTGAAATACTCCTTCCCCCTATCTGATAAGGAAAAGTTTTGGATGAAGGGTGCGCCTCTTTTTTTTTGTATTACAGCCTTCAACGCCGGCTGGCAATTGCCATGGCGCGAGTCAGCTAGCCTTGGAAAGAGCCGAGTTCCTCTGTGATAGATAGAGGCTGCTAATACATCAGACGACTTTGGGGTCATTCGCAGAGTTGAAGTCAGTTTTCGAAGTTTCTGTGAGTTGCCACAATAATTCCTAAAGAGCCAGCACGGCAAAATCTACCGAATCCCCGGCGGTCTGAAGCTTGCCTATATCTCGTTGGTGTTAAATCTTTCTTTTGCATCAAATTACATGACTCATGTAGTCTAGTCAAGTTGACCAATAGAAGTGACGATGTGGCTGTGCGACCAACAAATATTTGAAGTACGGTATCCTCTGCGCGTGAATGAGACACATCGACGGCATCGAAATTCGCATGATTGCAGACTGATAATACTTGCTTGTAATTGTTTGAGACGACAGATGATTATGTTCAATTGTAAGTTCAAGTGTTCGGACAGAGAAAGAGAAGAGCAGGTTGAGGTTGATGAGACTCTGCTAGGAGACCTGAGCCCACACGCGACATAGCTAAAAGTTAAAACCGAATGACCACCGGTGCAGATGTTCTCTCTTCAACAGTAAGCATATGTACCTACATGAATGCGGGTTCTCTGGCGTCAAACTTTAGTTTCGTAGTCTGTTTAAATGCCTCATGAGTCATCAGTTATTAACTAAGTGTTTCCTACGACACCTTGGTGTACTGTGACTAATTCACCTTGTCTTTTTGGAATCGTCCTATTTCTTTGGGTTCTACAGAGTACTAGACTATTTCTAGATTTTAATCATAGATATAAGGCATACTAGTACATCGGTCGTCGCAATTATCTTAATTTTGTGCCTGAACACCGATATTTTGAGGCTGTGCGGGCTTTTTATTTGGTCCAAACAGTAGGAACGCGGCTAGAGGCATTAAGAATCGTGTTGGAATGTATAAGCCACGGTACACAATTTCAACAGGGTTTGTGCACTGTGGGTAAGTAGCTAGGATAGTACTAGGGGTTGCATGCTTGAGCTTTCTTTGATACTACGTTCCGGCGCCCTTCTGTAAAGTGGTATCGCGACCCGGGTCATCCGGCAGCTGGCCAGTGGTCTACATTGTGACTAATTGCAATTGAGTGAGGCAACAAAAATTGATACGCTCTCAGGCATATATATATAATCTACTATACACATAATATATCATAGCGGGACTAAAAGTTTGCGCTCTAAAATCGTTGTTCTACGACCAAAGCGTAAACTTCGTAGAGCGGAGTGGCGTTCTGAACAATATCGAGCAGAGAAGTTGAATTTCCGATAGAACTGAACCCTGATATATCGATTTTAACACTGCCTTATACTGTTTAATTCTGGAGGTTTGGTCGTACAGAATGTACACGCATCGGAGGTTCAACTAGCGGTTGAGTGGATTTTCGAAGCGCAGATACTTTAAAACAAGTTAGTTTTTGATACAAAGATACGGTAGGTGATATAAGACAAAAGGGAAGGAAGTGAAGCAATCCTACCGTTGGAATGTTTGAAACCTACTTTTGCACATTGTATCACTCGGATGTGTCTCAATCCAGTGATGAATCACTCATAACCAAGTTGCCTTTGCAGGGTTTTCGACGCAACTTCGTGCATAGTAATCTTCTTTGGACCTCTTCACACCCCTCTCCCTGTTTTTTCGAAAGCTCCTGGGCGACATTCCATTAAATTCCCACTTTTTCTTTTCATCTTTGTCATATCGCAAAAGTTTTTGAAATGCGACTTTTGATTTCTTAGGATCTCCTGGATATAAGGTTTTCGATGTTATCCAGCATTCATAGAATTCCGACCACAGCCCGAGGCCTGACGCAATAATCCTCAGTTTGTCTTTTTCGTCAAGTTCATTCTCGCCTGTATAATCTTCGATAAATTCAGGCCGGAGGTCTTCCTTTGGTACATCCCACCACTTTTGCTGCTTGAAAGAGTTTAACTCTTCCTCCCATTGGCTCTGCTCTGGGGTACGGTTGGTAACAGGTTTAGAGTGATCGGGGCAGATTGCTGGACAGTTTCCACAGACAATGACAGTACCCCAGCGATCGAAACATCGTGTTTCGTGTACTTTTACGTCTTCTGCGTATTTTCGAACATACTGGAGTAGATTGGTTTCATTAATCTCTTCTCCAAAACCGAATTTGAAATCGTACAGTGTCGAGGCAGTTTGGGTTTCCATGGTGATCCAGTCAAGGTGCTAGCGTTTGATGATAAGAGGATTGATTCACATGCTATGAGTATTTGACTCCATCGAATCTATTAAATAATTGATTGCAAGTCACAAAGCGGAAGATATTTTTGCCCTAGCTAGATGTTTAAATTTTGATATTGGGTTAAAATGATTAATCTCAAATTCTAATACGCATGGCCCTCTTTCCAAGTGCGTGTGTTCTGGTAAAAATTCGGATAAATAGAATCACTCAAGATCTAAACAGGCCCGTTTCTCTTCTTCAATGGCTCTGGTTTGAAATGAACCAGTAAGCTAATAATTCATGTTAGCTATAATATTGATTTTCGAACGAATTCACTCGGATATAAAACAAGGTTTGGTATTGTCAAGCTTAAATTTTTCACTACGCACAAATAGTGATAGGTGAGACGTGTTCCGAGCTTAATCTAATATAATGAAATCCACAGCTGTGCAGTCTAGCACGCACACATAGCTCCACCGCCGACATCATCGGATCTTTTCGTTCAAGTTAAAGTTTCAACCCTCGGAAATTTGTTTACAAACGTACATTTTTCAAGCGCAGTCACATCTCGACTTTGGATTCAAGTAACATAGTGTTATAGGGAAAGTCTTGGTGGCCATAGAAGGCCTAGCACGCAATATTTTGAGAGTCGCTTGTAGTCTTGTTCCCAGTCGGGCTTTTTCGTTGCACTCGCTTTCACCCAGCGAGGAACGAGCTCAGCGACACCGCTGGGTACGACACTAGTAAGTCGCTTGATCACTGTTCTATTTTCGTATTTTCTGTTGATGCTAATCATGGAATCAGTAGAAATTGGGACGATGAGCAATACACTCAATTATCTCCAAAAGAGTATGTCAAATCAACGAAGGACTTCATTGGGCAATATGTCACTAGACGGACCCTAATTTATGTGCAATACTGGCCAACATGACTGACTATCACAAAGACATAGAGGTGCGGAGTTCTTCCCAAAATGCTGTTCTTCAAGTTAATCTACAAATCGAAACAAAAGGTAAGCTAAGCAGTACTAGCCAGACAATACCTACATATTTTCTAACTTTTAGGCTCGAATATCCCAGGCGACGGTACTGTTATCAATCGGGCTCTTCGCCAGGAGCTACGAACGGAGGGGTGCATGCATAATGATCCAGTGGAAACCAATCATAGCTTGAATTCTTCAAGGGAACTATTAGATCACAACGTACCATCTCTAAGCCCCGATGTCCCCAGGGAGATGGAAGACAATCAACCTTTCCTAGGCAATAAGATCGACTATTTCATCTTCGAGGGCTTGGGGGCACCAATTGAGGGACTCGAGGATGTCGAATCCCTTGGAGACTTCGAAATTTCTGAAAGAGCTCAAGATTTTCACATGATTTACCATCCTGAACCAGCCTTATCCAATCTTTATTGGTTTGAAAAATTCGAATCAATGATATATAAGGTGCAATCGCAAAATAACCTACGTGCAGAGAAGGAGAAATGCATTGAGGCCTTCAAGAATTCATTTATGGAAAGGCTATACACGAGCACGCAGTACCAATACTACGGTCTTATGGTACGATATACCTCTGTCGACAAATCTTATACTTCACCGATAAAGACTAAAGCTTTCGACTACGAGGACTATAATCCATTTAGAGAGGAAGATTTGAAGTGCTTTCAATTCTTCAACAGTCTCTTCCTCATATACCATCGTCTAATGCAAATTCGCATCCTAGAGGACAACCCCCCTCTGAAGAAACAAGACGCCTATGAAGATGATACGGAATACTGGAGTTTGTTTGAGAAATTCAACGCGGGCATTCATAAGCTTGAAGACGAATGGAGTTCAGTTGATGAGAAGTTAAAAAATACGCACACGAATCATGGAGAGCACCATTTATACAATCTGCTGTATCTCAAGAAAGCAAGAGGCACTTTTAGCGCCTTTGTGGAGAAAATGAAAATGGTTCTACTGCAGGGAGGCTGCCTAAACTTTGTGCTATTGATCTCGATGGTCCATCAATGGTGGATATTTTATGGAATACATGTTAGACCAAATGTCAGGGTATGGATCAGGCATAAGATTCAGCGTTACAAGGAGACGCTGTCGGACAACAAGACTGAAAGAATCGAAAATGTGATGGTTTTTTGGCCAGTTTTTGCAGCGAAAATCCAACAAGAGTACATGAGACCGAGAACGGATGTTGCTAGCATCCATAACTTTGATCAGTTGATCCGTGATCTAACTATAGACGTTAAATACACTGAGAACAGATAGTCCAGCCATGGTGTACAAGTATCATATGAACGGTGTCTTGAGTTTGTATCTATATGCTGTTATTACCGAGTCTAAGTCTTTTTAATGTAGCACCACTATATCTCGTAGTATTTTCTTGTCTCGCATACCCTCTTCAATCGTTATCTAGCAATCGTACTCTCAATCCAAGCACGAGGAAATTCCGGATTAGGAAAAACAAAATTCGGCTGGACACAAGACAAGATGTTTTCTGTGCCTGAAGGCTGAAGGATTGTCCCTGCACATATATCGATAACTCGTGCCTAGAGTCTAATGCTATAAATGCTAAACGCATTGATGTCCTTCAGCACCTCTCACTTCCCAATACCCAACACTCAACATGAACCCTTCCACCGTACTCCTTCTCCTAGCGACCTCAACATTCGCCCAGGTCAGCGCAGGCGTAGTGAAGCCACCGACTAATAACGCTTCCTTGAACCACTTGCCACCTGCCGATGCAGCCTGGCTTCCCGTTCCCTACGAAATGATTTTCAACTCCACTCAGAGGAAAGGCTCCGAGATCTTCCGCGGCAGCAACTATCTCTGCCAGACCTCCAATGCCTCGCCGCTCGTCGCTGATCTGGTCCCCTGCGTTGCTTGGCTTGATCGGCAGCCGGACTGGAAGGCGTGTCGCCAGAACAACCCTTGGGGCAGCAAATGCACACAGATGGTCAGCTATAGGGGTGCTGCGCTGGGTGTTTGTGGTGAGTCTCCAGTACCGCTAGCTTGTATGATATATTGGGTAGAGCCAACGGCTAACTGAGGTTAATATAGGACCGTGGCGCGAGGCCGTAAATTGCAGATTCGCTGGAGCAATGCATGCCTGGCTCGTCGGAAAGTGCCGCAACTGGAAAACCAACAAGTCTGGAGGGTGGTTGAGATATGATAATGGTTTAATTACTAATATGTACCACACCTAGGCGTAAGCTATGGTCTTAAAAAATTGGGGCTGGTGATTATTTAGTTTAACTTCCATGCAAAGGTGGCGGTTTATAATTACTTAATCAATAAAATGGTAACTGGATCGATCTAGATATGTTGTTTTATGGTGTTTCCTAGTGAATGATTCGTTTCGTATCTCGAAAGTCGTTGTTGTGGATAGTTTTTGGCAGGTCAATGTAGCATAAACGTTCCCACCGGGGTTTATGATGTTCGAGTAAGGTTAATCTGTCTACTGTGTGACGCCAATGGTATAGTATAGTATACTAAAGCACGGATCATGATGATATCCATGAAAACAGAGATAATGAGATGTGATTCCGTGATCGTAAGTTACAGGGAGTGCAAGCTCGGGCCATGAGCAAACAATGTTTGAGCTCAGACTGGTGACTAAGGGGGCACGGCCATGGTATTGTACGGATTGGGGCTTGGCAAGTGCAGACGAGAATCTCTGACCAAGCTAAGCCCTTTTTCATTATCAGTGTATTACTTAAGCTTAACGGAGGTCGTTTGGAGTTAAGAGTTTTCATTCATCATTTTCTGAATTGATCATCATGTGGTCTGGTAGATGCTTTCAGAAATAATAATAGTGTTTTATTTCATTTGACTAATATACCAATATGTATGTGCCCACGGTGGATCTGATGATATTACCAAATAAGAAAGGCTCAGATTAGGTAGCTGTGTTCCGCGCACAGACAAGAACTAAGTCCTTCTCAACTACACTATGCATGAACATCGAAAGTTTGCATAAAGCGCATGCAAACTCACTAAGGCTAATTATCACTTCCAGTTTTCGATAGAAGCCTCTAGGACAGCGCAAAGTTCTATTTAACAAATACAGAAGCTCAAAAATAATCATGTCGATTACCGAGTGATTATTGATATAACGTAGCAAACCGGGGCATAGTCAGGTAGCTATCGCTAGTGGCCTCTACCTCTGGCAGTTTTCATCCACTGATATGCTAATGCAGGTCATATTTCTGCCAGTCGGTGTTGATTTACTGGAAGTTGAACTAGAAGTTTCAGGTCAGCAGGACTCACAACTACCTTGGCAACGGAGTTGCGCCAGAGGCTACTATTGTGTATTGAAAACTCATATCGCTTCTAATGAACGCATCTTGGTCGGCACAGGATATTTTTAAGCCCGCTGGAATCATCTTTGCCGGATTTACCGCCTTTTTATAAGACCGCTTGATCTGCTCGGATGACTTCTTTTGAAAATAACCTCATCACACACTACACTTTTAACAATTACACCAACTACCAAAACACTGACCTTCGATGTCGATTCAAGAGGTTGAAAGCTACAACTTTGGTATCACCCAGGAGGAACTCGGCAGCATTGAAATCACCAGGCGTCTGCCTCGCGACTCCAAAGGCGAGCTTGTCAAGTTTGGGGCAATAACCGCAGGTCTTAAACTACCCGAAATTCCCAGGCATAAGCTAGTTGAGGGAGTCATACACAAGCGAACCTCTGCCCCGATCGTGGCTATTCCTGTTACATTAGGGGGCGCGGTGTATGTTCACAAGAGTATATACTTTGTCATTAACCCCAAGTCACCATTTAGCTCTCTTGGAAAAATGGTAAGTGTTCAGTTACAGCCCGTTATAATAACTAATAGCTACACATAGGCTTTTGACGTTCTCTTCGGCAATGCCGACTTGGTAAGGAATCACTATAACCTCGAAATAGCAGGGATTGCCATGGATTTTATAGTCTCAGATAATCCGGCAGGAAACGTCCTAGGCGCAAACTTTTTGCATCTTACGAATATGTACATGTCTATCGATCATGCCAACGATGTGGTAGAGTTATTTCTACGACAAGCCTTTACCGAGAATATTAGACTGGCGAAACCTAATTTTTAATTCTCTACTAGAAGAGAGAAATACAAGGTCGTGTGTTTAGCAAACAAAAAAAGTGGATAGTACCGATCAACCAACCACACAAACATACCACAAATATGCAAGTTAGGACAATGGCTATATGATCTCTTTAAGAATAATTCCAATGATTACTTTGTCCCGTGCCCAGCCCTGTAGTCCTCGATAAACCCCAGAACCTCATTCAGCCGTTTTTTTGTTGTGATTCTTTCACATGTCCATCGCTGCCATATTTTCCCGCTTGCTCTTATAATCTCCTCATTTCACCAATGAAATATCCATTCCTCTCAAACACGTCATGTACACCAAGCTAGAGCTTCTGCTCTGTTATATCATAAACAATCTTTACTTGTCGGCTAGAAGAAATTCCAGTCAAGCACACTCTCATCATAACTGACGCTTCCTGTCCAGTCCCACGGGACATCGTAACTGCCTATAGCTGTGAAGCTTCTACCTCTTGAAATTCTAGCAGGGGACTGCTTCTTCTACTCTCTAGACTACTAGAGCCTCAGTGTTGAAGATATCACATTTGCACCAGTGGTCATTCGGTTTTGGCCATGTGGACTTCTGTCTCGTAGCATCTCATAGCCTTTATTCTGCTTTTATCTTTCTCTCCCTACCCACTGAACCGAACAATACAAAACGATCTTCAACACTCAGCACCTTGGTCGAAACACATGCCCTTATTACACATTATGCCTTTTGCAGCCCTCATCATCTCATTAATACACACTAGGTTTCATTCATCTCAAACATTTTAGTAGACAATCCTTGTTTACTGTAACACTACTTCCTTTTTCTACCCACCTTGTGCACGTTTCCAAGACTTCCTTGAGACGACCAACCAACCTACAGGCACCAATTCCCTACTCAAAGACGGGCCAGAGTCTCTCCACTCCACTCTACTTCATCATTTCTTTAATCTTCGTCGCTTTTACGATTCTCAGAGAGGCGGCCCACCATGATTCGGTTAGTCCCATCATCTTTGGGGATCTAGCTCGTCGTATGGTCGATGAACAGTTAAGATATGAACATGGACGGCGTAATCTGAGAATCCTTATTCGATTTTTTCTTTAACGTTATAATACTTCCACATTGACAGTACGAGCGCAGCCGATGGCTAGGTCTTGCCAAGTCTTAAATAGTGTTGTCGATAAATCTGTCTCCTAGAATTTCACATGAACCACAAACTGTCTCCTTACGCCACTCTCTCTTTCTATATAGGTCCTGGATGTCGCACTACCCAGTTATTGTCCTGACTATACCAAGCTCGATATAATCGGTAATGACTCAGCCACACAGCCTTTCCAATCGTCTACATTTCTGCACGTCCTCCAAACTACCACACCCCCTCTAGCCTAAAAAATAAACATTAAACCCCGAGCAAAAAGGCAAAAGGGATAGACAATGGACTTGCCCGGAATCGAACCGGGGATCTCCTCAATGCGAATGAGGCGCATTACCACTGTGCCACAAGCCCGTCTGATGATGATTCCACATGGACGAGGCGCCCTTATATATCACAGGCACGTCACAGGCTCATGTAGCAGCAGTCATGAATGCGAGACTGCTTGAGTGCGTGTGTTGGTTTATTTGCCAGTTTGGGCTGGAGTAACTAGCTTGGGTTTGATTTTTGAATGAGCTCGGTTTTGGATGGAACTTGGGCCATATGATGGAGTTTGAGCTGGAGGAGGTTCGAGATGGACAGACTACACTCGCTCTATATCAGAGCCCAGACCGATACTCTGTCCGAATCCATGCTCCGCCTGTTCTATCTCACCACTTCGTCTCCACCCGCCGATATCCTCGATATCCTATCTGCCGCGACGCAGTAGGCAAGGCCGTACTCCACCCGCTCCGTCGTACTCGACCCGCTCAAACACTCAGATTTTCTGAAATTGGGGTCCCCTCCAGAAGCAATTCGCTCAAAGTCTGTTTATTAAATAGATGGATATCTCGCCTGTCAATTTTAGAAATAGATAGTCTATATTTGTGAAGTATATAAGCCGTTTATTTTGGTCCCAACCCCAGTAATCTAGATTCTACCGATTTCGAGATTACATTTACACGGACGTGCACAACGAAATTATTTAAACTGGAGCGGGAACAGCTCGATATAAATTGAATTCCTGTCATGACAAGCTAAGCCCTGAGATTTTCAACCAAACCAAGTTAATAACCGCTTGAAAGGGAAACGGGAACAGCCGACATAAAATGATACTGTCAGGGCGAGCTCAGCAATGGGCTTTTTAACCAAACCAAGTTCGTCACGGCTTCAAAAGAGGACAGAAACAGCCAGACATAAAATGAATGACTGTCGGAACAAGCAAACCACTGAGGTCTGGGCTTTTTAACCAAACCAGATTGATAACTGGTTGAAGGTGAACGGGGACAGCCAGACATAAAATGAATGACTGTCAGGACAAGCTAAGCCCAGTGCGCTGAGACCCAGTTCGGGTTTTATAGAATAGATATGCCCTGTGGCATGTTTGACGATGTTTTGTTTCTTCTAAAACGCAGTGCTGCAGCGCACAGTATTTATGGGCGCAAGGGCCGACTGTTTCGAGGGAGCGGGATTAGTCATCGGTTCAGTTGTCAAATTTCCACTACGTTTTGAAACTCTCTGGAATGCTGCTTCTAACGATCCTCATCTTGAAATTTTCTACTTACAAACATATCTGTAGGGTACGGCCACTCAATTACCTATCGTATTTTGGGTCCTACGTACAAAATCAGGCATCACCATAGTCAACATCATCGCTGTCACGCACCATCACTTCATTCTGAACCTCCTAGACTTTGTAGCTACACCGAGAAATTGTGATCCGGGGCGGATCCCATTGAAGATAGCACATCTGCAGGTACCAGTGGTCATTCGGGTTTTGTCATGTCACATGTGGGTTCAGGTCTCCTGGTGGGGTCTCATCCCCCTTATTCTGCTCTTTGCTTTCTCTTCCTGTAGAAACAACCTTACAATCGAACAAGATCATTCTCTCATATCCCAGAGATTTAAGAGCATGATTTGTACAACATGGCACCTAGAGGGTTCCAACAACTCGACTATAGTATTCTAGAACCAAACTCTGGAGTCTGCCGAGATACCTGCAGCCTGCCGTAGAGATCAAGTCAAGCCGTTGAGATCGAGTGTTCGTTAGCTGGAGACTAGCTATTTTCTAAGCTTTACTAATATCTTGTTGTGCAGTGATCTTTAGATGGCCCGACACCTGTGTACCGTGGTGGTTGCCGGATGAAAATACTAGTACATTCATGAATTACAGCGGATATTTTTGTGCGCTCACCTTTATCATAGTGAAAATAACTACCTATGATGAGTTATTTTCACGTGGGGATATATCTCAAATCGTTCTTTCGTCATGGTAAAATTTTGGGTAATTGTTATCGCGGCATGAACCACGGGGTTGTGCTAATTCCCACATTTGAAGACTGTTCGGCAATCATCATCAAAGCTAAATTCAAACTAATTATCGAAGTCTCAGATTTATTCGGCTGACGGAAAGTACTGTTTGCGCTGAGCACGATCGATCAGAGGTAAGCTTATGGCATTGCCAACAAACTACAGCTTTCCGACTTCCGCCGAACTCACGACAATGCACGGTATCAATCACTCGCACAGTGGGTTAGGTTTCAGGCGCCGACCATTCCAGAGCCAGCCCTCAGGCCAGCAGGCAGCAGACAGCAATTCCCACCATCTATCTGGCCATGCGACCAGTTCTGCCGGCGCACTATGACCTCAGGGCCCGTCTTCGCCTATATATCTTGGAGCACGTCTGTGCACCAAACTACCGGGTTTTCGTCTATGCTAGGGAACAAAACTCCCGCAAGTCCAAGTCTCCCGGCTACGTAGGTAGGTCTCCAGGGTCCAGCATGCAAAACTGGGTCTGTAGTGGTTCGCAAGCTGGAACTAAGATCTATGTATAGAGCTTATCCCCGCCATTTGTTTGGTGTGGAGGCCGCCGCCGGCTCTGGATAAACAGACGGATCAATGTATTCGGCTGCCTACGAGGCCAGCCAACGAAACGGTCGCGTTTAAATGGCACGGGCAACGCGGGAGCGCGCTTGCTTCTAGCTGGCGCACCATTGGTGGCTGGCCTGCAGCGCTGATTCGTTGCCCTGTCGTTCTTATCTACATATCTATCGTTTTTCGCAGGCTGCGCACTGCATAAACAATCCTTCCACCCACACCCAGCAACCAGCAATGAGGGGCACACACACGCAAAGGAGAAAAAAAAAAAAAAACACGTCAGAGTGTGGGCAGAGCGCAGCAAAAAGAGGAAACGGGGAACAGATATATAGCCAGCAGCCAGATCGCGATCTGCTTAAGATTCTGAGATCCTGCACCTCCCGTCCTAGCTCCGGCCGTCGCTTTTATGATATTCGATTTATGGATTTTCCGCCGCGCCAGAAATAATTTGCGGGATCCGCGCCATTCATTGGGCGGCGACGCTCCTGGGCCATCGACTTTCGTTCATCCAATGTTTCGCGGCTGCCGCCACCTCCACCCCGCGCACCCTGAAGACTGCCGGATCCAATTAAACGGCCGCGAAATCAGACAATGTTTTGCAATACCGTGCGTGCATCGAGGGATGGGAGCATGGGCCGACAATCAATGACTGTGACGACTCGGTAATGCTGCGAGACTCAGAGCGATGCGTTGTTCTTCCACGAAACGGGACGGAAACAGCGGGGGAATCTTCCGGTGCGGGGCGAAGCGTGTACCTGGCTGGTGGCCGCTGCGGTCGGAAGATCATTATTCCATCCAGGCCTAGCTATGACTCGATTGTTTGTGTGGCATGGCCACTGGCGAACAGGAACACACGAATATGCGAACCAACTGGCGACCCAACACCCTAACATCCTCATTGACGAATGTTTTCTATCTACCTAGTCGGAGAAATATCCCATCGCGATAAGGTTGGACGGTGTGTACTACCGGCGGCGGGGTCGTGGTAGGGCAACTAGGCATGCCACTCGAGGCTCAATCTCTATCACAGGCTGGTGTCGTTCCGATAGCTATCAGCACATACTCATCACGTCCAGTGCTACTGCGCTTCAAAATAGCTCTCCAGCGATGCGAAAAAAAAACCAGATCATTACTCCATCAGGGCCCTCCCATCCGGCGCTGCAGGACTTCGAGATGCAGGGCAAAGTGTGCACCACACACCCACCTAGCCAACAATCGCAGTCCACTATCGGTATATATCATTTCACAAACAACAAACAAACACTCAAGAATGTTTCCGGGGTTGGCTGATATTGTCAAGAAGGCCGCAGCAGCCACAGCCGCAGCCCGCATACATGGGGACCGGACCTTGACCCGCCCTTGACCCACTCGCTCTTTCGAGACCCTCCCAGCAGCCAGGAGAATCATCTGCATCGTTTCCCGCCATGCAGAAGGTGGAAACAAAACAGATATATGATAGAAACAAAGTTGTGGTTCTAGGCCCTTCCAGCTGGCCATGATGATGATGATTATGATGATGATGGTAGATGGCTTTGATGCAGGGCTCGTCGACATACGTATGTTGTCCATCGACACCTACTATGCCAGCTCCTCAGCATGACAGTACCGCTGCTGTCAGCTGACCCGCCAGCACTACTACCACTACTATCAACACTGTTGTTCGTTTCCACACTATCTTCGGGGTAGGTAGGGTGGGGAGTGGTGGGCGGGGGTGAGCGGGGCGGGGCGGGGTTTCGCACACATTTTGTTTTGTTTTTCCAACTGCAGATCTGGCGGTGGATAAGCTTTCGAAACACAACCGGCCGAGCCCTGCGTACGAAACACATCTGTCTCGCGCGCTTCGGCCTGTGTAACCTCCCCATCCATAGATACATATGTACTCTACTCTACTATGTATGTACTCTACATTATACCGATCGATCTGCAATCCCCAAAATAGCTCCCTGCTACACAGAGCCTCACTCGCCTGTCCCGTGTCTCAGTCCGTCGTCTCTCTCTCTCTCTCGCGTCCGTACCACCGTCCCCGGATCTTCCTTCCGCTGCAACACGCCCCATCTATCGCCGCTCACGCATGTCTCGCCGGCCTGCCCTCTCCCACACCGCATGGCAATGCATGCATGCACACACCCATCCAGCGCCTCCGCTCCGGCCCTCCGCGGCAGCGTGCGCGCGCCGTCCTCAGTTCACCACATCACGCGCCGCCGTACGTGCAGCCCGGGTGTCCGCTTTGATGCTGTGGCTTGATGAGTCCTGTCGCAGATCCGCCAAGCTCGCCAGCTGCAGGTCACGATTGCGATTGTCGTGGGCGTGGTGATGGGGAGTGGTGGTGGGCGTGGTGATACTGGGGAGTGGTGATACACGCGCGCGGGGCTAGGCGCGATGAGGGCGGGCTAGTGGATCTGGGTCGCTCGCGAGGTGGGCGTGTCGTGCGTGGTGCAGTGCGTGGTGTAGCGCTGTGGGTGCAGTGCAGTGCAGTGCAATGTGTTGGTGCCGAACCGTGGCCACGTCACCATGGATGGGGGGAAGGGAAGGTCGTGGGCGAATATCGCCATCGCAATCAGATCACTATCACCATTTTGCGCTTTAATGGCGTCTTTGGGTTTGCCGTTGGAGGGTGGTATAGGAGTGGAGGGAGAGATGGGGTGAGGGCAGGGGAAATGGAAGCAATTGACAGAGCAGATGTGTTTGCGTTTCGTCGTTGATCGAGCTTTGCAATGGGTATTCTACGGGATGGGTGGGACTTGGGAGCAGGAGCTGGCGCGAGGTCACACGATCCCGAGAATCGCGAGTCGCGACTCCCACCCGCTCTGTCGATCTATCTATCTATCTATCTATTTCTAATCTCTACTACAGTATACTCCACTATCACCTTCCCCCATACCTCAATTGTGAGGCGCATATATCGAGCTGGCGAGCGAGCTTGTAGCATCTAGACCTCGTCTTAACCATGACGTCGACGATCATTCCCTCATCCTCCATCCTCCAGGCCTACACTTAGTCTGCCTGCATTGACAGATTACAGTGTATGTATGTGTATTCTGCAGTAGTAGCAGCAGTAGCAGCAGAAGCAGTGCGGTGTTGATTGCTGTGGACGTGTTCTAAAGACTTATTCAGCGCCGCAAGGTCGTTGGGCACGGCCTTTACACTATGTGATGTACATACAGTATAGATGGGCGTCGTGTAACAGAGAGACGACGTGGTTTCCTGGGCGCGTCGGTTAGATATGTATGTAAGAACTTACTTATGCTGCAAATGCGAGCGTGACAGTAGAGATAGAGGCGAGTGTGGGGGATAACGTCGTCGAACCACAGCCCATGATCCCGAGAACGCGACCGCGCCCGTCCTGTTGAGGCCGGGCCGCTAATACCATCATACCGCTGATACCCGTGTATCCTGCAGCGTGTCGCGTGTAGCGGTGCCAGTGCCAGTGTGCATCCTTTGTAGAGCAGATTAGAGTAGAGAATCGTACAACCACCTCAGTCGGGCCCGTCTTACTCGCGTGTTTGCACCACCGAGCAAAAAAAATATATTACTCTGCAGCATCTGCGTCCAGTCCTCTCTCCTGGTGACCCACCTGTCCACAAATCTCAATACCAGTCCGCTATTCCGGTCCGTCCATAAAAACAACCTCGCATAGCTTAGCGCAGGCCTTTCTATGTAAGTCCCTCCGGTCCATGTATACTATGTATACTCCGTGCCGATTTGTCCGGAGCCGATAACGAGCGGTAGTTTCGACGGGCCGGCCGGGGTGCGTGTGGGGCTGACCCCGCTCGGTCGGCGTGGTGACGTAGAGCTGGAGCGCGCATCTGATATCGTTCGCCGCGGGTGTTTCGCGGGTGCTTATCTATTGCAGGGCTGGCCAACCAAACAACGCCCGCAGTACTGCTACGATGGAGGCGATAAACAACTGCAACAACCACGACACCATGACCACGACAACCACGACCACGACAAAGATGGAGATGAAGATGCTAAACCGGGGACTGGGCTGAAGCAGGAGGCGTTGGGTGCGTTGTACTGGCGGACATCGCTACTGTGCACTGCTCTGCTGTGCTCCGTTGGAGTATTGTACTGTGCTGTGGAGTTGTACCGGATACCAGGACACGGATGCGGCGAGGCAGAGACCGGGCGATGGGCGGATCCAATCCGTGGGTCTGGGTCTTGCGAGCCTGTGCTTTGTGTATCGTGTCGTGTCTCCAGCCTAGGTCACGACATTTGAAGGCCCTTCCATCCTGCGGCATAGGGCTGCACCTCCTCTCTCCCGAACGATCTCTCCGCCAAAAGCGCCAGACGGTTGGCCGCTGCCCGCACCGCCGGGCATGGTCCCGACGTAGAAACACCAACCACCGGATCCAATACCGCCACCTGAACACACACACATGCCGAGGCAACGCCGAACTCCGTACCCGTACTCGTACCCCGACGCCAACCGGGCTCCAATCCTACTAAGGCCCTGAACCTGTAACCGCCAATGAACCAAAGCAAAGCAACGCAACTCAGCTGGTCCTGAAATATAACTGAATGTAACGATTCGGCTGTCGGATCGGGTTGATTGGGCTGGGGTGTGTGGGTTGGTTCGGTTGGTTGGGGTAGATTGAGCTGGAGGGGAATTGGATGGATGGATGGATATGGACAGAACTCAGTTCAGTTCAGTTCAGCGAGTGGGTGGGAGGTGGGATGTATCATCCATTCGATCCGCTGCGCTGCACGTTCCGACACACGTCTCACGCTGCTTCCTCCAACTCGTCGCGTCCTCCAGCCTCACCACATCGCGAGCCTCCTTGCTTCGCTCCTTCCTTCCCTCGTTGCTTCTTTCCTTCCAGCCACTCGCGAGTCTCCACCCACGACGGGGGTTCTGACATGTCCCACCGATCTTCCTCGTTGCACATCCTGTCAGCCAGGGCCGGGTTGCAGTGTAGGGAACGAGGCTCGTGCACGCCACACTGCACGCACCAGCCATACACACAGCGACAGGCTAGCGGGATGCTGCTAATGACAACGCACCATTGATGGATGGATGGGGATTGGGAGTGAAGGGTGGAACTTGGGGCGGACGACGAGCGACGGCGAGCTGGTGGGGCGCACGCGGGCTGGTACCAGGTGTTGGCACAGCAACGTGCTCGTACAATACGATACGTGTGAGTTGCCGGGCCGGCGGTGGACGTGGTGCATATCACATACACCTATACATACACATCCATACTTCACACATATGCACATATTACACATTGAAATACCTGCACAATTGACATCTATGTACAATCCAGAACGACACGAATGACAGCAGCTGGATGGACCTACGTTTCGCAGCGCCTACATCCACCTCCACCAACAGCAGCAATAACAGCAGCAGGAGTCGCAACATACCTACATACGATTACTCTCCATGTCCTCGCATCGGTCCGTGTTAGGCACAGACTGGATTGACTTACCACGGCTCCTGCCGGAGCGCGGGGGAGCCGGCGCGGCGCCGGAACTGTTTTCTACTTACATACGATGCACGGTGGAAATGGAGGGGATGTGGAGGGAGGTGATAAGTCGTAGTATGTACGTGCATGGCGGCCGGCATCGGCGTCGTTATTGGTGTTATCGATAAGGGGTACCCAGTGCCAGGTCGCTCGGACTGTAGGTGGGTGGTTTGCGTCCATACATCTCCACATCTACTCGCTGTACCAGCGCGCCGTTTGTGGTTCGTGGTTCGCGACACGTTTTGCGTCTCTTCCAACTTCCAGCTTCAATTGCATCTCCAATGCCCTCCCTCAATTGATCCAACACAGCCGTTATCCACCACGCTGTACCCCATCGCTGATCTCCCTCGCCTCCCTCGCTCCGTGTCCGTCAAGGGGGGGTGCTGACTCGGCGCCCATCTCAGACCTACATTAGCCCGCGCCGGCGCGCACGCAGCAGATCGAGCAGCCGTGCGTCCCATCGCCCGCGCGCGGCTCCGGCGTCGCAAATGCAAACCCACGACTAACCAACCCACAACCCCACCCGTGTCTCCCATTCGCTTCCAGCTGTCTTGTCTCTCTCTTCTTGATTACGATGCCAAAAGACGTTGCATTTACGTACTGTATTACTGTATTACCGGGCCGGCGAATGCAGCCGTTTGTATGTGGGTTGCAACGGCGGCGGGCACCGCTGCGGCCCTGATTATGTACTCTACTCTACATCTCGGCTCGGGCAACCCGACCCACCTCCGACCCTCTGCCCAGTCTCTCCATCCCTCCCAGCGTGCCAGCCCAACCGTAACCGCCCCCCAGCACACTACTGCACCCGGCTCGTGTCGCCTCCACATTTCCGCGCACGTGGGCGCCGGGATGTACGGCGCAGCACGCCCCGTGGCTGGTGCGCGCACGCTAGCGTGGTCTCTACTCTACTCCATGTAGAGAACTCTGCTCTACGGAGAGTACATACACACGCCCGATGTGTCGAATTGCCTTGCCGGGAAACAAGTTCATGCACAGAATGTGCGAGTGTGCTGTAGGAGCAGCGACGGGCGGATAAGGTACTGTGGAGGAAGGCAGGGACGCGCAGGGGGTGCTGCTGTGCTGCTATATGGGTCTGGCTGGCTGGCTGGATGGGGAGGGAGGGAGCTGGCGCTGGAGACGGTGCCTTGCAGATTGATGGATGGGTGGATGGACGATGGGCGGAAGGGGATGGACGGGGGCACGCACGGATGGGATGGGCATGATTGATGGGGCAGGGAGGGACGCACGACGATCTGGGGCATGCCATGAGGAGCATGGAGGGAATGTGGAGGGAATGCTAGGGACACAGGGACAGCACGCCCGCCAGAGCCAGCGACGCCGGCGCCGGAAAACACGGCGCCCCACGACGGCGGCGAGCAGAGCATCTAGAAGCACGCCGCCGTTTCCGGCGCTCCAGTGCCAGTGCCAGGAGCCTCAGTTCCTCAGTTCTCGCATTCCCTCCGTACATACATGCGCTTGGTTGTAGATGGATGGATGGATGGATGGATGGATGTCGTTGGCTGGGTTCCGGCGTGGCTGTGTTTCATGTTTGAGGCTGCAACTGAGTCTCACGCGCATCCACATTTCATGCTCTCACGTTCTCACTCTGCTTACCTAACCCAGTTCCTAGCACACAGGTAGAGTACTCCGTACGATGTAATATGGCTGGAAATGTGAGGGTGCGGTGGGTATGGTTTGATGGTATGGTGATAGTACATACGGCGCCAGCGAGTCCTAATGCGACTGCGGGGTGCGCCGCGACGGGGTCAGAAGACCGAGTGGACGGACTGGACGGACCACGGACAAGCAGTAATCGGGTGCGACGGCGCGCCGGTCCCTTCCTGCCCGTCCAGCCCGTCCTCCTCCCCGTCCTCCCCGTCTAGCCCTCCTTCATCCCCCTCCTGCCCGCCCTCCTCCTCCTCCACCGATGATGGGGAACAGGCGGGGCCCATCTATCAGTTACTTATCTTATCGATCGCAGGGCGCAACAAACAGGAAGGCAGATCGCCCCCGTCTTCGCGCCGTGTCAGGTCCGTTTCGGTGCGACCCACGACGACGACGACGACCCCCACCCCCACGCAGCCAGGCTGTAGGAGCGGTGTAGGAACAAGCACGGTTTGCTCGGTGCCGTGCCGGCCGGGCGGGAAACGAGCGCGTCGAACGAACCGGTTTTATGCGGCGGACGCAGGGCAGGGCAGCCCAGGTAGGCGGTGTTGAAATTCTCACGGCGCAGGGTGCAAAAAACGGGTGCGAAAAAACGGGTGCGAAAAAAAAACGAAAAAAAAAAGTATAATATATTGAATCGCAGACGACGTTTGCGGTTTGCGGGCAGGGTGCGAAGAGAGAGAAAAAAAAGTGTAATATATTATTGAGCAGCTCAGGTTTTTGCGGTGTTTGGAGGGATTTGTGATATCGTTTTAGTTTTTAATTTTTAATGGATGGATGGGGGATGGAGGGAACGCGGTACATGGAGAGTACTGGCTGGATTCTGGCCACCCAGCGCTGCGCTGCTTACTCTGTATGTCTTAATTTTGCAGTATAGTACTTCTGGTGCTTTATCTTATCCGTGTGTGGAGACGAGAGGGCGTGTGTATGGAGATCAGTAGAGTGTGTGCAACGCGAGCGGGTGCGCTCGGAATAGCAAATTTGCTATAGAGGCCGCGGCAATATCAGTAGATGGACGCTGGAGGGGTGTGGCCTGTGGTGGACGGAGGGGGGAGGGTTCAGTTTGCGGTGGAGGCCGTGGGTCGTTCGGCACCGGGGCGCTCCATGGGCGGAGAGCGTCGTGGAGTCGACTCAAGTCGAGGGAGTTTTTTCTTCGCTTTTTTTTTTTTTTTGCGGCTGTGAGTGAGCGAGTGTTCGTCCCGGTTGGCATCGCGGAAAAGGGTCCAGCGCTGCGGCGGCCCTGAGTCTTGACCAAGCGGCGACGACGGCAAAAAATAATACTGTCGTGGTGGTGGTGGTGGTGGAGGGCGCGAGACTTGCGCACTCAGTCGGCCATCCCCATTCTGGGACCATCCCAACGGACGCTTGCCACGTCGACAGCGACTCAGGAGGAGAAGTAGGTAGGTCGAGCGAGATTACCATCCCAAACCGTTGTCTGCCCCATCACCCATTGCTGAATGGCATTGCGCAAGCAACGGATCCCCGCCTGGATGTTGCGACGACGGCGGGCAGCTCGCAGAGGCAGCAGAGGCAGGATCGGGGTGACAGTTCTGGAGGCTAGGGAGCTAGCGCGGACAGACAGACCGACAGACGTCGCCCTGGATCAGGGTCTCTGGCGTCGTAATGTACGGAGTATAGTACTTGCTTGGACGTCGTCGGCCTGCGGTAGAGCAGAGTAGAGTAGGTTATACTTGCAATGTACGAAGTCCCTAATGCACTGGATCTGGCAGAGGAGGCATGGTGGAGCAGAACTGGATGCGCTGTGGTACAAACGGGTCTCTTTCACCCCCAGATGCAGCAAAGCAAGCAGGCAGGCAGGCAAGCAGGCAAGTAAGCAGCTGTCGTCTGTCGTGACAGGACATCTTTGGTCACGACTCACACCGCAGTGTCACAGAAAGCGGTTTTTTTTTTCTTTCTTCCTTCTTTTTTTAGGCACCTATGGGGCATGGCGACCTTTGCAAGTCGCTCAACGCTCAACGCCAGCATCGATTCTATCTTCGTCGTTGCTGCTGCGTCTGCTGCTGCGTCTGCGGGAACACCCCAACCCGCAGCAGTTCGTTCGTTCGTGGTGGACAGGCGGTACCGGTTGCCAGTCGCAACCGTCCATTTGCACGCTCTGCCCTCTCCCTTGACCCGTCCATCCACTCGTCGTGTTGTGTTCGCGGCCTATCCATCCACGAAAGCACCGCAAGCAAGCAAGCAGGCAGGCAGGCAGGCAGGCGCGCAGACAAGCATTCCAGCAAGACCGAAGCCATTGGACGGTTTGGTCCGTAGGGAGACCGATGTAGAGACTGCTAGAAGCAGCGTGGCAGCGTCCAGCGTCCAGCAGCAGCTGTGACCCTCGCTAGCCCGGGCCCGTTCAAGCCTCACCCTCACCCTGCTAGTCCGATTCGCCGGTGATCTGCTTCGCTCGCAAGCGGCCCTCACGAAAACGAGCAGGCGAAAGCAGCAGCAGCACATCCAGGCAAGGGAAGCGGACGTTGCTGACACTGCGACGTTGGGGAGGCGAGCGCGGCGATTGGCTGCTTTCCGCTCTGGGACGGACCAGCGCTGGGATCGATGAAGGGGGGGGGAGAGGGAGAGGGAGGGGAGGGGGGAGATTTCCGACGCAGGACAGACGAAACAACACATCCGCCCACAACCCCAGCACCGCGGCCGCCATGCCTGCCTCTGCCTGCTGCTTGCTGCCAGGCGAGGTGAGGCGACCACGGTTTTCTAGCTGAGGCTGGCTGTTGTAACAGGAGTGGCTGCTTTCTGCTGCAGCCTGTTCGAACAAGCTGCTGCTGCTGCTGCTGCCACTCCTGAGTCCTGCCACAGCAGACTGGTGGTGGGCGAAAACCCGCCCCATACTGTTTTCTCTCGCGGCTTACATAGTCTATTGTATATCCTTCCGCACGGTCCCCACACTTTGCTTCCTCCCTGCCTGCCCTGTTCGCCTGCTGCCCGTCATCGTCACCACTACCCAACAACCACCCACCCCAAAATCCCCAGAAGCCTCCTGTCGGTCTGCAATTGAGAGACAGACGACTCTAGCACACCCTGAGCCTCCCAAGACACTCGCCATCCACCACCCATCCACACCCCCCCTTCCCAAAAAAAACTTCGTCCTGGACTGTCGTGGTATAAGAGTACTACACACCCCCGCCCCTCCTCCCTCCATCAAACACTACCACCACTATCAATCATACATCGCATCTACTACTACACCACCAGCACCCACACCCACCCACACCACTCTCACCACCACCCACCCTCACCGTTACCCCGCCCGCTGCACTTCGACAACTGACATCTGAGTTGCCCCAGCTTTCCGACGCTGCATCGTGTTCGAAATAATAAATAGAACGCCTTCCCCGTCGTCGATTCGGCCTGGACCTTCTTCATCTTGAGAGAGATACCGGATATCCTCATTATCGTTATCGCAGCACCGATTTGCTTGTAGCACTCACACCAAATCATCAGCACACCATCCATAACCACTCCTTCCCTACTCCTCACACTATCGTGGATCGCCATACAGTTTTTGATTCTTGTTTTTATCGATACGACAACCGATAGCAAACATGAGTGAAGGAAGCAGTCATCAGGCCTACGTAGAGGACTACGATTCAGTCATCTCAGAAGTAGTGCCCCTCACACGCCGAACCACAGCGAGAGAAAAGTCTGGCCTGTCGAATTCACAGTCTGCGGACTCAAATTTCGATGTCTCGGATTCTGGATACTCATCGCACGCAAACACTCCAAACAACGAGACTCCGCCGTTAAAATCGAGAACACCCGCACCCCTGCCTCCGATAAACACTCGCCAGGAATCGTTGCGGAGATCGAAAACGCCAGGCATCGGCCGCCCCGCCAGCAAATCGTTTTCTCGAACTCAATCTCCTGCGGTCCCACGGAATATCCCCAACGCCCGCCCAAGAGAGAGATCTGGCACGGTAGAATCCAATACTACAACGGAAGACTGTGAATGCTCCGACTGTAAAAAGGGGAGTAAACCATCGCCTTCCAGCAGTTCGCCGAGCATCCTCAGCAACGGAGCCTGGCCCCTTCATGCATCGTACCACGGTGGATCATATGGCCAATCGCCGTCATGGGGGGGACATGCTTACCCGGTAGCACCGGCTCGATACGACCCTTATGAAAGTGGTGCGATGGACGCCCCTCGTGAAAGCGGGAGCAAAAAGCAGAGATCGTCCATGCCACCTCCCCCAAGACCACAGTCTACCTTCAGTGGCGCCACTGCATCTTCGTACTCTGGATTTGGTGGAAGCTACTTTGGTCAAGCACCATCACCAGCACCGCAACCACCAACGCCAGTGTCAACATGCCCCCCGACCTACTCAGCGTACGCCCCCCCGCCGCCACCAATGGACCATGCTCCATCTCCTGTTCATACCTCACCATACGGTCCTCCTTCGTCGATACCTTCGTATGGCCAATCGTATGGTTATGACGCCTGGGGCTATGGCTCTACCCCAATAACGCCCAGCTCGTCGTACCCAGCCCCTGTGGATTACACATCGATGCCCCCTCCCCCACAGATCAACCGCCGCAACAGCATGCGGGCCCAGGCAAACGCCGGTGCTGCCATCCATGACCTCCCCACTGAAGAGTACCAGTACCAGCAGCCACCTCGCCCGCAGCGTCGCCCGAGCAGAGTTTCGAGCGGTGAGCGTCCATCGTGGCCAGCAGCCCAGTACTCCGAGAATCTTGGACACAGCCGAAGCTATTCCGTTCCTCCTGTTGAGAGCGCTAGCATGTCGGAGCGCAGAAAGATGACCACACCTGGCCCGCCCCGCCGTCGTGAGAGTGGCCACACATCATCTCGTCCTGAAGTCCACCCCAGCCGGCTCGGCCCCTCCGCCCTGTCTCGCGCCATGGAGTCCTGCGCTATTGACGACGACTGCCACCCACCAACCCGTAGCCAGTCGCGGTCACATTACGACTCCCACCACCATAGTAACCAGCTCTCCCGTCGCGACCCTGGTACGATGATGCACGCCACCCACAGCGACTCTGGATCCTCTGGATCCGGGCGTTCGCACGACAAAGAAGAGCTTGTCTCGATGACCGTCCCCGACGCAGAGGGCGAGGCGTTTACGATGAGATACCCTGCTGGGATCCCAGTGAAGCTGCAAGTTAATGGTGGGCCTACCCAGAGAATCTACTCTCGTGGATCACCGAAAGAAAAGGACGAAAATGTTGAGTTGAATATAGCATACAGATATGTCCAGCAGAGACAGCAGCAGGTGCATGCCCAGCTACAGTACGGTGCGATGGAGCATGGCGGCCGGAGAACGAGCGGTGAATACACTTATAGGCAAGCCGGAGGCTACAACCGTCGTGCGACCCTGAACGGCGTGTAAGCCTTGTGACTCAACTCGAAGAGAACGGAAGAAGTAATGCAACGGATGGGTGAGGTTTAACCGAAGAGAGAGTCATAATAGTTTTCCCTCCGGAAGATGCTTCCTTATATTTCAGCGCGTGCTCTGTCTACCATCTCTTTTTTTCTTTTTCCTTTGGGCGGACGACTCATCTTTGTCTTTATTTAAACCGGGCGCTCTCACACCTCCCACACCTCCCCCCTACATACCACCATCTACTGGGAGAAACAACGGCGGTCGGCTATTTGATCTTGTTTTATTTCTTTGTTTTCGTCGGCGAAGTGGTTTTTGATTTTTTTTCATTATTGTCGGGACGTCTCGGTTCGGGGAATTCGGTATGGATACTTCTATCTAATCGGCGCACATCATATCTGCCGTGTGCGGGGACGAGCCCTCTTCCCCGGCACGGCATTCTGTGAGCGAGGCTCATGGCTGGGTTTTATACGAAACGATATGATTGGCCAGCTGGACGCGAGATGAGGATCTGGATTTGATTTTGGGGAACTGGAATGGTCCATCTCGGCTGGCAAAGGGAATGGGACACGGGAATATGGGATACGGGATATGGGATGGGATGGGATGGGACAGGACGGGGTTTGGGCGACTGGTAGCACCGGATTTTTCGGACCGTTTTTATACACTTCACTTTACAACACTTTTACAATGATTTGCAGCGCGCATCATCTCCGCAACTTCACTTCTTGTCTCTTCATTTGTCGACCAAGCGAACGCATTATTACTTTATACATCATCATCGCCTGCAACAGCTGCCATGCAAAGATTACCAACATCTTTTTTTCTTTTACTACTTATATCGACAGGTTTCCTTTTTTGTTGCGTTGTGCTTTTTGGGATGAACCGGCGTTTGTGAACTGCGAATTACTTTAATTGTTTTCGGTTCGGCTTTTTTATATATACTTTTCCTTTGTCGATTCTATGGATTTCTTTTGTCGACACCACCACATCACCCGAAACGACCTCTAATGTCTTCAAAATCTCTCACAACTTTCTTGTTTATATATATACTTGCTTGTGTATCATGAGATGATGCATTTGGCATGATTTCAGAACCGAGCCTTATGTAGCTTTTGGTTCTATTCTCTTTTTTCTTTTCTTTGGATGGAGTGTACGAGGTTCATTTTTTTCTTGCGCTCACCCAACCTATCTATACAATAAGTAGAAAAGAAATGCAAAAAAAAAGAGAATCCATTTGAACAAATAACAAAACCGTTCCAACTTCCAAGTTTTCCCACTCGCGTCTGACCACCGTGTTGTGTTCTGTTGTGCTGTGCTGTTGTTTTGTTCACGCTTGCTTGGGATGCGCACACGTGACGCGATCCAGCGCAAGCACGCAATCCACACCACACCACCCCACCGCCCATCCCATGATGCGATACGGGGCCCTTGATGTGCGCAGATCCAGATCCAATCTCCGACGCAAGGCTGTCGTCCGGCGCTTTCTCGCGCTCGTCGCTCGCCTTGCCCCGCCTCGCCCTAGCACGACGCCCTTCCCCCGCCAACTTCCCTCTTCCTGCGTGCCACCCTGCCCACATCGCGCTGCCCACCATGGCCACGGCATGACGGCGCCGCAACGTCAACACGCACTTCGGTGTCTCGGAGCAACGAGACGAAGGGCGCGAGGGTCGCTTCCGCTACCCCACGCCAACGGGGCCGCTACTGCAGGCGCGGAGTTTTGCGGCGGGGGAGACGCGACACCCCACCAGCACCGCACCGCAGCACAGGCGTTTCTCCACGGGGAGAGGATGAGAGGGAGCCGGGTCGGAGGGAGACAGGCGCTGCGCTGGGCCCCGTACGGTGTGGCGGCCCCGGATTGTGCTGAGGGGAGGAAAAGGGTTCGAGCGTTGCGGGGCGGAGGATGGTTGGGAGCCAATGGGGCGCGGGAATGGTGCAGTGGCCATCACACATCACACATCACAACCGTACCGCGCACCACGCACCGCGCAGGCGAGATGCAGTGTCTGGCCATGTTCGGTGCTACTCTGTCTTCTCTCCAGCGCGGGTTCGGCAGTTTGTGGGGGGTGGTGGATGGATGGTGGCGGATGGGTGGTGGTTGATGGGCGTCAAAGAGAGGAAGGAGAACGAGCAGCATGATGTGGGATCGAGATCGATATGCTGGGTGGGGTCGGGCTGGGCGTCGTTGTGTGACGTGATAAGATGTGAAGCGCTCGAGTGAGAGCGCGCGTGTGCTGTGGGTGCTGTGGTGGACGCGTACGTGACGTGGTGTGGCTGGAGGGCAGCGTGGACGGCGACATACACAGCAGGTGTGGAGCTGTCATATCAGGGCGGATTTAGAATTGAATAATACCTGGATATGTACGCTCCACTGTACAGAGCAGAGCAGCTGAAGGAGGGAAGGTACGAGGGATGTAGACAGGTTTTGCAACTTGGATTGGCAAATGGAAGAACGCCACAGAACACACAACAGGCACAGGCACCGGGGCGGGACCGAGGGAGATGCCTGGATGTTTCTGCGAAACCCATATCGGCGGCCATGCGATTATCGGTATGTAGTAATTGAAAAGGTGGGGAGTTTGAGATAGAGTGGGCCGCATAGGTTGTGCCCTGTACATCCATCTCGTATGAGATATCACTCGGTCCGTGGGGGAGCTGGAGGTGAAGTGACGTGGCGAGCGTGGCTGGAAGTCTGGCAGAGATATTCAGGTACAAACATACACTTTTAGATGGGGATATTGAATCGAGATCATATCTAGGCCATCTGGGGGTTCGATTCGTGCCATCCGATTTTTTGAGGATGTGCTGGCCGGTCGGGCTTATTCGTGTGAAGGGCTGTGCGGGCTAGCGAGTGACGCCGCAGTGCACTGAAAGGAAGGTGCCAAACCGCCGACAAAACCACTGGCATTTCAGGTGGGTTGCCGTATAAAATCCACGCGGTAGATGTGTGGATGTAAGCGGGAATTGGAATTCATGGCTGAGAACAGGACGGCATGAGGACCATTGAGACACTCTGGATGATGAAGAGTTCTGTATGCTGAATGTTTGGCTGGCTGGTCGGCATTGTTTTGTTTTTTGTTCTATCTATGTGTCGGCCAACCAACTTCGGGGCGGCCTTCTCTATCTCGGCAACAGCCCTGGTAGAGAGATGGTGAATGGGTATATGTGTAGCTAAGTGCGCATCCGGGCCAAAACAAACCCGACTGGTAGCATTTGTTTTTTTAATTACCTATTGCGGAGCAACAAGGAATTTCGGGATGGTAGTGGTCCCGAGTCGCTTTGTTTTTCAGCACATTCCAAAACATGCCTTGTGGGCAGTGTCATCCGAATTCCTACCATGCGCTGGCATTTTGGGTATCCGAGCCACAGCCGGCTATAGATATGAATGCTGGCCGACCTTGTGGCCCACCACTGGCACGGAATGGTAGAGTAGATCGCGATCTTGGGCCTCTGGGCCACCCATCACTCGGCATTCCGGATGGCGTTTTGGGCGGTTTTAATAGTGTTCGCCGTTCCACCCAATACTGGTGAGCCTGACAACGTGCACTGAGTGGTAAATACTGTCAGCGCTGATCGGGATCGCTAGTCAACCAGAAACAGGCCCTTTCGGCGCCGTATTTGACAGCTGGTGGGTGTGTGGACAAAGCTTGTGTACGGTGGCACTGCTAGCAACTGTTGTTTTAGAAGTAGCTTATACGAGTGGATGCATAAGTTCCCATATGCACAAACCACTGTGCACGATCCCCATCGTGAGAGTTCGACTGGCTGCAGCTGTTTTCTAGCCTGTGTGCACACTGCACACTACATTCCATCCTCTCTCTCCCGACTCGCACTGTGGCTATGGGGAAACTAGTGTGGCAGCCGGAATCCATGTGAAAAACGCGGTGCAGCTATCCGGGTGACCCAGATTAGGTGTATGTCGAACATTAAGGCTTACTGGCTATATGAAACCCCACATGAAACCCTAGGGACTTGGTGAAAGCTGTTGACACCAAGGATAAGGATGCAACGTTCATTGGTAACTTCTAGTCCGGGGAAATAGGCAGGTGCTGGATAACTGGGCTGACCTGCAGATGAAGTGGTGGGGTGAGAGGGCCGTTGTTTGGTCGTTTCGTGTTTTCAAAAGGGTTCGAATGATTGGCTTCCTGGATTCCGGCGGTGGCGTCGCCGCTGTTTTGTAAGTCTCTGGTAGTGCGGTCTTGGAATTGTGAGTCGTTACGAAAAGTAAATGTGGTCATGACTTTATCAGAGGATTTCGTATTAGTGCAAGTCCTTTGTGAAGTCCAGGATACGTGTATGGGCGGAGAAAGCTGGCTAACCAGGCCGTTATTTATTAGGATGGCTGTGGTCACAAAAGGCTGTAAAGGTGGTTGATGGTATCAAGATGGTTCATAAGTACACATTGACTAGACAAAACGGTGGGTTTGCCTTCGTAGGATTTGGATTATGGGACCGAACAGAAACCCGAATTATGTTGCTAGCTTAAATCTGTACAATTATATAGCTCGGATATCATAGATCTTGTCTGAAGTTGAATAAACAATGGAATACTAAGTACATAGATACACTATACATTCTTAGGCATTCAAGTTGGACTTCCACATATCAATATTGAAATATGAGTGGCTTTGAAAATCCACAATTGAACTTATGACTAATCCCCGCCCCAAAGAGTCGGTTCTTGCACCCATAAATACCGTGCGCTGTAGCACGCATTTTGGAAGAAACACAACAACGATAAACATGCCACAGGGCATATCTATTCTACAACACCTCGAAAGACTCAGCTCTTACGCCCATAAATTAGTACTGTGCGCCGCAGCACTTTTAGGAAGAAACAAAACATCGTCAAACATGCCACAGGGCATATCTATTCTATAAAACCCGAACTGGGTCTCAGCGCACTGGGCTCTGCTTGTCCTGACAGTCATTCATTTTATGTCTGGCTGTCCCCGTTCCGCTTCAACCAGTTATCAATCTGGTTTGGTTAAAGAACCCAGACCTCAGTGATTGGCTTGTCCTGACAGTCATTCATTTTATGCCTGTCTGTTCCTGTTCTCTTTTGAAGCAGTGACGAACTTGGTTTGGCTGAAAAGCACAGTGCTCTGTTTGTCCTGACAGCCATTCATTTTATGTCTGGCTGTCCTTGTTCCCGTTCCCCTCTCAAGGAACCTAGTTTGGCTCCAGCATCCAGGACTTACCTCATCCTGACAGTAATTCATTTTATGTCGGGCTGTTGCTGTTCCTGTTTAATAATTGTCGTGACTCGTCACGCACATCCGTGTAAATGTAACTCGTGACCTTAGTAGTTATCAGGCCAGAATAATTGGGCGGTGGGACTACAATAGACGTCATCTTTGCAATGAGCCAATTTCCGTAACACAGTGACTTAGAACAACTCGAAATCACCAAAAATCTCAGAAGTGAAATTAGATCGTTGTGTGATGCCAGGTGATCCTGCGCGAGGAAAGCGCTGACTAATCAACCTTTTGGTCAAAAATCGACCCGACAACCGACTTCACGATTTAACTCGAGCATTTCACATGTGGCATGAACCCACAGATTAAGCATACTACCTTAATCGCCATGTGCAAAATTTTAACGACTCAACAGTATCAATAAATTCCCTTCATTTCAACCAGTCTCATATAATAAAACCCTACACAAATTACTTTACAAGCGAGTGACAACCAATGACCACAACCTGCGCGCAACCATAGAGATATATAAAACGATGCATTCATTCCTATCGATGCATTTCTTCATCATGATTCGTTGCAAAACGTTCAACTTCATCAATCAATCAAGCATATTCTAATAAAACTGAGGGACGAAAAAAAAAGATAAAAAAAGCTGTATACACTTTGACTCTTCCAAAAAAAAAAAAAAAAAAAAAAAAGGGAGACCCAAACACACTTCAAAACCAGAAAGTGTAAAATAAAAGCGTATCAATTGTGCAAGGCGAACAAAACCTGATAATCTAGAACTGTAGCCGTTTTTTGCATTTCCATAAGTCATGGTAAGGTGATATTAAATGAGGAATAGAGAGAGAGAGAAAACAAAAAGTATTCGACAAGAGCTGAAACCAACTTATGGATATTCATCCATGGGTACCGATAGCCTCACTTCGGCAACGTCTTCAGAATTATCGTCATCGGCCAGAAGTGGAGACACAACCATCATCTCTTTGTCGCTGTCGTCAATGCCCTCATCATCACTAGGTGGTATATATGTTTGAGTACGATCCGTATATACGGGAAGCTCTTCATCTGTAGAGACGGGTTTGCTATCTCCCCACAAAGTTTTGTTTCCAACTTTCTTCTCGAAGCGCATGGCCGGTAAAATGGGGCCTATGAAGCTGTTGGGTTCGGGGGTCTGCTCTCGTGAGACAAACTCACGGTCGTCTTCAGAGTTATCTTCGTCATTCTGTTGCTCTTGAAGCTGCTTAGCTACATCGGAGTGAATTCGTTCAAACTCAGGACCACCAAGTGGTTTATCGGAACGTCGGCGATAAAACAAGAGATATGCAGCAGGTGAAACTACACTGGATGCAGTAGCGGACCTCACGCTACCATCTATTGAAGAAATTAGTAAAAGATCGCTTTATAACAGGGCAAGGATAATCACCATCACAGTAGTACCAATTTCCATCGTACCAGTTCTTCACATGCGCTGTGTAATGGCCACCGCCGAGTCCTCCGAAATGATTATCCACAGCAAACAAATCATAGATGTGCTCTTTATTTTCCGTGTTACCGTTACCAACCCTCTTTCCTAGGTTCAGTCCCTCCATGGGGCACTGAATTTGGACATCAATTTTGTCCCTGAAAGATCTCGAACTTGAAAAGCGTTTGAGATGAATGACTAGAATGTCTGGACACTTCCAAAGTTCAAACTTCTTACTTGCGCGCTGATGCTTCTCGCAACGCGGGCAATACCACGGATCGTCTTCACTAAGCACTTCCTCCTTTGCAAATTCATCCAGACAGTCCTCTAGTGTAATCCCTTTACTCTTGCGCTCCTCTCGCCTGCGACGGGCAGCCTCAATTTCTGGATCTTCAAAACTGCTGAAATGCTTTGCGTCCCAGTTCCCTCGGCCTTGGAAATCATCAGGGTGGCGTCCACCAAAGAGGGCATCAAATCCTTGATCTGTAAAATTCATGACAATTCCCTCTCCAAAACGTATCAGCGACTGCGGGCCGGTTTCGACTGGGGGCGAATCCGAGCGGAATGAGGTTTTCAGTGCTATTCCTGAAGAAGTTTCACTATTATTACTGTAAAAGTTGTCGGCGGGAATGGTATTGTTGAAGGAGACCTGATTGGAGAAAGCAGCGTTGTCCTCCTCATCACCGCTTGAATCCTGCATGGGTGGCTCATGTCCTTCGGGTACCTCGGGAAACTGGTCTGGGGCATCATCATACTCCTCCTCAGAGTGATTACTTCTTGGAGTGATATGGCCCGAACCTCCTTGTAGGCCAAACTCAGTGAACTGACTTGGAAGCCTCCGGTTGGATGGGGTGGGTGAACGCCTTTCTAGAATCGATCCTACGATTTCTAAATTATTCCACCCTGTTGGTACCCTCTCACTATTCTTACTTCCTAGTATTTTCAAGTCGAACGCTTCCATCAGCTGGGGCGGAACCTTCCGACGGATGGTTCGCTTTTGGGGCTTCTCCGATTCATCTGAATCAGTTATAGACACAGTGTCTTTCATAGTCACGTCCACAAAGCCATCTTTCTCAACGTCGCAACGTTCTTTAGTAACAGGAGCTTTGACGTTCTCCACTGAAGACCCATCCTCGTCATCGGCAAAACCATCCTGCTCAGGCATGTCTTCGTAAAGATCGCGGGTCGTGAGAATCTGAAGTTTCTCGACGATTTTCTCGACGATTGCCTCGTAGCTATTCTGCTCTTCCCGATTCAATACAATGAAGAATGGTATGCCAAATATATCTTCCAAGTATCGACGAGCAGCCTTGTCACGCTTAAGAATGACCGGGACCACTAGTTGCTCTGTATCGCTGGCTAGTTCTTCAACCTCATCATCGTATCTGTTGTTGATGGTGAGCATCGATCCTCGATTCCGCTTATGTACATGAGCACGCCAATTTGTAGGCACTTCATCCAATTCGTAGAAAACTGCTTCATCGTTGGTAGCGATAGAGCTAGCTTGATCGGACAGAACATCGTAGTGCTTATAGAACTTATTCTTATAAACCTCCGAACCAATCAGCTAGTTTAGGTTAGCATAAGCTACTGAAAGAACGATAAGGAATGACTACCTTTTGAGGATCAACATTTAGCTTTTTAGCCAAATGCTCTACGAGATTACCAATAGAAGCATGTTTGGGCAATTCAACAGGGACTGTAACCGGAGTTTTATGCTGGCTGTTATTCTTTGGAAAGAAAATAATGTTATGTGTCCAAAAACTCTGGATGGGCAGCGGCAATGTGAGATCCATAAATGGATCAAACGTGATGCTGACCTTGTCACATGTAGGGCATACAAGAGTAGACTTGTATAATCCAGTAAAAAGATCTGTAATAGCCGAGTCATTTCTTTGTTTGTAAATGCTCCAATGCTCCTCCGCGAGTTTGGAGATCTTCTCTGGATCTCCAACCATATGATCTTCTGAATCAGGTTTATTGATGTAGGGCTTTTTGACAATCCGATTGAGGTCTTCATGAAGACCGTCGAGAAGAAAAGCCAAGAATTCCTGGGTGTCCTGTTGTTGATAGCCAGAAAAAGATGCAGCATATCTACCAATGACTGACTTAAATTCTCGCGGAAGTATTGAACTTGGTGAATTGGGAGCGAATATGTTCTGCAACAACTTGGCATAGGCCTTTGCAACATTTCCATTATGTGACAGAGGGTTGCTAGGATTGAGCTCCTTGGTGTACTCCCCGGCTGCTTCGAGTTAGTATTATTCGTAGAATTTACAAGGACCCCTTACATAAGAAATACTTTGACAGTTCTTCCACTCCTCGCAAGCACTGCAAAGCCGAGTTCATATAGCAAGTATTCCCCAAGTTGCCAAGCCCACAAGTCCCCATCTGTCTTGAATCTCTGCGCTCCCGGCTTCTAGTGAAGATACTGCTGGAATTGCTAGTGTTGGGTTTGATGATGTTTTTGCTAGGACTGGAACTCCGTGGAGACGCAAGCGGAAGCTTCTTTTTAGCAGTATTTGCACTTTTCAATCCATTTTTCAACACTGTCATTGACTCGCCAAATTTCTTTTTTATGGTCGTGCTTGCCTCGCTAGGCCATTCCCCATCTGTAGTCTGTTCTTCAAGAACGATCGTACCGCCAGTGCCCAGTCCAGCGGTTCCTATTTTCATGTTGCCATTGTATTTGGAATTTTGGGTTTGATCAGGGACGGGAATGAGTGCTCGGTTGGCTTCTGCAAAGGCCGTCACGTCCAAAACCATCCGCTCGAAGACTGATTTCCCCGATTTCGATGAACTGGCTTCAGAAGAATAGTTGTCGGGCTGTTCAACCTTCCAGACCCGAACCTTCCGACCATCATCGATACCCGCAAGTGTCTTTAGTCGCTGCAGAAATTTCTGAAAGCCTGTTGACCTGCCTGCCACAATTTTTTGAGGCTTCTGTTGCTTCTCTTTCTGTAAGCTGTCTTTTGAAACGTTCGCACCAAGATCCCGGATCTTGTGAACGGTAAACGTCGGTAGGCTGATTTCTACCTGGATGTTCTTCTGGCCGTCGCTGTCTTCGTTTGTATTACACGCCGTCCGTTTGATAGTAGGCGAGTCCTTAGCTAGCCCATACCACGATACGAGTTTATTCCATGCTTGTTCCGGCAGTATTTCGTAATCTTCCCCCAGTTGACCAACCTTCACAGGCACAAATTTTGCTTGGTCATCTATCCATAGAAGTTAGTGCTTCAAATTTGAAAAAAGATATGTTGGTATACCACTCGGATCACTGCTTTGTAATCCTTCACGTAGTTCTGTATCAACAATAGAATTGTTATCAATAGGACCTATTGGTTTCTCCAACTCTTCCTTGGATAGTCCGGCCTGGTATTGGCTATCCTGTGCCAGAAAACGGTTCAACCATGTCCCAGCAATGATGAACCATTCCACTCCTTCTTTCATCTCGGAATTCTTGGCCTCTATAACCATCCTAACCTGTTCTTCCGGAGAGGGTACAATCCCAGTTGAATCTGTAGTAGGGGGTGCATCGTCGAGAGAAGTGGAAAGGGTTACTGATGGCTCTTGATCTGACTTAGCATCCGTGGAAACTAGGCTCTCAACTGCATCCAACATGTCTACCGATTGTCCTCGGCTGCAGGAGGGCTGTGGGGTATCCACGACCATTGGATCCGGTTCGTCAAGTGTACCCGGGAGTATGGTGGTCGGGGGTTCCTCGGATTTGAGCCTCTTCGCCGGAGACTGCGATCGTGATGGTACTTCACCGGAGATGGCGTTGTTTGGACCTAGGAACGATGGACCATCGGCCGGCAGAGAGGCGGAGGACGTTTGCTTGGAGGTATCTGCGTCCGCGGGTGGATTTGAGGTCATTGCTTTGATGGGGGGAGGGGTCTGATGGGGTGGCGGGGTCGTTGTCGCTGGAAGAGTATGAACTTTTGTGGCTGGTGTTCTGTAGGGCAACTCCGAAGGGCAAGCTGAAGCACCTACGTCAGTGAGTGAACACGACGACGGATGAAGCGAGTTTGCGGGCGAGGTTGTAATCGTTGGGGGCGACGAAACAAATGAGGGAGTGGTCGATGGGACGGAGGAAGGTAGAGATGAAGAGGAGTGAGGCTGGGGGTGTTGCGTGTCAGCCGTGTCGTCTTCCTCCAGTTTCCTTTTCCTATTGGCAGGATCGTCCGTAATTGCGATTAGGTGCAGCTGCGGGCGTAGAACGCTGCAGCTGCTGACAACGAGAAATAGGATTATGTACTCTTAGTATGGAGTGAAAAGGGACAAGCGATGAAAGGACGGGCTATCCTCTGTGGCTGAAGTTAATACTGACACTTTGCTGATAGTTATCGCCAACAGGACAAAGAGCGAGGGGTTGAGTGATGAGTCCAGCAAGCGAAGGGGGTTATTTGGCGGAGGGGCTGACTGGGGCTGACATGAGCTCTATCAGCACTTAAATAATAGGGATCACTTCTTCAGCACAGGGGCCAATAGCTGAATATGCGAAGTACTTTGTATGTCTATGAAGTAAGAGTACAAACTTAGGGAAGTAAGTATACACTACACTCCAGCGTACCGCGTGGTGGCCACTCCTGAAGACTTGTGATGCTTGGGCCGGTGGCAAGGCCCCCCACAAGTGCCACTCTCATGCGCAGCTCAACAAAATGGCCATTTTTACCTGAGACAACTCCTGAGAAAGGAGTTTGATATGTCAAAGCAGGCTCTGGGGAAGGGCTAGTATGGGTATAAAAAAACTGTATCTGCATACTATTCATGCGTGTATCACAGCGGCGCTCTTGGGTTGGGGGACCATCCGGAGCCATGACACGGTGACACCTATGTGTTGAGGCTGAAGTCAAGGTTCCACGCAGAGCCGCATGTCTCCAACACCACGAATTGGGCCAGCTTCCCCGCGCAAGCTTCCCGCTGTCTCCAGAACCATAACCCGTCGGCATGCCTCAGGAACGATTGTCAAACCAGGAGGTAAACTCATCTAACTTTAAGATGCTCTGTGAATACTATCGCTAACTATTGGCACAAGTTTTTTACTCGCCTGACCACTCTCCTTGCGGCTGCGACAAACGCCCACAAGAACACCATCTTCCTCTCGCAGAAGCCAGGTAACGATCCGGCCCAGCCCATGCTCGTCTGTGCCGGCACTGACCTTCCTAGTACCTAATGCTACCGCGAGCGACAGCGCCGACGAGCCCTGCGCGATCCTGATCAGGGCCACCGACGGCGCCAAAGACTACGCGAAGAAGGTCAAGATTGCGACAGTCGTCGCGCCGCAAGATCTGGAGGTATTCTATGCGCGGTATGCCGAGGTGTCCAAAGCAAACATGGGCACCCTGAAGAAGCGCGACCGGAAGAAGCGGAACAAGCTGAAGGCAAAGAAAGGAAAGGAGGAGGGTGCGGCAGCGTAAATATACTCAACAAGAAGTAATGTGAGCGAATTTAGGACGGTGTCAAAAGCACGGATTATCTGGGAGAAGCGTTTTTTTGCTGCGCGTTCACACTCTTCACGGCGTACGGATAGAAATGAATACCTGTGTCATCTGGCCATCCTGGCAACAGCTCCTGTTTGACGTGAACTCCAGTGTTTCCAAGCTGCCACAGGCACAGACAGCACCACCTGTCCAACCCCAGGTCGTTTGATCATCGTCGCAAACACATACACACCATTGAAAACCAGCCACACACTAGTATTCTACATGCACCATTGAAAGATCCGTATAATACTTATGCCAAGTCACGGTTTCACTCTTGAAAAAAGAAAACCTTCACCACAGCGGCAGGAAATTCGATGGCAGTACTCCTAAGGTACATAGATACTTATGACTTGGTAACAGCTATTGGTACGGTGGGAAGGGGCGTTTGTGAACCCTACTATTGCACGAGAAATTACCCATGGGCGGTAGGTAGCACGTGAAGCTACAGGGATTGAATTAATAACCATCATCTCTAATGTCATGTGATGTACTGCGGAGGGAAGCCTCTTAATAGCCCATATATATTGCGCAAACATGTTCCTACCTCGTGCAAACTCAGTATTTCGAAAACCAAGGTTGAACCCTACGTTTGCAGTGATCCACCGGCGCATCCCTCAACCGGAAACTCCCAACCAAGTCGTCCTTGCCCCCGGCAAGGCCATCTGCTCAGTGTTTGATCGAAGATGTTGGATCGAATTCACAGTGTGTGAGTATGCGTAGAGTCGTAATTACTCGTACTCTTACCTACAAAGCAAACAATCCATCTGACCGACTAGCCTTGTCCGGTTTTGCTAGAAACAAGTACCACCAAGTGCCATGTACGAGTATGTCTTGACAGCTCCGATCGGTGTAACCAAAATGCGACTGTCTGAAATAAGCAGTACACACTAATTTGAAAAGAATCCCCAAGTCGAGTGACTGAATATGCAAAACTTATTAGCAACAAGTTTTGGTGTTTAAAACGCAATCCCACTGTTTCCCCCCTCCTTTAACTTTGCAACCCGCCTCCTATCAATCAGGATGTTTGACTGATCTTTATTTTTTCCTCCTTGCCCAGCCCTGAAGGTAAACGTCATGATCAAACATCTATACACTGCACCAAGAGTTATTGTCTAAGGTTGATCTAATCGACAGGACAACATTACACAGTAGCTTGTGCCCTTGGAGTATTTCTTGTGCATTAGAGACCCTCCAGATCCCACAACCTGGAAGACCTATCCAAGATTCTGCCAGATCTACTATGCTGCTTGCCACACAACTTCCATCATCGAAAGAATGGCATTAGCGGCTGCAATTACCCAGCACCCGTAACCCAGGATATAAGATCCGCAGCCTACAGAGCCGTCTCCCACTGCACCCAAAGTACGAGTACGTACACAACTTCAGAAGACGTCTAGACGTTCATTTTCCACACCAATGTTATTTTTGATCAAAGATTCTACCGTGTTTCTCGCGATGCGGTAAGTAGTGACGCCCTCTCCAGCTTTCGAATCTAGATGTCTAAACGTCTCCACTGCGACACAGCTGTTGCCATCCAGACTTGAATCCCTAAAAGTACTCGTACTCGTACTCACTTCACGCAATTTCATGATAACCGTCTCGCGACAATTCTGGATGCCAACAGTTGTATAGCCCCGTCCCACAAGTTACAACAAACAATCTGACCTCAAGAGGACCACTGGCCGAACACAACTCACACCGTCTAAAGCGCACTTCCAACGCTCGCTGCATCACGAAAACCCAAATATGTTCACAGAAGCATTGCATTCAACCCACACAGCTACATCCGGTGAGGTTACTTTTGTAAATGCTGGAGTTTTTGTTAATTTGAAGACCTCTAGATAGTTACGGAAAACTACCACCGCCCTGGAAATAGGGTGGATCTCGGGTTTAAACTAACGGTTTTGGGTGCTGGAAACGCACGAAGCCCAGTGTCTTACACACCGTGTAACCACCCCGTTGATCCGAAAATTTTACAACAAAACTAACAAATACGACGGCGAGTTGGGTCGCATGGCTGATTGTTTTATATGGCCAGTTACGTGCAACGCCAACAAGTCACCAACGTCCTTGACACGGCCCTGCCGCACCGTCTCACCCTTGCTTATCCAAAAGAAACCCGACCACACGCTTGGGAAATGGTTCAAGATATGTATTTACTACCTATCCAGGACGCAGCTACAAAGCTATCCGGGCGCCCCAAATCCCAATTTCAACGCCGCCGCAGACTCAATCCGCGTCCTCTCTCGCCGATTTTCACGGCCGCGGTCCCGGCGCGCATCTGTCACAGAGCTCCAAAACCGCGGTAACGGCATCGACTCTCGCGCGCGACACCGCAGCCTCAGTCGCGTCGCCCCCATCCTCCACCGCCGGCACCCGCGCGCCCTCGCCGTCAAGCCACTCCCGCATCCGCCGCGTCTCGTCCACCGCTAGCCGGCCCGCGTTCCGCTTCAGAATACCCTCCCACAGCCGCACGCCCTCCCCTTCGTCACGCCACTGGTTCAGCTTCTCCTCCGCAAACAGCCGCGCGCCGCCGTCCGCCCCCGCGCCGTTGCGAACCAGCAGGCGGTCCAGCGCCGCCGGCACCAGCGCGGGCTGGAGCACCAGCTCCTCGCGCAGGCGGGTGGCCAGGACGGGCGGGGTCAGGGCGCCGACGGCGGCGGCGGCGGCGCGCCGCAGCGCCTCGTCGTCGTCGTGCAGGAGGTCCCACAGCGCCAGCTGCGCGACGGGGGAGGCGAGGATGGGCGTGAGCGCGTCGAGCGCGGCGAAGCGGGTGGTGTACGGCCTGGACTCGTGGGTTGCGGCGGCGATGGAGGCGATGACGGCCGCCGGGGGGTGGGCGGTGGGGAGGGAGAGGAGGCGCAGCGCGGACTCGCGTAGCGTGTCGGTCGGTGCTGTGAGGTGGAGGGAGTGCAGTGTTTCCAGTGCGTTGGCGGGGAGCGCGGCGAGGAGCGGCGGCGGGACGGTGGCGCGGGGGAGATTGATGGCGTGCAACAGGTCGAGCGCGGCGGCGCGGAGGAGCGGCCAGGATGCGGGGGATTGTGGGCTGAGGGTGTGGCGGATGTCGGCGGCGGGGGCGGTGGCGAGGGTCCACAGCCGGGCGACGAGGGCGGGGGAGCGTGGGAAGCGGTCGGCGGCCAGCGGATGCTGGGCCGCCGCTAGCGTGAGCTCCTCGTCGATTTCCAGCAGATGCAGCGGCACACCCCCGGCGGGCGAGCGCGTCAAGATGAAGTGCGCCAGCTGCTGCTTAAACAGCGTGCGGCCGACGAAGCTCACCGCCGCGATCTCAGCGGCGACGGCATCAGCGGTATCGCAGTACGTCGCCAGCGGGTCCTCCTCACCAGCGGTCTCAAAGCGGTGCATCACGTCAGCAACGATCTGCAGCATCACCGCCTTCGTCACCGCCATACCGTTACGCACCACCAGCGCGTCAAAGTGCGCATTCACCGCCGCCTCGACGCGCGCCCACACGTTCGCGCCGCCTGCCTCGCGCTCGGCCTGCAGCACGCGCCGCTCCAGCAGCGCGCGCACGGCGCACAGGCTGCCGTGCAGGCGGTTCTGCGAGTCCACGCCGACGGCCAGCAGCGCCTCGACCGCGGCGACCGCGGCGCGGGGCGGGACGAGCGTGGCGTACGCGCGCGCCGCCACCTCGCGCACCTTCCACACGCGCGCGCGCATGCACGTCTCGATCAGCGGCCGGAACGGCGCCATGCCGTCGTAGCCCACCGGGCCCGCGTCGAGCCGCGCGACCAGCGACAGCGCGGGGTAGACCATCTCCACGCCGACGCCATCATCCAGGCGCCCCACCTGCTCGGTCAGGTTGCGCAGCAGCACGGCCCGCGCCTCGGGGTACGTCGCGAAGAAGCTCTGCGTCGTGAACGCCGCGGCGGTGTGGGCGAGCGCGTTGCGCGAGCGCCGGTGGCCGAAGAGCTTGTTCGTCAGCGTCGTGAACAGCATCACGCCGCAGTTGCGGATCGCCCAGATCTCGGCGCCGAAGCACGACACGGCGAGGGCGAGCGCGGTGCCGAGCCACGCGGCGGCGGGGGTCGACAGCCGCGCGTCCGTGAATACGAACTTGAGCGTGTTGAGCGCGTGCACCTGCGGCAGGTCCAGCGTCTCGCCGTCGGCCGCGGTCTGCAGCGGCAGGCGCGAGATCGCGAGCAGCCGCTCGAGCGTGTGCTGCATCAGCGGGCGCGCGGGGTCGAGTTCGGCGGCGAGCACGCCGGCGATGAGGTACGGCAGCCCTGCGGAGCGGCGCGTGATCTTGGCCGACTTCTGCAGCACCAGCGCCAGGTTGCGGTGCAGCCACTGCGCGGGGAGCGTCTCGAGCTCTGCGTCGCCGGACGCGAAGCAGCGGGTGCACAGCGCGGTGAAGGACGGCGAGACGGCGGAGAAGGCGCCGCGGTGGCGGATGTCGCCGATTTGTGCGAGGAGCAGCTCGCCGGCGGCGATGAAGTCGGTGCGGTCCAGCGCTGAGGTGGCAGGGGTGGAGGGGGAGTAGGGCGCGTGTGTGATGATGGCGCCGACGAGCGAGCTGGACTCCTTCACCGCCCGCCACGCGTAGCTGAGCACCGCCTGCGTGTCCGCGTCCTCGTTGTCGGGCTCCATGTCGTCCGGGATGTGCCCCTCCGGGCTCTCGTTGCACAGCGTGTCGCGTGTGAGGCGCCAGAGTGTGTTGGCGGCGGCGAAGATGCGGGTGTGCAGCTTGCGCCAGGCCTGGAAATAGTTAGTTAGTGGTGTCCCAAGAATTGCCGTTCGCTGAGGAGAGACTCACGTCGATGTCTTGCGCGCTCTGGTACACCGCCATCTTCTCAACGATCATGCGCACAGCCGCCAACAAGCCGTGGATCGGCCGCTCCCGCACCGCGCGCTCAAAGTCGGTCTCCACAACCGCGAGATACTCCGCCTCCACGACGTCCATGATCCACGCCACTAGATTCCCACTGGGGACTTCATGCCCCCACAGCGTCACGCCGACCAGGGACACATCCCCGCGTTTCACAACCTCACCCACCACGCCCAGCAACAACGCCACGCCATCCGCATCCCGCGCGCGGCCATGCCGATTCATCGCCTCGATCCCCCTCTCCACCGCATCCCTCACACCGTCCCCACTCCACGCCGTCTCCCACCGCAGCACCTCCGCCGCCATCGCGCGTATGTCGTCAAACGGATTGAACAGCGCGCCCAGCAGCAGCTGCTTGAGCTCCGGCGAGAATATGCGGAACCCAGCCGCGAACGCGGGCCACGCGAACTGGCCCTTCCTGGCCCCCTTCCCGCCCGCGCGCGCCGCCGCAAGCGACGCGTCCACGCCGCTCCGCAGCAGCAACCCCAGCGCCCGCATCCCGCTCACCGCGCGCTGGTAGTTCGCGCCCGGCCGCAGCAGGGTGTGCAGGAACTGTAGGTACCATTCACAGAACGCCCGCGCGGCGTCGATGCGCGCGCCCAGCTCGGCGGCGGGGGTCTTCCCGCGCGCGAGCTCCTTTTCGGCGGCGCAGGACGAGCTGGCGAGACGCTCGATGACGCCGCGCACGCCGCTGAGCACCAGGTCGCGCACCTCCGCGTCCGTCTCGGCGTGCAGCGGCGGCAGCGCGGTGCGCAGGAGCGAGTGCGCTGCGGCGCTGAGCGGGCGGGTTGTGGCGCTGGAGTGCGCGATCAGGCTGAGGGCCGCGAGGCGGATGTCGGCCTCGGCGTGCGCGAGCAGCGGGGAGACGAGCTGCGATTCTAGCGCGAATTGGACTTTGCCGATGGCGGGGTCGCCGATGTCGCCGACCAGCCCGAGGTCTTTGCCGACGCGCAGCACGGTCAGTACCGCCGCCAGGTCGGCGACGGCCGTGGCGTTGACGCCGCCGAGTGATGCAAGGAGCTTGAGGAACCCCTCGGGGCTCGCGCGCAGCAGCCCGGGGAGGACATACACGCCGACGCGCCCGCGCAGCTCGCCGCGCAGCGCATCGACCACCGGCGCGCCCCAAAGCGCCCACGCCCCCTCCGCACCCACCTCCCGCTGCAGCGCAGCCAACACGCCAACCAGACTCTTTCCCACCTCCGGCGCAAGCCCGCGTTCTTCCAGCGCGCGCAGCAGGTGTTCAACCAGTCGTGGGTATTGTTCCAGCACCCACGCCGCGCCGACGCCGCGCCGGATGGCGACTTCGAGTGCGTAGAAGCCGCCTTTGCGGCCTTCGCCTGCGTCGACGCCGTGCAGGGAGTGGTGGGTGAGCCAGCGGAGGAGTGCGGTGTTGGTGGTGCTGGGGGAGGAGGAGGAGGTGGAGGTGGAGGTGGAGGTGGAGGCGGCGGTGAGGGTGTTGGAGAGCAGGTCTTTGAGCGCCTTTGAGAGCCCGGGGGTGGCGGTGGCGAAGGCTGTCAGGTGGATGCGGCAGAGGGCTTTGTAAACCTCCGAGTCTGTGCCCTCGTCGTCTGTGCCCGTGTCGTCGGTGGTGTCGGAGGTAGTGGCAGGTGATGGCAGGGGCAGTCTCCGAATCAGATAAGTCGACAACGCATCACACGCAAGCGCACGATGCGGCGCGGCGAGCGTGGGCGTCTGTGCAGTCGCGAGGAGCGTCGGGAAGAGCGTAGGTGAGATGGAGGTGGAGGCCGGGGGGGTCTTGATTAGGCTTTGGCGCAGGGAGGAGAGGAGGTCTTGAGTGAGCGGTGGGGGGGGGAGAGATAAGCTGTCATCGAGGGCGGGGAGCGGGGTGGTGAGAGTTGAGGGCGGGGAGGGCGCTGGGGGTGGTGGCATCGTTGTATCGAGTGTGACGGGGAGGTGGAGGACGGAGGTGTATAGGGATGGGAGTACGGTGGGATGGTGGGGTGAATATGGTGGGGTCGAGAATTTTCAGCCGCATGCAGGCAGGGCATGCCATGCAGGGGCAGGGCGTGTTGAGCCGCTCACTCGGAATTTGGGTTCTAAACAGTACACCAAGATGACCGATTGGCCTATCGGTCATCTTAGTGAAGCGGTCAACCGACGACCCACGATGCAGTTTTTGCTGTATCGGTCGACCGATAACCTGGCCAAAATGCAGTGTTTGACGTAGTTTGGTTATTCGGATGATCGTTGAGCACAAGTTAAGCACAAGGTTGGGTGCAAGGTAGAGTGGGTGGGGACTGCGGGCAGTAGGCTTGCCGGAGCTGAAGGCGAGGCTGCGGTGGGGGGGTTGGGTGTTGATGAGAAGAATGGGGGGCTGGATGGAATATTACAAACCGGCGGGGGTGAATAATGAGTGATAAGTGATGAGTGAGGATGATGGTAGGGCTAGTATGGCACGTTTCTCCAGTCCTCGCCCGCACCGCCTGAAGCCCTCTATCATTCCCAACGTTCCGCCTCCTTCACCTCCCAAGCCAGCTCCCATACCTCCTCGCCCGTACTCGGCCTCATTTGCCGTGAAAGTCGCTGAAAATTCGGGCCGTGCTACCCCTAGCCATCGGTTCGCAGAACCAGCTCAACTATCCTTTATTACATCACCCTTTCCAGTTATTCCTTTGCCACCTACACTAAGCAACCGTACCCCCCAAAAAAAAAACGGCAAAACTACAGTACGCGGGATTCCCGCATGGTCACCCACTGCAGTACTAACCGGGCGATAACATGCTTAAATAGGGCTGAGCGGACGGGAAGCCTTGTATTCATGTTTCTATGACCGTAGCTGACAGTGCTGCGTTTTGCTGGCATATGAGGGCCACATGTGTCATGTATCGAGTGATCTATTGTGATCATAGAAAACTTAACTGGTTGGGCTTCCAAATATGTGCATAGAATTGTGTATGTCGTAGAACAGTCCTGCAAGTAGAATGCACACAACTCAAGCATCTCAATTTTCTAAATCGAATCGAACCACTCAAACAACCCTCGATCAACCACACAATGTCGAACGTCTTTCGTACCAGCAGCCCTGCAGGGCCACCATATCCCGACCACCCTAACGAACCCAAGAATGCCGCGCTCGTCAATGCTATTGTCAACACTCCAGCGAACAACAACGAAAACGCGCAGACTGCCCTCAGGCCGCGAGCGAGGCGTGGCCTCGTCCGCTCCGATATCCAGAGCGACCTGATGAAGACGGCTGAGCTGGAGTTCGACAAGGCCATGGGCAGAATATCGGGACAAGAGAGGTCTAGGGTGCCTAACCCGGACCGTGAGAAAAGTCTTCGACGGTTTTACGGGAGGGTCGGAGCGATCTTGAGAGTCTTACAGCTCGATTGAAAATGAATGTAGCGCGCATGAAGGTTATTGAACATTGAGAACAAATTGAAAGATCGTGATTTGATGCCTTCCATTGAAACACTCGTGTTCTTGTCAAACCCCTTTATCGTTCTCTCGTGCCCTACAGCCGTTATTGACTTTTGGCTACTTCTTAGAATAAGTAATATAGAATATATGTAGTATATAGTAGAATAGTCTTTCAAATAGAAGGTACACCCATGGAGCTCACTGATGCGCAGGGGGGAGGAGGGGTTTGGTAGGGCTGTTGGCAGGCAAGATAGGCACAGCATTTCTGATCCTGACCTTGAGGAGGTGATTTGTCGCTTTTATAGAAGACGTGCATATCTAGATGGACAGCCCGATGTATATATTAATATCGTGGCTTCGGCCCCCGTTTGGTCCCGAGCTTTTTGATTTAGTTCTGGCTTGTTATCATTGGCTTAATGAATGCTCTTGGATTCCGCGGCTGAGGAACAGAGGAAAACAGAGTCGTTGTGGAGTGACATGGCGATCGAATGTGTTCGTTGAGTCCGGCTTGGAAACGGCCTCCAGGTAGCTTGAAAACGGTCATTGTGCACATCCATGGTTCTTGTCAGGCTACTTACAATAGCCATAGATTACATAGGTTACAACGTACCACGCCAGAGGAGCGCTTGCTATGGCCGCAAAGTTAGACTTTCTACACTCCAAATCACTCAGCTAAACGTCAAAGCCGACACACATTCTCAAGTTCACATTCGAATTCTATCTGCACATCGCAGGTGGTAACATACCCGTGAATCCTCACAAGCTATCAACATGAACCCGCGAGACGCGAAGCTGCTTGCAGTCTGCAGATTTGCAGAGGCGGATCGCCGGGCCGGGAATGTCTATATATTTACTAGCTGTGGGACCCAGGTAATCCAAAGGTTTAAACTGACATTGAGCATCATCGATCATACGGTACCTAACTCGTTTATCGGCAAAATCAGATGCCCACATCTCACACGATGTCATAATCTCTCTACAAAACCCGCCGCAAACAGCTCAATCCACAACCTCAACCTCAACTTCAAAAGTTTATTTCATTTCATTTCATTTCCGTCACGATCCCCATACTCGCCAATCCCCCAACCCGGCTAGCCGCACCTGATTGCTCCACCGTTACGCTAAAATTGCGTCAGCAACCATGTGCCCAGCAACAACGACGTCTTAGTCATCTGTCACGCGCATTCCTGTTCCTTGCCCTGCAACCCAATTTAAAAACAAAAAAAAACAAAAAACAAAAGGTTCGAACAATACGTGACATCCCCACCCTGCAGGAGACGAAACGACAGTTCACAGCCCGGCTGCTAGCACATCCTTTTCGCCGCTGTAATACATACTGCGGAGAAGGGCCTCCCTGCAATTAACGATCACAAGCGCAGGACTGCCCTGTTCATATTTCGTTCCCCATATTATAGACTCCGGCGGCATGGTTACAAACACTGGCGCGACAGCTCCGCGAAGTAACATGTACCTGTCATGTCAACGGATCGCACGCCTGCCCTGTCGTGCACGCTTTTAGGTATGACTGCCCGATAGACTAGCCGACGGCGGCCGGTGGGCAGCCGGGACCTGCTGCTTAGAGACGCAAAGAACCATGGTACGATTTGAGGTCCCGGCCTGGCGACGGCCGTCCGATAAATTCTCGCTTGCTCCCGTACCGGTCCGTTGCTTACTTCCCACGAGAACTGCGGTCTTCCTGGATGTCTTCGGAAATGTTGCTGGACAATAGGGAGGTGTTTCCGAGAAGCACATGTCGTCGATAGATGTGGAGAAGACAGGGAGCAGAAGGCAATGCGAAGAATTGTTTCCGGCACCATCCGACTGTGCCTTAAACCAAGGAGACTGCACTCGTCCTAATGAAAATTCCGTAGAGAGTGGATTCAAAAAGCATAAACATACGCATGTAAACGGAAGATTCGGGTCCTTGAGTAGACTAGAACTGACGGTCGATTGGGAGGGAGGGAGTCATAATGGTTATGTTTACCATGGTAGCATTGTGTATACCGCTGCGTAGATCAGCCAACTTTTCTATGGGAAAAGCAGGTCTTTTTTAGGAATACCTCTGAGCTGGACGTTTGAATCCATCCGCTACCTTCAAATGTTGCTACATACTGCTCTCCAGGTCCCGGGGCTCTCCTTCACCATCACCTGAGACAGTGTAGTCTTGCCCAGTGGATTGTATGAGTGATGCCGCATGCCCGAGGCCCTGCAGCGGGATCCATCTTCCCAGCACATATCTTAACAAACGCCCTCTATATGATAGGTTCCTTAGAAGTGTTGGTATAGGACAGGGCGTACCTATCTGGCTGCGCCATTATTCCACCGCCCCAGAGCAACATCTCAACGTCAGCTGAACCAACTGATGTTTTGAACTCCCTTCACCGTGCCTCGGAGTTGTCGGACGTCCCGAGATGAAACCTTCTGCTTGCAGGAGTCCAATGGTACTCATTCGTGGTGTCAAAGACCAATAACAACGTGGATAGGTGAAGGAGGTTGCGGGATGTACCGTGTACGTATGTGAATCAAAAACCAAAGGATAACAGCTGTAGATGCGGCACAAGAGGCACAAGAGCATGACGCGGCGGTTCGGTGATGCATCAGTGTTGCAACCGTAAATTGATACCCTCGGCATCCCGATCCTCAAAGCCATCTCCAACTAGAAAGAGAGACAAACAGTGCACGAGACACTGAAAAAGCAAAGCATGAAAGTGAGCTGATATCCGCAGTGCGTGCATAAATGTATGCAGCAAACCTTCAGTTCCGTGAGACGTAGTCAGGGAGAATATGATCGGTCGGTGAACTCTCCTACAACAGGTAGTGCCATGCCGTGCTAAGCTCTTCGGACGCTCGGTATTCCTGTTGGCGCGGGGCCCGGGGCGCTGAGTAGGGCGCTCCTGGAGTTTTCTCGGCTCAGTCACGTATGTCCTAGGGACAAGGGTGTATAAAAAAAGTTCAAATAAGAGCTAGGGAGGCTATATGGACCCCGCCGGGAGTTTGTCCGAGGCTGTGTATAACCGTTTTTTCTTATTCTAGTTCTTGTCTGAATTACCGAATTGATAACTAGTCTCCCAGCAGGTGCGCGCGTAAAGTAGGAATATGGAACCAGGACTAGGGTTGTTTGCTATATAGGATATTGCTTATATCACTTTTTGCAACATAGGTCTGATCATGGCTGCTGTGATCAGGAAAGCCGGTAGGTAATTGATGCAGCTGGCATTGTTTCTTTCGCGCGGTACCGGTATTTCAGGATGTACTTTCTAAAGTCCGGGTGTCATTGCTTTTCCTGACCGGTTAAGATCGAGAATCGAGATATCCATATTCACGATCATGAAGAAACCGGCCGATCAGTCCTTAATCTCTCCACGTTCAATTCGGCCCACCTTCCCTTTGATATTAAAAGATACAGTTGTACACAAAGTTGGTGAGCTCACCTCCGATACCTCCCCACATTAAGTGAAAATTGGTGAGAAAATTCGTAGGGAACATATTGCATATTGGTGATACAACCCCACTTGTAGCTCAAATTCCCACAAATTATCACTCAAGCCTCGCCCCGTTATCACGTATGTAGCCCCACAATTTCCAGGACTGGACATGCCAGGCGTTACCCAGTATCAGACAAAGTACACTCTATGGCGCCGGCCCCCATGTCTGAAGAATCCGGCGCTGCTTGAGAGTGTCCAAACTCCACTATTCGTAATATGATTTCATAACGCCCTGCCCACCCCTTCTACCCCTATGTAACCTTTCGCTTATCTCTGCAGGCTAGAACCGCCGAGATGTCGATTTGGACCGGTACCGCGGCTTAGATTCTGAGCGTCGCTGAAGATTGTGAGATGTTGTAAGTCTGACACAGAATAAACGAGCGACCCAATTGTATTTGCATGAGTTGTGTTTCTATTGGATGTTTCGGTGATTAGCTTTGAAGAGAAATCGGTGATATAGGGGACAGACGGATGGGAAACCCAACTTTCATAGTCCCGGGACCGAAGATCCAATCGAAGCTCTCCCAGCAAGCAGGAATATATCCCGCAGTTGATAGCGCCACCTTGGTCTGATCTAACTGTTGCTATATCCTTGAGAATCCCAGTTATTGGCATATAGACTGGAGGCTCCGATTTCGAGTCCTGGCAGGACGGATCGATGCCACATTGGAACAAGTGGACTATCCCAAAAATAAATTTGTCCCTTCATTCATCCGAGACAAAACCCTCCTGTATTCAATGGCACGGATCTTGTAGCCGTATAAGCAGCGCTTTATATGATATTATGTTGTTGTATTGGATTGATGGCGGACCGGTGAGCATTTGCCAATCGAAGGCGTCACAAGGCCGGTCTTTCACTAGAATCCCCACTGATTACACAGGAACATTGTGTGTTTCTGGGTCTTTCGAGTTGGGCATGCACAGAAAAAGCCGGAGAAAAACACCGGGTGAACATACGGGTAAACGCTATAGACCGACAAGGGATATTTGCCGTGGACGGATTAACTTTTCCTTCCAAGTCAGATTGCGTATATTCTGATGCGCCCTTGGCTACTGGCTAGTGCTACCTTGATTTTTGATACGGTACGGAGATGTAAGTAGAGTACCCTCTTGATGCATAGGTTGTACCGCGCTAGGATCCAGCCGTTCTACCACGGGGTAGATCATCCGTTCAGCGGCAGATCTCACGCGAAATTGTGAAGTACCTGTCGGCACCTGCAGGATCTGTACGCCCCGATGGTCAAAAATCGTACATTTTTCAATTAAGAGATTCTCCCAAGCGAAAAGTATGGTAGATGAGTGGATGATATTTCGTCTATCATTTTGAGGTTGGCGTGCTTACGAATTGCTACTGGATATGCCTAGTCCGCGCGCTAGATTCCTACGGACAAAGTGAGTGGAAACGGAAATACAAGAATAAAAAGCAACCAACCAAATAATCCATTTATATCTACAACCATTGAGCTTCCAGAATTGACAATTAACTGCCGCCATTTCCGCGTCAAGTCGTCAAAGGAACGTTTGAGACCAGCTGAAGTCATTCGGGTGTGCCGCTCCCTTGGGTTCATCCTTTCTCTAGAACACTGCTAAACTAGGAAAAATAGTGGGGGATGTGAGATGTCGCGAATAAGATGTTTGCAACAGTTGGAGATCCTTCCGTGCGTGCGTCCGATTCAGCTTGTGGGGAGGCGCCTCTCGTAGTCAGCGATCCATAAAACTCGGTAATCGCAAGGGTGGTTTCTAGTGTAGATTTATATGAGACATCGATTTCAGCCAATCATTGCGACGGTACACTAGCATCTATCGCTACTGGGCTACCACCGCCTACGCGATTCAACCAATGATGGAGGAGAACAAGTTCCCAAGCAATATCGCCCATTCTAACTGAGGAAAACACTGCCGACAATTTACTTTTTTTTGTTGATGTGAGTGTGACGTTTCCTATCTGATGCAGCGCCCGACGCCTCTCAAAGTCTAAATCGGTGCCGACAAACCTTCTTTCAGGGACGAAACCTTGAGGCTACTAACTTGAGGACCCAAGGCCCAGAAGAAAGCAGGAGAAAAAAACAAAAATAAGTGGGCGTAACGGAGGATGTGTGCATCGGGACCTTGCATATGCAGCGAATGCATCCAGGTTCTCGGGTCCAAAGCAGTCACCCGCCGGAGTTTTCCAGGTGTTTGTTCTGTGCCCCTCGTGGAGATCTCAAGCTATGGCGATGACACTGATGCCTCGGTCGTCATCCTGTGCAAACCGCTTGCCTGTTCGCCAAAGAGCGACCCCCCTAGAGCTACCGCGGATCTCTGAATATCGAACACCAAACGCTTCAAGAACCAGCCGGGTCTAGCGAACGAGAGGCACTAAGACTACAATATATGAATACGAGAGGGCCCTCCGACTTTCCTTCTCCACGGCACTCCAAACCTTGAAGATTTCGCAGCTGTCCCTTGAACCCGGGTCTTTTTTGTCATTACTATTTCGCCAATCTCATAGCGACTTTGTGGACGTATCCGGAAAAGCTCCGTCGTTACCGGATAAACTTCGTCCGAAGGCAGCCAGATACTTATATTGGTTGTTGGAAGCTCCCCACGCCGCAGTAGTCGAAATTTGTCGATAGAATCAAATAAAGGTGAAACTCGAACCAGCCAGGAATCAAATAACGACTCCACCCCTCATCTCTCTCCAAGTTACTGAGTAGCTTCCTACTTCTCCAGTGCCTGCATACTCATTCACAACAATCAAAGAAAAACGAGATCAACTCGACTTACAGTAAGGCAACACACTGGGACAGTTTCGTACCGAGTCATGCCGTATATATCATGCTGACTTGTCTTTTGCGTGCTGCAACAGGACAGTTTGAGCCAAATTTTTGAACACCCCATTCGGAAATCATCATATAATCGTCTTCTATTACGTCTTTTGTATTTGTCGGATACCTGCCAACTCAGGAGCCATTCGCCAGTAAGCGCTTGAACGACGTAACTTTAATCTATCCGCTCCGACCCTGATACGACGTCCGTGTACTTCACAGAGTACCAAAAAGTTACTACTGTGCCAGAAGGTCTTGCTAATTTTCCTTTCACTATCGTGATCCCCGTTTCTTTTGAAATACCCTAGCACACTTTTCCCTCTAATTTCTGATACTTGGCCAGTGCATGGCGTTGCCGTCCCTCTTTTTTTTTGCTTTTTCTTTATTGCATTGGTCTTTCCAGGACGTCTGATGCTGTTGCGAAGTGGGGTTAAGGACCTCCGGAATTGCTGCAGCAAAGAAATTTTCCCATCACATGCCACTGCAGGACTCACGCCATTGTACCCGGGTTTTCTTATGCAAGAATTAACCTTTAGGAGTGCTGCGATGATTGGCGCGCCCTCAGACCTATCAGATCGTTGACAGGTATGATGCTGGCAATCAGCAGCCAATCACCATCCCGCGTAGCGTTGTCCGACCGAACGGTATCCCTGGCAACGGCTACTCTCCCTCCTGGTTGATAACCATGGTCGACTATGTTTGCTCGCCCTGCCGGAAGCATGGCACGTCTCATATTTTTCCGGCATTCGTTCGGTTCTGCAATCGATAAACGAATTTTACCAGGGGTCAACCATATGGTCGGAACCCAAGGTATCCTTAAAATTCAGGAGTCCAAACTTCGTTTCCAAGAGTTTCTGGTATATTGCGCACGACGGGCCGGCGCAGTTCTTGTCAGGTGCCCCCCCACAACAACGTACCTTAATCAGTCTCGCTTTTACAACTTTTGATGCAACTTCTCGCTCGCTCATGGGAAGGATCAGTATGACTAGTCTCGAAACGCGTGTGCCGGGGCTTGATTTGAGTATACCTGAATTAGAGTGAATATTGTCACTCTGGATTTGACGGACGCCGAATATCCAGTTCCTCTCGCTCCTGGATACATACGACTTACGGCCTCAAAGTAAGCAGAAACAGCGTGCGCCGCAACATTGAGGAGTTAGAGCGTCAGCATTCTGTCGATATGGCACTTGATCTTGCAGAATCGATGGTGGTCAGGATATCGGACTACCCCCCTTGATATTTCCCGAACTCTTATCCTTAAGGTATAATAAGGACGGCAATGGCCCTGAATATGGTGTCTGGAACCATGTACCAAACCAGAGGCTGCTTCAATTCTCGGAACTGCAACGCAAAGACATCTTTTTTTTTATCGCGCTTCTTCTTTCTATTCCCCAGATCCGTGTTGTTGCTGCTTTGTTACATCTTCACATCCAATACGGACGTTGATTTTCGCTGTTTGCATTGCCATCTTATACCTCTCGGATTCCGCGAGCCGCTTCTCTTATTATTGACCTTGTTTGTTCTTCATTGTTTCTTATGTTGATTCTTTGTATCTTGGGTTGTACTAATATTGTCAATGATTTGATGGCCATATGCTGACTGGAATTCAACGCAACAGGCGAGCGAGTGTTATCGTTTGCAATAGTTCATGCATGCAAAGAGGCCGCAGAACTCAACAAGTCAACAACCAATCAGGTCCCGCTCGTGAACAACGAAGACAAAGACGTTCCGGACACCCTTCATCCAACCGTGTTTCACGTCGATCACAACAACCACGTCGTCGTTCTGCACGTCTGAACCCAGCATCTGAAATCCCTGAGATTGAAAATCAATTCACAGTAGCCCCACCAAGTGGACAGCAAAACGCTCCAGCCGTCAATCAAAGCGAAATCCCTAACCCAAACGCCCCACATTTGCAAACCCCGGATAATTTGGCCGATAACATCCCTGAAATCACCAATAACATGGGTTCTGATAGAGTATATTCGGTTGAAATAGCGGTTCAACCCCCCTCTGTTGCGAAGACCGGGGTCCCTCTGTATCCACCAGCTGTGGTCCGAGTGCACACATATGATTCAGACGGAAATGAAATCACTGGTGAAGACGAGATGAGCAGTATGTTTGCTCAAGCAACTTTATGGCGAGAGAGTGGCAATCCGCCTTCTCTCGCGCCACCGGACATGTATCTCTTGTCTGGGCGTCTATCCATGTCCTTGGACCTTCTCAACGATGCAATTGCTACTGAGGGGTGCAACGGGGTCTCGCCGAGCACTGCTTTACACCGCCAACAAGGAAGTTACGCTATGTTTCCAGATTTAACGATTAACCGACCAGGCCGGTATAAACTTGGTATAAGTGTATTCAAAGTTGGGGATGGTAGTCGCGTCCGCTCATCTATTTCTGCCGGCTCATCTGATGGCGCATCCCGTGGAGGAGGTGTTTCCCTTGAGGAGGCGAAGTCGATTGTCATATCTGTAGAGGATGATGCTCTTCCGAGTTCTCGACCTGGTAGGATCTCAGAGTAACCCCCAAACCATGTGCCTTGCTGAAAATGATCTGTCTAGATTCTGCTGCACGAGCCTTCCTGGAACACCTTCGCACTCGCGGGGCCAATGTTCCATCACCTCCAAGTTACATGTAATTGCTATTCAGCATTTCCAGAGAAGCTAGCATATATGTTAGATTTTCTAGGGATATAGGAGTACGCTACTCACCGAGATTTTTAGTATCCGAAGATAATGTTAGTTTGGAGTTTACACCGTTTTATTTCTTTGTGATGAGGAATGTATTTTTGTCGGCTTGCCTTCGTTTTTAGATTTATGTTTTTCCTCCCGAGCCGATATAATAGCTTTAAATATTTTTGTTTTTATTTTTGTTTTTGTTGGGGGGATCCTCTGCGAATATTTTCGGCTGGGGGGCTTGGTGACTTGATTTGGCGAGAGAGACTTCAAGCTCATGACCAGCAATCTCCTTTGACAAAGATGCAATTTTTAATACAACTGAGACTTATTCTGCTACCATCGTGATTGTGTGAGCGAAGAGTTGCCTGACCGAGTGCGTTCTTTTGTCCTAATTATAGTCAATCCATGTCTAGGGGGCAGTGTGAATACTCATTACTTTCCACGGTGAATTGCTATTTCTAGTCTGAATGTTGATGTGAAAACCATGTGGCCATAGTTTAATAACTGTATGGGCTATTGTTTTCCGATCTCTATTGAGCCAAAATGCAAATGGATGCTTAGAGTATTTAAATTATGTTGTACGTATGCAATCTGTAATTCTGCAGGCGCGATATTTTAGAAATCGGCGTACTGTTACCCAAACCGTCAAGAGCGAATCGACAGCATACCACGCGTACAAATTTAGAAGCTAGGTGCGCTTACATATTTAATATCATGTGAAACATTTATAGTACCGTTTAAACTGTAGATGCAACAACCTGACCTTACAATGCATGTCAATCACCAAATCTTTCAATATGAGACGGAAACCATCACTGGTCAGCAAAATAATTTCCTGGAACATTCTTAAGGATTCTACACACCTTCTTTCTTTGGTAAATAGTATATTCCACTCTGGTTCCAGCGTTGGCGTTGTGCTCATAACCTCGGGGCGAAAGTGAGTGCAACGAAAACGCACGACTGGGAACAAGACTAATTCCTCTCCATTGGCAATTGCTTGAGCTTATTTCTAATTTTCGCGGCTGATCCTATATCCATTGATCCGGCATTCGTTGTACAGTCGCGTACTACAAGCTAAGACGATTAATATCGATAGACCCGGCTGAATTTGTATGGCCAGTTGTAGCCAACGTCACGACAGAAACCTGCAGTAAATATGCAGTATGTTAACAATATATATCTGCACGAAGCTCCATATTATTCTACATGCTATGCATGTCGTTATTCCTGCCAAAATGACACTTTCTCAGGTGATTCTGACGTAGACCGATCGCCTGCGGAAATCGGATCGGGATTGCGGAAGACCTCGGAAGCTATCATTAATGAAATGTTGAGACCATAGTTCACACAGAATTCCATATTCGAAACAAAATATCCTGAAACAATTGATACGTTTCAGAACTGAACAAGATTTGTACTTTTGCCATTAAGTCGACAAGACAAAGTTTCCAGATGGCGCTCTTTGTGATGTTGGTACCATATTATTTCGAATTCCAAGGAGATTCTCCAGAATGAGGAATCAAGATCCACAATCAATTTCTGGCGTTGGGTGTAAAACAGTTTTCCTCGTAAACTCTGGACGTATGGCTAGCTTAGGTTGACTTTGAAGCTGAAGCTCTTCAGGCAGAGCTAACTTGCGAATTTTAAACCGTTTGGAATTCTAAGAAATATAGACATCGTATCGTTTGATAGAAACTTGAATTTTATTGCTTATACTGAACTGAAAACTATAGGAATTGGCAATATTGCAAATAATAAGGTATTGTGCTAAGAATCGAGTTAGTAAAGCTTGATGTCCCCGTATCAGATCACCAGTAACAATGAACAGGGCAACATTAAAGGCAATGGCCGACTTACCTTCAAAGGTTTGAGATGAGAAGGTATCATTTCTGGGTATGGAGGTTCGGTTGCATTGCAAAGACTTAAATGTGATTACCGAGATTCAAGAGCATGAAGAATCAGACGTGTGGTAACCCTAACATCCACATAAAACCACACTACGACAGCCGAGACTCTTGAAAAAACATAAATTTAGTTATTCAAGCGCCATAGGTTGGTTAAGAATAAGTGCGAGAAAGATTGTGGTTAAAACAAGGCAAATGTGATCATTTGCACAGGCCAAGTGTTGGTGTGGGGGCGAAACATGTGATTACAAAAGAAGTACTGCAGATTCACCTATGCACTTCGTCATGCATCCTCCATACCATCTCTGTCTTATATACTTTTTTTTAGAGGGGAACCCCGGAAAACCGGAGATTTTGACGAGGGAAAATTGCATCGAGTCGTCAATCTCCAATCTACAAACGTGCGAGTATCAAACTGAGTACAGCCCAGCAAGGAACTAGTGAGTAGCCATCAGAAGGTTCATGGTTCCTGTCTACAATATTAACAGATCGCTTAGCATGATGAAAATATAATGAAACCAAGCATAGCTACCAAATTTAGAAAGATTGCAGGAACGATGAATTGCTGAAGCAAGCTCCTAACAGTGCTGATCAACACGAAGCAATAAAATTGTTGCAGATATCTATCACATTTTTAGCATCTTATCTGACTTTGATTTAGTCGATTGTCCTCGCACGTACAGTTCGTACGGAAAGCAGAAACAAGAGATACTCACGTCAAATGACATGAATTCCTTCGCCATACTCCTGTTTCTTGTATTCGGTGTTAAAGGTTCACTCAAGAGTTTACCATATCAAGCTTTTGATCAACTGAGATTTGATGATTCTATTAATAACTTTTTCTATCGTTTGTGCCTGCCACGCGTCTATATTTAACACTATTAATATAGTGTTTCGTCCAAGGATTCAAGATTTAAATTAATAGAGCAATACTGCTAATTATCGGTAGCCAGAGGTACAGCTATCCGGAGGGGAAATCCTTTCAATTAAGCTTATTCCAAATCGTGATCTCGCCGGTTAAGAAGATCTTGCACACTGCGGATAGGCTAGATATGATTGAAACTACGACATCCAAGGAAGCTGCGCATTTCTTTGTAATCTGGAACCCGAACAAACGTCAAAATCGACCATGCAACTTTAATCACGTGAGCAGCATGGGTCCAGCAGGTCAGTCTGAGACAATATCAGACTCTAAATATATCCACATGATTACTTACAATCATATCATAGCCCAAGGACATTCATGAAGGTCTACACTACATGACTCGGGTTGAAATTGTTCACATCTCATGTGATAAGGGCTTCAAAAGACTTGATACGAAATGATTGTTATATGACGTTTGATTAATCCGAGTTACAATATACCTATTCCACAAAGCGCATTCCAGAGTCCGAACTCGCTATAAATACAAACTTTTACAAGTCAGCAAAGAAGTCTCAGCATGCAAGAAAAATATCAACATCTCACCCAATATCACTCGAAATATGCGGAAAGAAAACGTCTATATGAGCACTAATCTCTTTCTACTTTTCACGGGGAGACATGATTTACGTCAATCCATGCTAATTCTTCAGTCAAATGAATCCGAGTTGCTCGTATCATGTTTTCAGAGAGTTTTTACCGCGTTTCTCACCCAGCTACCAGAAATATCGCACGTTTGATATCTTTAGGGCTCTGAAACTACGGTAGAATAGTGATGCTGTTCAAGGGAGTCATAGCAAGGGGGACTGTAGCACAAAATCCAATATGTTCCTGAGACGACCGACGGAATATAATCAAGTGCAACACGCGAAAATAAATTTAAGGCACAATTCGATTCCCCCAATTTCTCAGCCCTGCGGACCAGAACAGATATTTAATCTCACTCACACGCCCCAGCACCGATACTATGGGCTCGGGGGTTAATTCAGGGCTTCAGAACCACCAGACCTCCTCACACCTCCAAAACTCTTGTTAACCAGTATCTTTTCGAGGCATGTGCGCGTGTATGTCAGAGCCAATCATCAAACGCCACCAGCGGCCCATCAGAACCCATCAAAGCAGCAGCACCGAAAAGCCCCCATAGGGTTACGCTCATCCTCGCATCGCATGCGTGTTCGCAGCGCACCCCACCTATCCCTCACCACGAAAAAAAGCTCACATATTTCGGCTCCTAGCACAACCCAGCAAAACGTGTCTCCAGCGCCAGACCTTTCGCTCTTGTGGTTCAGGCGGCCCCGCTGTGTTTTTGAATCTCCTCAGCTCCACGCATCCAGCAAACGGGAATATGGATGATGGCCAGCACAACGCGACATCGGGTGCGATCGAGTGATAGGCATGGTACCGCACCTCCGCGATTCGCGCACCATAGCGCACTACACCACTGTTGCTGCCCATTCGCTCATTCGCTCACTTTCGGAGCCTTGTCCCTCTGTTGCTATCAGGCCACTTCCCCAGCTGGCCCCGGCGCGCCCTATCAAATAAAACCCTTCGGATTCCTGACTCATTCCCTATGTACTCTATGTGAAGGTAGCATGCATGCGACATGCATTAAGTGCGGCTCTTTGTGTACCCCCACCACCGGCCTCCTCCATGATCATCACTACCACCACCACCGCAACGTCTGGCCGCTGCAGTTGCTTCGCGATCCGGGTGCATATTGTGCTGCACAGTCAGACGAGGCTCGCGGACGGCTCGCGTGTTTTACCTTACCTTAGGCAAACACTCCTTAGGCGTGCGTGAGGGCGGCGAGGCGACAGTAGCGAGCAGCAGCAGCAGCGGTGGTGGTGGTGGTAGTGGTGGGCGCGTAGCGTCGGCGGAAGTGGGTAGTCAAGTGAGGGGCACTGTGGTGTGTAGGTAAACGGTTTGGGGGCTGCGAGCGATTCCTGGGTTTCAAGCGGGAGAAGAACACACATTTGGAGGATCACTTTTTTACGTGTGGAAACAAAGCATAGGGTTGACGATCAAAAATATTTTCAAAATATTCTGGCTAGACTATTGTGGTTGTCTGTCGGTCGCCAGAGAAAAAAAAAAGAAAACACATTTACAGGTTTCCCCCGCTTGCTTGCATACCACATGCAAGCAGCCCTTCCGATAGATACAAGTCGCACTTGTAGATTTCCTCGCACTCGTAGTCGCATCGTTTCGTCGTTGTTCGTTCGTTCATTCGTGCCCGCATGTATCGTGATATCGTGTCCATCCGTCCCAGTTCCAAAAGACAACGCCAAAAAAAAGATCCAAACCCCCGTCCCGTTTGCAAAGAACTCCCCAGAAAAGAATCGAATAAAAGAAGAAATATACAATCATGTCGCTCCAAAAAAAAGAATATGAACACCAGAAACACTGCGGGCTCGCGCACATCAATCCGTCCATCGTACAATATCGGAAAAAAGTGCGTCGCAGTCAAGCTCCCTCACTGCCGTCGACTCTCGATGTAATGTAGCCACTAGTTGGTGTTGGCGGGTGCGCGCAGCGGGCTCTTGGATATGATCTTCCTCTGCACCAACTCGCGAAAACTGAAGCCGCCAAACAACCACTCGTTGCTGTGGCGGCCGACATTGCTGAAACTCGATCCGTGGCGGCTCAGGGCCGTTGGCCGACTCGACGGGCGCTCGGTAGAGTTTTGGCTGTCGCCAGAGCTGCGGCCGTGGGGTATTTCAGAAAGCATGGTGTTGGTATGTGTGTATGAGGCAGTGCTTTAAGCTTAAATGTGGTAGTGTAGTTTGTTTTTCGTGCAGGCGATACAACCGTAGGATGAGGATGCTGATGGAGGATGCGGAGTAAGAGATCTCAAACGGCGGATGGGGGCAGTCTAAATAGTATTTGCGAACACTGGAGGGAGCCTGCAGTTGGAGGGGGACGTTGATTGAGCGGTGACTGCAATGAAAGTGCGACAATTGCGCACGTAGATAGCCAATTGCGCTCTCTCCAGAGTGCTGTCATCAGCATGCACGCTCGAGCTTTGTGATGCACTCAGGGTACTGTACATATGACGACCGAAGACGCCTAACGTTCTGACCGTGAGTCATAGTTAGAGACAAGGCTGAGAAACGTCCCCTCCTTCATGTGGTTTTTATGTATCCAGCATCCATTCGGGTATGGCGGCGGTATACGGCGGTCGCTCTAGCAAGGGTCGCCCGTTGTTTCCACTAGAGTTCTGGAAGCGGGCGCGACCGGGACGAGACGGCGAGCTGTTGTGTGTTTTTCTGTGAATTCACTGAGAATTACTGCTTTGGGTAGGTGGTAGACGCAAGGGTGAAACGTATTGTTACTATTTGCAGTAAGCATAAGTACGCGCGTTGATCCTATTAGATGACGATGCATACCTCTTCAATGCGACGACGAACGACGCGGCAATCGTATATCAACAGAGCGGAAAGAGCGGGCGACAAGACCAAAGACCTCCCCAAGACCTCTAGCGCATGTTAATCACCACGCTGAAAAATGTGTCTCCCAAGAACTTGGACTCTGTCGCGCCGAGTGTTGTGTACAAACAGGTAAGCAGATGCTGCGAGTTCACCTAGCTGCATGTCCTATTGGGAATTAATTTGAATGTACGAAATAAAAAGCAATAGTCCAAAGACAGTCTTGACAAACTGATAGCCCTCCAGTACAAATTAGCGGATGCCACCACTTGATCCAGCTTGGAATGTGACAGTGGGTATTCGCATTGGTCCAGATAGGTCTCGTGTTCCCCGTTTCTCGGCCCCAAGATTCCGATCGAGAGCCTAGATGTCCAGTAGATTTAATTGTGGAATGGGCCCAAGGAAAGGCCAAGAAGCAATCGTTTGAACTTTCGAGGAGGATTTCGACCGACTAATCAGCGATTCTACTTGTTGCTAGCACACGAAGAGCAGTCTACGAGACATGCATGAACCATCTATCGACTACTCGTTATTGATATCATAGATTCCCCTCAAAATTCTATAATTAGTAATTCTTTGATGCCATCAATTGTTTCTAGTCCTTTATCACGTAACCTAATACTTTCTTTCTCGTGCCTGCCATTTATCATCTTCTCAAACAACATTCCAGCTCGACCTTCAACCCTCGGCGGTTTGTCGAAAAGAAATCCGCCGAAGTGTGCTTTTAGCTTCAGAAATGACTATTAGGGCTAGGCATGAGAGAATTATACTCTACCCATTACCTAAACACTAGGATTGGCATGAGTTGAGAGTCTCCAATTGGAATACCTTGTGCTTCATGGCTATTGGAACGTTCTTACAAGGTAGGTTATTCTTAGTAAGTATTTCCTGAACAATTCTCAGCCGCCGCAAATCCCTACCTCTTCCCTTCCCCACAATCATTGGGCCCTAAGAGAATACTTGGGAGCATGAGGTCAATTGATCAATCTGCCTTGGGACGAATCACGATCGGATAACTCCGAGACTCGCTCACTGGGTATATTGGCCAAAGATGGATGATAACCAGGTCTACTCTACAGTCAAATTGCTTTTTTGGGCTGCACAGAAAAATGTAGTGGGTTATGATGTCTCTTGCATCAATAAGTATGTAATATTATTTTCTGCTCGTATATGCTTCATCAGTAGCGTATTTTGAATAATCATCCCAGAGCTTCTTCTATTTAGGAAGACGAGACACTCGTGGAGGGGTGAGTCATTGTCTACAAGAATTCATCATGAATCTATGATCCAGCCTTGTTTTATTCCTCCTAGTAGATCTATATCTTAGCGCCGGCTGTCTCCATCGGCAACAATGTCTAAGCTCTGTATAACCGGAAATTTCATAACAGCCTTGACGAAGTGAATAACGACGGACTAGTTTCGTCTAACCAAGATGTAGATTACAGCTTCCGATGGTTGAAGTCGAGGCAACCATAGGCCTAATTAAGTGAGATATGAGGATGTAGTTGTTTTTCATTCGTATTTGTTTTGTGCTGGTAAATAGTGTCTGTCGTCGCAAAATACAATGTAATTGTCATCACCATCATCATGTTCACTTTTAGTTTTGCTATTGTAAGAAAACTGAAGTAGTGAGAACCTTGCATTGCTTCTTGTGTTGAGTTATAGTTGAGTTGATAGTCAAAAGGAGTCTTAGAAGCGAGAACTAGAGCATGCATGTAAATCTATCCTCCACCTGAATCCCAAAAGCATCTTCCCAATACGGAATTATGGTCAATGCCACTAAGTAATGACAATAACAGAGGCTTTCATCCTTCCCACCCACCCATTTGCCGCAAGCCTCATGACACAAGAACTCTCTATCCACCATCACCATCACCACCGCACGTTCCAGACACCGGCCGGGACAACCAAACTGAGCTGTCGCGATCCATGACTACAGAATCGAGAGTATATGGTGCCCTCACAGTTTTACTTTATAATACCAAACATTTATACAGGATGTCTGGAGTTTTGCTGCAAGTCGAATCCAGCAACTATTCATAGAAAAGATCTCTTATCAAACTCAAACCATTAAAATATCTTCCATGGCCAATGACCGGTAAAAATAATACCTGCAAACGTCACCGGAACGGGAAAAGAATGACAGCTACCCTAGCATAAGTAGACAAAAACCGCCAGACTTGAACATACAACTACCCTAACTTAAGACGCCTGTCTGATCAATCCTAACTTTAAAGCTTTACCAAAATTACTCCACAACCACAAAAAGATAGCAACACGGATAGAGTGGAACTTGACACCCGGGTCTACTAAGCTGATAACATCACTTGTTTCTTTTATGGTTGCGATATCCCAGATTTTGGACCTAAGGGAAGAACTTCATTCGTTTCCTGGCACTTCCTCAGTCCACCGGATGTGTCGTTCAATTATCACTCGCTAGCTTCTGTGTAAACAGCTACCATAAAAAAAAGAAGCGGTTTACAGTGTTGTATGATGATTAATTCCGAGGGCACCTTCTACGCACCTTTAGATTGGTTTAAGGAAACAGTAAGATTACACAAAATCGTCTCCACGGTTGTTACCTCAAAACAGCTGCGTGACTATTCTATTAGTGCCTGAACGTTATATGTCTCTTAATCACTGCCTCGGACGAGGTATGAGGCTCTAGAGGTTTTTAGCACTACTGGGCTGGACACAACTAAGCGACAATTCAGAACCTTTTTTTATGCAGTACAAAGCAAAGTTATCCTCAGCCCTGTCAAGAATAAAAACTGAGTAGCCAAGCTCTGGCAAGCGATTTTAAGCCTTCATAGATGTTAGGCTTTTATGAGTTTTCTAATAGCAGCGCAGAGTTTTAGGCTGCAGTGTGTTCAAGTTGAACCGAGTGACAACGAGTGCCACAGCCCAACAGATGACAACAAAAGTCCTCCAAATCATACTCTACAGCGCACAGCTCTCATCCAAGTCTTCATCTTCCTTCAGAATACTCAACCAGGTCGCCAATAGTCCACCTTCGTCTTCAGCATGACCACCCGAAGCCACTTAGCAACAAAAAGTGTTGATATTGGGAACAGACGCATCGGGCGTTCACCCATCCGTGGCGCTACTTGGCCCTTGCCGCAGTCTACTGAGCCAGTAGAAGCCAACTACGAGTCATCGGAAGAGGGTGATGGGAAAGACTTTTTGATAACTGAGCCAGCGCAGAACGTTATGGAACGTGCGAAAAAGCCTGAGAAAGTTATAGCACAGGAGTCCCGGACCATTCCTTTATCGATACCACGGGAGCACCCAGTTGACTATGCGGATTATAATATATACCAGACACCTCTTCAGAAGCTCCAACAGCACCAGCAGCAGCATCCATATACTCCAAAGTCCAACCGTCAATCCAGGAGAAAGAAGCCAGGGAACGAATCTGGGCATCAGGAGCAGAAACCGCAGCGTCAGCAGCAGCAGCAACGTACGTTATTCCCAAATAGAATAAAACATGTATTGAAGCGTATTAACTATGTGTCCAGCGGGGTTTCCCTCCTCAATGTCGCAGCAATTCATGTATAGCATGCCACAGGCCTTCGGAACTCCAATGGTGTACAGCCCGCCCCCAGGTCTACCGCTGTCTCCCCTACTTCAGATGCCCACCATGACCCCATCCCCCGAAATGATGTCTCCTGAGCAATATGCGCGGTTCTACCATCATTCTTTGGAGCTCGCCAAGCTGCGTCTCCAGCATGAGCAACCCAATGCTGCCGGCTTCGGGACACCTCAATCATCTCCTATCACACCGGCTCAGATGAACGGGGCGACTATGATGGCCGGATTTCCATACACTTCTCCAATGTTTCCGATGGCTACTAACCCAATTATGGGCACTCCTATGATGCCTGGGTCTTCGCCAATGGCCGGCAATAACCACCATAAAACGCCTGACAGTGGCTCGCGCCGTGGAAAACAACGACGCAATCCCAGCGGAATCCGGACAGACTTGCGCACCGGCGTTCTCGTCCGCGAAGTTGACCTCAATGCTTTGCCGCAGTCCGTTTACGCCTCTGCAGGAAAAGAGTCTGAGAACTGGCGCACGCCCTCCCGAAACCCTACAGGCAGCCTCTCCACCCCTATGCCCCCCACCCCCGCCGCGCCATCACCGCAAACCTCATCCAGCACCCGGCGCAACCCTTTCACCACCACCCTTCTGCCTAAAACCCGCGGCCTCTTCATCCGCAACCTGCCCTCAGACATCACGCTCGCGCAACTCTTCCGCAACATCCGCGGAGGCGCCGTAGAGCGGGTCGAATTCAATCTCAGCTCGGGGCGCAACTACTGCAGCGTCTACTTCGTACTCCCGGACTCCGCTGAGCGCTACCGCCGCACCGTGAACGAGCATGGCGGGATCTACTGGGGCGGCGCCGACAGCCTCCGCAACGTGCCCTCATTCGTCGGCTACATCGGCGCACACCTTGGCGGGCACGAACCCATCAAGCCCGGCGTCGCCCTCCAAATCGCCAACTCCGCCGCCACACGGGTACTCCTAATCTGTGGACTCCCACTGGATGCCAACGACGCCTCGCTGAAGGCCGACATCCAGAAGCAGAGCTCCAACTACACAGTGCAGTACGAGAGCTGCGAGGTCGGCTGGGTCGACACGGAGATGTGCGCGCTGCTGCGCTTCGGCAGCATTGGCACGGCTCTGGGCGCACGCAAGGTGCTCGCCGCATTGCCAGAGTACCGCATGACGAAGGTACGCTTTGAGTTCCTGCGCGACGAGTGCGAAGGTGATCTTGCCGCGCTAGTCGCGTTCTGGGACCGCGGCGTCGAGCGTGAGCTGGCGAAGAAGTACCAGAAGCTGCCGAAGGTGGCCGATGAGCCTAAGGAGGAACAGGTGGTGTCTCTGGTGCAGGCGGTCCGCAGTGCGAAGGAGAGACGTAACGAGCTGGCGACGATGGAACGGGCCGCTATGGAACTGACGGAGACGGAGAGACGCAACGAGCTTGCGGCGCTGGAACGAGCTGCTATAGAGCTGACCGAGAAAATCGAGGCAATCACGATTTCAGATGCACAGACGCAAACAAAGTAGAAGGTTATCTACGCAACGGTTAGGAGCAGGTTATCAAGGGTCAATGTTTTTTTTGTCTTACTTCCAAGGTTTACGTACTGCTTCATGGGTGGCCGCTTGTTGTTCAGCTAGATAGATTCGACAGCAGAGATTCGAGTCATGTTGAACTTACGAATAAAGGTTTAATTCTTACAGCTCTGTATTCTGGGAATTGAAGTGAGGTGAAGGTTAGGGTTTTGCGTCGTGGAGCTTTGTATAGCTTTTGATTGTTGTGCTGTGACCTGTCTGAGTGCTATCGGGTGATCCAGAGACTGCACAAACTTGCACTATGCACATAAGATCGAGAAAACTCCTCTATTCTAGATACCCAGACATTCATTACGTCAAGTACTTGCAATCCCCATCCACCATTTCTATTGCAACCCATCTGTCAAACTCCAGATTCCAAACAACCTGTTCGCAGCACGTATCCGTGCAGCTTAGTCAGCCTGTGCTCAAACCATGGTTTACTCCGAGTCCGAGCTTGCTCCCTCTCTGTAACTTACATCACACGATTACATGCTTCCGTACTAGTGTTGGCCGCAAGGTCACGTGCGTCCTTAGTCACCAGTCTGAGTTCAAACACTGTTTGCTTCCGAGTCTGAGCTTGCTCCCTCTCTGTAACTTACATGACACGATTACATCTATCCGTGCTTTACTAGACCTTTGGCGTCTAACAACTAGACCCTCTGGCGTCTAACACAACCACAGGCCATAATGCAATCCTCTAAAACCTAACATAACCCTCCTTCCAATGCCACACTGCCCAGGCTTCCTTGCAACAGCAGACATAACAACCCTTTCCATCTCGTCAAGCAAGCGATGTGCATGAATGAGCCCCAGTTCTACGCCGCTTGATCGAGTGAGCCCACAGCTAGCTACCAAACCTACGTCACTGAAATTACTGAAACAGTGCTCATCGTAACACCGCAACGGTATTCGTACTCAAGGTACGCCGTATCTCGCATCCGCATCCGCATCCGTATCGTATCATGTCGTGTCGTATACGGCCAACAGGGATGCCGCCTGCGCCCAGTCCAAACCGTTATCGCCGCGCCGCCCAATCGCAGACCACCGTTTGAGAAGCCCGCAGTAGCTCTGCAGACTACTATCGGGGTTCCAGAAGACTCTGAGGACACAGTATTCTCCTGTTCCCGATGCCTGTACTCTACAATACCAAGACCAGTCTAAACCCCAACGAGTCTGCCGTTGAATGTATCGACTCAAATGACAGCATTCAACAAAATTTTCACAGGCATGCATTCCAATGAGTGGTCAAAACGCTCAGTATAGAAATACTACATACATACATTATCATTGTCTTCCCTTTTTTTTAATTCTACCGTCCATCCTTACCCCCTCCTTCTAGCCAACCCGCCAGTCCGTCCAGTCCCCATTACCCTAGATAGATGAACACAAACCAAAGCCGGTACATACAATAAAATAGTAAAATAAAGTGTTTATACAAAGATTTCGCGCGCGTAAAGATACATATTCGCTGTGCTGTGGCGTTTGTCTAGCCCTTGCGGCCGGCCTTCTTGGCCATGCCCTTCTGCTCCTTCTGGCGCTCCTTCTCCAGGAACTTCTTCTGCTCCGACGCGCTCATGTTGCGCAGCTTCGCCTCGCGCTCCGTCTTCTTGTCCTCGGCGCGCTTGAAGTCGCGCTCCTCCTTGGTCTCCTCCTCGAGCGAGCGCTTGAGCTTCTTGACCTCGTCCTCGCGCGTGAGCTTGATCTTGCGCGTGACTTCGGGGCGGAAGCGGGCGTTGGCGCAGAGGTGGTCGGCGAGGCGGATGAAGGCGCTGAGGAGGCGCTGGAGCGTCTCGGCGGGCACGGATTCGGAGGGCATGGTGAGGGCCAGAGTGATACGCTTCTTCGGGTTCAGCTCAGAGAGTCTAGATGTGGTTAGTTTTTGTAAGGTTTTGGTAGGATGGGATGACGGCTTACTTCGCGGGTCGCTCCTTAGGCATATCGGTGACAATGAGGTATTCCAGGAAAGAGGAGCATTCGCCAATAACATCCTTAAGGTCCTTGTACAAGCAGGTATCGCCAATCTCCTTTGATTCTCCCATGACAGCAAGCCAGTTAGGCAGACCGTCCCAGTCACTGGTGCGGGTCAAGGACAGGTCGTAGCGCTCGTCTCTCCAGCGTCTCATGTTGCGCTTGTTGACAAGGGCCCAAACGAAGTTATCATACTTGGAGTTTCCAGTGGGTCTGCCAAACAGCTCGCCGCCGTCAAATGGCGACATGGTGATCGTGATGTGGTCAGTTGGCTCGGGGATTGATTCAAACATGAAAGAGGCCAGGTATTCTCCCAACCACGCCATGGGGTTGTTACGACGCTGAAGACCGATGGTGGTGTGCATAAACGCGACATTCGCGCGACCAGAAGCATACGAGACAAACTCAAGGTTAGAGTTCTCCTTTACGGCTTTCTCCGCATCAAATTCGGAGTCGGCATCAATCGTGTTTGCAGTGCCCTTCTCATTGAAGCCAACCATGGCAAATTCCCGCGTCAGCACCGGCGCGATGGCCGTGATGAAGCCCTTCGCAATCGTTCGATTGCGCTTCGAGCCCCAGAGGTGCACTGCGACAACGACGGCGATCAGGATAAACACATATCCCTCCGTCTTGAATTCGCTCAGGGAGTGACGCTCCCATACCGCGTACCACGGGCCAGTGAAGCCGGGAACGGGTGTACTCGAGGCATAGGCGATAGGTGAGAAAGTAGATGCAGCCTCTTCAGCTACTGGAGATGGTGTCGCGTAGTCCGCAAAGTCTAATATTATGTGAGATGATGATTAAGTGGCCTCAATTCAGGAGTGATTTACCATCATCAACGGAGCTCGCAACGCTCGCCACTGAGCTCGTAAAGAGCTTTCCAATGAATTCGGCCATGGTGATAGGAAATTAGAAAACAATGGGGATGGAATTGACGTGCCCCGGAGATAATCTAATGGGAAAGGAGGTGAAGAAGGTAATCGGGAAGACAAGAAGAGCACGGACGAGGGTAATGCTCAGGCCAAGATATTACGAATTTGTGGGGAGCCGGGGTCTCAAAAGTCCAAAAACCGGCAAGCCTCTTCCAGAGCCTCAACACCCAACAGCATCATGACACGCCATTATGCATGAATGTCTCTCAATTACTGTTCATATAATTTCAAAGATATATTTTCACAGATTCAAATAATTTTGCACTCGGAATCAAGAAATTCTATGCATGGTCTACATACACCCTCCACACCAGCCTCCCATAACAAACGAAAGCGAACTCTCAGTGGTAATTGATTGTCTTTGTACACAGTTCGTTGATATCCGCCTTCAAAACACTTAATAGTAGGTCTTCTTTCCCTATACGAAACAGTCAGTACCCCTCCTTTCAATAGACCACATCCACAACGTACAGCAACCATACGGCCCATGCCGTAGATTCCGCCCAAGAAACCGAGACCGACCATACAGAAGTAAGGGTAGAGGAGCATCTTAGATCTGGGGTGCTACAAGTTTGAACCAATAACCATTAGCACTTAGAGCAGACAAAAATGCAGGAACCCGCTCCTTTGCGCCAACCCCACAAATCAAAAGTGAAGATAGAACGAACCTTCATCCACAGTCTCACGCCGTCATTCTTCTGGTAGTGGGCCTGGTAAAAGGGCACCTTGTTTTCTTTGTTGATCATTGCACTGTCGCCTCGCCATTAGCCCGCCGTCGTCTCATCGCCGCCCGCCCTCCACCCCCGCCAATCCAACTCCCGAAACATCCACAGGTGTGACATACCGCATATTGACAGTATTGATTTTCGTTCAGTATACGGGAAGTCGAGATGAGTTGACGCTGTGGTCGCGGGTGGTGGCGGTTCGTGGGGTGCTTTGAAGATGGGGTGATTCTATTCCGGGAAGAAATCGGGTGTTGCCCAGAACTTACCCGGCCGCCGCGAACCATCCCATGAACCTTGATTGGCGAGTCCGACGTCCGCCCCCCTCGAATGGCACCGATAGACATGTCATTCTATTTCGCCATCATCGGCACGAAGGACAACCCAATCTACGAGGTTGAGTTTGGGACCTCCAAATCCGGCGGAGATGGCGTTGCGCGGGTAAGATTGCCGCTAATTGTCCACCCACCATTGGCTCGAGTTCTAAGACAACCCATGTGTAGTTCCGCGAAGACCAGCGACCTATGAACCAATTTGTCCTGCACTCGTCACTCGATATTGTCGAGGAGGTGCAATGGACGCAGAAAGAGCTGTACCTTAAGATCGTCGACCGCTTCGGCCCCTCGCTAGTGTCGACGTTCCTCACAGCCGGCAGTATGTGTCCCTCGAATCAGAAGACCGAATACGAGCTCCCCTCTGACTGTGCTACACAGATATCAAGTTTATGCTTCTGCATGACCAGAAGAACGAAGACCCGATCCGGCAGTTCTTTACCGAGGTGCACGAGGCGTACGTCAAGACACTGATGAACCCGTTTTACGAGGTCGACATGCGAATTACGAGTGTGGTGTTTGATTCCAGAGTTCGTGCTGCTGCTAGGAAATACCTATAGGAAGGAGGACTACCAAAGGACCTGCTGCTGGAATGGGATTGCTTGACAAGGAAGATGAAAAGATAAATAATTGTCGTATGTGCGGGATGTTAGAAATACGGAAACGGCGTTCGGGGTGTTATATAGCCTGCTAGTTTTGCGGGAGTAAATGTCTGTTAATAGACCTCGCCTAATTTACGGCACTTGATAATAATAAACTATTTGTATTGGTCAAAATCAACCAATAAGACTGTATCAATACATAGCTGAATACATTGGCAGATCACATCAAAAGAGAGATCCTGTTAGAATGTAGCCCTGCACTAGCGAATATAAAAGGTTTAATCATTTGGCATTTTATTGATTTGCCGTTCATTTCGTAATGGTAAGGTAAAGCTAACTAAGTACAAAAATCCTCAGCGACGTAATGAAAAATACAAACCATCGCTATGCTGCGTACGTTTTCATAATAACCTCCGCTATCTGGTATCCGTGATATTCATAATCCCCAAAAAACAAACTCAACTCCATAACCCACAACTCAAAATAAACCGCTTATCCTCTCATCTTCCACCAGCATGTGAAGACGCTACACTTCCTTCACTGCTCAAACTTCCCACACTGCCAGCTCTGTATCCACGTCCCACATTGCTAGAGCTTCCACCTAAGTTACCAGCTACACCGGGGCCGGTTCTCTCCACAGGCCTTCCCGCATTCCAGAATAGGTTCTCCCTTGAGATTGGATGATGGTAGACCTTGGTTCCCTTCGCCATTCCTATTTGCGACTGGTCAAGCTCACTCTCTTCATCACTGCTCTCGTCGTCTGAGTCGGTCTCCGATTCGCTTTCACTCTCACTAGCCACTGGTTGGGGTCGAGGTGGTTCAACCTTAGTCCTAGGCTTTGGTTTTGGCTGGCGGTGGCTGGTTCGGTGGCTGCTGCGGTGGCTGCTGCGGTGGCTGCTGCGATGGCTGCTGCGGTGACGGCTTGGGCGCTCTCCGGGACGGGCATATCTTGCTCCACGGTCGTCACCACGAGCATAGCTAGCATGACTAGGTTCTCGGATAACGGGTGCTTCGGTCATGTCGGTGCGAGTAAGATTCGAGTGAGTCAGGTTTGTCAAAGGCGGTGCAGGGCGCTGGGTATCCACAAATGTCTCCTCGGTGGAGACGCTGTCATGACGCCTCAGTTCCTTCTCGCGGGCAACCTCAGTGTCGGCGTCACTTCGGTGACCACCGCGCAGCTTTCCCCAGATTGAGCCTTCGCCCTTACCCCATACTGAACCCAGGAAAGACTTGGCGCCACCTCGCCCTGGCATAGCACGGGGACCCCATGGCTTCTCATTAACGACCATTGACTTGGTGTACGAAGTGTCAAGCTCTCCGAGTACGACAGTACGAGCTCCAACAGAAGAACCACCGCCACGACGAGTTGTGCCGTCCGAAAATACCGTAATGGCGTCGTCTGGTCGCTGCTCAGGTCGGCGGAGTACAGACGATTTGTAGTCCTCCCAATCCGACTCGCGCCAGATAAACCCAGAGCGCTTGACAAACAACCACCACACCAGCAGAGCTAGTGAAGCACCGAGAAGACAAAAGACGACAAGCACGCCGGCCGACATGTTACCGGGTTTTGTATAACCCCCGGAGGGTTTGCGTCGCTCAAGCACATTGCGGGCGTGGAGTAGAATTGCTTCTGCTGAGGGAGAGGATTTGGGGAACGCAATCGGAAATGCGAGGGGCGGCATGGTGAAGACCCGCTTAGCTGTGGAATGCCGGAAGGACGCACAGCTGATATGGAAGAGCTCGGGCCGTAGTCTCTACTAGTGAATGTTTCGTTTAGTCGTGATAAATTGTTCGTGAATAAATATTTCAATGATAAAATCGGATTTGGGAGAGTCTGGAATGAAGTGGCAGTCTAAGAGTGCAGGCTCTGGCGTTAAGAGCAGAAGGAGGTTGGTGTTGTTATGATTGTGAGTTGTCTCTCGTTGGCACGGCAACACGGCAACCACTGGTGACGCAACCTTCTTCAGCACTTTGTCATTAACGCTGAGAGCCAAGCCAGCTACTGGTCGGCTTGGAAGCTAGGACGGAATGGGCAATATTAGAATTAATCATTGCCGCACAGAAGATGCTAGAGGCTGGCGTTCCAAAAAGAAACAGGAACTTGAATCTATGGAAGTCTACGTGGATGGAGACTGTGGTCTTGATTTCCAAGAGATAGACGACACAAGATATTATCTTCAACAACGGGAGGCTTACATAAAACTACATGGCGCCTCCACATTTTGCGGCTCGACCGACATCATGGCCGCGCCGCGCTCGACTCTCCCCGCCGCACGCAGCAGCTGCGTGCCGCACCGCGGCACATACATCTATAGAGGCACCGGCTGTGGGACAAGATGATAGTGAAGCGCATTCCTCATAGCTAGCCTAAATATATGAACAGCCGGTCAGTGTGCAGCAGTGCCTGGTTGTTACGGCCGACGCGGAGGAAGACAGCGCAGAAGAGTTCAACAGCAGTAGTCAAACCCGCTGAAGCATGAGGTGCTAAATTTTTAGCGAGGGCTACTGCGCTGGAGACAATCGGAACGCTACTTCGTATACACCACGAACGCAGCCTTGATCAATGTTTCCGAAATGCATAAAATTTTAGATCATAATGAAATTCAATCATGATTCTCGCAGATTTCAAGGTTCCCAAAAAATCATAATTGCGAACAGTTGGTTTGTTTGATTTTCACCAGATAATCAGTATTGTTTTGTTATAGATTTGCATTGCTAACCCGGTTTTGGAGTTCTTGGAACTTGGAACTGACACCACAGTGCTGAGCATAAGTTGAAGGTTTCAACAATCAGACATGAGTATAAACCTAGTATCTAGTTTTTCATGTAGTTCTAATGAAGTATAAAGTTACAAGAAATTGAAAATTTGTTTGATCTATCTTCTTGTTATTAGGTTGAAATTATTGTAACTTCTTCTAGTATGTTTCTTGAACTGTTCATTTTTCACAGTCATGTTGTAATATTAACAGTGATAATCAATTGATTTTATTTAAACTTCATTTTGAAACTTGTATATGTTGACTTCAATCGAGTGACTATCCAAAGCTTATTCGACATTAAGGTAGTTAGTTACGTATTTCATTCTATCAAGATAGATATAATACAGTAACATTTTTAATGGTGGTACAATCATATTGCAATTCAAGTAGTATGATCAATGCGTCCAAAAGCTGATTTATAAATGGATAATTTTTTACGTTCAGATTCATTAGAATATTCCTCATGCAGATGTGCTATCCTCTTTTGGCTTCATATATTTGGTTGACTGGTAAAGATCATACTATATCTAAAAATTTTGATCTATTACATTTGATAAGGCTTGTAAACCGCACTGTTATTAACAATAGATAATTACGTAAAAATTGTTTAGCAATAGCAATGAATGAGTGTTATATTTGTAATGTTATGTTACCGCGGGCGGTAACTAGTAGCGTTGCCAGACGCATAATATGTTGTTCGGAACATATAGGAAGCATAGATAACGATACGGTCGTTCATAGGATACACGTAGCGTAGGTACGTGGGCCAAGGGTTCTAGACCAAGGCCGTTTGCATAGCTAGGAAGTGTGTACCACTTGAAGGCATTAGATGCAATGCGGGGTAAACAGTATTGGCTGTTAGGAGTACACGTCACCCGGGACATAGTTGAAAGAGACTGGGCGATGGTGACTGCGCACCCCTCTATATAGTTTTAGGGTAGAGGGCTAGAGCCCTGCCGTGTTGTATATATAGGGGCGTGATGATACGGGGTTACAAAGTATAGTATCATCACACGCACCAGACACCAAGCGAAGTCCCCTCTAGTAAAAATATCTTTTGTTACAAAGAATAAATCGGCTGCTTTATACCTCAAGGAGTTATACTGCTAAAACCCCTCTATTAGTACAATTGCAATTCTTGGTGATAAAAGACTTCATACACCGTGGGCCAACGTCTATCGTCGATAACGCCTCTGGACGTCCCCCGTAACAGTATATTTTTACTAGACTACACTACCAATTGCAATCATCGCTCACTTCAAGCGATACGGAATCAGTGCGATACCAAGACCGCAAAACCTGCGACCGCACCCTATATCGGGCACTCTTAAAAGGACCAGAATTCTTAACCTACAAGACTATTACAGTCATTACGGCGTTGGAGCAACAATCTACCAGAAAATGACTAGCTCAAACAACGATCAGCAAATGGCTGAAGCCTTGGAGGAGATGTTGGTAAAATCAGAGCAACCGCATCGGGAACCATCATTTTCTTTCGAACCTCCAACCGATCAAGACGATTTTGACAGTGGCTGGAAAGCTCAACCAGTCGCGTATTATACGGGTCCTCCACCCCAAAATTACCAACCTCCTAAATTGGTATCCCTCGTTAGTGACGACGAAGGTTCAGGGGAAGACTTACCCAATGCACCTGTGTTCCAATCTGAGGGCACTCGCATCAGGAAAAACGTCCTCAGAAGCAGGAAAGAAAAACTGGACAGTACTAGGTTGGCACCTTACCAACCAGGAAGACGAAGAAGCCGGTCGCCATCAAGACAGGCATACCAGGCACCGGCAGGATGGGTTACGCTACACATCAGGAAAAAATCCTGCCTTATTTAAGATCGGCCGTCTTAGGTACGGACCGTTCCACTTTATTTGTCGCCTGAGTCGCCTGTGTCGCCAGGGTCTTCTGTACGGGAGCAACCGTTGCCAGGATCTAATATAAGGGTGCAACGGTTGCGACGCTTTAGCGAAGGCTCCTACACTCCCCGTATCGCAGCGTAAGGTTGCCACACATGACAGGTCGCCCTCGATACAGCAGCAGTGCATGGTACGCCTGTGAAGTGGCGATCCTATGTCAGGCCGTATGTACGGTCATAGTCACTGGTTTTATGGTTTTTCGCCGGTTTGGTCATTCATCGCCGGTTTAGTCATGCATCGCAGGTTTATTCATTCATCGCCGGTTTGTTCATTCATCGCACAGCACATATGGAGAAAGTTTCTTTAATCGAGGGTTTTATTATGCTATCTATGACTATGTATGCTATGACTATATACGCGATATTCACGGTATTGACGGTGCTAATGACCGTCAGATCGGCTGGCCAGCGACGGATCTGACAGTCGAATCTTTAAGGATTCGACGGTTTTATGGAATGCTGCTGTGACAGAGGATTGGCCGATAATCTAAGGATTCGGCCTTTTATTATGGATTCGCTGCTTTGTCGACAGATCGTCGAATCTTTAAGGATTCGGCCTTTTATTATGGAATGCTGCTTTGACATAGGATTGGCCGATAATCTAAGGATTCGGCCTTTTATGATGGATTCGCTGCTTTGTCGACAGATCGTCGAATCTTTAAGGATTCGACGGTTTTATGGAAAGCTGCTTTGACAGAGGATTGGCCGATAATCTAAGGATTCGGCCTTTTATGATGGATTCGCTGCTGTGACAGATCGTCGAATCTTTAAGGATTCGACGGTTTTATGGAATGCTGCTGTGACAGAGGATTGGCCGATAATCTAAGGATTCGGCCTTTTATTATGGATTCGCTGCTTTGTCGACAGATCGTCGAATCTTTAAGGATTCGACGGTTTTATGGAATGCTGCTGTGACAGAGGATTGGCCGATAATCTAAGGATTCGGTCTTTTATTATGGATTCGCTGCTTTGTCGACAGATCGTCGAATCTTTAAGGATTCGACGGTTTTATGGAATGCTGCTGTGACAGAGGATTGGCCGATAATCTAAGGATTCGGCCTTTTATTATGGATTCGCTGCTTTGTCGACAGATCGTCGAATCTTTAAGGATTCGACGGTTTTATGGAAAGCTGCTTTGTCGACGGATCGTCGAATCTTTAAGGATTCGACCCATTTTTGTGGATTGCTGCTTGGTCGCGGGATTCATCGTGAATGTGCTTGATTCTAGCAGTATGAGCTGTATTCATAGTCAGTATATATGGTCATGATAAGGGGGCTGCAGCAGAGAATACCGATATTTGCAGCCAGATGTCGGTCGCGATCGTGCTGGGGAGCGTCATTGTAAAGGTTCGAATTCGCGTTGTTTGATTGTATCCAGGTCTAGAACTGCAAAGATCAATAATTAAACAGTAATCTGAGGGTGTTGAACTCACCTTCGAAAAGTTTGGACAGAATGTTCGGGTGCTGTTGTGTGGTTGGCAGCTGTATTTCGACCAAAGTTCAAAACTGCAAAGACAAACATTGTAAAGTTTGCGAAAACTGACATGTTCTCACAAATACACTGGTTTAGCTGCAATCTACGCAGCAAACCACTCCTGCGCGGCGACCTCCGTGACATAAAACATGACTCGGCGGCGTTCTTGGCGCTGCTTTGACCCCATTGCAGGGGACGCACACGGTGGAAATGAGCAAAGGAAATTGCGGTGAAAACTCTGCACGCTAATAGTCACACCGCCCGAGCCGCCTGCCCCTGAGTTTTGGAGGGTAGTTCAATGCCCCCATTGCTTTGTTCAAGTTTTTTCGCTCTAAGTTCGACAACTCTGCTGAGGTGAACACCACAAATGCCGACCTGCACACCGACGCTCGCCAGCACGATCGCGACTGACAACTCGCCATAAACACCAGTATTCTCTGCTAAAGCCACCTTATCATGACCATATATACTGACTATGAATATAGGTCATACTGGCATTGTATAGGTTTCCGTCACCGGCCAGCCGATCTGACGTCCGTCAATCCGGTGAATATCGCGACCAAGCAGCGTTCTATAGATATCCGTCGAATCGTCAGATTATCTGCTAATCCTATGTCAAAGCAGCATTCCATAATAAAGCGTCGAATCCTTAAAGGATCGACGATCCGTCGACAAAGCAGCGTACCATAAAAAAGTGTCGAATCCATAAAGATTCGACGATCTGTCGACAAAGCAGCGTTCTATAGATATCCGTCGAATCGTCAGATTATCTGCTAATCCTATGTCAAAGCAGCATTCCATAAAAAAGCGTCGAATCCTTAAAGGATCGACGATCCGTCGACAAAGCAGCATACCATAAGAAAGGTTCGAATCCTATAAGATCCGACGAATCCTTAGACTATCGGCTAATCCTATGTCAAAGCAGCATTCCATAAAAAAGCGTCGAATCCTTAAAGGATCGACGATCCGTCGACAAAGCAGCATACCATAAGAAAGGTTCGAATCCTATAAGATCCGACGAATCCTTAGACTATCGGCTAATCCTATGTCAAAGCAGCATTCCATAAAAAAGCGTCGAATCCTTAAAGATTCGACGATCTGTCGACCAAGCAGCAATCCATAATAAAGCGTCGAATCCTTAAAGATTCGACGATCTGTCGACCAAGCAGCAATCCATCATAAAAGGCCGAATACTATAAGATCCGTCGAATCCTTACATTATCGGCTAATCCTCTGTCAAAGCAGCGAATCCTTTAGATCTGTCGAATCCTTTAGATCTGTCGAATCCCTAGATTATCGGCCAATCCTCTGTCAAAGCAGCGAATCCATCATAAAAGGCCGAATCCTTAGATTATCGGCCAATCCTCTGTCAAAGCAGCTTTCCATAAAACCGTCGAATCCTTAAAGATTCGACGATCTGTCGACAAAGCAGCGAATCCATCATAAAAGGCCGAATCCTTAGATTATCGGCTAATCCTCTGTCAAAGCAGCGAATCCATCATAAAAGGCCGAATCCTTAAAGATTCGACGATCCGTCGACAAAGCAGCCGATCTGACGGTCATTAGCACCGTGAATACCGTGAATATCGCGTATATAGTCATAGATAGCATATAGTCATAGATAGCATATAGTCATAGATAGCATAATAAAACCCTCGATTAAACCTATCATTTCTCTCTAGGCGCGCAAGCGCGAATAGCCGCTGTGAATAAATCAGAAATCCATCCGAACTGCGGATCTCTTCCATAAAGCCATCCAAACTGCGGATATCTTCCATAAAGCAGCCCGCGCGCAGTCATCTTCCATAAAGCAGCCCGCAGTGCGAGCATCTTCGGTGATTACGCTGCACAGACCGTGAACTTGACGGATAGATGCTGGTGTTTAGACCTCTCCCTGTAATTAGTCGGCAAGCGAGTGTTGTCGCTGACAAGGTCCGCGCGCAGGCTAGTTCAGGGGCGAGTTGTTAACTCAACACCAGTTCACGGGAGCATTGCCCCTGCAGGCCACTTCGCGACGCGGTCATTTTTGTTCGATATGCTCCGCAGTCGCCCAAGTCGCCCAAGTCGCCCAAGTCGTCCGGACGACTAATAAGGAGACGGATTTTTTCCTGATGCAGGCATTGTGGAACGGCCTAAAGAATAGGGAAAATGACCCTATGGCCACCGACGGAATGCACCAAACTATTCGATCACTAGGCAAGGAGATGAAAAGATTGCAGAATGCAATAGCGAAAGGAGAAAAAGTAACAGATGAGAACATCGACCTGTTGGTAGGAGAATGCCGCAGCGCTGAAGCATTGCTGCAAGCAAGAATGTTGGGAGTGGAAACAACAGTGGCGGATCTCAACAATGCAGTAAAAGGCTTATCAGCAGTGGTCATGGATATGACTCCAGTTATCAGGAGACATTTCCAGGAGTATGACACCGCGTTAGGAGCCAAATTGGATCGGACAATTACAGACCTACAGGGAAGCTGGCAAATGGAATTTGCGGAACACGCACAAAACCGCAACGCAATGCTAGCGGATTTAGCCATCACTGAGCGTGCGGTACAACGAGTAACGGAAGCAACTGAAGCAACACAGCGCGAAATAGTTTTACTCAAAGCTACGAATCAGAATTATCAAGCCGAGATCCGAAATCTTCAGAACCAAGCTCGATATGCAAACACTCGCATGGACAGGTTGACGACACGGCTACAAAAACTCGAAGAGGCACAGGAAGCGGAATCGGTAAACAACGAATACACCGCACAAGACATCCAGTTGAAAGTTGACCAGTTGGGTAAAAAGCTGGAGGCACAAAACAATGGGGAAACCTTAACTGGCAGGGTAACAATGCATGGAGCTAGATTGAAACGGGTCAGACCAACCGATGGAGATCCGGAGGACAGTGACCACGTCAGCAACGCCAGCACATCATACCGCTCGGTTAGACGACGAACAGACTTTCGGTCAATGCCGCCCCCACCTGCCCCAAATAGATACCAGCGCGAAGAAAGCGTCTTCCACCAGAATCCGTTCAATCTAGGCCCAGGCAATCCAAAGCCTCTGAAACCAACCGCCTTGCCTAAGTATAAGGTTGGAGAGAATTGGCGACAATTTTGGAAAGTCTTGGAAAATCACATCAGGCTTTACAAGGAGCATTATCAGGGTCGGGGAGATGACGAATTTATCTTGTTGGTAGGTGATTGCCTGCAAGGTGAAGCACACAACTGGTACGACAACTACACCCGGGAAATCCAAGAAGGGGTTAGGCCGGCCCATTTTGAAACTTTCAAACAAGCTTGCGAGAAGCGTTTCATTCTGGAATCCGAGACTACCGACAACCTACGCAAGATGAACAAAATTCAATATAACGGAAATATTGAAGAGTACCTAACTAAACTCGTGGATCTCAATCAGATTGTTGGTTTGCGAGAGGCTCCATGGAGGGATATGATTGAAAAAGGCCTTAACGACGACATCCGGGACAAGATAGCCGATGTTGAACCTCCAAATGACGATGACGCTTTCGTCAATCTTGTCAGAAGATGCGGCAGGCGATTTGAGGAAAAGAAACGGAAAAGCGGATATCACAGCTCGGATAAGAAAAAGTACGACCCAGAAAGAGTATTGGGGTTCCAAAAGCGGGACGTAAGGAAGGTGGATAGGAAACAGTTGGCGGACAGGGTAACGTATCCAAGTCGGGAGTCATCATTTACGCCAAAGCCATCAAAAACGTATGAGACAGGTAAGACTTTTGCCGAGCTAACAGCAGGGATTCCGGGACAGGTTATCAAGGAACGTATCGAGAACAGGAAATGCGCACGTTGCGACACTGCCGGACACACAGCAAGGACATGCTTGGGAAAGATCAAAATTGCAGCTATGGAGACGGAGGACATCAGGGATGAACAAGAACAGGATTACAGGGAAAGTCGACAAATTGTGTTACGGGGGACGTCCAGAGGCGTTATCGACGATAGACGTTGGCCCACGGTGTATGAAGTCTTTTATCACCAAGAATTGCAATTGTACTGATTGAGGGGTTTTAGCAGTATAACTCCTTGAGGTATAAAGCAGCCGATTTATTCTTTGTAACAAAAGATATTTTTACTAGAGGGGACTTCGCTTGGTGTCTGGTGCGTGTGATGATACTATACTTTGTAACCCCGTATCATCACGCCCCTATATATACAACACGGCAGGGCTCTAGCCCTCTACCCTAAAACTATATAGAGGGGTGCGCAGTCACCATCGCCCAGTCTCTTTCAACTATGTCTCGGGTGACGTGTACTCCTAACAGCCAATACTGTTTACCCCGCATTGCATCTAATGCCTTCAAGTGGTACACACTTCCTAGCTATGCAAACGGCCTTGGTCTAGAACCCTTGGCCCACGTACCTACGCTACGTGTATCCTATGAACGACCGTATCGTTATCTATGCTTCCTATATGTTCCGAACAACATATTATGCGTCTGGCAACGCTACTAGTTACCGCCCGCGGTAACAAATTGAAACCACGACTACGGAGGATTCGGAACAGATTGATCAATCGAAGGAGGAGTATTTTCATTAGGCTGCCTTGCTATAGCAGGTCAAGGTGGCGTGGTTAGGATAGGGGCTGTTGATGGTTGTACGGTTAATTCCACACCAACGGAGATAGCATCCGCTGGAGCGACCCCCGTAATTGGGAACAGACCTCACTATAAATTTTTAGTGAACAAAAAGCCTGCTACTGCAATGCTGGATTTAGGATGTAATGCTATAGTCCTAAGCAAAGAATATTGCACGACGAACAACATCAAAACATTCATTACCAAATACTCAGCACCACGCGACATATCAAACCGACCCATCGGAGATTGCTTGGTCGTTAGCGAACAAGTCGAAATGGAATACAACGGTCACTTTACTCAAGAAATCGCAGTTGTCATCCCCTCAGACAAGGATGTACTGATACCTCCGCACTACTTGCAAACACATAATGGAGTTTACGACGGCTCGACCATGGCGTTAACCTTCAATTGCAAAGACGTAACACATTCCAGAATACAAGTTTCCACTATCACCATTAGCCTGGAATGGGATGAATCCGTGTTAGACGATCCTGATGCAATTGAAATTGGCTCTGTGGCAACAACCACGACCCCAGACCTAAAAGGAATCTTGCCAGCAAAGTATCACCCATACATGGTGCTGTTCGACCCAACTGAAGCAGAGAAACTACCCGCCAGAACAATCTTCGAACACAAAATCGAACTTACAGCAGAACCGAAGAAGGGTCGAATCTATAAACTTTCTGCTAAAGAACTGGAAGCCTTGAAGGAATACATTCAAAAGATGCTAGCCGAAGGAAAGATTAGGCTATCAAACTCGCCCTGCTCGGCCCCCATACTATTTGTCCCCAAGAAAAACGGAAAGTTACGGCTATGCGTGGACTATCGAGACCTCAACAGAATAACAGTTAAAGACGGCACAGTACCTCCACTAATGGACGAATTGATGGAACGCGTTCGCGGAGCTTCACGGTTCACCAAGTTCGACTTGAAAAATGGCTTCAACCTGATAAGAATCAAGGATGGTGACGAATGGAAAACCGCTTTCAGCACGAGATACGGACAATACGAATACCTCGTGATGCCATTCGGTCTCTGCAACGCACCGTCCACTTTCCAAAGGATGATGAATGAAATATTTCACGATATGCTGGACGTCGGAGTCGTTTGCTTTATTGACGACATTTTGATTTACACCAAAGGCAGCTGGGAAGACCACGAAACGCTCGTGTGCAAGGTCCTTGAACGCCTGCTCAAGTATGGGTTATGTATAGCAATAGAAAAATGCGAGTTTTCCGCTACGGAACTACCGTACCTAGGACACATCCTCTCTGGAACCGGAGTACGAATGGACCCCGAAAGAATAGAAGCCGTATTGAATTGGCCAACACCGAAGTCAATCAAGCAAATCCCAGCAATTCAATGGATTTGCTAATTTCTATCGCCGGTTCGTGCAAGGCTATGCACAAATCAATGCACCCATATCGGATGTAATCAGTTCACCAAAATTCTATTGGGGGGATCGGGAGCAAAAGGCATTTGACTATCTCAAGAAGGCATTTACTACCGCGCCTATGGTCAGACATTTCGATCCAGAACTTCAAGCAATCCTGGAAACAGATGCCTCTGCCTACGCTACGGGAGCAATATTGAGCCAACGACATGACAAACGTCTACATCCCGTAGCGTTCCACTCCAAAAAGATGATACCTGCCGAAAGAAACTACGACATTCATGACAAGGAAATGCTCTGTATAGTTCAGAGTATGATTAAATGGCGCTCATGGCTTCACGGCGCCAAACACAAAATATTAATCTACTCGGACCATCAAAGTTTAAAGTACTTTGAAAGACCTCGGATGTTGTATGGACGACAAGCAAGATGGGCGGAAACATTAATGCCTTTTAGTTACGAAATAATCTTTCGCAGTGGAGTCAAAAACGGCAAAGCAGACGTGCTATCTCGCAATCCGGAGCATTGCGTGGAGAAGGAGGGTACTAATGATCCTAACGACATTGGCTATCAATTCAAGTTTGGGGCACTACTAACAGGGCAGGACGTGGCTACTGGACCAAATCAACTCAAGCTTGGAATGACAACGGTTAACCTTGCCGACTCCGAGATCAACAAACCAACCTCAACGTTTGCGGATAAATGCCAGAAAACCTACACAACGGACAAAAACGTAGAACTATCCAAGGAATGGACCAACCTAAGCGGACTCTGGTACAAGGATCACCTATTGCGACCACCCCAAGCATTGTGGAAAGAAATCGTTACTTCAGAACACAAGCGCGCACACTGGGGAAGAGATAAGACAATAGAAGTGATCGAACGGAACTTCGATATCCCAGGGTTGCGTACCATAGTCGAAGAAGTGATCAAACACTGCGATAGTTGTCAACGCGCCAAACACAAACGGCATAAGCGCTACGGATTACTCAACCCACTGGACTTACCCCCGCGACCTTGGTCTTCTATCTCGATGGACTTTATTGTAAAACTCCCACTAAGACAAAACGGCAACGAACACATATGGGTCATAGTCGATCGCTTCACAAAGATGGCTCACTTCGTACCTATCCCTAATACCCAGGCTTCTGATCTAGCAAAACTTTTCGTTAAAGAAATATGGCGCCTCCACGGATTGCCAGACGACATCGTATCCGACAGAGACAGTCGCTTTACCGGCAACTTTTGGCAAACTACTCTCGAATTACTATCGATAAAGGATAATCTGTCTACAGCCTTCCATCCGGAAACCGACGGCCAGACGGAGAGAGTTAACCAGGTTCTCGAACAATTTTTACGCATCTTCATCATGAACAGAAAAGACTGGGATGAACTACTTCCACTGGCGGAATACGAATACAACAACAGTCATCACTCAAGCGCCGGGATGTCGCCCTTCTATGCCAACTACGGACAGCACCCTAGATCCATATGGCCGATAGAACAGAAACAAGTTCGCAACCCGGCCAGCGAGCACTTCGTGCACTACTTGGAAGAAACTCATAAGCAATTGAAAGAAAACCTGGAAGCTGCTAGAGAAGCTATGATACGAAGACACGATACCGCCAAAGTCAACAAGGACGGAAAATCAACAGGAGTAACACGGTACGGGATGCAGCAGCCCGAGTTCACTATCGGACAAGAAGTATTGTTGGATACTCGCAACATGCCAAGGGGTAAGCTGGACAATCGTAAAGCTGGACCGTTCAAGATTTCTTGGGTAGGAAAATCCGCTTGCAAACTGGAAGGCATCCCCGAGGGATACCACCCTGTGTTCCACGTATCTCTTCTAGAACCATATCACCGTGGCGAAGACGCTCCGCCAGAAGTCACGCTGCCGCCGCTTCCCGATGGTGCTGGACACTTCACCCCGGAAAAGATCATCGAACATGGACTTGACGATGATGACAATGACACGTTCCTGGTGTTATGGAAGGGTTATCCAATTGAGGAAGCGACCTGGGAACCGTACGAATCTTTGGTACCCGGAGCCGAAGAGGTATTGGCAAACTTTTATCGACGTCACAAAAAGGTCAAACATCACCCCAACTGGGAAATCGATTACGCAAGTTCCAAGCAAAGACAGGAAGACGCCGAGGGATCCAGAGCCAGCAAGAGGAGGAAAGAGTAAGTATATTTTCCTTTGTTCAAATATTATATTGATTCATTATATCTCTTACCTTGTTATGTTCGGGACGAACATATTGGAGAAGGAGGGTTCTGTTACCGCGGGCGGTAACTAGTAGCGTTGCCAGACGCATAATATGTTGTTCGGAACATATAGGAAGCATAGATAACGATACGGTCGTTCATAGGATACACGTAGCGTAGGTACGTGGGCCAAGGGTTCTAGACCAAGGCCGTTTGCATAGCTAGGAAGTGTGTACCACTTGAAGGCATTAGATGCAATGCGGGGTAAACAGTATTGGCTGTTAGGAGTACACGTCACCCGAGACATAGTTGAAAGAGACTGGGCGATGGTGACTGCGCACCCCTCTATATAGTTTTAGGGTAGAGGGCTAGAGCCCTGCCGTGTTGTATATATAGGGGCGTGATGATACGGGGTTACAAAGTATAGTATCATCACACGCACCAGACACCAAGCGAAGTCCCCTCTAGTAAAAATATCTTTTGTTACAAAGAATAAATCGGCTGCTTTATACCTCAAGGAGTTATACTGCTAAAACCCCTCTATAAGTACAATTGCAATTCTTGGTGATAAAAGACTTCATACACCGTGGGCCAACGTCTATCGTCGATAACGCCTCTGGACGTCCCCCGTAACATGTTAAAACATCGCAAGGTTTATATATATGGCAGTAAAAAAATATACCAGTAGCAGCTCTACTATTAACCTTATTATACCATCAAAATATATGGCGGTTATACTAATTTTGATAATGAAAATATTGAAATCTAGCCAATCTATATTAAATTATATAAGTATACTATATTTAAAACATTGAATTAACTAATCATAAAACTTATAAAACAAACTTAGACTCAAAGAAACATCAGTGGAAGTTGTTTAAAATTATTGCAATTCTTCTAAAAACCGCGTAAAAGTGAATGATTTCAATGATACATTTTGAAATATATATATCCCATACGTAAGTAGGCTTAGTATAACTGTGTTGAATCAGACAAAGCATTATTAATCAAATCACGTATTTACGCAAACGCCGAGGCTAAAATCTTACAACAACCCTTGCAATAAGCACTAGCTGAACACCGGCATGATAGGCGAATTTCTGCGATTTTCGAAATTTATACAATCTAAATGAAACGCCGAAATTACACTATAATAGTATGTGAAATAGTGCATGCTAATCACCGTAATTACGTTAAATCCGAGGTTACACCAAAAAATCAATCCCTACATAACATATAAAACGAGCAAATTCGCACTTCAAATCATACTAATATTCAAATTATGCAATCATAATTACAATCTTATAGAAGTAAGAATAACACAGCGTATTTTATTCTAAATTTTCTTCGAATATCAAGTTATCATTATTCCAACCTTGTGTCTGAAAAACACAACATCAGCTCTATTCAGGTACCATCCATCATTATGCTACTATATGTTTGAATAATTTGTGATAACTAATTTCATAAAAAAAAGATAATATCACTAGCCCATAAAAAATACTCAATGGATACAGGAGCAATCAGTTCAACAGTTATTGGGATTATTGGGCTAATTTTAGCGGCTCTTGGTGCTGCCAAGGGAATGAAATACTTGCTCCGCCAAAAATTTGTAAGTTCCCGTGTGCACCCGCACTATTTTAGTCTCCGCGGCGGGTAAATTAAGTTTGTACAGCGGCAGCGCAACGGGGTTGCAGCTGACCCTCACAATCACTGTGGAAATCAATAGACGAACTCCAGAGTCAGATTTTTTAGTTTGGGCGCTTGAGATACAATAGCTAACTTGAGTTACAAATAACAGCAGCAGCATGAGGCGGGTACAGAGAGCTCCAGTGTCGAGCTCGAACCATTGAATACTCCATCCACAAACTATAATAACGCAGGAGGCGAACGGCCATCTTCGCCTCTCGTTGTCAACAACTACCATGGCAATGTTATGAACGTTTATGTAACGGGCCCTGTGCAGGTCAATGTGAGCAGAGATGGCGCGGGCGAAAGCCATGGATGCGATTCTGGATGAGAAGGACCTACCGAACTGGTGATGCAGTCCATTCTTAAGCAGTAAGACGATCGAGCTTCGACAGTTGATTAGAATAATGTTGGATTGTATTTGATACTAGAAAACATGTATTTGAGAATTAATTCTGCGATTTTGGCACAGTTTCACTAGTCGGAGTTTGATCTTTGTCTGCAAAGTGCTCAAAATGTTCCCCCGCATTCGATATGTAAAATGACTCGAGGACATCCCTTGCTAATTGAACTTATGTATAGCTGTGGAGTACACCATAACCGGCGATGAAGGATAATCATGACCTTTGATTGATTAGGGCCAAAACTTCGTACAACCGTGTAAAAATATTATTTACAAGCTTCCGTTAGCCAGTTGTAACAACTTTATTGCAGGAATGGGAGAAAAGCATGTATCATATACGTGCGTGATACTTGATGAAGAACTGTGAAGCACTCATCACTTACGAGGCCATTGGTTGAATCGAGAAGCGTGAATTCAATATGTACAACTATTCCACACTCACCCCATATTTTGTCACCACATTATCTACCTCGAATTTTACTGCACCACAACTTTGAGCAAATTCTTGGCTTCATTATCCCTACCGCGAGCGGCCACGTTACACGCTTCACAACTATTTGTACAATCGGTAGCATCCCTAGATAGTGCCCTTTTCCTTCGAGCCAGATAAGCAGCCACAAAGTATGCAAGGAAACAAGCCACGATGATAGGTGTCATGATGGCCCATGCAAGGATGCCGCTACCTTGCTCTAAGGCTACGCCGGCCTCCCTTGCTGTAAGATTAGCAACAAATCCTATTGGTATGTTTGCGAAGTTATCTAAACCAAAGTTGAACCAGGACCTTTGGACAACATACCCACCGGTTTCGCGAGCCCTAGGTGCATGTTGAGTTAAGTGTATTTGTGACTGGCTAAATTTTGAGCTCATGGAGTCCATGTCCACATGTTTAGTATTATTGGCCAACTTCTCATGAGATTCTGCGATCCGTTCTAAACATGCAAGCGTAGCAGGGACTGCTACGTCGGAGCGATTGATGAACTTTTCCAGAATTTGCGCAGTCATTTCCTGAGAGTTCGTAACCTTTACTAGAAATTCGGAAATTCGAACATTCGTTTCCGTATCTGAGGATGAGGGTTGATCTTTCATACTCGCAGTAGGGGAACCGTGGCCAGTTGATATTGCAGTGGCGTTTGCTCTTAGATAGGCTACCTCGTCTCGATGGAGTTCAGCGATCTTGTGAGTGTGCCTCAACTCCACTTGCACGTTTTCCAGCTTCGACTTCGTGCTCGCTAAGGCTATCGACTGAACTTCATCACGAGACTGCAGCTTCTCCACTTCCTTGTTTAACGTGGAATTTGTCTTTGTCAATTGAGCTATCTGAAGTTTCAAAGCCTTCACTCCCCCCTTTGAAGGCATGCTAGAATGAGAGAACAATCAGATGAAGACGAGTAGAAACCAGTTGCAAGCCACAAACTTAGAGGTAACGAAATAATACTTACACACCCTCCAAAAGGGTAGGGGAAACGCGATAGGAGGGGGAATGGAAGCGCACAGGACAATGAGCGTGTGGGGGGGTGATTCTGGATAAAAATGAATGTGATGTGTACAATCACTCCCCCGAGGATGATTTCGAGTCAAAGTCAGAAGTGGGGAAGTAATACATCAGTTAAAGAGGCCGAGAGCGATGGCGCTAGTAGGTTGTTCATGATTTCCACGGCTCCGGATCGCAAAAACACACCCCTAACCCTATAATCACAATGATCAAATACAATTTTAACAATAATTGAATAACATAAATATAAATGGATTCCGATGTATTAGTTTAAATACCAGCTTCTTTAAGAATCTACCTTGTCTGTGTGAATTACATCATCGGTAACATGGGTTGGTTGATTGGCGGATTGGGATCCGACCGAGTTTCATCTGAGAAACAGGGTCTCTTCTTACCAAAGTACTGCTTATGATCGTTTCTTTCAGTGCATATTATTTAAGAAGACGCCATTTATCGGCTTAATTAATATTTAGATTTTCACCATGCCCACAGCAGCAAACGGTCAACTTCTGAAGCAAATCGAGCACATACGAGAGGATGCCTTAAATTGCGTATTGTCGAACAGCGAACGGCTCAACTTTAGCTGTGAAGGCAATGAGACATACACTTCTGAAATAATAGGTAGTCTTCAAGAATTATTCACCGAGATGCAACAATCTTCGTACCTTTTCAACAGGCGACTGTTCGACCTTTGCTGTGAGAACGCAGTGAGATGTAGACTGGCCGATCAGTACGAACAGTCATTCACAATGACTAGGGAGATACGAAATCTGGAGGAATTGATCACCTACGTTTCCGAACTGCATGGTTGGACCGCCGACAACGAACCAATTAAAGCAAGGGCGCGTAAAGAAATCTGCAAAATGGCACTCTCAGAAGTAAGCAACACAACTTTTTAGACCGTGTTCCTATCCGCTGACATGCCCACTTAGTCTACCTGTATAAATATTTTGTTTTACCTGCAAGGAATATTCTCAAATCACGAAGATGAGGACTATCAGCGGTTTGCAAAAGACTATCCGCTGATTGACGAAAATAGAAGGCCAAAGGTAACGAACATGCAAAAGTAAGGAATCATTCCCTAGAACTCTTAGAGATATCACATAGCTAAGTAAGTTTATATAGAATGGGGTCTCTATTTGTGGATATGAATAGCTGGTTGCACGAACTCCTGATATGGGTCACAAAGGTTTTCACTTACAATCGTATTGACCTCATCGAATTTACCTACAGCCCATTCTCTCTTACATGCTGCTATATGCTTGCTGGATGTGACTTCTGCAATATTTTGCAAAGCGGGTCAACAGACTTTCCCATGAAGTGCGACTGCCAGGGGTCAATGATGCCAAATGATGATGACACCGTAACTTTGTACGGTGCAGAGATAACCAGTGACGAATCAAAGTTGGACCTTCTGGAGCAGACTTTAAACGATCGTTTAATGATTGTCTCGTGGCTATTCCGAATCATGTACCCAAGATACGAAGGATTGAAAGTTGTTGCCGAAGGATTTGTTGTTGCTCCATGTGTCGGAGATAGGGAACGCCAGACTGTAACCAGAAGGAATCAAGCCCCAGGACTAGAAATCACAATAACGCGAGTAACGAAAAGGATCAAGACTTATTGAAGATTCGAACGAGCATTTTATTCGTCAGCATCGGTTTTGTCATACCACCATGTAGAGTATTTATTCAGGTCCACCTTGAGGACCTAAGTTTGATTGTACAAGTCTTGATCACCATAATAGTGAGCCAGAAATGGTATGTAGGGGATGTGGGAGGTAGAGAAAAACAGTACCTCGTATAAATAAAGTGAAGTTAAGTAGTTTTGTTATGAGTGCTGTTAGTATGAATTTGTAAATATTCACTCGAGAAATATCATCGACAGATTGGTTTCAACCAGATTAAAATGTAAATACAACTCTTGAAGCTCCCATCACTTGTACATCTCGTAATCGTTCTGTTGGTAACCAATATACTGGAACGTAAGCTCGAACCCCTAAAACATCACTATTCAAAAACACCACAATTAGATCACAGAATAATATTCTCTACTCTAGACAAAGGCGTGTAATTGTAGCACTGAAAAATCTTCTACAACTTCTTTTACTCCCACGCCATTTCCCCCACTCCCATAAAATCCATCCGTTCCAAGACAAGGTCGATATAGTTATAATGGTTATACCCCCTTAAGCTTATCGCCCCCTAAAAACGCAAAACAAAGAGAAGAGACAAAAAAGGAAATGATCCCCCTAAACACCATATGGAAGTTTCCGCATTAAGAAATACACTAGTAAGAAAATATTAAGCCCCTGCCACTGCAGCAGCAGTGGCAGTGGCGGTGGATGTGCCGGTGATCGGCAACGGCGGCGGCGCCTTCTCGCCATGGTTATGCACGCGTACGCCGCGCAGGTAGACTTCGTCTTTGATCTTGCCCTTCCAGCCTTCGACCATTCTATACACGGCATACATTGCACCACACATTGCGGCGGCGGCCATGACGGCGGGGAAGGCGAAGCGGTAGATCTTGGCCTCGTCTTCCATGCCTGCTGCGATGGCACCACGTGCGAGGAGTAGCGGGGTGGTGAGCGCAACAACCATGCCGAAAATGGCCGGGGCAACAAGGCTGGTAGCGAGCTTGACGTCGGGATCGAGCCAGCCCCGACCTACAACACCTCGTAGGGCACGAGCCCATACAGATTCGGGATCGAGGAGCATCATTCGGCCCATCATCTTGACATAGAGCACGCCGAGTGTCCAGTCTTGAACAAAGTGTACGGTGTGGGTGGAGCGGAAAGGAATAGGTGAGGGTAGAGCGGCAGTAGCCGTGCTCTCAGTCGAGGTCGGGACCATAGAGGATGAGCCGTCGTCGCCGAATGCTGTGTGGATCGGAATTATGACATAGAATTCGATCATGAGGGCAACTAGTGTTGGCATCACAACGGCGAAAGCAGTGACAACATAGCTAACTTTCGCGACGCGTACAATAGCCGAACGGGATGCGTTCCAGATTGCGGAAGGGGAGATTGATGATGCAGATCGGGCGGCTGTGAAAACTGGCCCAAGTTTTTCCACGAGGAATTTCTTGGCTGCTGGGACCTTGGATATAGCCAGGATTGTTCCACCAACCAGATAGATTCCAACCGAAAAGGCGTAAATGTCGTTGAGATGTACTGAACGTGGAACCAGTCTGCCCAAGATTGCTCTTCCAAGTAACAGAGGACCAATAGTGGCAGCAACTCCAGTAAAAGCTGCAAAAAACCAGATTCCCAAAACAACCATCCCAACACGAACTCGGAAGTATGGCGGAATATACACTAGCTTCCAGTCCAAACTATTGGCACCTGCGGCACCATTTGGGGGGTCTTCGGCGGGACTAACATCAAGACGACGGTTTTGTTCATCCACCGGCATGAAAACAGGTGTTCCCCTGGCCCTGCGGATACTGTCCGAAGCAGGAGCGCGGACAAACCGACCGCTACGTTGAAAGTAGGCTTTGCCTTTGGGAGCAGACTGGCCTGGAAGAACTGGAGCCTCGACATCCCCCTTTTCTCCCATGAGCCACGATTGCCAGGTTGGGTGGCAGTGGTATCCCTCTTCATCTTTCAATCGATCGCCAAACATGAAACTGCTTAATCGTAGAGTACGAGCGCAACGTTTAAACCACCATCCGTACATCTTTTGGAGACCCTCTGATGGTTTGAAAAACTTGACAGCAAAGGGCATGAGGAAGTTGTAAAACAACAAGTCCACAGGAAATTCAAGTACTGGTTCGCTAGAAGACCAATGTATGGGAAGAACTCCCACAGTGGCACCGTATAGACTCCAGACGACACCACCAAGACAAACCAGGACTAGCACTCCATAAATGAATCCTGAGAATGCAATCTTTCGGAGTTGAGTAATCACCGGGCGGTCGAGTACATCCCGCACCGGATGGAAAGTAGGATCATCTGGGTCGCGGATGAAGTCTGCATTATTAGTATCACTAGCAAGAGAAAATAAGTAAGAATCATGCTCACAAAGTACGCCAGATCTCATGATTTTGCGGCACATGCTGACGAACAGGGCGAAATGAAACATGTAGCATGTTCCCACGAACCAATGCACAAATATGGTAGTCAGTGGACAATCAATAGCAAACTGGACTCTGCCTGCTATTGTTGCAGTTTCGAACAGCGGCAGCATGGCGATGTCTGTACGTGGTAATTAGCAATTGTAAAATGTACGATGGTAAAAGAGAATAGCCCATAACTCACCTAGCAATATTCCACAATAAAGTGGAAAGACAAACATCTCAATACCAATAATCAGAACGACCTTCATCACACCTCCGCATTGTTCCAGGAAATCCACAACCAATCTTTCCATATTACGGTTGCTCTGTTCACCACGGCGCCTCTTAACGTAGATTGTTCCAACGATAGTAAAGAAAACATATCCAAGTATAACAACCGCAACTCTGTCCCAGGCAGACCACTTGTAAACTGTATAAGGAAGGAGTTGATCATCCATTGCAAGATTTGTTCCGTTTACATTCAGCGTGACTTCGTTGACAGTTCGCGTGAAATTGACTGAAGAGAATGTCTGGTGTAAGCTAGAGCTTGCCCATGCGACAGGGTTCGTAACATTGACACCACCAATAGGGAATTTTGCAGGACCTGATGATATTTGCGTTGAAAGAATGCCTGCCCATCCTAGCTTATCCAGTTGATAGGCAATGGCCTTTGATAGCCTGTCGTAGCTTTCCCTAGCAACGACACCGAGAGGTGGCACAGCGGACGGCGGATATTTCTTTAGGGCTGCATATGTTGTTTCAACACTACTGAATTTGCTAACAACTCTCTCCTGCCGTTCTGAAGCCCATCTTTGCAACATTTCTGTGAGCTGATGGTTGGTAACGTATTTTGCCAAGGCCGGAGCGAGGTAGATGATTGGTCGGGCAAAGAAGCGAATAGTTTGATCGGTTAACAGTAGCATAGAGAAAGAAACCAATGACACAGAGTCGACGATAAATTCTGCACAGAAAGATGCGGTGAGAGCCGGAAGCTTAAAGAAGAATAGTACAGGGTGTGCAATAATCATCATCACGGTTTTTCCGGTGACGTATGGGAAAGCCACACCAATGGCTACCGTTGCAGTGATAAGCATGCTACTAATGGCAGCATTCTGCACAAGACCCATAATGGGACCGCGCATACCAACCAATTCCATAATCCCTTCAAAATCATCCGCGGCATCTTCGTCAACAATAGCTGGAGGAACATTGCCGTTGACAGCGGCCAGCATGTTTCCTTCAGCATCAACTTGACCGCCGGCCTCGTTATCAACGTCTTCTTCATCATCATCATCATCGTCGTTGTTTGCGGGGTCGGCAGGAGCATCAGGGATATCAACATTACCGAACCAATTCCATAAACCATTTTGCTGACGTTGGGGCAGGGCCGGTGCTGGCTGGGCATCTATATTTCGTTGGTTCCATGCAGCACGGAGTCGTTCTTCAGGAATACCTTGATCAACAGCAACTTGTCTCATAGCTTCTGCTAAAGTAGCATCTGGCATTTCCGGGATATTCATCATTTGAAGATCTTCTTCAGCATTGGGGGGGGAATCGGTTCCCTGAGGTTGAACGGGTACATCAATCGAAAATGGCGGCGGCGAGGGAGGCGAGGAATAAGGTGGAAGTGAAGCATCACCTGCTTGAGCTGTTGTTGACCATTCTGAGGCTCCGACACCATGCGAACCTTCGGTCTTAGATTCATCACCATCGGCAGAATCCTCCCACAATGCTTCGTCATCGTCATTAGGATCCACAATAACTTCTTTACCCTTGCCTTTGTTTTTATTATCCTGTGGTTGTTCTCCAAGATCCAGGTTAGTTTCCTTGGGACCGAAGATCATCTCAAACGAACCACTTGAGCTCCAACTCGCGTTTTCATCACGGCTTGGCAAATCCTTTTCTTTATCCTGAATAACACTCGGTTCGGCATTGGGATCAATAGAGTTAGAAACGGGATGTGATGTAGAGAGTCTACGCTCTGGACTGATTGGGGATCCTGGAGGGGACGAAAGCTCCCCCATACTCGCTCTCCTCCACTCTTTCGTGCGGCCGGTATCAATAGTCTCAAGTTCATCCGACATTCCAGCCCAGAACTCCTTATTTCTAGTCCGTGAATCCCTCTGCTCTTCAGTCGTACCACGGGTACTCCAAACGGAAGATGGTCTTGATGGTTCAGAAGTGCCAGTGCCAAATTGGAAGAGGCTGTCTGAACTTCCTTCTTTGGGTCCAAAATCATACGATGAAGTGCTTCCGTGATGGGTGGCCATTTCTTCGAGGTCTCTTCGCAAGTTGGTAGCCTGTGCCGTGTTCTCTCGAGTTGATGCAGGGCGAGGAAGCGGGGGACCACTGCCGAAAACAAACGCATTATTAGGAGCTCGGTCACTGCCAGAAGCATTGCCGTCTTCACTTCCGTTTAGATTTGCTTCCGCAACCTGGTCGGCACCAAATGCTCTGCGGCGTCTTGGGCGAGCAAACACACGTTGCTGCGGAGCAGTGGGAACAGGCGCTGGCTCATCTTCGAATGGATTCCCTTCATCATCGTCATTATCAGGTACTGCCCCATAAGCTCTATCAAGCAGTGCGGCATCCGCCACATCCTCTCCGGCAGGAAGAACATCTGGGTTTGCGTTATCTTCAGCTCCAATTCCAGCTTCATGTTCTGCAGGAGCTGCAGGAGCTGCAGGGGGTACCGGTAGGGGCGCGTTCTCGTCTAGATTCAACCCAAGGTTTTGGCCCAGGCCAGGCTGCTGCTGTACAACCCATTCTCTAATCAAAAATACCAGAATAAACATAACAACAATCAGTGCGGTAAGTAACTGTCCCTCGATGACGTCCACCACGAGGCGGTTTAAGACCGGCCACCGGGACATTGTGTGGAACGGATTCGAGTCGAAAAATATGCCATCAGGATAGTACTGAACATTTGTCGTGTTTGCCATAGTTCCAGTAGTGTTGGCAATAGCGGCTTCCTTAGCGACACCAGAACCACCGTTAATTGGTGACATGAACACTGATAGTGCTGGCGATGCAAGGTATGCAATGATTCCTCGTCCCCGAGCAGCGGTGGTTTCTCCAGCTATTTCCCCAGTTGGCGAAGCTAGCATATCTCCTGAAGGAATTGCCCGTAGCATGTCCCGTCGAGCCCACCAGCCTCCATCACCGAGCCAGAACCATGCCCTCCACATCCATCCAACGCACCATGGCAGACAACCCAACCATACAAATCCAACCAGTACTCCTCTAGCCCAGAATATTATGTTCCGTAGCATGTGGCGAGCTGCCTGGCGCAGGAATAATGGTGTTGGTAGTGTCTGAGGCATGTCTGGATCATAAACCTTCGTAAACGTGAACTGGGTTTTGCATAGCTCGCAATACTTCTTTTGCGAATGGGTGAGCCATTCCATCAAACTATCCTGTGGTCAGCATTCACTGCCATTGAAACATAAGTTTCTGAGTGATCACAAACCAGTCCTGATGCACGAATTTAATTGAACCACTGCATTTGCACGGGTGGTACAACGGTTCCTCCGCACTTCCTTCCGAACGGCATATCCTGCAGTGATCAGGCTCTGACGAACCATCCGCAGCAGTACCGGGGGCGAAGGCGGGGTCGTTCATGATGTCTATGTCAGGACCAACTGGGGCCTGGGGATCAGACGCCATGGCGAGGCGACGTCAAGCGACGACCGACAGGCGAGAAGGTTCGGAGGTCTAATACCTCGACCAGCCAGCGTTAGTTAGGGGAGGTGATGATAGTGTCGCAGCGAGTGGTAGGGGGAAGACGTAAGCCGTGAGAATCGATGGATGGACGTCGCAACTCTGGATCTTTTCTCTTCCAGGCTGCTCGGAGCTGACAGACATCAGCAACCAAGTCAAGTCTTCCTAACGTTGCAATGGTAGCAGACGGACAGCGACTCTTGCCAAGCGATTGCGAGTGTTGTCGACTGGGGGTAGTTCACCTAAGCCTAAACCAGCACTGTTTGCTTTGTGGCACACGGCAAATGGATCGCTCGAACAGAGAGGCGCCACAGTTTTCTTTTGAGCCACAGGATGATAGCTGCCACACAGCCACACAGCTGTTAGCGGAAACACTTCGTGGCTGACACATCCCTGACACATCTGCACACAGCTTTTTTCTTTTGGCTGCAACGGCCGCTGTGCCATGATTCTGAAGTCCTCTACATAGCGCTAAGAGTTCACGGACCACATTTGTTACATCACCCCCAGCCCGTGAAAGCAAGAAAGAGAGACGGATCCTCGTCCGACAGGCTGGTAACAGGTCCCTTGGTTCCCTTCTTTCATCATCCGCTGCTCGTCTGCTAGAAGAAGTATAATTAATACAACAGTCTTCGCATTGTTGTCGTTCTTGCTCAATCTCTCTACATGTGCTTCTACTGCCGTTGATAACACTCCCGCTGCGCGACCCTTCGAAACGAACCCAAACCATCGCCCCCAGTTGCGCGCGCGATCCCTGCGATTTGTGAAGCCAGAGACGTTCCGGGCAGCTGCATCAAAAAATCTTCGGCTCCAAGTCCACTCTAGCACCTTAAGACCTTCCTTCCTTCTCAAAAATTTCTGCAGCATTCGCTGTCGCCTTGACTCGCAGGTGCATCGCATCGGTGTATTTCTTGAACATTCGCCCATCCGCTGCTGTTCTTGTTTCTTCTCGAAACCCACCGCAGCGCTGCTCTCGCACCAAGTAGGTTCATAGGACCGCTACACCTCAGCTCTTTTGCCAGTGCTGCTACACGCACGATCCCGTTTCTCCGGCACTTTGCACAGTGCGGTGTGAATGGGAGCTTCAGATTCCACAGTGCGGAGGGCGAAGCCTCAACGGCCAGCATCACACCCGAAATCCAGCAGCTCGATGATCACATTATTCAACTTCTTTGGTCGGTAAGTTACTACCCGAGTTAGCATGTGCATTTAAATGTTTGCTGATTCTCGACAGGTTGATTGCATGGTATGCGCTTTATACCGTTATCTTTAGATGTCCGTCACATCCGACAGAAAAGGATCTTGCTGTTTGTCGGACGTCACATTCAATAAAACACGCAATAAAGCCACATGTGGAGCCGTACTACGATGAGTACCTAGCACCTTATGTTGATCAGTACTCTCCCTATGTTCACCACGCCAACAAGGAATACATTGTCCCTGCGTACAACACTGCCTATGTCACCTACCGCGCTTATGGCGAGCCATATGTTCTCCAGTCTCGCAAGCATGCGGAATCATGTGGCCAATTCCTAATGCCTCATGTGGAAACTGCAAAAGAAAAAGGCCAAGTCTATTTCAAAGCATACCTCGAGCCCCATGTTCAGACGGCCAATGAGATTTGGCTGAACATGAAGCCAAAAGTCGACCATGCACAAACCCAGGCGGAGACGTACTGGACCGAGAACGTGATTCCAGCTTATGTCAAAGTGTCTCCATATCTGAACAAGGCTTATGAACAAGGGAAATATATTGTAGTAGTCGTAGTGGCTCCCATTGTGAAGGACGGGGGTGAAAAGGCTTTGGGTTGGGGAAGAGGACTATGGAGCGAGGTGGTGCGCCCTCAGGTTGGGAGAATCGGCGAGAGACTTGGCGGTAGCAACGGAAATACGTAAGTTTCTCTTTTGACTCTGGGGAATCTTATTGGAAGAATTACCCAAAGACCCATACATTGGCTAAATTACGAACTCACAGTGTTCCTCTTGCCGATGTGTCTTCTTCGGTTGTGTCTGCTATGATTCCAGATGCTAGCGAATCGGTGATTTCATCTATGATCTCTTCGGTGTCCGCGCAAGCATCTGCTTCAGCATCAAAAGCCTCTAAAGAGCCTGCAACTAGACCAAAGCTCAGCAGAGAAGAGGAAAGGAACATTATCGACAGTGACCTGGAAACATGGACTTCAAAGTTCGAATCTTCCGCTGGAAAGGCTATTGCTGATCTGAAGATTGTAATTGATGAGATGGCCGACAAAGCTATCAGCAGCAAGAAGAACTCCGCCACCAAAGACGTTTCACAACTTGAAAATGTTGTCAACGAAGGCTTCGCCAATTTGAAGAAAGAGGTTGTCTCAATTGTTGCATCTCTCTCTAAAGACAGCACCGATGAGGAGAAATCCAAGGCCCAGGACCGACTTTTCGCCGCTACTCGCAAGGTGGGGACAAATATTCGCGATTCTGCTCAATCAATCCGCCAGGATTCTGAGAAATATCTGTCCCAAGTCTACGATTCTGTTTCGGAGTCTGCCGACCAGCACTTGGATGTCCTTGATGGAATTCACAATATGGGTATGCAAGAATTGGGGATGAAATGGGCCTGGATGGACTTTGTCACATACAATGACTGGAAAAAGTACCATGATCTTAAGAAGGGGATGAAAGAAGCCCGCATTCGCATCATCAAATCTGCTGAAAAGAACGTCAAGCTGGATGAGTTTACAAAGTGGGTTGAGAGCAATATGGAGGGCAGGGCCACAGATGTTGCCAAGGAGGCTGCGGAAGAGCTTCTTCGAATCAAGAAGATTGGTAAGAAAAAGATTCAGCTTTTAGACGCCTCCGATAATTTCACCGACGACCATATTCCTGTTCCCGCAAAGAAAACAGCTCAGCAAGTAATGGAGAGTGCGGAAGAAATGAAGGATGCCGTCGTGGGCGAGAAGCAAATCCAAGAAGGTGGTTTCGGACAGCAAGTTATCAGTGTAGCCGATGATGCTCAGGAAAAGCTTGCAGAACAGGTCGCTATCGGGCAATCTACTCTGGCTGCTGCTATGGAGGCCGGTGAACATCTGGCTTCCAAGGCCTCCGAAAAAGGGAATGACCCGGCTGAAAAGGCCACAGAGTCTGCATCATCCATCGTTTCTGAAGTCACCGAGGCTGCAAAGGCTCATGTCCCCGGCGGTGTTAACGCCGGTTTTATAGCCAATGCCGAACCGATGTTGTTTGACGATGATAACATAATTGATGATGACACTACCGATGGTTTAGCCTCACGTCTATCTGTGGCTTCAAAAGCTGTCTCCGAAGCCGTTCACAGCGCCATTAGCTCTCAAGGATATACAACCGAGCCGCCAGCTCATGAGAATCTGAAGTCGTATGCCAGCGAATTATCGGAATCGGCAGTTTCTGCCGCCAGCAGCATTCTGTATGGCACTCCAACACCTGCCGCCGAACAGATGGTTTCAATTGCAACTGATAAGTACTCTGCTGCTATTGCAGCGGCTTCAACCATCTTGTATGGTAGGCCTACGCCAACCCACCAACTTCTTCTTTCAAAAGCGGAAGCCGCCTATGCCTCTGTTACCAGTGCTGCAGAGGACAAGTACCGTTCAGCCAAACGTCTTGCTGTGACAAAGGTCAACGACGAGGACAAGCCCATCAAAGAATCGATGTATTCAGCTGCCAAAGAGCAATATAATTCTGCGATCTCTGCAGCAGATGCTTCGTACACTTCATTTGTTGAAGCTGCTGGGATGGCATACATGAGCTTAGACGAGGCGGTAGCTAGTGCAGATATGATGTGGAACGATGCCCTTGAAGCTGCCTCAACTAAGGTCTATGGTACTCCCCAGCCTGCAAGTGAAAGTCTTGCCAGCGTTGCGTCAGAGAAATACTCGTCAGCCAAGGCAGAAGCACAGAAGGTGTACGATTCTTGGTATGCGTCCGCGTCTTCAGGAATTTACGGCACCAGCACCCCCATCTTTCAGTCTGCCACTGAGATTGTAGCCGAAAAGTTCTCTTCGGGAGTTTCCTCTGCATCATCGGTTGCCTCGGAAGCAAGCTCGTCGGCTTCATCAATTGCCTCGGAAGCAGGCTCGTCGGCTTCATCGTTTGTCTCTGATGCAAGTTCCGTTGCTAGCTCTGTTGCCGTCTCTGCAACCTCTGCAGCTGCAGAGGGAGTGGGAGAGGCAGCTTCTGCCGCCTCTGAATTCCTGTTTGGTGCTCCAGCCCCTACAGGGCTTTCCGTGTCAGCTGCAGCTGTTGCCGACGATGCTGCCGAAGCAATCCAGCAACGTTACGAAGACCTTCAGAACCTGGTTAACGAGCTTGTCCATGGCAAGGAACCATCTTTCACCGAATCCGTCATGTCGCGTTACAATTCCGCTGTCTACGGCGAACCTACGCCTGCCTGGCAGTCCGCCGCCAGCGCTGCGCAAACTGCCGTCAGCTCAATTGTCGACGAGGCGTCAGCCCAAATATCGTCCTACTATGCGCAGGCCTCTGCCGCCGTCTACGGCCCTGAAAAGTCATCTGCCGAGAAAGCAATTGAGCAGATTCGTGCTGCCCGCGACCAGGCTATTGAGAGTGTCTCTATTGCGGTCTATGGAACACCCAAGGGGACATTTGCGGAGGCTACCGACTCGGCAGCCAGCCTTGCATCGCAAGTTACTGACTCGGCCGCCAGCTTTGCATCGCAGGCCACCGACTCCGCTGCCAGCTTTGTATCGCAAGCCACCGATTCGGCCGCTAGCCTTGCATCGCAAGCTACTGACTCGGCCGTGAGCCTGGCTTCTGACGCCGCTAGCAGCGCCAGCAGCCTTGCAGTAGCCGCAACCGACGCTGCGAAGCAGTACATGCCCTCCGCCTCCTCCTACCCTTACGAGCGACTAGTTTTCATCAACGCACGCAAGAAGATCATGGCCGCCTCCAGCGACGCCGAGCTCTGGCTTCAAGCCGCACAGGCGAAGGCAGCCCAGGCGGCCGAGGACGTCAAAGCCGGTCTCGAGAATGCCGGCGAGCGGGCCGCACAAGCCGCAGAAGACGTGAAAGAGGCTGCCGAGAACTTGGCAGAACTGATCAAAGACGAGTTGTAGAAGATTAAAAGAGGGCGTCGGGGGGGAGATGTTGTAAAAATGTGTTGGTGTTTTGTCTTTTCTTTTCCTACATGTATATGGGGTTTTTTTTGGTTGGCTTTTGTTTTTAAGCGATCGATCAAGTACGGATTATGATGACATGCAACGGGAAAGGATGCGGGTACGGGAATTAATCATGGACCTTGATTTTTTTATTGGGTGGGTGCCTGGTGGGGTGGGGGGCGGAAGGCGCCAAAGAAGGTGTAACTTTATGATAAACGTGTTTCTTTTGCACATATGCATATTCAATTCAGTTGGGAAATTAGCTCAAATGTTGATTTTAGTGTTGTTGTAAAAGTAACGATTGCTGTATGAGTACAACACATAGTAATCGAAATGTCCTGGGAAATACGTGTCTAAAATTTGTTGTGTGAGAATGGATTTTATATCTCCAAAAGAGTGAAAGTTTTGACTCTTTCCCGGCCAGAGATTTTTTAAGGTGTCGTTTCATAAGGGTGCTGCTTATTAATTTAGACAATTTGAAAAGACTTCTAGAGGAAGCTGACTATCGAGTGATCCTACATGACTTCTCATCGTGCCAGCTGTTTTGTGTCGTGCCCAATCAGATTGTCATTTTCCCCAGTCCAGCATTTCCTCGTGTATATCCGCACTCGATCAAGCACTGTTCGTTTAAAATGCTCCACCGAGGCCGTATGAACTTTCAACGAGAAAAGCTCGGATTAAGGGTCGTATCATGTATGAGTGAATGGTTCAGGCACGTGACTATCACGTTTCGTCATCGACTATCACACGCAGTGGAAAGAAGTTACAGATGGGGATGAGGGTTTGATGTGTTAGTAAAGGTTTTGAGATGCGAGTATGGAATGTAAATGGGGAATGGGCGGTAATGGAGAGTTTTGGGGATTGCAGCGTGTCAAGACTCAAGGCTGGACATCAAAATATACGGCCACTGCACAATACTTCTGTTTTATCATGAGGATAGTTTATCAATTATAAAGCTAGGAGTATTTTGATATGAGAAAGATCTCGAGTAGTTGGAGTTATACATTTTAGGGTGTATACTAGCGTAAGTAAGAATTAGAGAAACAGATATGAGCAACCAGACATGTAAAAGCGAGTGCGACCACACGTGAGATGACACGAGCAGCACGGACGCCGACAGCAGGAGCAGCAGCAGCGGGCTAGACTGCTCCAGCTCTTCTTCTGCATCGTTTTGTCTTGCACAAGAATCCTCTTTTCGAACACCTTGCAGCTGCAACTGCGTCCTGTGTCGAGGACACGGACTCTTTTCTTTTTGTTTTCGTCCTTTCTCCTTTTTGGAGCGATCGAACTGTTCCGAGATACCCCCCAACCACTGTCTTCGGCTTGTTTCTGAAGCCATCGAACTGTTCCGGGATCCCCCCCCCCAAGGTCTTTGATATGTTCCGGATTTCGACCCACCCACGGTCAGAGCTATGTTCCGGGATCAACCCCCCAAGGTCTTTGATATGTTCCGGATTTAGACCCACCCACGGTCAGAGCTATGTTCCGGGATCGACCCCCAACCCACTGTCTTCTGCAGACATTGAACTGTTCCGGGATCGACCCCCAACCCACTGTCTTCTGCAGACATTGAACTGTTCCGGGATCGACCCCCAACCCACTGTCTTCTGCAGACATCGAACTGTTCCGGGATACTCCCCAACCACTTTCTTCGGGGCGTCCCAAAGGTTCTTCTGTTTCCGGCAGCGTCGTAAATTCCCAGCGCGGGATATTCATGGTAACTGGCATACGTACCAGCCATGCTTGTGTGACAAATTAGTGGGAATGGGGAGACGGCCAAAGTTATAAGCTCCACTGGTTGATATCAATTTGAACAATGGCACCATTGAAAGGAAGGACACTGCCATTCAATTTGCCGGTATTTACATGTACAACTTCTCGAGTTTGGGATCCGGAAAAGCCCGCTGAACGAAGATTGCGGCAGAATTGCGATGGATGGCAGCATTCTGGGCTCGCTTTGGACCTGTGGTGAAGAAAGGAGGTCTCGTGATTGGCGCGCTTCAAGACATACTTAGCTACTATGCTTGGATCTCACCCCCATCTGATGCCCACCCACGCCCTTAAAAAAACGTGAAAATTCTTCTTAAAAACACGGAAAAAAACCTACGCACCCTTCCTCATCTTCCTTGGCCTGACACCGACACGAGGGGACGCAACACACGCCGCACAGCGGAGTGGAGACGACCGGGCGCGACGGTGGGCGGCCCGGGCCACGGCGGCGAGATTCTTAGCCGCAGCAACGCGTTGGGCGGCGCGCACCTCGAGGCTGGGCGCGGCGGCGCGGGCGCAGGCGCAGGTCAGAGTGGCGCGACGAGCCGGAGCAGCAACACGAGCAGCACGAATCAAACGGGCGACAGGACGGAGCAGGCGCCGCTGGGCGCGACGCCTCTACTTTGCAGATCATGGCCTTGAGCACGTCGTTGTCCTCCTTCACCATCCGGGCGACCTCGGTCAGTTGGTAGACTGAGGCCACCTGGACCAGATTCTCGTGGTTGAGGACGTTGGTCAGTGCTTCCAATTTGGAATATTTCGAGACGTTGTGAGAACGGGTTGGCCGTGCGGTGGAAGGTGGTCGGTGCTGATGCGGTGAGCAGTCATTGTGGGATGACGGGAACTGGTGTTCTAGTTATGGGGAGAGGCGAGAGTTATCACGTTTACGGTTTGGGAGCTGGGCAGCAACCAAGATTTACAGAGGTGTATTCCGTTCTAAAGATGTAACATAGAAGTAAGTATTCTAAAACCTGTGGTTTGCTGCCAGTAGTATTAAGGTGGACGGGGCTGTTGAAATGGGCAATCCTCCATTACCGATGGCTTGGTTTTGGCCATGTAGGCTCCGGTCTCCAGCTGGCGTCCCATCGCCATTATTCTGCTCTTCGACTCTTTCTCTTCCTGTACGATTGACACTTCACGATTGAAGGAATGATGACGGCAGAAAGTATTTAGACGACCAGTGTTGCTTTTTGTTTTTCGCCTAACTGATTTTTGGCGGCCTCGATTGTAATTTAACCATATACATAAGTTCCACAAGTCTTGACTTTCTAGTTTACAGGGGTTCGACATTCGTAGACAAGAATGCCCGGTGTCTGTGCGTTGGCCGGCGGAGCAACCGTCCACCTTCCTTGGGCTACACAGTCGACTTCGAGATCCGTGGGTCAGTAGCTCTCAAAGATACAGATATAAACGATTCCATCCATATGCACAATAATCGAGCGTTCTGTGTGTTTCGCCGCGGCACCATATATCACTCGTCTGCACTCTGCATTCTCTTTGTCCCAACGATCTAACAAGCTTCAACGCCGTTTGTGTATTACAATAGCAAGACATCCGCATCTTTGATGAAGAAATACTTCATGCTACTCTTTGGTGAGCTTGGTGTTGGAGGTGCAACTTTAGCACGGAATATCACTCGGTTCTAGATTTAACTGTTGAATTTGAGGTGTTTTTCTTGTAATTAACCTTTTATCCGTCTTGACCCACTTGCTCCTGTAACTAACTCACACGATAACAACAACCATCGTCTCTCCTCCTGTTCCTGTCTGTGACTCGCTCTCTTGAAATAGTTTCGCTTCTCCTCCTCCTCCTCTTGACGTGTTCATAAGTCTACTGTACACACTTTGCACCCGCACTTTAACCCCCGGGCCCGCAGCGGGGCCCGGGGACGGATAGAGGAACGGATATTTTGGAGATGCACCGCTTTCTAAAGTCGACTCCTAGAGTACGCCAAAATCCAATTCCAAGTCCCGATAACGACACCTGTAGGAGGCTTATCTATAGCGTTGACCGCCAAAACGGCGTCTGCGCTACAGGCAAGCCACAGCCTGTCCAGCCACCGTCGTCAGACTGGTGCTTCACGCAATCGGTTCTGAAATGGTGACCCAGCTCATGAGCCGGTACATATCTCGATTCGATCGGTTCAATCTCCGTAGATTTGGCTCGCTGAACATAATGAACCGCCACGGTCTGATAATCTCTCCTTTCTCTTGCAGTGCCCTCTCGCGAGGGTAGCTCGCATCATGGAAAAAAGCCCTCGATTCGACTGCCACGGCAAACACACACCGGCAACGTCGAACGCCCCGAAAAGCTACGGCAGAGCAGACCCACTATACCGTTCTACCGCTCCGCCAGCAAACACTGCGCTGCGCTGCATGGCGGTGCAGCAGCTTGGCGGCTTTGTATCGTGTTTTCACACACAAAGTTTTCTTTCCCGATCTGTAGTATCCCACCTAACAGCGTGCAGCGCCAGCCACAATACTACATACATACACTTGCCCTGCACAAGCCTTCACCCACCATCAGTATGCATCACCACCACCACCATCACCAATACCATCACCACTACCATCACCACTACCGGCATCAACATCGATCATGATCGCTATTTATATCAAGCCCAGCCAGCGGCAACTTTCCATCGCTTTCTACCCTACAAGCAAGCAGTCCCGTTCCAGAAACCCTTTCCGACCCCCCAACGTCGCAACCCGTGACCCCGCCTCGCTTACTCACTCCACCACGCTACCAACGCCAGCGCTAACACTAGTGCTGCGTGTCGCCACGTTTGTTTCCCACGGGGAAACTTTGTCCGCCGTCCGTGCCCGGCCAGGCATCAGGGCTGGGATGTCCCTGCACCCCGCAACTCCGCTGCTATCCATACCCTGAGCATATCAAGGGATGTCCCGTGTCTGAGATGGATGGATGCTGGGAGTGATGCTGGATGCTGGTGATGCTGGTGCTGCTGGTGCTGCGGGGAGTGATGATGCGAGAGTCAGGCCATGATTGCAGCATGCACGGAAACCTAATTCTGACCTTCAATTCAAGCTTCAATTCACAATCATAGCACATCTGGGGTTTGTCAATCATCACAATGGAACCGGAGATTTTAATTCATATTCTGTTCATTCATTCCTAGCTAGTAGCAAAAACGAGGTATCGACAAGAAGAAGAAATACACAGTGCAAGCCAAGTCGCAGTGTCAATGATACCGCCAATCCCCTTCCCCAGCTTCGAAAGAAATGCCCGTCCCCGCCCCAAGTGCCCATCTAAACGCCTGTAAAAACAACATACACACTGCTCGTTCGTTCATGAATCATCTACAGTTCCCGCCCTCTACGCCTCAACTTTTGTCACGTCCCGTCTCCAGATCTTCATCGGCATGTCGCCGGGCCACATGTTCATCCCCTCCGTCCGCGTAATCTCAAAATCGGGGCTGGGGAGGGCGAACTCGTACCGCCACGCCACGGTGGCGAGCAGGATATGCTGCTCAAGATACGAGATATTCCGTCCGATACACCCGCGCGCACCAGCCGAGAACGCGATGAAGTACTGCTGCAGATCCTTGGCGCCGGGTGCGAGCCAGCGCTCGGGCTTGTACTCCTCCGGGTCGGGAAAGGCGGTGGGGTCGCGGTGCGCGATGTACGCCGAGATGCTGACGGTGGTGTTGCCGGGGATGAAGTGGTCGAGCACGGGCGCGCCCTCGGGGGGCGTGACACGGGGGAGGCCGAAGGTCGTGGGCGGGTGCAGGCGCATGCTCTCGTCGATGCAGGCGCGCAGGAACGGCAGGTGCTTGACCTTGTCGTACGGCGCGACGGTGTCGGACTCGTCCATGACGGTCGCGAGTTCGGCGCGCAGCTTTGCGAGGTGGGCGGGGGACTTGAGGAGGTGCCAGAGCGCGTTTGTGGTCGCGATCGCGGTGGTGTCGGAGCCCGCGTTGAGCATGATGGAGATTTCAGCGGCGAGCTCGCCGAACTCGAGGTTGTTGGGAGAGCCGTCTTTGGCTTCCCAGAGCGAGGAGAAGAAGTCGTCGAGTGGCTCGCCGGCCATGGCGCGCGCGAGCCGCTTGGTGGTGCGGTGGTAGACGATGTCGTTCCAGTGGTTGTGGTGGCGCCAGTTCTCGAGCCAGGATGGGAAGCCGACGTGGTGCGTGATCTTTGCGAGGAGGGGGTACCATTCGGTGGCCCAGACGAACTTGGCCTGGTTGATGATGCCGCCGTGGAGCGAGGCGCGGAGGTGGGTCTTGTAGATCTTGCCGTCCATGGTTTCGGCGTCGAGGAGGTCGTCGCCGGCGTCGAGGAAGCCGAGCTTCTCGGAGAGTCCAATGTCGGCGATGGCGTCGTAGGTAAACAGGTTGGTCCACCAGCGGTAGTTGACGTTCAGGTCTTCGGGGGCGGGGAGCTCGCCGGCCTTGAGCGGCGCGGTGCAGCGCTTGTCGAATTGCTTGACCAGACGCTCGACCTTGTCGACGACCTTGAACTCCCAGTTCGCGATGCCCTTGAGCGCATATGCCTGTGCGAGAACGCGGCGCTTGCGGCTGTGCTCCGCCTTGTCCTGGACATCCGCGACGTGGCGGTGCGAGCCGGCGAGGACCTGGTAGAAGTTGTCCTTGGTGATCTTGGTTCCGTGGCCGTAGATGTCTTTGATCGCGCCGAGGTGGGAGAACGACAGGTGGTTGGGGCCGACGCGGATGATGGGGGAGGTCTTGTGGGCTTCGAGCAGGGCCAGCGAGCGCTGGCCGCCCGTCGTCTTCCACATGTACCATAGGTTGGAGATACCCGCGAGAGGTGTGATGGAGGGAAACTTGCGCAGCTGCTTGCGGTCGATGAAGTAGTCGGCCAGCGGCTTGAGGATGAAGAAACTAAAGACCGTGAAGCCCACGAAGGACGCAAAGAGGGGGCCGAGCATGGTGCAGGCGTGCGGGCGTGCCCCTTGTCTTGTGAAGAGCTGCTGGGGGAGGACCGGGGGTGCGATGCCGCGGGTGGGAGGCGGGTGGTGGGTGAGTGGTAGTGAGAGGGTGAGGTGGTGGAGGCTGCTTGCTACTGCTGCTGTTGGATGCTGGATTGGACTGACGGACGACGGCCGGTCCTTATATGACAATCCACGATGGCCGTGCTGTGGTGTGGTGTGGAGTCGGCCTGCCTGGTGGCGTACAGCGAGTGTGGGGAGGCACGCTTGCCCGTACAGCGTACGGCGTGCCTGTGTCTGGGCACCCAGCAGCCGGAGTATTTTTGGGCACTTTCCACATGGGACCTCACATCGATCGCCCGCGGTACGCTGTCTCGGAGAGAGGCAAGAATCTACGAGCCCTCCCTCCCTGTGCCGCCCGAAATTTTCAAAGTGCCAGAAAAGTCTCTAACTGCCAGTCTGCCACACACGCACGCACGCCCACCTACCGCCCCCGATGGTTTGCACCTGGCCTGCAGCAGCGCCCAGCGCTGCGTAAGAGAGTGTACGGAGCAGAGTAGTGCGGAGGCTCGTCGACGACCACGACGTGGGCGGATTCGATCAGGAAAGAGTCCCCTGCCCATTGCCCCTACCGGTATGGACACACAGTAGATTCCACACCAGGAGTCACCAGCGCTGCACGGCCGTCTCGCGAATCGGGAGTGTTGCCTGCCCTGTCTGCCCTCTGCCCTCTTCCTGCTGCACTGCAGTCTCGTCCATTTCTGCATCCCACATTTTCTTCCTGCTCGGATCGGGCTGGCCCTCCCCCAACTCGCCCTGATCCGCTCGCTCTTCCCCAATTCCCAGGCGCAGCTGCGGGTGCAGGCGGTCCAGATGCGGTAAGTGCACATTCCGGGCCATCTGAACTTTTCTATCTTTTTCTATCTTTCCCACTGGACTCAAAATTCCCGTACAGCTGGAGCCCCTCCAGACACAGGATTTGTGAACTTCCATCGAAGATTGGATCCGCCACAACCACAAAGAAAGCTTTCAAGAGACCTCAACAGACCGAAATGTCTGTTCGGTCTAGTATGCTGCATACCTCAATTGTTGAAAAATAGTAGTTCGCAAGCGATGGCCTGAATCTGGGATCGGAAGAATCTCGAGCCGTACGGGAAGTACTGTACGAGTTCTCCATTCTTTCCCAGAGTGCCAGAGTACTATCGATACCCTCCCAAGTTCTCCAATTCTGCATCTCTGCACCTCTGCACCTACCACCTGTGCCACGCTGGGCAGTGTGCACGCTGGGCGCCCCCGCAGTCCCAACCCTCTTCTCCACGTTCCGGCAGATGCGCGCCCCGTCGTCGTTGTCGGGGTAGCGCACACTGGCGCGTCGTCTGCACTTCCCGCACCTGGCCACGCCCCCTGCCATATCCTACCGCATCCAGCGTCGCCCCTCCTCCTCGCCAGGCGTCGTCGGATATTTCCCGTCTGGGACACTCCCACCCCTGCCTCACCCACCGCACCCACCCAACGCCCGCCCAACGTGCCAACCTACCCAGCCCACACACCCCGGGCGCTGGCTGGCCCGTGGCGGGGCTTATCGATAGGTAAACTTTATGTGAACTTTCCGTGAAACAGCTGCGCAACCCACGGCCCTCGCCCCCCGCCCTGGTGCTGCCTCGCTAAGTACCCCACCAAACCATGGGCCATATGCGGGGCAACTTAGTTTGGACGAAGTGCGATGGATGGGGCAAGACAACACGATGGCACACGATGGCGGTTGGAAAGTTTTTTTCCCGGTGGAGGCGACGTGACGACGATGCTGCGGTCGTTGCTGTTGTTGCTGCTGCTGCTGCTGCTGGCCGGATTGTTGCTGGCCGGATTAATCCGCACGATGCAGACGCAGAAATAGAGTCTGCGCTTGCCATACTTGCCTTCTTCAGCGAGCCGCGGAATACATTTTTTCCGGCGCGGCGGTGCCTGCGTGCGTCGCTCGTCCCAGAGCGGCAGGCATGCTGCCTGAGGAGCTGATGTTTAAAGACCTACCATCTCTTCATCTCTTCCACTCTCCCATCACCATACCTCACGAAGCACTTGCGCCCATCACTGCACATCACTGCACAATGGCGTCTCCAGCTGCTGCCTCCACCTCCCAGTCCGCAACCGCCAGCTTCCTGCTCGCCAACCCCTCGGCGCAGAGCGCGCTGGAGCTCGTGCGGCCGGCGCTGCAGAACATCTACGACCAGGCGACGCTGGACGACTATGTGGTCCTCGCGATCGTGTTTATGGGCACGATTGCGTATGCGACGCGCAAGGTCTGGTGGAACCCCGATGACCCGTATGATTATATCTGGTATGTGAGGCCGCAGGAGAAGTTGGCGGCCGGGATGGAGAAGAAGAGGGAGAGTCGGAATATTACGCAGAAGATGGAGGAGATGGTAAGATTTCCCGTGTTTGCGATTGTGATTGTGGTTTTTTGGGGGGATTGGGGCTGATAGGAATTGTTTATTAGAACAAGGACATCGTGCTCTTCTGGGGCTCGCAGTCCGGCACCTCTGAGATCTTCACCAACCGTCTGGCCCGTGAGCTGCACCTGCGCTTCGGCGTCAACACGCTCGCGGCGGACCTGAGCGACTACGACCACGAGCACCTCGCGGCACTGCCCAAGACCAAGCTCGCGTTCTTCCTCGTGTCGACCTACGGCGAGGGCGACCCGTCCGACAACACGCAGGCGTTCTGGGAGTGGATGGAGAGCGCCAACAAGGGCAATACCGACCTCTCGAACCTGCGCTACTTCGCGTTCGGCTTCGGAAACTCGGACTACAAGCACTACAACCGCGTCGTCGAGGTCGTGGACCAGAAGCTGACCAGCCTTGGTGCCACCCGGCTTGGAGCCGTGGGCATGGCGGACGACAAGAAGGGCGGCACTGAGGAGGACTTCCTCGCGTGGAAGGACGACCTGTTCACCATCTTCTCGCAGCAGCTGGGCTACGAAGAGCACGAGATGGTCTACGAGCCCACACTGAAGATCGAAGAGCTGCCCTCCGCACCCGAAGACCTCGCCGTCGGCGCCCCGAACCCGGGCTTCGAGACCCGCAAAGCCGACTCCGCCTACTCCGCCGTCAAAGCCCTCCCCGTCAAAGCCTCCCGCGAACTCTTCACCACCCCGACCCGCAACTGCCTGCACATGGAAATCGACCTCTCCTCCGCACCGCTGCTGAAATACACCACCGGCGACCACCTCGCCGTGTGGCCCACCAACCCAGACGAAGAAGTCTCCCGCCTTCTCAACGTCCTCGGCTGCTCCGCCAAGGCCAACGTCCCCATCGCCGTCGCCCCGATCGAGTCCACCGGTCCGTCGCCCGTCCCGTCGCCCACAACCCGCGAAGCCCTCTTCCGCTCCTACCTCGAGATCTGCGCCCCCGTCCCCCGCGACCTCCTCCCCCTGCTCTCCGCCTACGCCCCCAACCCCGCCGCCAAAGCCACCCTCGCCCGCCTCGCCTCCCGCGAAGCCTGGGCGCAGCTGACCCACACGCGCGCCATCAACTTCGGCAAGCTCCTCTCCGTCGTCGCCCCGGGCGAGACCTGGGCGTCCATCCCGCTCTCCTTCGTAATCGAGAACCTCCCCAAGCTGCAGCCGCGCTACTACTCCATCAGCAGCTCCTCCATCGTCTCCCCCCGCGTCGCGTCCATCACCGCCGTCGTCTCCACCGCCCAGCTCGACCCGTCAAACCCTAGCTCAGACTCCATGCTCCACGGCGTAACCACCAACTACCTCCTCGCGCTCTCCCAGTCCATGGCCTCGGTGCCCTCACCCCACCCCCACGGCCTCTCCTACGCCCTCGACGGCCCCGCCAACGCCCTCGCCGACGGCCGCCTCTTCGTCCACACCCGCAAGGCCAAATTCCGCCTCCCGACCAACCCGGAACACCCAATCGTCCTCATCGCCGCCGGCACCGGCATCGCCCCCTTCCGTGGTTTCCTGCAGGAAAAGAAGCGGCTGCAGGAGCTCGGCCGCCCCGTCGGCCCGATCCTGCTGTTCTTTGGCTGCCGCAACCCCAACGAAGACCTCATCTACGCCGACGAGTGGGCGGACTTCAAGACCGCGCTCGGCGATAAATTCGAGATGGTCACCGCGTTTAGCAGAGTTGCGGGCGAGAAGAAGGTGTACGTCCAGGACCGCGTGCGCGAGATGAAGGCGACGGTGAAGGCGCTGGTCGTGGACCAGGGCGCGAATGTGTACCTGTGCGGATCCGCCGCGATGGCGAGAGAGGTCGGGTTTGTGCTGGAGGATGAGGTTGTCTGCCGCAAGGGCGCGATGGAGGAGATGAAGCGGTTTGGGAAGGTTATGGAGGATGTGTGGGGTTAGAGGGATTTGGGATGAGGGGGATGAGGGGGATGCTGTATATAGTAGACGGGTGGCGTGCAAATGCAATGCAAGAATGCAGATTTTGTATCAAACACACTGCTGGCTTCCAACCACCTCAATGCTCACTCGTGCTCAACCCTTAGCCCTAGCTCGCCGTTCCCCATACGGGCATCGCACAATCTCCAGCAGTCAACACTGCGCTACCGTGAAAGCTTCAACCCATCGACCCACCGCCACTACGTAACCGCAACCGTCCACTAGAACTCCGCCGTTCCTCTCCAAGCCCTCATCTAGCGCAGTGTCAAATAGCCTACTCGAGATCACCCGGTACACCACTGTATGGCTCTCCGAGCTGGCGAGTGACGGCCAGTGCTTCCAAACACCACCAAACAGCGGCCAGTCCGAAATACAATAGACCAGGCCGGTGCTGTTGCAATCCGCATACAATCCGCATACCCTGGACTCTTTGATCGACGCAGCGTACCGCAGCGGCAGCAGGGGGTAACTTGCAGGTTTGTACCATTAACGCGACGTCTGCCTGGCTGGTCCATGGCATTTACGCTCCCTGTGGAGCACCCTACGCGTACGGGCGAAAAAGGTGAAACGGGTGTAGCGGCTTTGGGATGGTCGGGTCGCGACCGCTTGTTCTTCAGTGCTGCGGTGATCATGGACAGGGGCTCATCGGGATTATGGGCACCGCATGTCTTTCAACCAGTAGCCAGCTTTCGTCCGTAAGGCGAGCGCAAACCTGAAGTAGCATTGGTGATGATGGAGTGCTCGGTGGGAGGTAGTGAAGCAGCGGAAGGCGTCGATTTGGGACCGGGGCTGATATCGTGTCAGGGGTCGTATTTTGTGGTTCGGTTGAGGCACCGGAAGAGAAAGAGGAGAACAGAAAAGCGCGGGATTGGACCGTGTCCGGTTCGCTGATGCTTCCTGCCCACGGCGGTCTCTGCACGTGTAAATGGATTATGGACCTGGACGAACACTGGTTGGTTGGGACTATTGGAGATGAACCTGTGATCTTGCTCGGTGTGAGCGCTTTTGGAAGAATAAGAGAAACGAAAGGGAGGCGCGGAAAATGCGAAAAGATGCCAGGAGATCTGGACCGCACCGTGCTTGATCGAACCCGAGTGATGTCGGGTGCAGAAGTGGCAATACTGATGCAGACGAACATGACGCGACGGACAATGGGATGGCGAGACCTCGGGATGAATGATGTGGGATGTGAGCCCCAGTTGAGGTGTAGTGATATTTGATTCCCAGCTTTAGGTAAGTGCACACTGCCATGTGCAAACCCCTCCATTCAAGGAATGCCTCCGGACTATCCAAACCAGCCACAGTTGGTCCCGCTTCCGGCTCAGTCCTGGTCAGTGGCAGCCTAATTAACGAAATCGCTGCGACCGGAGAGTAGTCGCTGAACATGGCAAGCAATTTCGCAACCATAAAGATGCTTTCAAGGCAGTTGAACAGATCTCTATGCATTCTCGTCAGGATTTGAAATACTATGCACCAAGTTTCTGCAGAAGCTCAAGTTCAAGCAGTCGCAGCGGCAAATCTTGAATTTGTGGGCTAGAGGGAGAGTGCGCCCAGTGCTATAGTTCAGCACGAAGATCGGTTCTGGCGAAAACCCTTTGGAATTTTTGCATGAAATAGAACTCTAAGGCGCACCCTGGCCGCCTGAGTCAATGAGAAGTGTCTGCGACGTCGGATCTGGGCCGGCATGGCACTAGGGTCTGGAAACGTGGAAGATATTAGATAGATTCATTCAGGCAATAAGAGTGTATACTCTATCGCTGCCCAATATTTGTATAAGAGATACCTGGGGGGACAGAAATGTGGCTGGGTTGGATAGTCCGTCGGATAGTCCGGAGGCATTGTTCTAGTCCAGTCGTGGAGGCAGAGGCTCCACGGAGAGACTGAACACTCCACAGAGAGACGGTCATATTGGTGGAGTCCCACCCTCAACGTACAGACCAGTCCAGTGGTGGATCCACGGATAGACTGGGTTCCCCTCCACTCCGGGGATCAATAAACACCCATTGTTTTCCTATCACGATGTCTTTGGCTTAAAATACAGCTAGAGTGGTGCTGCTTCTGACGGTATTATTTAAAAAGCTCCGACATGAGCGGCCACAGTACTATAGCTAAATACACAGTAAAACTATTCATGCTCGCTACTTAATTCATAAGACTCTTCGCTACTAGTACTAGAACTTGGACACTCGTTACTGCTGGAGTCCTCGCTACTATCCCCAGAGGCTACTTCTCTTAATTTCGTGTTTGTTCGCAGTCGCTTGGATGACTGGTAGATTGCGCAATGGAGGTAGCGTGAAGTGTGATGGTAGGTTGGTTAGAGAAAGATGTTAGAATATTGTGTGGAATAGTATTCACTCGTGGAGGTCCAGTTCTCCATGAGAGGACTAATTCAGCTGTTGGGTCACGCCCCTCCACGAGCGAACTGGTCTCCTGGTGGAGTGGTGGTCTTCCACGGCTGAACCAGTCTGTCCGTGGAGGAGGCCTCTACCACCAGTGTTTCCAACGGTCCGGTCCGAAACCGTCCAGACGGCGGTCTTTTCTTGTGGTCCTACTCGGTCCAAGCTGCCACTGGACGGTAGTCCCATAGGGCAGCGGCCTCTCGGTCCTGCAGGACGACGGTCCGGACGGCGGTCCTGCATGACTAGTGTAAACGAATTTTCTCTACTAGTTTTCAATGATTTCCACTTAATTTTCAAATGTCCGAGCCGTGTCAGTAATTTCAACCTTGTCTTTCATCAAATATCCGCGGAGTTTCAATTCTGGGCTAATAGGGTCTCGACCTTTGAGAGTCCGCAGAATTTTATGCCTCATTAAACTCCCTATCCGGAAGATTCTTCTCCCCGCTAGTGGACGGCGGTCGACTGCAGTCCCATAGTCCGACCCCTCAGAGGACCGTAGACCCATAGTCTAAGCTCTCCGAGAACCACAGACCCATAGTCCGACCCCAAGATAGACCGGACCGGACCATTGGAAACACTGTCTACCACTAGACCGGTCCCTCCGTGAATCACCCGGGCTATTCATGGAGCATACAACCTCCACCAATGGACCTGTCCATTCATGGAACCCAGTTACTCCACGCCGGAGGGCCCGGTCCACTCCAGGAGTCGTCGCCTCCACGACCGGACCGGAACATTATCCAATATTACAACACTTGTTTCGCGATTTCTACCCGATAACCGCGTCGGTGTTCTCTATGAAAAGATCCAGATAGGTTTTCCCAAGCGAGCCACACACCTCGTTCCTCGGTGGCTTGTCGACATGTAGCCCAAAACCGCCGAAGTGTGTTGAGCGAGGTACCTATCCGTACATGTAATTTACGTACCTACTCGACTGCGGCTGCCAGAACGAGAATAGCTCTGGCATGGATTGAGTGTAATACTGCAAGTCCAGGCGCGTGGCAATGGAGTATCGTACTCGTACTTCCCAAGACTGGACCTCAGAACCCACATTCCGGGACATCGCTGCCGCAATATAACATGTTCGAACATTGAATTTGACAGCATAGTTACAAAATCATGGGGATCAAAGCTTAACCATAGAGAGTTAATGATTCGGAATTCTCCGCCCCGCCGCCGCGCCGCTACACCAAGATCTAAGCGTATGCACGTGCCTATCGATAACCCTAAGCGACACTTTCGTCTTCACAGGTATCACTCGTCTGTACTATTAATTGTCGAAGTTCTGTTTTTGAATGGTTTCTTTCATCGGTGAATTGTGGGACTTGTATTTGACCCTGAAATCCTTCGGTTTGGATGTTATGCCGTCTCTATGGCAGCCTTGCGAACAGCGTGCGCAGCTCGAGGGCCAATGGTTTTGCAACATGGAAAAAGCAAAGTGTAAATGGTTAACAAATGATGTACCTAGTCCCAAACACCCGAGGTAAGAGTTTATGCAAAAAGATACCGATTAGGGGCTGAATAATTATTGATACCAGGTGAATTCCCCACAAATATCTAATTGGCAGCTTTTCGGGGATTTCCTATCTCTTACTATATCAGCACCGCATGCTAATAAACATTGTGATGATGAGGATTCATGTTATGTTTTGTCAAGCTAGAGGTAGAAAATAAAAATTCCTCTCGCCGCTTGTGCTATACATAGTTAGATTATTGTATTAATCCCAATTCAGACATGACTGCGCCAGTGCACCTTCTGGGCGGTCGCACCTTGGGTGCGCACATTATGTGAAGAAATATGGTTATGAACTCCGGCTGAGAAGTGTCTCTAGTTACTTAGGTAGTTCAGGATGTGATTGGGTGAACATCGATATCGCGCAGTGCATGGTGCGAATGCGCACGTCTGATCCTTATATTATGGTTTTGTCATCGTTTTCAAGGCGCACTGAAGATTCTTTGGAACGAGTGTTACACTTGTACAGTGTTGGAATGCAGTCATTCTTGGATATCATATCATCGACCCATATATACAGAACTGAGATACCAAGGAAATTGCCTTGACCCAATTTTACGTCTCCAATTCGTCCCTTCCAAGCCTCAAACCCCCGTTTAACGTATATATTTACATGTGATGACTAATTTAGACTTCTTCGATAGCCAAAATAGCGAGGAGATGGTACAAAATGCCGACTAGTACTTCAACTAAATTAGAAAAACACTCAGAAGGGTTGCAAGAAAATAATAAAAAACGTCGCCTAATATATGCTAGCAGTTACCAGAACAATCACCAGGCAAAGACTGGCGGCTGGCACAAGATAATGAATTAGGGTGCCTCTTGTCGAGCAATTGGATTAGCCTGTAGCTCGAACTGGCCATCTGGCGGGGCAACCATGACTGGCAAAGTTAGGCCCGCTGCCGGGGCCATTCCTTCGATATCGTGGTTTAATCTCTCTTCGTGGTTCTGGAAACCTAGGGCAAGATAATTCTTCATGTCTTCGAACGCCCAATCACCTATTACTGCAAAAAATATCGCAAAGGTGGCTACTCCCGGAATGTATTTAAACTTGTGAGGCGTCTTTTCTGCGTCTTGATCAGGGTCAAATGTATGGCGAGAGGATACAAAGACTTTCTGGACGAGATAGAAAATTAAGGTAATGATAGACATGCTTGCAAAGCTGAGCACAATATATCTAAGTCTCAAAGTTAATCTTTAAAGCTTTCATATGGCAGTCAGGAGATTTACCTTCGAAAGAGATGCCAGGCTGATAATAAGTATTCGTTGACAACTAATACAAACAGCATGAGTAGCCATAGGTAGAAGACACTGCCAATAATGAGCTAAGTGGTTTCAGCACTAACTTCATAGGCACCGTACTCACGATAATAACGACTTCTTTCCTACGTCGACTCCTTCTTCAAGCAAAGTACTCAGAGTTGCGATTATTACTCCAGCGGCAATCAAAATAGCTCGTAGTATCTTCTGGAATTTGATGAAATTCATTTGAACAAAGTCGCAGAATACACTTCCTTGGCCCGTTTTGGCCGGTTGTGCCCAGTCTAAATACCACAGAGAGATGCCTGATCGATGTTTAGTCTTTCTGGGAAACTGACCGTAATTATAATCTAGACTGTTCCAAAAGAACTCGGAGGTTGCAGCAAATGGTGAAGATTGACCGTCACGCAATTCAAATTGGTGGGTGGAGTGATGTCAAGCGGGATAGAAAGGAGATTGAGTTGGCTTAAGCATAGATGCCTACGCATTCCGTTATTCGTATGCACACCTCCCTACACAGAGCCTTGCGAAAGCGGGACAGCGAAGCGTCATTTTTGGAAAAAGAAATTATTGTGGTTCACCTGACACAGCCCCCTCATTTTCAGCCCTGGTATTTGGTGCGAGGTGCGCAACATGGCTATCTAAACGTCGCCACGGTGATATTGCTCCAGTTTCAGCTAGAGTCATTAGTGATAATGTGTGGGAATTGAGTCTGGTTCTGACACCCTCTCTAACAAAACTCAACACCACAGCGCGGGATCGTGAACCCCAAACCTCAGGAATTTACAGCAATATTTCCAACATGGAAAAGTGAGTAGTCCCAACCAAGGCTTCTCAACCATGTTTATTAACGAGTATCGTTTTATTGGCTAGCAGAATCCCCTTCTCTCCCGAGGCAAAAATATTCGGCTTCTATTGCCCCAGATCTATACTCGAGTCAGAAATTAACTTCTGCGTCTGGAGGATAAACCATGACAGGTCTAGTCCTCTTATTCGGGAACATATGGAAAAGGGAACGGGCGAAGAAAAGGATGCCATCTATTCGGCTTGGGTCCAATTTATAAATCCAGGTTCTCGCTCCCGGATCATTATATGTACTGGAAACCAACTCCCTATCTGCAGACTTTTGGAATATTGGGTGCTCGCCAGCCTAATTTCGGGAACTCATTTGTGCAGCTCGGCGTTCGGATACAATATCCACCTTCCCTCGGCTCCTTTTTGGTATCGCGTCGCACCCGTACTTGCGCTCGGATTCATCTATGTCTATCTGCTGATAGTACAAATTCACGACATATTCGCGGCCTATACAGTCCACTACAAAGGCTTGAAGGCGATTTCTCATATTGTTTTCATATCTAGCGTACTCAGTTTCTTTGGCGTTGCTTTTAAATTGAAAATTTCTACCTTAGTGGTGACGGTCCTTCCACATGTAATCAATTTGTCCATGCTGCTTCATTGGATAATTCATTGCTACGGAGGACGACAACGACTCGTATTTTGTCTGATTGATGTGGTAAAAAATCCTGTCGAAAAAGCTGATCTGAATGAAGATGGCATAGATATATCATCTAAAGAAGCTGGAATGGAGATACTTCAGAAATACTGGACCAATATGGATAGCATCTGGAATCAGGATTCTCGAGGAGCCCAACGGGAAGAAAGGATAGATATGGATACTCATTCAGCAGTGACCGGAGATATATCTAGCGATCGGTTATTCCCAAGGAGGGAGAGTTGGGGGTTGAGGGGCTGTATGGAAGGAAGGATAAGGACATGCAGGCGAACAGATAGAACCATAATGTATCCCTCTTACAGGGACCTCTTTGAGGGGAAAGACGAGAGTTGGTGGCCAGTATGAATGGGAGACTAAGGACATGTAGGCGAGGGGTTCTGACTTAAGCTATTTATATCTATCAAATCCGTTTTAAAATCTGAACTTAGGAGTTTCCAAGTAAAGTATGTCCTATTGGGACTGGACTTGAATCTAATCGGCGACTAAAGACAAATTCTAGTTTCCGTTAGAATAATTTGTAGAGTTCTGAAGATTTTGGCACGATTGAACTTACGTGGCGGTACAAGGTACACATTTCTAAGTAGATCTTCCTACATGTCTCTCTCTGTGCTCCCAAATAGAGAGAGTTCGTTTTGCTAAGTTGGCATCTTCTAGGCAACCATTTCAAACGCTGACCTGTGAGTTGACCGTTGCCAACTCAGGATTTTATTTAGGGATTTTGCTGACTCTCTACAATTTAGCTGTGATCTCTGCCAACTTGGCCCGTCAACCCCCGCAATCTTTTGTTCAGCAGCTTCTGTTCACCATCCTCGCCAGCAAGTTTCCACCATCTGGTAGTAACCGCAGTAAAAAATGCAATTTCTTCATCCAATTGTAAAGTCATTACGTGGAGAAGTGATGGTGCGGAGTAAAGTTTGTTAGCGCAAGGTACAAAACTTCCTAGCTATCTATTTGCTTAACTTAGCAAAAAAATCTCTTAGCTATCTTTTTTCCTGGACCTTCCTTGTGACTTGGTAACCATGGTTACTCACTAGAACTACCCTAAAAGATAGCAACTCGGCGTTGCGAACTCTCTCTAATTATATCTCCTCGACCTCTTTTATCAATTCCAGTACACACAAGCCTTCTCCATCATGCGTGTCGTGCACAGTTCCTTGAGATCCAAGCCGCCGGCTCAGGCTGCACCGGGTTCGTCACAAGTATTTACTACTAGTATTAGGACGTAGCCATTGTTCAATTATGTTGGGCGTATGATTTTTTTCGTTGTAAGGTTATGTATTAAGTGTAGAAAAGAAGATCTGAATTAAGTACGATGGATGCCAGGAGATATGAGCCACAATTATGACCTAAACTGTGTAAACAAAGCTTGGGGTGGTTGTGCGGTACCAAATTATTGATTACAGTGTCTCCGAAAATGGTAAACGTGAAACTGATAGTCACCTTTAAAGTCGCACTGCCGATTGTAGAAGTTTTGAAAGGTATGGTGCAGGCGGCCTTAAAAGGGGTGTAATACGGGGTCGCTCTCTGCTCAAAAACGATATTACTCAACCCTGAATGTTGCTCTATATTGTGATAGAGATAGCTAAGCTCTATAAGCTAATAGAGAGCTTTTTAAAGATGGAATTGAACTGTAATAGTAGAGAGGAATGGGGTAGGTGGGTTTTTGGTGTGGAGGACTCGGGCTTTTGGGTTGAGTGATATCCGTGATCCGGAAACTTTGTTTGCCACCAGTGGCGAGTTGCGACCCGGACTCATATAAGCGATTGACTCTTCAATTATTATGTTGGGTCTGAAGTTGCTACCTTGCCTCTAGCTCCATGCCTATTTCTACTAGAAACCCCCATCATCTTCTCAATGCCCGTACAGTGAAAAATAATCGAAGGCTATAGACAACATGTATATAGAAGTCATCCAAAGGTGAAAATATTCAAATATCGAGCGTTTACCGTATCATTGTCCATCACTCGCCCCTGCTTGGCGCACCCCTTTTAAGGCCGCCTGCACCATACACGGAGGAGACTGTGATGAAAAACAGTTTATTTCAAGTCTGTGAGTTCAAAGGCAAAGAAGCCAGGCAGCAGAAGAACAGAGATTACAGTCACATATGACTAAGTAGGCTTTTCGAACTATGAAGGTGTGGTGCAAATCGAGTGATACCCGGGGCTGAATTGCCCACTACAACGGCGACTGATCAGCTGATAAACAAATACTGCAAAGAATACTAGGTTTCAATATAGAGAGATATATCAGAGAACATGATATAGTATATATGTGGCATTTTGAGTCTGCTAATCGTTGTTCATTTTGCTACTGTCCTATTGCGGGTAGACCACATCCGCTTGCAATCATTTTCACCGTCGCACGCATGTCAAAGAATGGTGGTCAGATTGGTAATAGCTACCCTAACAGAGTTAAGGGGAGAACGAGGTTCAGGTCTGGATTGGGTTGATTGCAGTCTTGATTCACTGGTTTTTTTGTGGCTTTTCTCCGTGTTTGCTACACTTCACTTGTTCGACAGACTGCTTTTCTGCTCTGCTCCAAAATGAGTGTGGACTTACGATAGGATCATTTCTACAGTGCAGAAGTTTGCCGATTTTGTGGGTCAATTTTTGGTACACACGTTGACGAATGGAGACTGACTTGAGGACCTGCAGACCACGTTGGAGATCTAGAAAAAGCGATTACACAGGACACTGATCACTTGTTCAATTGACAATCATTGATAAATTGGATATCTTGATGGCCTCTTTAATCTAAGACAAGCCTTCGCCAAAGAAATTTTCACAATGTTGGATACATGACCATAACTTGCTTCCCCCGCCATCAAATCCGCTCAATCCACCGGCTCAGCAACAAGAACGGTTTCCGCCACAACTACAACCGCTTCTTCATCCACCACCAGCCCAGCAATCCTCCTCGCCCTCTCCATGAGTACCTCTACAATCCCCTGTGCTGTCACCGACACGGTTGTCAATGCCGGGGACCCTACCCCAACAATAACACCATTGGGCACACTCTCATCCAAAGCTCCCCCCAAAATCCCAAGCCCACCGACAACAACCACCATATGCATTAACGCAGCTTTCCACCCCCCTCGCGCCACTGCTGCGGCTACCAGGACGTACGAGTACGCGAGTGACAGCCACAGCACCGCGTTGTGCCATGGCCCCGGCGGGAGATACTCTAGGGCAAACCCCGCTCCCGTGATGCTGAGGGTGCTGAAAATCAGTGCGAGCACTGCACGCACAACATTGTAGGCTGTGGCGATGGGATCGCCAGGCTGGTATTCTGCGGCAACGGCGGTAATGGCCACATCGTACCCTGGCTTAGGGGTGAGCTCGTCGGTGGAGTACTGGGTACCAACGAATGGCGCTTCGGCGCTGAGAAGTGGCTCTTGCTCTTGCGATACTGGCACTGACATGGCCAGGAGGTGAATAGAAAGGCAAAAGGGAAAAAGGCATGCTTCGGATGGAAGAGACGTGAGTTATTATTGGAATGTCTCGGCCGAGTTGTTTGCTTTTGTTTCATCTCGACGAATGATAGGCGGCCAACGCTGATTGGAAGGTATTAATTTACTCTTAATCAATTTAAATCTTCTCTACTTAGTTGGTGCTGTGCTGATCATATAGTAACTACATCTCGACATATCGCCGCCCCCGCAGATTCTTCACAGCATCGTCATTGGCTACCGCATCACCAAAGCCACACCCGCCATCTCGCTCTTGCGCCACAATCGGGGCAGCACATTTCCCGCTATTGAAGCCACAGCACGCACTAGCACAGTCCGCATCTCCACTGCATTCACCAGTGATAAACTGAGTTCCCGCCGCCGCAGTCTTCACCTCTGCCGTCGGCGTCTCAACCACATCCGCAGCCACCACCGTTCCCGAAAACCCACACCCCCCGTCCCGCTCCTGTGCCACCAGCGGCGCCGCGCATTTGCCACTGTTGAACCCGCAGCAGGTGGATGCACAGTCGGCGTCGGAGGTGCATTCGCCAGTGATGAACTGTGTACCTACCGCCGACCCAACAGCTGAGGCATCAACGGGGGCGGCGGACGCGGTGGCAGCGACGGGGGCTGCCGCACCGTTGAAGCCGCACCCGCCGTCGCGTTCCTGGGCTACCAGCGGCGCGGCGCATTTGCCGCTGTTGAAGCCGCAGCAAGCCGATGCGCAGTCGGCATCGGAGGTGCAGACGCCAGTGATGAATTGCGTGCCGTCGCCGTCTTGGGCGTGGATGGTTGCAGTGAGCAGGAAGAGGGCAGTGACGAAAGTGGTGCGGGAGAACATTATGGATTATTTGCGGGTTGATTATAAAGTTGGGATTAAAATGGGATTAAAATAAGCAACCGGTGCTTGTATATGGAATGTGGAATGGGGGATGATTCTTGTGCTGAAGATGTGGGTTGGTATTGTGATTATGATGATGGTAAGGTGTCGATGGAAGTGGTTTTTATACACCCATTCTCAAGACCTCGAGTTCCACACTACCATCACCACTGCCACAGTACCACCACGACCACTCTCTGCTACCTCCAAGCCGCCTTGAAACCGCGCAACCACCACTCCGACCCCACGCTCAAGCGATTCAAACATCCACATACATTATGCAAAGCGTACTCGACCGACCTACATCTCTAGCTATTGTCTAGCTATATCCGACTACGTTGTTCTGATACAGAAACGTATCAAGACGTTTGAGCGCTCCGTTACACGGGCATCACCTGTCAGAATGCACGGCGGGAAGAAGCATGGCAGAAGCATGAGAAGGGATTGTGTCGTTTCGATGCGGGAAGCGAAAACGTCTGGTTGTGTCGGGTGCCGTTAGAAGGGGTGAAACGCTGACCGGAGGTGGAGTCGACCCCGTTGTTTATGCGTCCGTGCATGCGGGTATCCGGGGGTGGGGTAGGGCTTAGGGCTGGGATGGTAATTATTGTTGATAGCAACCTATCTTTCTGTTCTTTTTCTTTTCGGCTCTTCTAGCTCTGTTACATCTGTATTTCACACATGAACCGGATCGATCACCAACACCTTGAACATACACCAATCCACCCCGGACATTCGCTTTGACACCAAACTGCACTCGCCTTCGAGTCATTCTACCGCTGGGCAAATCAATGGCTTCCTATTTCGTTAGGTTACATAATGAACAGCTACGGTCATAGAAACATGAACACAAGGCTTCCCGTCCGCTCAGCCCTATTTAAGCATGTTATCGCCTAGTTAGTACTGCAGTGGGTGACCATGCGGGAATCCTAGGTACTGTAGTTTCTTGCTGTTTTTGCCTCTGCGGGTCTTCTGGCTGGTTGCTGTTTTGACGTGCCGAATGTGGAGTTGGACAGCGGTTGGCGATTCCAGTTGTGTCGAGATATCGAGTGAAGTGATACAACACCCCACCTCGTCAATCCTGTGAGGTCTCAAAAACAGGCCACTTCTAGATGGTATTCAATAAATGTCCCTCCAGTACTACCTTTTACTACTACTTCTATTCTTACGAGCAAACCATTATGAATAAAACAAAAAACAATATAGATTCCCTTCCCAAACGCGAAAAAGAAACAGCGCGGTATTATCGCTAGCTTAGACCTAGCTATGGATCAGGCGAGAATGATATAAACTGTTCAATGACCTCCGGATCCCCATCCTGTGGAGCCACCTTAACTGCAACATCTTTATCGTGCCCCATTGAGCCCACCGCCGCGTCCGCCATCCACGCTTCCAGCTCCCTCAACGGATCATCATCATCAACTTCCCACCTCCCGTCCACCGCCTCCCGTCCATCCCCTCCTCCGTCACCGCTCCACTCCATGCTCATCTCCCCCTCCATCCTCCTCCGCCACTCCCCAGGCGTACACCCCGTGCCCCTCCGAAACAGCCTATAAAGCGCACTCTCACTCACACCAACCCTCTCCGCCAGCTCCCTGCCGCGCACACATTTCTCGTCTCTCATAATCCTACACGCCCTCGCCAGCACCGTCTCCTCACCTCCTCCTCCGGTCCCTGCGCCACTATCGGGCCGACACCGCTTGCAAGCGCGAAACCCGTCCGCCTCTGCCGCAGCCGCGGAGTCGTGGAACACGATGTTTGCGCGCCGCGCGAGCCGCGACGGGCATGTTGGCCGGCAGTAGATGTGCGTCGTGAGCACGCTGTAGATGAAGGAGTGTTTTGCGGACGGGTCGCGCGTGGTGAGGGCGCGCCAGCGGGAGTGGGGGGTGGGGAAGGACATGGGCGTGGTTGGGTGGGTTGGGGGGGAACTTTGGGGAGAGTATTAAGGGGGGTACGAGACGGGAGACTGGGTGGATGTTGAGGGTGTTATTGGCGGGTGGCAGGACTGGCGTGGAAGTGGCCAATCAGCAGGTCGGGCGGCGATGAGTAAGCTGGTTCAACACCACCGCCGGCGCGCCACCGTCACCGATATAAGACTTTGCAGAACCGGTCTTCGAACGGACTAATTCCAAGTAGTCTAACAAAAAGCTGATAATAATAATCCCATTGCGATTACAAAAATGACTAGTCTTTATTTGTTGAGGACCACACATCTACACAGGTGGTCACTCGGTTTCGTTCATGTGGTCTTGAGCCTCTTCGCCTGTATTCTACTTTTCTCTTTCTCTTCCTGTAGATAATTAACCTTATGAACACGATCATACTTTTTTTTCCAATACGTATTTCGACAGGGCCCAAACACATGCTCAGGGTGGGTGTGGTGGTATCACTCGGTTCCTACTACCCACCGCCAATCATTCCCCGCCGCCCGCAAAAACGCCGCCCATCAAAACACAACTCCATTTTAACCCCTCAAAGGGGAGATCAGCAAAAAACTACAGTACCTAGGATTCCCGCATGGTCACCCACTGCAGTACTAACTAGGCGATAACATGCTTAAATAGGGCTGAGCGGACGGGAAGCCTTGTGTTCATGTTTCTATGACCGTAGCTGACAGAACATTGCTCATTAATTTTGTAAACTATGCGCTGGAGCTGGCTGTGTCTCGAGCTGGGAGTTCGGGTCGATGGATGTAGGAAAGCAAAGCCGCAGTGGCGATGATCACCAATATTCATTACAAGTTTGTCCCGTGCTTTGTTAGAAGAGAAACATGTGCATGAATTAGCGGAGAGTAAACAGGAAGGCATGTGGTGTGGATGCTCCGTGGCATGTCTGTGGGTTCGACGGTGAGAAACTATTCTTCTCGCGCGTAGAATGGGAAACCATCATGTGACTGTAACAGCCCAATCCTGCGCGCGAGACTCCAAGAAGTTTAAAATGTCACATGACGAGTTCACATTCTGGACGCGCGAGTATTCTACATACTTTGACCAAGGGAAACGAATTATGTAACGCATAGGCAATTGGATGTTGTGTCATCAGTTTCGACATGAGCGGGTGCACGCCTTTCCTCTTTGCTTTGATGGATTTAGGTCTTGGCGGATGGCAAGACCAATCTCTACTTTCCACTTCACTCCTCCTTTTCGCTGTCAAAGTTTTGCATCTTTCCTACTTCTCTTTCCTTAGTATTTGTTTTGGCAGTTCTACGACTGCGCTGTAAACTTTGCTTCGAGTCGATCTGATATCGATCCACGACCTATATCTACCTTAGGCTAAACGGCACAGACTGGGTGGTACTACAATCTCGCGTGTGGTTTGTTATGGTTACTGACTGATATGATAATTAGCTCATAGTACCGCCAAAAGGGCTAACTGTGTGGTCCATGTCCCTGGTCTCGGCCCTACTGATCAAAGAACTTTGCTAGATCCAGCCACCTGGATACGAAGGAACATGCAATTTGTTGCTGCTGTCCTAGCGTAGGTGTTTAGCGGTGTTCTGACTTCTGCAGGGTCGCGTGAGTCAGTGAAGCTTGTTATTCAGATGCATCGTATTATCTAGGAGCAATATGAACGGCAGTATATCCGAGTGATCGCAATGTACTTGAGTCTGGCTCTCCTTTGATTGCCCAACAGAACGGCAGCAGTCCAAAGCATCAACTGGAACTTCATTGAACACAATTGTTATGCCAAAAAACTGAAGATGTGGAGGAACACACGGGGAAACTCCGGCAGCGACATTTGAAGATGAATTCCATAGGGCTCAATTCAGGCGGGAACTCGGACTGGCCCTGCATCCAAAATACCACTGGAATTTAGTGTGTTTACCGTGGTACTCCCCTGCCAGGACTATGTACCCAAAAACCAGTTGCGACACAGCGCGCTTCTCTAGGTCTGCATTGCAGCGACGATCACATGTTTCCCCCCACATCGGTCTGCATCATGACGAGAGAGATCTTCCTTGCTCTTTTCAACCATGGATGATAGCTGTTGTTGAAACTTGGGAACCTTCAGACTGGTCTATGGAGGGAAAATGACCTCAAGAAACGAAACGAAAGTGTGTTGAGTATGAATCCCGCTTCATGAGAAGGAGAGTTCACTCATCAGTCTGAAAGGTTTTTATCTGTTTTTCATCGAAAACCATCGGAGTACCCGAGGTGCAACCATAAACCGACACCGTCAGTAGTCTTCAATCTTCCAAAATTACGTGCTTTACGGAGTAGGTAGGTAGCTGATCGGAAGTTCCTCGATCCAACGAAGTACGTAATTTGTAATCTCAGCTCCAGAACTCAGAAGGCTGTCTCGTGTCGTTCCACCCGCGCTGCTAGCCTTCGAATTTCGGTTTTGGTTCGGTTCTGCTTTACATTTTTCCGTGGACTCGGTAAACCACACCCTCCTTTGATCCTTATGCCTCGGCGCCCAGGAAATTCAGTACCGACGAACAGGAGGATCTACTCTAGATTCTGCAGCTTTGGAATTCGTGCAGCTGGCGATGCCGCCATTTGGTGTTTTACTCGGCGCCGAGACGTCCAAGAGTTTTTTACCGAGAAACAGCATGCAGAGCTAGAGATCTGATGCAGCTGAGGAAGTTGGAGATGCCAATAGAAACACACCAGCAGCTACCCCATGATCACCGTGCCCGGGTAGTTGGAATTACCTTACTCCAGAGTTCTGTCATCAACGTGGGAGCTGAGACTGTCTCACCGTTCATGCAAATTAAAGGCTTCACCGCGGTCCTCATATAGACTGTACTATACAATTGAACAGAAAAATGAGTACAATTTGCCTCACTCTAAGTACTCTATGCTAGCAAATTTACAGACTTGTGGCGAGAGCCACCCGGTTCAAAGTTCAACGACCCGGGGCTGGCCTAACGAATAGTTCCTCGGGATCTCCTTTGGGTACTCTGCATGCGAAAAACCTTCCTCCTCCAACCTCGCTAGAACCCCTCGTGAGCTCGCGTGGTTTTCTGTTCATCCCGTGCCCAGGACCTGCCGAGCCCGTGGGCGTCGTTGGGAGGATCTGATAGGCACGGTACATGGGGGATGAGGTGAAAAATTATCTGATTGTGGCGCTTTAATGATCCACAATGGCGCCTGCGATATGATAAGTTTTGTGACAGGTGAGAGGTGAGCACGACTGGCTGTGACGTGTGTTTGTGCGCCCTAATGTCGCACAAAGATCGCTGGAGATTATATTCTGAGGAGACATCGATGTGGTAGTTTGTACGCGTACCGCAAACTCAATTCCCAACGTTCTTGGTGTAGCGATCTCCAAATGACGCGCACGACTGCTCGCGAATTCCGGCGCAACCCGCAACGCGCCTACAAACAAGTCCGCGGTATCTATCTGGGAAAGCCCCACTTGAAATGTCCGCTCGCTCTGGTAGGTGCGATACCCCTTGACCTTCCAAGACTGGCCATCCCTAATCATACGATCAGATTATCGGCGACCGATCAGCGCTAGTACCATGAGCTCCTCGAAAGGGCCTGGATGTGATCAATGTGCATTTGGTAATCTGATCCGAATCAAAAGTCTGATCAGATACGTAACAAAACTGCCTAAAATTATCAGATGCTGTTAGCGAGGGCGCTATCCAAGGATCTGATAAAAATTTCGCAGCGACCCACGTCAAAACAACCTTGGAGCGGCGCGGAATCGCAGGATGTGAAGAAAAACTAGCACACGATCCTTGCGTAGCTGGGAGCACTAAGGGTGTGTTGCATTATCTGATGCATCAGATTTTTCGGTGCATGGGGGGGGAGTACCAGACAGACAGCACCTGCTTTCACGAGCACTGTGCTCCGGCGGGTGCGAGTGGGGAGGGGAGAAGAAATGGGCATGCAACCATGGCAAGACAGGCACAGGGTATACAGACGAGTCCAGTGATAAAAAGGCCGGCATAGCTCCTCCTCCGATAGGGAAGTTGTGAGACAATCATCGCGGATCAACCCTCAACGGTCTTCTTCCCCTCGTACCACTTCCTCCCAATTCCTCCGTCTCCCCGGCGGGGTATATATACAGCGGGAGCCTTCTTGTATTCCCACGCGCACCTGTTCTGAGAGAGCGCGAACACCACCAGCATGCCGATATCCACACGCATCCCCGGCTTTAGCCATGGGAGCATGGGCAAGGACGAGAGCGAAGTGCCCGCCGGTCAAGACCCCATTGGCGCCGCTGAGACAAACGAGAAGTCGATGGGGGCGACAGGCGACATGCACAGCTCATCCGAGGAGTCGCTGTCGAAGGATGTGCAAGGCGGTGTGCACAAGGCTGAGGCAATTGCCAGCGTCTGGACCAAGAACGAGCTCTACTGTGCCTATGCAGGGTATGTTTGCACTCGACAATCTCAGAAATTAATTGTCTAACGTGCGGGCAGTATCTTCATCGTCTTCTTCGTCAACTCTCTGCAGCAGCAGACGACCGGTAACTTGACCGCCTATGCCATCAGTGACTTTGCGAGCCACTCCCTCGTCTCGACCATCTCAATTGTCTCATCCATCGTCGGCGGTGTGCTCAAGCTGCCTATCGCCAAGATGCTCGATCTGTGGGGTCGTGTCGAAGGATACTGTGTCATGCTGGCATTCACTATGATCGGCCTGATAATGATGGCCGCCTGCAACGGCGTCACCACCTACGCCGCCGCGCAGGTGTTCTACTGGGTCGGCTTCAACGGTATGGGCTACGTGCTCGACGTCTTCATGGCCGACACCTCGTCCCTTAAGAACCGAGCCCTTGTATTTGCCTTCTCCACCGCCCCGTACATCGGCACCACCTTCGCCGGTCCCGCGGCGGCCATGGACTTCTACAACGGCCCCGGCTGGAGGTGGGGCCACGGCGTGTGGGTCCTCATCATGCCCTTCGTGTCCATCCCCTTCCTGGCCATCGTGATCCGCAACCAGTCGCGCGCCGCGGCCCGCGGGCTCACTAACCCCCGCGCCGCTTCCGGCCGCACTCTCTCGCAGTCGCTCGTCCACTACTTCTGGGAATTCGACCTCCCCGGCGTGCTCCTGATCTGCGCCGGCTTCGTGCTCATCCTCCTCCCGCTCAGTCTCGCCAACAGCGCGCGCGAGCAGTGGCGCAGCGGCTCGATCATCGCCATGTTCGTCATCGGCGGCCTCTGCCTCATCGCCTTCGCACTGTACGAGCGCTTCGTCGCGCGCAAGACCTTCATCCCCTACGACCTCCTCCTCGACCGCACGGTCCTCGGCGCGTGTCTGCTCGCCATGACGCTCTTCGTGTCGTTCTACTGCTGGGACAGCTACTACTCCTCGTACGTGCAGGTCGTGCACAACCAGAACATCAAGAACGCCGGCTACATCTACAACATCTACTCCATCGGGTCGTGCTTCTGGTCGCTCGTCGTCGCCGCCATCATCCGCGCCACCAAGAAGTTCAAGTACCTCGCGCTGGCCTTCGGCGTGCCGCTCTACATCCTCGGCACAGGGCTCATGATCCACTTCCGCCAGGCGCACACCGACATCGGCTACGTCGTCATGTGCCAGATCTTCGTCGCGTTCGCCGGCGGCACCCTCGTCATCTGCGAGGAGCTCGCCGTCATGTCCGCGTCGCCCCACCAGAACGTTGCCGCCGTGCTCGCGTTCATTGGCCTCTTCTCCAGCATCGGTGGCGGCATCGGCGCCGCTATCTCCGGCGCAATCTGGACCAACACCCTCCCCGGCGAGCTGCTCGCGAAGCTCCCTGAGGCCGCTAAGGCGGACTATCTGACTATTTACTCGAGCTTGCCGGCGCAGCTGGCGTACCCGTGGGGCTCACCGGAGCGGGAGGCGATTATTGCGGCGTATTCCGTGACGCAGAGGTATATGGTTATTGCAGGCACGTGTGTGATGGTGCTGAGCTTTGTGTGGGTTGCGATTTGGAGGGATATTCGGGTTAGTGATATTCGGAACACGAAGGGGCTGGTGTTGTAAGGGGTGTGTGGTGTTGTGCACGGTGGTGGTGAAAAATAAAGTTGTTGGCGGTCGGCGGTCGGCGGTCGGTGCGGTGGTTGGCGGTTGGTGTGGGTTGAAGGGTATTTATGGTGGGATAACGGGTGTTATATGATTGGATATGGATAAGGATATTGGATATTGGGATAATCGGTAGTTTTAATGGGTTTAATGAAAATTTTATCACGCTTACTCTCTCTCTCTCTCTCGGACAGTGCAAAAACCTTGAATGTTTGATATTTCCATTCTAGAACGACTCCTGTTTGAACAGACTTTGAGATCCCACCTTCGATCTCGCGCCCTGTCCAGACAGATATCTTCTTCTCGACGCACAGATTATTTCTTTGCAGTGTTAGTACCCCCATCACCGATTCCGGCGCGGCTTGTTCCTCTGACGCTCCCAGCGTTTCCTCTCCTTTCGGTCTGCTGGGACAACGCGCCGCAGCGCATCTGCGTTCCAGGCGGCGGTGACGGTAGTCTCCGAGGTGTGGAAATGTTCAAGGTCCTCGTCCTCCCCGGGGTTGGGTGGGGTCGTGAGTGTCCTCTGCCAGCTGGGCGTGACGGTCGTGCAGGTGGAGTATTAGTGACTTTGCAGCGGTTTTTGGTGCGGTTTTGGTGCGGGCCCAGACGGTTTGATGCGTGCTCCGAGGTGGAGGTGAAGGTTCATGTGGATGTGGATGTGGTGAGGCATTGTTCTAGAGTTCCCATGAGGGCGGGAAGTTTACATGCTTGTGTGGCAGAGCAGTGCAAATGTGGAGACGGTAAAAGTTGGAAGTAGGAGAGATGGATAGTGAATTCTGGGGCCATTCAAGGTAAACTTGAAACTGAATAGTTTATCGTCACAGTTATACCTTATTTATGCATTCTCTCGGGCGGATCGCGCCATGTTGATAATTTGAATGTTTTTATTATGTGCATTCTGAACACACCGTCATGTAGCTTAGGAATCAAGATCCCGCCTTCGATATCATCCTTTTCCCAAAACGAGATCCGCCCAATTTCCGAAGAAATGTTCGCCCATCAATCGTTAACCCAGTTGAGTACATATCACCTATAGCGTTGCAAACATTAGTGCTCCCACGGCCGATTCCGGCGCAACTTGGGCCTCTGACGCTCCCAGCGCTCCCTCTCCTTTCGGTCTGCTGGGCCAACGCGCCGCAGCGCTTCGGTGTTCCATACGGCTATCTCCTCTTCGCTATCATACTCAAGCTCAGAGTCATCGTAGGTTGTTTCGGCCTCGTCGGTTTGCGCCGGCGGCGGGGCGTAGCGGTCGTGCAGGTGGAGAATTGGTGACTTTGCAGCGGTTTTTGGTGCGGTTTTGGTGCGGGCCCAGATGGTTTTGGTGCGGGCCCAAAAGGGTTTGATGCATGCTCTGAGGTGTAGGTTGAGGTGGAAGGGGACGCGAATTTGCGCTGGCAGCGAAGTCGAGTTCCCGGGGCGGGATGTTTACATGCTTGATGGCGCAGCAGTGCAAATGTGGAGATGGTAGGAGTTGGAAGTAGGAGTGGGGGATAGTGAATTCCGGGGCCATTCAAGGTACAATTGAAAACAAAAGTGTATCGTAACGGTTATATATGAAGTCTCTCTTTCGGGGCGGCGGTGCATTTGAATATATAGTTTGACTGTTGAATCGTCTCCATTCCAGAACTCCCATCTGTCGCGCTCCCGTCGGTCCCCAGAGACAACCCGGCACAAGGCCTTTGTGTTGTATGCGGCGGTTTCGACATTCTCCTCGGCGCTTTCATGTTCAAGGTCCAAACTCTCCTCAGCGCTTTCATAGTTAGGATCCTCGTTGTGGATTGGGTTGATCTCGTGAGTGTTCTCTTCCAGTGGAGCGTGATGGCCTTTGCGCCGGTTTAGTAGGGCTTTAACAGTGGCTTTCCTCTTTCCCCAGGCTGTGCGAACGCGCGCGGATATATAGGTGGGTGTTTATGTGGAAATGGTGAGGCATTGTTGATCTAGTCTAGTCTGGTGAGATTCGCTAAATAGTCCCCACCTCCTCAGATTCCCCCTGTTCCTCTTATTGGCTTCCCACCTCTGCTGCTCTCGCCTCTCGCCGGACACAACCTGGTGCAGCAACCAGGTGCAGGGCTTCTGCATTCCAAGCCGCAGTCTCATTATCCTCGTGGCTGTCATGCATGGTACTCAAGCTCATCACTGCAGACGGTACGTACGTTGTGTCGGCCTCGTCAGTTTACATGCTCTGGCGGCGGGGGGTGGCGGTCTTTGCAGTATAGGCGGAATTCCACAACAGTCTTGGTGCTTTCCCGCGGCGGGATGTTCACGGTGATAGGTCTGGCAAAGTAATAAATGGGGTGATGGGTGATGGTAGAAGTTGTAAGTACTTAAGTAGTTGATGTCGACTAGTGGTAGTATTCAGTAATTGAAAGTTCACTGTCACGTTTAGTAGTCTCTCGGACGTCGGTGCAGCTTGATAATTTGAATGTTTTTATTATGTTCATTCTAGGAACGAATCCAGTGGACTTTAATCCCGTGTCCTGTCCAAAACGATATCTTCTTCTCGCCGCACAGGTTCTTTCCTTGCCGCCGTAGTTGCGGCCATAGTCTTGCCACAATTTTCGTACAATTAACTCAGATTACTAACTCCACCACCGATTCCGGCGCGGCTTGTTCCTCTGACGCTCCCAGCGTCCCCTCTCCTTTCCGTCTGCTGGCACAACGCGCCGCAGCGCTTCGGCGTTCCATGCGGCTATCTCCTCTTCGCTATCGTACTCAAGCTCGGACTCATCGTCGGTTGTTATGGCCTCGTCGGTTTGCGCCGGCGGCGGGGCGGGGCGGTCGTGCAGGTGAACAAGTAGCACCTTCACTGCGAACTTGGTAGTGGTCCATGCGGTTTTCAAACGTCGCCCGAGGTGGAGGTTCATGTGGATTTTCATGCGTTGAGGCATTTTGAAAGTGTGTGGTCTGGTTGGGTTGGTTAGTATTTGTGGAAGGGTTCGTGGAAGGGTTCGTGGGTGCGTACGAGTTGTATAGCTGGGTGAAAATGTGCGATTGTCAGTTGAGGCTGAGGATGTATTCGAATTGGAGAGGTGGAGAGGTGGCGGTGGACGGGCTGGACCGCGGTATTAATAGGCACAGGGACAGTAAGCTGGGCGGACGGATCTGTTAGTGAGAGGGACACGCCGCTTTGTAGGTACAAATTCGGCTTGAGATGGAGACTTGGAGAACTTTGCCAGTACAGGAATGGCAAGCTGTGGGCAGGAAGTGGAGTAGTGAGAGCTGTATTCGACCTGATAATGGGGATTAGGATTGGGGATTCGATATTGGGATTGCGGATTTCGAATTGGCGTGGACATGCGGGGACTCGGCCGGGGACAGGACTCGGAGATGTGGCGACCTTGCGGCGGCGGCCCCACGACTTATGTAGCGCTCGCAGCATTGTAAAGTTCCCAGCGCGGGATGTTCATGGTCATAGTTCCCATGGAAACTTACTGCAGATGTAGATATAGAGAGACAGGGAGATGGTAGATGTTGTATTAAGTACTGGTGCACGGTGATGGCGAATTATGGAGCCATTCAAAGGCAATTGGAAATTTTGATGTCACGCCTATGGCAGTCTCTCCGACGCGTTAGGTGCACATATGAGGAGGATAGAATTTGAATGTTTGATATTGGAATTCTAGAACGACTCTTGTTTAACTATCCAGATCCCGACTTTGATCTGTTTTTCGTCCTAATTAACAGATATTGCTTCTCGCTGATCTCTAATAGAAAAAGAAAATACGTACTTAAATACCTCGCTTAATACGTGATTTGGCCTCGTATTTAACCACCAAAATTCGTGTGGGCAAATACTTGTAGTTTACCGGGACTAAATACTTGGTTTCAACTTTATACACAAGGGTAAGTACGTCGTCATGTATTTGCTCATACAAGTTTGTACGGCTTAATACATATGAAATCGGAAGCGAGTGTCACTCAGTATTAAGCCTTCCAGGTAAAACTCAGGATAACGGCATGCGGGTATTATCCCACGTAGTTCACTTTCACTTCAACACGAATACATGACAAATCTTGTATAAAACCTTCCATTTACTAGCTACTATATACAGTCTAATATATACACATACGTGAGGCCACCCGTAATACCACCCGTAAAACCACCCAGAAAACCATCCGTCCGCCCCATCCGTTGTCACAGCCGGTGCCGCTGCCGCTGCAGCGGGGGGTAGCAGCAAGGGCAGCAGCAGCGGGGGCAGCAGCAAAAGCTACAGCCGGTGTTGCCCGTCATTGACACTGTAACCATCACCATCACCATCGTTAGTGTAGCTGTCCCCGCTGCTGCTGTCCCCGCTGCTGCTGCTGCCTCTGCCCCCGCTGCAGCTGTCTCCGCCACCCATGGGAAGATACACAGTTAGTTAGTTCCCGCTGGTGAACATCAATAGTAGGTGGAGGGCAGCACTAACCATGATTGGAAGATCAAGCATATTCCGCACTGTAGAGACTACGCAACATCATTAGTGTGGAGTGATGCTGAAGATAAAGACACTTACAAGTAAAAGTAGCCGAACATGGTGTTTAGGCGAGGGTGGTGTGGTAGGGACAGGAGACGGAGCAAGAAGTCGGAAACCTGGTGCTTTAAGTTCACTTTCTTATGGCTAAATCCACGACCAAAGTGAAATCAGGCTTGTTGGCTACATGCTTAGAGTTTTGTATGAGCAAATACTTTGAGCAAAATACAGGAAACAGGCCCTCTGCGCGGAATGCGTGGGCTTAATACATCGTCAGGTATTAACCACCACTTTTAGCTGGCTAAATCCTTGACCATGTATTTTCTCTTTCTAGTAGAGGATACACAAATTTCTTGCCACAGTATTTGCCACAATTTTTACCGATTAATGATTAGCTCATAGGTGATCGCATACGCGCAACCAGACCTTGTCCCCACCTGTCATTCCTACGTTGCTTCCTGGTTCCACCTCTCTCATTCCCTCCTTTCTCCCGGGACAACCCGACAGATGGCCTCGGCGCTCCACGCTTCGGTATCGGTACTCTCATTTTCACTGTCATCCTCGCGATCTCCGCATTCGTTGTCATCTGGCAGCAGTCCTTGGCGGTCGTTCCGTTGTAGCAGTACTTGTACCTACTACCGCGGTCTCGGTATTGTCCCAAGGAGGGATATTGATGGTGATAGGTCGGCTTAGCTATGCTTGTGTGGAAATGGAGAGATGAGTAGGTAGTTTAACTTGGAAGTACTAGTGGTTGATATCGAATAGTGGCAACTTTAAAAGAGGGAAAACTGCAATTGATATCCGGGGCGGACCCTCAACCACAGCTGTTTAAAGTTTAATTTTCGTCATTGAGAGTTACGTTTACAGGAAGAGAATAGAAGAGCACTAGAACTGAGCAGAAACAAGGGCGATGGAATCAAGCGGCAAGCCTCATATGAAAACCGAATCATCGATGATGCAGGATTGTACACTTCAACACTAGCCTCCTGCCAGTCTCTAAAGGCACAATCCTTCTAGGAATGCCTTCGGACTATCCCATAGACTGTCCCATGCACCCAGCCATGGCAGTTCCGGAGGCACTCCGGCCACTCCCGGCCTTTCAGCAGCGGAATTGGAAAGTTTTTGACTTAGAGCTTGAGTGTTAACTAAAGATGGAGCAGCTAGGCTATTACAGTGAGCATTCTTTACTGCCAACCTCGCAAGATCCAAACAGCCCATAGTTCTGTTATGGTGGGAGGTGGGAGGTGGGCGGGATGGGTCGATCGTCGATAGGCCGACAGAGGAGTCAGTACTTCCTGGTAAGCTTGGGAATCCTTCGGAGCAGGAGTCAGTACTTCCTGGTAAGCTTGGGAATCCTTCGGAGCATTAAAATGTTGAAAAGTTTATTGTCACGCTTATATTGTAATCTCTCGGACATCGGTGCATGTTAATAACTTGAATGTTTACATCTACTTCTAGTAGAAAACCTCCCTGCTCAAATCCCGCCTTCGATCTGATGCTTTTCCCAGGTTAACATAGCTTCTGTGAAAAAGACAAATTCCTTCCTTACGCCAGTACAATGATAACACACACCGGACCAGTAAAACGTATAGCCTAAAAAACCTCTAGTATCCCCACCTATTACGGCGCCGTCCGTTTCGCCGCGCCCACCGCTCCCTCTCACGTCTCTCGCCGGACGCCACGCGGCGCAAGGAATCTTCATTCCACGCTTGGGAACTCTCCCCGTCGCTTTCATCTTCAGTCACGTCGTTTCTATGAGCATCGTAGATGTCCTCGTCGTGCGTCTCGTGCATCGAGGCATGGCGGTCCTTTCCATGTATTATCGCTTTAATGGCGCTCTTGGTGGAGGTCCAGACGTCACGGAGGCGCGCCCGGAGATGTAGGTGCGTCTTGATATGTTGAGGCATAGTTTATATGGCCTGGCCTATTGGATTAGTTCGATTGATGGGTTAGGTTCGCGGAAGTGTTTGTCGTCGTGGTTGGGTGGGAGTGCTCACGATTGAGGTTTGAAGAGTGCGAAGTTTGGACGAGTGAGAATTGAAGATATGCTAGGAGGTCGAGAGTTGGAGGTGGAGGTAGACGGCCGGGATGCAGCTTTGAATTAGTGGGGGACAGTGAGCTGGGCTGACGGTGACGCGGGCGGAGGCTGGGGGCTGTGGTTGGATTTCGCGGGGTATAATCGAGGGGAAAAACGGGACAGGCGGCGACGCGGAGATGTGGTCATGCGGCGGCCTGGCCCCACGAGATATGGATCCTGCCACCATCATCCCATCTTGGTATCATCTCAGCTGCATAAAAACTTCTAGCCGCAACAGTCCAAACTTATACTTAGCTGCCGAACGTTAACTTGTAGAAAATACGGGTTCTGAGGCCCGGTTCGCGCAACGTGCGGTTCACAGTCGGAACGGCATCTAAATATAGTTCAATCTTGTGGATTTGATCGCCAAGGTCTGAGAACCGATACGGGTACTGATACCTGCCTTGGATCTTTTGTTTTCTCGAATATATGTCTTCTCGTGGATGATGCAAAATTTTCTTGTAGTAATAATACACACGCCTGTTATAATTTTGTCTATTAAACTTGCCGTCGAATAAAAACATGCTTGCTATGAATTAATACTGCCTATAGACCCCACCCGCGATTGCGACGTCTCTTCTACCTCTCTCGCTTCCACTTTTGCCTCTCACGCCTCTTCGTAGCCTAGAAACTGCCCGTCGGGGCACCTTAGCATCCCACTCGGTTCCTTCACCGGTATGGCTGCTGTCCTCGCTGATTCTGTTCAGCTCGTAGATTTCGTCGGAGAGGTCCTCGTGCTGCGTCTCGTCTGTACACTCGTCCTCCGGCAGTGGGGCGTGGTGACCGTTATCTGGTCTGGTCTGGTTAGACTGGTTAGATTCGTGGGTTAGGTTCGTAGAAGGGTTTGAGGGTGCGTACGAGTGACAATTGAGGATGAGGATGTGTTGAGAGTTGGAGAGTCGGAGAGTTGGGAGGTGGACACGTGGGGGTTGACAGCCTCGACGCGGTATGTAAAGTTCCCAGTGTGGGATGTTTATAGTGATAGGACCCAGCCATGCTTGTGTGGATACCGGGAGATGGGTAGAAGGCCGAAGTTAAGTAAGATTAGGGCATAGTAAATTGTGGTGCTATTCAAAGTAATTGGAAATTTTATTGTCACGGTTATGTTAGGAAGTCTCCCAGACGTCGAACGTCGGTGGCTGGGAATAACTTGGATGTTTGGTTATTTACATTCTGGAAAACGACGATTATTGACACACTGGTATCAGGAAGGCGCCCAGACTATGCTACTTCAGATATATTTCATTCTCTATAAAATTCCGGTGCTTGAACCTACCGGCTGTTATCTGTCATCGATCTTGTGTCTGTCTTCAGTCAATACGTCAAACATTCCTCATGCCTGCTTTTGGCAATTGATTGATAAAACACCCACCCGTTAAAATTTCGTCTGTCAAACCTGCCATCGAGCTAGTATAACCATCGCGTGAATAAGTTTCGATCTATAGTATCCATTTCCTCAGATTCCGTCGTTTCCTTTTCTTGGCATCCCACCGCTGCCTTTCGCGCCTCTCTCCAGACATAACACGCCGTAGTGTCTCGGGATCCCACTCGGCTCCCTCGATGGCGTTGTTGCTTTCCTCGTCGCTGTCAATGCTACGTCTACGTCCATTTGCCTCATAGCTTTCCTCGTAGATATTTTCGTCAGGAACCGAGGAGTGCCGTTGCTGTCGGTGAAAGAGTGATCTGACTGCGGCCTTAGTATCGACCCACGCGGTGCGCAGGCGCGTGCTAAGGTTGAGGTTGAGGTTAATCTCAGACACGATTAGTACTTATCCCCATGTATTCTAACGCCTCTTCCTTTGCTGCCACCTCTCTCGCTCTCGTTCGTCTCTAGAAACAGAGCGGCGCGGCGCCTCTGGATTGCAACATGGTTCTGGTATTAGTCCCCGCACTGCGCAGACGGGCGCGGAGATGTCTGTGTAGGTGGAGCTGGACGACAACTTGCGCTGGCACCGCTGTTAAGTTCCTAGGGCAGGATTTTCATGGTGATAGGTCCCAGCCATGCTTGTGTGGAAACGGGGAGATGAGGAGATGGTGGAAGTTGGAAGTAAGAGTAGTGGATAGTATATTGTGGTGCCATTCAAAGTAATTGGAAGTTTTATGCTCACGCTTATAATCTCTCGGACTTCGAATCTTGAAAGTTTGATATTTACATTCTAGTAGAAAACTACTCTGTTTTGATCTCATGCGGTTCTCAAACAGACATGCTATCATCGAAGGACACATTCATTCCTTATACTAGTGCCAGCAGTAATAACACACACAACGATTACAATTGTTGCCCGGAACCCCTATAGTAACCACCTGTTGCGTCGACGTTTCTGTCGGAGGGTCCATGGTGCGACCCTAGATTAGTCATGTTTTTCGAAAACTTTGTTAGTCAGCACGGGCCGGGTAACGGTCATCGTGACTTAAGCTCTCTGTACTTGGAGCTTCTGCTCGCTATCCTGTACTTATTACAATACAACCCATCTACATCATCAAACTTTACCTCCGTGCAAATAACCCGCTCACACGTTATCAGCACCATTCTCTAACCAACTGAGAACTCCTCCTCCAAAATCTCCAAGACTTTTCACGTTCCTCATCATGGTTCGCATCGAGAAGTTCAAAAATGCTCGCGGTTCCATCGACAAACTTACCAGATCAAACTACGAGATCTGGTCAACTGACATCATCGAGCTATGCGATAATGAAGAACAAAAGGAAATCATTCTTGGAACCTCCTCTCGTCCTGCAGACCTACCGGAAGGCTCACCCGAGGTAGAGAAGACTGCCCGCACTGCCGAACAGGCTAAATGGGACAAGAACTGTAAAGATGCCACCACCATCTTACGTTTGTCCATTTCGGAAGAATTACGCAGAACCATCCCGAAAGCAGCCAAGGCACCAGCCATCTGGACGAATCTTAATACTCGCTTTGAACCCGTCATCAACGAACACAGCCGAAACCTGGTCATCCGAGACTTTCTTATTTGCAAACAAGGCGAAACAGAAGGAATATCGGACTTTGTCACCAGGATGGAAATGTTACGCAATCAACTAGTCGGCACTTCCGATGAGATTACAGATAAAATGGTAATCGATCATCTGATTGGTGGCTTTCTGAGAAACGAATTTGAGACCATCTGTGCCACTCTTCAATCCGATGCCATCAAACTTTCACTGGATGCCGTCATCAAGAAGCTTCTTGACGTGGAAGCTCGTTGTGTATTTCGAACCGAACTTCATAAGCCTTCAACCAGTGACCGACAATCAGAGCTACTGTATACCTCTCGTAGCAATGATCAACACTACTCATCGAACCAACCAGGAAACTTTAGACGAGTTCAGAATGTCAATCAGAACCCACATCCCCGCAATCCTAGATATGTGATGGGCTCTGGTTGTGACTTTCATGGAAGTAATACACATACGACTTCCGAATGTGGATCATTAAAACGACGACGACAAGAGGACCAAGATACATATGACAATCGCCGTTGCTATCACTGCGGACTATTTGGCCACCGACAGCATAATTGCCCTCAACGAATCGTTAACCAACGGAATAACCTACCAAATCGTGGACCGGCACATGGAGCCAATACAGTATCACCGACCAATAGATATAGTGACGAATCGTCTCATCAGCAAGAATCTCCTCCGATGGTCCAAGCTTTACCTCCAAACTTTGACATGGCGAAATATCAATTATTCTTGGCAAACCTACAAGCCGAACATGAAGCCAACTTTGTTAACGCTTCTCCTCCCACTTCAACAGTATCGTCATCTCCTATCATTCCGAAGGCATCGAAGCCTCATTCCGACACGTCATCCACCAGTAGTGCTTCCGATGTATCTCGGAGGTGACTAACCGACTGTCACCTTCCTATCCCGGTTGATCCAAAATTTCTTCTAACTGATTCTTCTGTCAATATGCACAAATGGTGCGCTGACTCTGGTGCCACTGACCATGTCAGCTGCAATAAGGAAGCATTCGTTAGGTTGGAAGAAGTTGACTTTACCATTCGACTAGGTGATAGCACCAGAATAAAAGTTAAACAGGCCGGCATTGTCAATTTATTCGGCGTTCTTATCCCTGCATTGTTTGTTCCTGAGTTTCGTATGTCATTATTATCTGTGTCTGCACTTGACCATAATGGTTGGTCAGTATTGTTTCATCATAATTCTGCCTTGTTTTCTGATTCTTCTAATGTTGCTCGCTTTTCTGCCACTCTTGAAAATGGCCTATATTGGGTCGATAATAATGCTATTAATAATCATGTCGGGAAAAATCCCAACCCCATTGTTGATTCTGAAAAATCCTGTTCTGATAAAAATCATGCTATCATTAACCCCGAAAAGTTGTGTTTGAATGATATTTGTACCATCCCTACCGAATTACCTACTACTGACCACATCATATTATCAACAAGGACTACGAGGAGTCAAGTTGCTGAAGGATTAGCTCCACCACCACCTCCATTATGGAGTACCGAAAATCGACTCATCGTTCGCCGAAGAAGAGCTACCTTACAAACTGAGGAAACCCCGTCAACAGAAACTTACATACCTCCATATTTCTTAAACGACAGCTCTAGCTCAGAGGATGACGAAGATTCGAATGATGAAGACTCAGACGGAGATGATGAGGAAGAAAACTCTAAAGCCAATGAGTACGACAAGATGGATTTCACCTTTTCTCATAATGACCCACCAGGAACGGACTTTCCACCTTTGACGGCTAAACGAGTTGTATTCCTGGTAGAAAAAGTTAAAGGAAATCGGAGAAAGTTTACTAAGGCACAGCTTGGATCTGCTGAAACTTGGCACAAACGATTGGCACATCTACACGTGGATGAATTGAGAAAATTACTAAGGAGTCATGGCATTAAGACTAAGTTACCGTCCAAGTTTCCTGATTGTGTTACTTGTCCTCAAGCAAAACTCAGACAAGTATATGAACGCAAGATTAAAGCAACTCGATCGACAATCCCGTTTGAGAGAATACACACTGATTTAGGAGGACCGGTCAACACTCCTTCACCAGCTAAACGACGTTACTTTGTCATCTTCACGGATGACTACAGCAGATACACCACTGTCTATTTTCTCAAGAAGAAGTCCGAAATCTCCAAAGCATGGAACAAGTACAAAGCATGGGTAACTGCTCATCATCCAAGCTCCAAGATCAAATATGTACGATCGGACAATGCCACCGAATATGGCATCTTACATGAGCAAATGGAAGCACAAGGAATAGAATGGGAGAAATCACCGCCTTACTGCCAACATAAGAATGGCACATCCGAACGAATGATTCAAAATTTAGTCATGAAGGGTAGATGTATGATGATTGACGCACAATCTCCTCCACGTCTATGGGCAGAAGCCATTCACACAGCAGCATACTTACATACTGTGACACCACAAGCTGGATTGGGTCACAAGTCTCCATTTGAGAAGCTGTATGGTATTGTTCCTCCTATACATCATTTACGCAGGTGGGGATGTCTATGCTTTAATTGGCAACCCAAGGTGAAGAGAAATGGCAAGATGGATCCTACCTCAGTACCCTGCATGTTCATTGGATACGTACACAGAACAGGTAAATTATGGAGACTATGGGACTTTAAGAGTCGAACCATCGTGGAGTCATCGAATGTGTACTTTATGGAGGACATTAATGCATACAAAGAATCAATGCCACCAGGTCCAGATCAATTCGAAGATATACTCAAGGATGTGCTTCCATCTCAAGCAGAAGACAACGATGGATGTGAGACCTGTGATCACGAGGTTGCAGAAGTCAATAAGGATCAAGTGATTGTACAGGAATCTGAAATAGAGGTCATTTCAGAATCGGTTGAAGCAGCTGTCGGAATTATTACCGAAGTTGACAAAGGTAAATATAAAAGAAAACCCTGTCTAAGAAAAGATGACTATTACGTCATAATGAAGAAAACCTTATGAACCCCTTATCCTCTTGCTGGCAATGGTGCCGAGATCTTGAGATGAAGTGAACCCCTATCCTCATGCTGGCAACGGTGCCGAGTTCTTGAGACGAAGATATGAAATACCCGTACATCCTTGACTATCTCTATCCCCCTTCAAAAGAAAAATTATTCCGTCTCATTACATCAAAAAAAAAAAAAAAACTCTAAATATGCTAATTTTATCTTAAAAGATTCAGATCACGTCATGACCAAGCAAGAAAAACTCAAGCGAAACGAGGAGCTAATGATAGCTGCCCTTACAAAACGAGAAGACTATGTTGCCGATATCAACATGATGCTCACAACTATATCGGAAGATATATATAAGGAACCCTCAAATCTTAAAGACGCTTTATCTAGCAATGAGAGTGAATTATGGAAGGAAGCCATGAGGGAAGAATGGAAAGCTCTCATTGACAACAAGACCTTTGCCGAAGAAAATCCAGACACCAACATAAGTGGCATCAAAGCTCTTTCATCGAAATGGATATTCAAGAAAAAGATCAATCCCGACAATTCTCCACGATACAAGGCTCGTTTGGTCGTTCGAGGTTTTGAACAGAAAAAGGGGATTGATTATCAAGAAACTTACGCTCCGGTAACATCGCTATCATCACTTCGACTAGCCATATCCTTAGCAGCGGCAAAAGGATATAGCATCAGACATCTCGACGTTACTACTGCATTCTTGAATCCATCAATCGATAATGATCACACTCACATACAACTCCCACATGGTTCGAACTCGGTCATATACAACTGTCCCCACAATGTTCTATTGAAGAAGGCATTGTATGGTCTACGACAGAGTCCATTGTTATGGTATCGAGATGTAGATCAATTTCTCAAGACAATTAGATTCAAGGCCTCCACCGAAGATATCAACTGTTATTATAGAAAAGGAGTAATCCTGATCCTATACGTTGACGATTTCTTCATTGTGGAGACGGTACCGAATCACATTCAACCTATAATTGATGCTTTATCAAATAAGTATAAGATAAAGGATCTTGGGATAGCACGCAACTTTCTTGGCATCGAGCTGATTGTGGAACCTTTCGGAAATATATTGCTAAATCAATGCACGTACATCAAAGCAATGATAGACCGTTATGGACAACAAGAAGCACATATTCCTGTGTCACCAATGGATATCAACGTGGATCTTGATAATATCTCATCTATTGATGGAATTCTAACGGGTCACGAGAAAGATGAATACAAGAGCATTATTGGTAGCTTGATGTATGCTGCTTTGGGTACTCGTCCAGATATATCATATGCCGTCGCCAAACTGTGTCGTTACACTGACTCACCATTGAGAATGCATATCACCGCTGCAAAGCGAGTCTTGAGATACCTAAAAGGGACGATGAATTTATGCTTAAACTTTCCCATGGAGAACAAGGATGATCCTAGTATCACAACATTGCAAGGATATACCGACTCGGACTTTGCAGGAGAAAGCAGAACCAGAAAATCCACAAGCGGTCACGTCTTTATGTGCGGAGGACCGGTACATTGGGGTGCCAAACAACAATCATTCGTCGCTCTAAGCAGTCTAGAAGCTGAATATATAGCTGCTTCAGAAGCAACCAGAATAGCAGTGTCATTACAGCGCTTACATCAAGAAATGTGGACTGGAACTATCAACGAAGATAGCTTTAATGGTGATATAACAACAATTCGATGTACTCCTCACAAGAAAAAGCAACTATTTCATCCATATACAGAACCACTATGTTTACACCCTGACGATATTCGATCATCAACCATACCAATGCACATTGATAATCAAGGTGCATTAAAATTGATACAGTCGGGAGTAGTTCGAAAACGAAACAAGCACGTGGAGGTTAAATACCATTACGTACTGGACATGCAACAGAGAGGAAGAGTACGATTCGAATACATTCACACCTCACAAAATATTGCCGACGTAATGACTAAAGCACTCAATGGTCAGAAGCATTCTAGTGCATTAAAACTACTTGGATTGGTGGCGAGACAGGAACAATAAAGGGGATCTTATGTCAAAAGAATCTTATCAGAAAGAGGGGGTGAGTTGAATGTTTTGTAATGCGGGGACATATGTGCACGTGCTTGCTACTGATGATTCTGTACACAAGCACATTTGTTTTGTTTGTTTCTTTGTGGATGATGTCATTGGGTACATGACTACTGGAAGGTTTATGATCATGATGAAGGTTTTATGCTTTGAATGGGGTCGCAACATGGAGGGGGTGTGTCGGAGGGTCCATGGTGCGACCCTAGATTAGTCATGTTTTTCGAAAACTTTGTTAGTCAGCACGGGCCGGGTAACGGTCATCGTGACTTAAGCTCTCTGTACTTGGAGCTTCTGCTCGCTATCCTGTACTTATTACAATACAACCCATCTACATCATCAAACTTTACCTCCGTGCAAATAACCCGCTCACAGTTTCTTCTTTTGCTCCCATTTCGCCCGCTCCCTGCGTTCTCCCGAAACAACGCGCCGCAGCGCCTCTGCGTCCCATGCGGCGGTTTCGACACCGTCGCTTTCATCGTTGATTTCCTCGTCGCTGTCGTCATCGCGAATTGTGGTCGGCTCGTCGGTTTCCTCTGCCAGTGAGGCGTGGCGCTCACGGCGATCTAGGACCGACTTGAAGGCGCTCTTAGTGGTGGTCCAGGCGGCATGGAGGCGTGCCCGGAGTTGCAGGTGGGTTTTTAAGTGGATATGGTGAGGCATTTCGTGTGTATGAGCTGATCTGGTTGGGTTAGGGTCGTGCAAGGGTTTGTGGTTGTGGTTGTGAGGGGTGCGTACGAGTGACAATTAAAGATGAGGATGTGTTGAGAGGTGGACGGCCTGGACACGTTATCAATAGCAGTTGGGGACAGTGTGCTGGGTGAGCTGGGCTGAAAGCGACGTTGCGGAAAAGGGCTGCGATTCACGAGTGAGAGGGACACGCCGGTTCGGAACTAAGACGTACTATGTACGATCGCTTTACCGCGGTCTTGGTGTTGTCCCAGGGCGGGATTTTTGCGGTGACAGGCCGCAGCCATTCTTGTGTGGTAAATAAAGGAGTACAAACGGGGAGATAGCAGAAGTTGTAAGTGATAGTGGTTGATATATAGTGAATTGTGGCACCATTCAAAACTGCAATTAGAGAACAAATTCCTTGCGCCTGCTTTTAACAACAAAACACGCACTTGCCACGGTTATGTCTCAAACCCTTCATAATTACCGTCTAAAAAACCTGTCGTCGGATAAGCATAACCTTCTCATGAACTACTCCCCACCTATGCACCCGGCGTCTCTTTCTCTGCCCCCACCTCTCTCGTTCCCTCCTCTCTCCAGAGATAACCCTTCGTAGTGTCTCGGCATTCCAGGAGTTCGACGCAATATCGCTATGGATGCTATCTTCGTCGATGCTATCTCTGTTCTCGTAGCCGTCCTGGTCGTACGTCTCGTCGGTATTCTCACGCAGCGGGACTTTACGGCCATTGCGGCATAACAGTGATCTAACGGCCATCTTGGTTTTTTTCCACGCAGTATGGAAGCGCGCCCGGACGTGGAGGTTGAGCTTGATGTGTTGTGGCATTTTTGAATGTGTCTAGTTAGGTTAGGTTCATGGAAGGGTTTGTCGAGGGGTTCGTAGAGGGCGCGTACGAGTGAGAATTGATTGAGAGCGGTGAAGATGTGAATTCGACGATTCAGAATTGAGGATTGCGAAGTGCGAAGAGTGGTGGTGGAGGTGGAGGTTGACGGCGGGGACAGGGTATTAATACCAGTGGGGGACAATGGGCTGGGCTGACGCCGACAATGCGGAAATTGCAGGCTGGGGGCTGTGGTTTGGGGCATTGAGGGATACACGGGGACAGGCGGGGACAGGCGGCGACGCGGAGATGTGGCCCTTGCGGCGGCGTTGCCCCACGACAAGTGACTTATCATGCTATCATCCCAGCCGCGTCAACAGCTCTCGCCGCAACTGTAAATCATAATCCGCACACTACTTCAGTTTCGACTTCACCGCCGCGCGTCATCGGTCGGCAGGGATTTGAAGACAGATATTCCAGAGCAGCGCCGGAAAAATCCAGCCAGACGGTTTGGTTCTCGCGAGCTTGGATTGCTTAAGTGCTGAACGTTCTGTGAACCGTCGCAACTTGAAAACGACATAGGTCTAGAGGATAGAATGAAAGATTTGATAAGAACTTAGATGTAGATTAAAGGTAGTAACAAGCATATTAAGTGTACATTGCATTACTACGACACATCGAAACTAAACCAGTACTGCCACTACCCCCCCCAGTCGTCTGGCGCATTTACGTCCAGCGTCCGCATTGCCCGGCTCTGCTGCAGATTCCTTTTCGCAGACCGGATCGCGGCCTCCAGGTTGTCGACCGCCTGTTCGCGCCTCTCACGAACCCCGTGCAGTGCACCAGCTCTAGAAACTCATCCAGGGTCTCCGGTGAGAGGTCCCGTCCGGTTGCGTCCGCAAGAACCTTCGCGTATGTTGGTACGCCGGGGCTGGCGAGGTCGCTTTGCAATGCCGGCGGAACACAAAGTTGTAAGGTTCCCAGGGAGGGATATTTAAGCCACAGCTGTGCTTGTGTGGTAAAGAAGTGCAGCAGGGGAGATGTCATAAGTTGTAAATGCTGTTGGTTGATATCGAACAGTAGCACCATTCAAAACAGTCATTGAAAAGTTGATTGTCACACCTACATATGCAGTCGCTCGGACGTCGTCAATAGCTTGAATGTTTTATAGAAGAATTTGGGTGTTTAGTTATTTACATTCTAGAAAGACTTTATTTTGAACTTTGATAGTATCTCTCGCCCAAAAAGATAATGTACGAGTAAAAATTGGCCTCATGCATGCCTTTTGTTACTTGTAATACAACCCAGACCGGCCACAATTTTGCCCACACCTTTTTCATATTCCCACAAAACCTGCCGTCGTCGACAAATACCCTTTTCATAAATGGTTGTCACCTATAGCAGACCCCATCTGCGATTACGGCGTCTCTTCGCTTCCCATCTCTCTCTCTCCCTCCGGTCTCCTGAAACAACCCGACGCAGTGACTCAGCATTCCACTGGCCGGTCTCGTCGGTCTCGTCGTCCTCGTCACTGAACTCTTCGTGATTCTCGTTTGCGTAATCGTCTTCTTCCGACGGGGCGTGACGGTTGTTACCGTCGCTACGGTGAATCAACGCCTTGACGGCCTTCTTGGTGCCCTTCCAGACGGTTTTGAGCCTGGTGCGTAGATGGAGGTTGAGGTTCTGAGGCATTGTTCTAGACAGTCTAGGTTGTAGATGGAATAACGATGTGAAGGAGTTGGGGTTGTGGGTCGGTTTGTGGTCGTGGTTGACGTGGAGGTTGAGGCGATCGAGTGAGAGTTGAGGAGTGCGGAAATGGAGGCGAAGGTGGACGCGTTATTGATAGTAGCAGGGGACAGTGGGCTGGGCTCATGCCGACGGTGGGGAAATGGTAGGCTGGAGGCTGTGGTTGGAATAATGGAAACACGAGCATGCGGGGATGCGGGACAGGACGGCGGGGATGCGGCTGGCGGCCCTACGAGGTATGGATCGTGCCCCCATCCATCCTACCTGCCGGCATGTCAAAAGCCGTCAACAGCTCTCATTGAAAAAATCCAAGGTAAATACACCCGAGCAACTCGTACAGCCATATTACGGGGTTTGGAAGGTGGCCTGCGTTTTCTGAATTGGAGCCGATGCACTTCGACAAACATATTCAGATCTCGACAACCGGCGGTTTTGTTGCAACCTCTTGAGTTATTTTCCTTGGTTCTGTACGAAGAGTTGCCGCAATGACAGGAATGGACAGCGCTCAGTCACGAACTTCAGACGAAGATCTCCAACCACAACAATATAGACCACTCAGACGTGTATAGTAATTCAACTCATCTCCATTGAATTATTCTGACCATCCCGGTCTGAGTATACGTACAATTCAATACAATTCCCCCACGTCACGATATGTGCCAACCCCACAGCCAGTACTCCGCCCTAACCCTCCCTGCGAAATCCCCCCCTCCCCTTCCTCCGGTTCCCCCATTCATCCCTCTCCAGCCTCTCGCGGGGCACAACCCTACGCAGCCCGTCCGGATCCCACCCCGAGCTCGAGTCCGTCGTAGCCGTGTAGATACTGGCGACGTCCGCCGAGCTCTCCGACGGCGGTGGGCGGCGCTGGCGCTGGCGCAGTTGCAGGAGGGATTTGACTTTGGTTTTTGTGGATTTCCAGGCCTTTTTCATGTTCGCACGGAGGTTGTGATGGTGAGGCATTTCGTTGTTATGTGGTTGTGAAGATGATTGAGTGTGGTCGTTAAGGTGGTTTGTGAGCCGGAGAGTGTGAGGATTGCAAGTGGAGACTGAAGTGGTGAGCAGTCGACCGGTTGGGGAGTAAAATCATAATTCTAGGCTTAAGTTCGGCTGATACATATATGAGGATACGGGGACAGAGGCACGCGAGGGACGAGGGGGACTCTGAAGGACATCGAGTGATAGCTGCTATGACGCCAGTATATATCGATCAATCAACATGCATCGACATCACTCGCAAAGCTGAATAATGCGGCCTCCAATAATCAAATCCAGAAACGCGGATCACTGGTTCATAAAAAGACCTAACGTCCAAAGCATATAATAAATTTCACAATCTGTGCAGCTATGGGGCTTTGAACATGGTGTCAAGAGTAGCTGGTCAGCCGGGATGAGTGGGGCAGCTGTATGTCCCTTCATGTCCAAGAAAATCCCCATCGTGTCCCAAACCTTGTAAATTTACGTATGAAATGAGGAACGCTTCTCACTAGACTCGTAATCACAACTCGAGAACTCTTATCACCACAGCTATCTCATAAGAAGTTACTGAGGGCCTTCTCTTCTCTTCCTTCCACACCGAAGCGGAAGCGCGGCGGCGAATTGGTGCTGCCGCGAAATGTAGTGTCCTAGGATAGACGCAATCAAAGAGCATGGGTAGACTGTAGTTATAGTCTTAAGCTTCGTCTGGGAAACTCATTGCAAGGGACTCTGCGCGCACCGAGTTACATCTTGTGATTTTTTTAACGGGTTATGCCTAGAATGACCCCAAAAATGACCATAATGCCCAGAATGACCCCCATAATTTTGTTAATGCCCAGAATGACCCCCTAATCTATTCCAACCCTTATAAATTAACAAGGGCCGCCCTACTGTTGTTTGACAACCTCTCTATTACTAAAGTGTATTTCTGTTATATTACCCGTATAATTGAGTTGGTATATTGCCATATGGCTTAACCACCACCACCACCCTCCCGCCCGGGGCGTGACCTTCCTGCCAGCCTGCCCAGCGCACCCAAAGTTCAACCATGACATACAGCCCGCCAGCACACCAGTTGGACAGCGGCCTGGGCGGGAAGGTGCACAAGGCGGGCGGGAAGGCATATTTATATCTTGGATACCTTGGGTAGGGCCGGAAGGAAGCTGCCTAGGGCGGGCCGGCAGGAAGCTGCCTAGGGCGGGCCGGCAGAGGTGCCCAGGGCGGGCCGGCAGGAAGCTGTTTAGGGCGGGCCGGCAGAGGTGCCCAGGGTGGGAGGGTGCCCTAGGCGGGAACATGCCCTAGGGCCAGGGACCGATGGGAAGCATAATGCAATTTCTCGTGATGCGGGCAGGTGGTGGTGGTGAAGGTACATTGCGCCCTATGGCAACATCATACTAACTTATTGATAGCAGTCATATAACATTCAGTCACTTCAGTAATAGAGTGGCTCTTGTTAGTTGATGGGGCTTGCACTAGATTAGGGGGTCATGCTGTGCATTAACAAAATTATGAGGGTCATTCTGGGCATTATGGTCATTTTTGGGGGTCATTCTGGGCATAACCCGTTTTTTTAAACGCGGTATTCAATGCTAATGCCATTCCAACGCTTCCGCTGCGCTCGCAATAAAGTTTTAAGGTGCCTCTTCTCACCACTCCACTCTTAAACATAACAAAAAGCTAGCTACATCTGAAGCTCTTGACGTCTTTTATTGCCTCAACTGTCACCCGTGCAAATAAGCTTCTTGGCACTCCTCAATTTTCACAGTCTCCGGATCGCAAACCACCTACGACCACCTTCAAATTCACACTCAATCAACAACGCAATGCCTCAACATCAAGACCTCTGTGCGCACATGAAAAAGGCCTGGAAATCAACAAAAACCAAAGTCAAGTCCATCCTGCAACTGCACCAGCATTCACACTGCTACAACGGATGACACCTCGCGATGAAATGGAGATGTGATGCTCAGAGTAGTGGCGGGAGAAAGGCGGGAGAGGGAGAGATTGAAGTTGGGGAAGCTGAATCACTGTGTGCGTCCGACTGGCCGTCGATATTGTACTGCTATTCGTAAATTTATTGAGCTGCTATTTCTATATCCATGAATCTCTGTCAAGCTAGCTCGTCTCACAATGTGGAAGGAAATCAAGAAGTTTTAGCAAAACCGCGCTTTGTAGAGAGAGATCTGAATGGGGTCGTCGAAGTGCAATACGTCAACCCCAAGCCCGGAAACGTAGACTACCGAATTTAAAGTAAAACTTATCTCACGTTGTTGTGAAGCTCCCAGGGCGGGTTATTCCTGTTGATAGGACTCTTCCATGCTTGTGTGGCAAAGTATGCAAATAAGGAGATAGCCGAAGTTCTTGTAAGTCCTAGTGGTTGATATCGAATAGTGGCACTCTTCAAAGCAAGCAAACTGCAGTCGAAAATTCTATTGTCACAGCTATGCAGTCTCTTGGATGTTTGTGCACGTGAAGGGTCGAAATTAGCTTATTGACACTGTATCTGTTTGAAAATTACAGATATTGCCCCGTGCCAGCTGGTCAGAGTACAATCATTACAGGGAGATATTACACCCCGTCACAATATTGCTAAACCCACAGCCAGTCCTCCGCCCTATCCCCTCTTGCGCCACCCGCCCCTCCCTTGTCTCTTATCCCCCCATCTCTCTCTCTCTAGCTTATCGTTGGCCACAACCCTGCGCAGAGTATCCGTATTCCAGTATCCAGAGTTCTCGTCTGTCATAGCCGTGTGGATGCTTGAAACTTCGACCGAGTCTTCGGAAGGCTGGTACTGGGGGTGGTTGAAGTGAAGGAGCGACTGGAGCTTCGTTTTCGTGCTAGTCCAGGCCGTGTGGATGCGAGAACGGAGGTTGAGGCGCGTGTGGTATTGAGGCATTGTGTTGTCGTTCGGGTACTGTGAGTGTGGTCGTCAAAGTATGTGCGTGCACAGGAAAGTGTGAGGATGGTAGTGCGAGGTGGACGGTCAGAGGAGTAAAATAATAAAGCTGAACTTTCGGCTGGGACATGTAGGAGGAGACGGGGACAGGGGGCACGCGGGGGACAAGAAGACATAGCGAGTGATAGCCATGACGCCATTATCGATCACTGGCACAAGGTTATATAATGCGGCCCACAATGCCCCAATCCCGAAAAAAAAGATCACTTTCTCATAAAACAATATAAAAAACATACGATATTTATCTACAAGTTCTTCAGCTATGGTCTTGGACGAGTATGTCGAGAGCTGCTGTTGACGTCGTGACATCCGTCCGGAAACCCCCGCTGCTGGGCAGTGGGCCCGTGGCGGAGAAAATTTGGAGGTTCAAGCGTAGTAGTTTCTAAGAACGCGCCAAGTAAGAGACCTCCAGTCTTTATCACATCTCCGAAGCGAACCCAAAATACAGCCATCCATATATCGCGATTCCGCAGCAATCTTCCTCCAGAGTGCTTTTTCCCGGACCCCAAGCTCGGGAATTCATTCCGACAAATTGAATATCAGTTTCTTCACTTTGAAGGGTTCCACTATTCGATGTCAACCACTAGCACTTACAGCTTCTGCCATCTCCCAGTTCCACTACTTTAACACACAAGCATGGCTGGGACTTAATTACGGCCAGTATGTACCATGAAAATCCCGCCCTGGGAACTTTACGATAAGTCGACCGTCAGCCCGGACGGGGACGGGGACCGCAGAAGGGACCGGAGGTTGTTGGCGATGAGATTCAGGATGCTGATGTGTGGAAGGAGGAGTAGTAGTTTTCTTTTTCTTCGGAGAAGGAGATTGCGAATGCCGGATTCCTGTGCATGCTGTGGTGCCCGGATTGTGATACGTATACGATGATTGACGATGGTTGACGCGTTTTGGTGACGATGATCGCGATGGTTCGATGAAGAGCATTGAGGGCAATTAACGCGGGAAAATTGCGAAAAATCGAAAAAAAAACGATACAGGAAAACACCAAAACCCCCCAAAAAAATCACAAAATCACAAAATCGCACAAAACTCAAAAAAAGGCGGAAAACTGGAAAATAAAAAAAACAAGGAGCTGCAGGGACCACAGCCACGCTGGATGGCTGGCACGTCTGATTCGCGGCGAGATGTTGAAGAAGGTTTATAGTTCAATTTTATCGACGATTTATTTTTGAGGACGACGACGATGCACTATGTCACAGACCTCCGGAGACTGCATAGGTGTGAAAATAGAATTTTCGACTGCAGTTTCCTTACTTTGAATGGTGGCACTATTCGATATCAACCACTAGCACTTACAACTTCTGCCGTCTCCCAGTTCCACTACTTTACCACACAAGCATAGCTCAGTCCTATCACCATGAACATCCCGCCCTGGGAACTCTACAACCACGCCGTCATCATAGAGCATAACGCGACGCAGTCCTGCAGTTGCAACTGTGGCCCAGCCATGAAAGCACTGCAGGAACGTGTCCACGCCCTTGAGCAAGGCAACGAAGAGCACAAGGCCATCCTTCATGAAACCCTGGGTGTTGTTCGTAACCAGAGGACCCGCATCAAGACCCTGGAGCTCAACCATCAAGATTTGAAGGAATCGGCCTTCAGAAGAGTTCGCTTTTGTAAGCTTCTCAAGGAGCATCGGATTGAAATGTCGAATGCGCACGTAAGAGCGCCCAAATCGGCAAAGGCCGATGCTAGCCGTGACAATAGAGCTCGGCAGAACTTGGAAGTTGCTGCGGAAGAGCCACAGGACGGGTTGCTGCGCCTACGCGCGCGCTTGAGTACCGCCTGGACCGGTGCGAAGACTGCGGTTAAGTCGCTGTGAAGTCATAAACGTAACGATCTAGTTCGGGACGAGGATGAGATGCACGGAGAGTACGAAGGCGACGAGGACATCGAAATTGGTGGTGATAGGCGTGGTCGTGGGAGGGATTTACGAGTGATGGCGCATACAAGTACTTAATGCCAAAGTTCCCTGTAACTAAGCAATAAATGATAATAGCAGTGCAGAAAAACATAAATAAGTAAGCTGACTGATAGTATGCCTGATTGAATTAGACACTGTAAAGAGAGAAACGCCATGCAAATGATGGATTAGGCACTATTACATGTAGGCTGTTATTTCACATCATGAGTTTTGTTTATCTGTTGCATGCACGTGGTTGTTGAGAAATAAGTTAATTAGGTAGTGGCTCGAGCTCTCGAGGTATTCTCAAATGAAAAATAGCGGAATTTATTGTTCCGATTGGTAACATCGCGTAGTAACAGTGTTGAAGGCGAGCGCAGAATATAGTTTTCTTTCTCACAAATGCACCAACCCAACTGTGAACACAACTTTTCTCGTGCCCAGCCTTTTATCGACTCTTTAGTATCTGCCGGCATCACGTGAACTCATCATCTTAGTCAGCCTGAGCACAAACCCGTTCTCTCGGAGTCGGAGCTCTGCACTAGCTCTCTGTCCATTGCACATCATACGATCGGCCCATTGAAATTGAAACCCTCGGAAAATCCAAGCATAACATAATATTTACTCTGAGCTTTCAGATACCCGGGAGGATTCTTAAATAGCTATATTCGAGCACAACCAACAGATTTAAACATAAAACACATTGCATCACCCGATCGCCTTTCTTGGCCTGCCGGTAATTTTCCACATGTCTCGCAAGGGCTGAAGTCTGGGCCAGCCCTAGTAATTCGATATAAGCGGGCTCTGTTTTTTGATATGTTGGCTACTTCTTTCTCCAACTCAATTAGTTCCCTTCCCTCACTCCACAACAACCCCAAAACCAAAGATGACAAGCATGGTATACGCCGAACCTAATAATGAATCTGAGGAATACCCTGCTTGGGTCTGGATCGCTGGAAGCGCTGGACTGGTTTTGGTCGGTTTAACCTACACCCAGCTCCAAAAATTGAGAACTTTGTTTCGACATGACGAACGCCCACCAATTACCATTACGGAGCCTGGTACTCATTGGCACCTCAGGAGGCGCGAGCTACTTGGAATACCGGACATCTGGACCCCATCCCATCTACCGAAGGATGAACTGACACCTTCGGAAAGGCTTATTGAGGATTCCGTCGACTTTAAAGAAAACCGGGAGGCTTTGGCGGAGGCCGAACGGTCTTCAAGTTCTGTTGATCTGCGGAAGAGTGTAGTAGTACAACCTTTAGCGTACTATCGAGACGGAGCCTTGATCGCAGATACACAGAAATATGCTACACTTTTTGACAACCGAGAAACTATTCCAACAGCTTCCAAGATTGACGAGTACCGCGAAGGTTCTGTGTGTTCATCGACGGATCCCAGGGAATCTTCTCCTCCTTTAACTATAAGCGAAGCTTCTCCTATCACCACATTCAAGTCAAATGAGGGAACATTTAGGCCAACGTATCAGTCAAATGATCGGACATTCAAGCCAACTCACCGGTTTAAGTCTATGCTACGCAGCGCATCAAACGAACATTTTGGACATGGCCCAGAACTCCGTTCTCGGGATCCGTGCCCTCCTGGAGAATTTACTTTTGGCCGCCCGAATCAGCTTGCAGTCCCCGGTCCACACCTGCAGCCGGCGCAAATCGAAGGTAGATATGATAGTCTTTGGGAAACCTATCTAGATCGGTGGCCGAACCAGGAGCAAACTCTCATATCAGCATCTTACCCGCGTCCTGGAAGCATCATCGAACCCTATGTTCCTTCAAGCTATGATGAACGCGAACGCTTGATTCAACATTATATTAGCTACACCGCTCAGGCTGGTTCTTCCAATACTCCAGACAACACTACTACCGGATACGAGAGTCGAGGTTCTTCTAGTCTATCAGCATCTCACCCTCCTTCTGCAGACATCTCCGCATCGAATAATTCGCCGACCGACGATGAACGCGAACGCCTAATTGAGCACTATATCAACTACACAGCTCAGGCTGGTCCTTCCACTACCCGAGACAACAATACTACTGGATATGAGACTCAAACAATCACTGCCGAGGCCGCTGCCAGGATGCGGAATTCAAATACCAAGGAAAAGCTGAGTCGTTATCCGAAACCGTGGTTAAAGCGAAAATGAAAGCAGATAAGTCGGGATTCTGTTTAGGGATTCTGTGTGTTTCTGGTGATGGTTAGTTCTATTGAAACAGTTGGTTATCAATGAGAGAGCATATCAGAATCATTCTCCACGGTTATAATCACAGCTCATAGTTACGCGCAGTATATGATCTGCGGAGTTACAGTCAACAAGTGGTGTTGATAGAGATGTATGTACGATTACAAGGTTATTATTCAGAGATTTTTATGTCACATGTGCTTCCAAGTATCACCGATCCTAATCTGTGAAAAGCACTTCTCCCAACTTTTACCTCGGCCTACCTTCTTTCTTGGAAGACCAATAGACAGTGGGTATCTCGTCCGCCTTCCATAATTGTACGACCATATCCAATTGCTAAATAAACTGAATTTCCATCGCCATCGAATAGCAACTGATACAAAATGACCACAAAACGTGTCTCAAGTATTTTCTAAACTCAAGCTAACTTCATATGAGCAGTGATGCCGAGTGCACTAACTCGCGCAGAAGCAATAAAGATCGTGGTTTGTTTGTTTGGCTGAGGGAAGCACAATGTTGGAAGTAACAGCGTAGAATGCTCAACCTACTGTGTTTTCTAGAGCAGGCCGTAGTGTTGACGCCCGAAATAGCCAATCACCGTCGCCCGAAAATTACCAATTTATAAAGCACCCCCCTCCCTCCTCTCCTGCTCCTTCCTATCCTCCACCCCCATCTCCTCCCTCTCCCCCCTCGCCTCCTCCCCCTCCCCGTCCCCCCTCTCCCTCTCATCACTCCCCCTCTTCCTCTCCCTCCTCCCCCTCCTGCCAATAACCACAATCCGCTTCAAAACATCCTCATTCCTCCTTGCCGCCTCTCTCAGCTCCGTCCCGTCTGCTGTCCTCGTGGATTTGCGCATGCTGGAGATCTCGGCGGCCATCTCGGCACGGTTGTTGGACGCGTCTGTGCCGCCGCTGCTGGAGCTGTGGGATGAGAGCGGCGGGGGGAAGTTGGGGCCCGGTGTGAGGTGCGCTTTGAGGGTTTTCCAGGCGCGGGTTATGCGGTTCGGCATGGTGGAGGACGGTGGTGGAGGGTAGGTGAGGGTTGAGAGGGTTGGAGGTGGTGGGTATGGTTGCTGGTGTTGTTGGTGAGAGTTGGTGCAGTATGGCGGGCAGATAGTCTGGACAGCGGGGACAAGCGGCGGCCATGCATGCGGGCTAGGCTAGCTAGGCTGTAACTGGTTCCTCATCATCATCACTCGTTATCTTCGTATAGAAGAGAAGTGCCAAGAATATATCTTGAACTGTCCACGTCTGCCTGGTGTCGATTCATACCTCGTCACTCGACGCGTTTTTCTCAGCCCTTAATTCAGCCAGGCTATTCTATTGCCCACTGGATTTATGAAGCCAGGAGCAGTAAGCCGCAGCCCTCTGTACCCAGCCAGCTCACTTCTGGTATAGTACAGTCCAATCTACTGCACATACCTTTGACTCAGATAAATTGGCCCGGCGGATCCCAGTAACTGTCATCGTTGTTTTTGAACGGGAATGGGCTCAATGTATCAACTCTTACAAGCTGGCGCTTTTGCGGTGCTGATATCTCAGGGCGGCGTCGTAGGGGGCCGCTCGTGGACTGGCCAGCCATGTTTTCAGCGCCATCACATCACAATCACATCACATCACAACACCAATAAAAAGCAGAAGAGCTGTTACGATACCATAAAGCTAATCTTCAGAACCCAGAACAGCCAGCCCAAACCACGACAACAAGAAACAAGAACGCGAACCAGAAAACGACGACTCCCTTTTTGTGCCCAAACCCCAGAAACACGAGACTAGAAAAGGAAACACTAACAATAAGATACGAAAAGCTCCGTGGGAGGAGACAGTAGGAATAGATAACGCAGGAGAATATGGTAGGAGATGGAAGAATATTTAGTAAAGGTAGAAAAAGGGAGTAAAAGTAAAGCAAGCGCTGCAGTGCACGTTAATCATGGTCTCGTCAACTCTCCCACCGTCTCCCATCCCTACTGCCTCCTCACACCCCCACTACTGCCTCCTCCCGGGCGAGAATCCTCCCCCCAACCCTCTCACCCCAAGCCCGTATCCTCTCCTCCAGTCCTCTCGCCTCCTCCTCCTCCGCCAGCGCGCCAATAGCGGCCGCCACATTCTCGCCCATGCCGCGAATGCCGGCGGCGAGCAGCTCGGTGCTCTCGAGGTCGGGCGCATACAGCTCTAGCGGCGTGGCAGCCACCGTCGCGGACAGCGCGGCGAGCGCGTCGCTGAGCCTCCGCGCCGCTGCTGATGAACGGGTAAGTGTGCGCATCGTGTCGGCGATTGTGTCGCCGAGCGCGTGGATGGCTGTGCAGAGCTTGGTGGTAGTAGAGGTGGTGATGGTGGTGAGGTTGGGCGGGTGGAGGCGGCGGCGTTTATGCGTGGATTTTGAGGTGGTTGGGCGGGGCGGGGTATGGCGTGGGCGGAGACGGGAGGAGACGGGTCCGTCGGGTGTGGAGGTGGGGGCGGTGGGGGTGGAGCTGCTAGCATTGGTGGTAGAGGAGGTGGAAGTGGAGGTAGAGGTGGAGGTTGATGTAGAGGTAGTGGCGGGCGGTGAGGGCGAGGTTCGTTTCCGTTTCCGCTCCCGTCGTTCCGACCCGTCGCGCGCAAGATACGTGTACCCCTCGCCGTCCGTATCCGTTTCCGCGTCCCCATCCCCATCCTCCCCCTCCCCCTCTGCACCCAGCTCCTCCGCTTTCTTCCCGGCCCTCCGCCTCTTCCTCCCCCTCTTCGCCCTCCCCTCGTCCTCACTCCCGCTATCCAGCTCAGCCGACATCTCGCGCAGCCGCAGACGTCGTAGACATTTGAGATGGAACAGTGTGATCAGGCCCGCGCCGGACACGGCGGTCGTGGCGGCGAGCGACGCCAGCAGCAGTTTGCGGTCGCGCGATAGGGACATTGGTGTGTTTCGTGGTGGTGGTGGTGGTGGTGGTGCTAGTGCTGGCAGCGTGGTGACAGGGTGGTGATGGATGGGAGGAGAGGTGGGATGGATGGGTGAGCTGGGGGTGGCTGGCTTGGCGGGCGATGGGCGTGGGTTAGGGCCGACAGCGTGCTGCGAGAGGTTGATTGGAGTGCAGCGAAGGCGAGGGAGGAGGGGTGAAGATATTACGGTCTAAATCATCTGGAGCTGGAATTTAGAGGTGTAAGTATGTCTAGGTTTTTTATGCATCAAAGCGGATGTTTTACCTTCATTGATTAGTTGTTGAAATATCGGCCGTATGATGTCATAGATGTACTTATAGAACAACGAGGTCAATTCCAGTTTCTGAAACTATCCGACGTGTAAGCACAGCAGCAACTATACCTGACAAACCTTCTTTCAAGTTTTTTGGCCCACAATTTGGCAATATCGTAGCCCTAAGTCCACAAAAAACACAATCGCCGTTGGTAATCTACCAATCATCAATTCTGTAATTATGTTGGAGATGACGTATCGTCGTGTTCGTTGTAAGTTTAAGTGTACAGGAGGGGAAATAAAGGAGGAGAAATAAGGGCGATGAGACCCGAATGATCGAATATGCAGGGTTTTTCTGAGCTCACTTCAACAACCCAGCTCTGCTGTAGCTCCTCAAGACCGACGTACTAAGTAGCAGTTCCGGCCACAATCTCTTCGACATGCAATCCCAGTCAGTATCTCGATGCAATTGACTGCCAGGGCACTGTGGTTGAGTTTTCTTTATCAATACCTAGTACTCTTGGTTAATAGCCACAGTCCAAAAGATCCCGTTGGAGATGAAGGTACGATGGTGTTCTTTGCAAGGTGAAGTTTACGAAAAGAGAAGAGAAAAGCAGAACGAGGACGACGAGATTCTACCAGGAGACCCGAGCCAACATGATCAAAATCCACAATCGAGTGACTGCTAGTGCAGATGTGCTATTCGGCTCAATCCAGCTCTATGCTTGTCGATCAATATGCGAGGTGGGTATCGTATCGTAATATCCCACGCATTCCACTGCCCGTCGCTGGAAACATGGGTTCAGAAAGAACATGCTTGCAGTCACACCTGTTTTGCGAAGACCGGACCTCCGGAGTTTATCCACAAAGATGTGGCGAACGATGGGACGGTGAGTTGAAGTTTAAGATGGAACTCGACAGTTGCTCCAGGTTTTCACAAAAGAGACAGAAGCACAGCAACAGCACATGTACGTCTTTATACATGTGGCACGCCTTGATGCATTTCACTCTCATCACATGATACCAGGTCCCAGAAAAACATCAGTCAACAGCAACGTCCGAGCAAGGTGGAATCAACGCTTGGTGGCACACTAGCTTAAATACAAGGAGCCACCTCGCCAACGGCACAAACAAAATTATTACAACAAACTGTACATGGCACCGTCAAGAGTTCCGTCTGACGGTGCAGAATAGCATCTATGTGGAATTATGAACCAAAAACAACAGGCAGAGAACATATTTGATATGTGCAGGCGGGGTATCTACAACGCAATACATGGACGCAAAGAAAACCCAACGACAAGATTACAGATACAGTCCCATCGCCGCGGCCAGAGCTGTAACCAGGATCCAGCTGCCGACCAGCTTCCCTTCTGCCGCCGCACTACTCGAGTCCTCCTTCTTCTCGCTGTCGGGGTCAGTCGCCCCCGTCTCATTCCCGCTCGTCTCATTCCCGCTCGTCTCATTTGCACTCGCACTTGCCACCTTCTCCCCCCAGCCCTTCTCATCATACCACCCGTCGCCCATCAGCACCGTCAGCCCCATGTCCTCCATACCCGTAGTCCCACAAATCTCGCGCACCTCCGCAACCACATCCTTGCGGCCCGCCGTATTCTCCGCCATCCAGCGCCCCTGCACGAAGCAGCTCGCGCCGGCACACCACGTCGCGTTCTGCGCAGCCGCCGCGTCGGCGCTGAGCTGGTCCGCGCGCTGCAGCTCGTCGGACGGCCAGCGGTCGGTGGTCGCGTTGTAGTTGCGGTCCGCGCACAGCTCGCCCGTCGTCGTGTCGCGCATGCAGCGCGGCCAGAAGATCGTGTTGAGCGGGGCACAGCCGGAGGGGAGCTTGGTGAGCGAGGTGTGGCAGGTGCGCGTGCACAGGCTGTCGAGGCCGGAGATGGCGTTGGACGCGATGTTGGCGGAGCAGGCGACGGGGGTGGAGGCGTAGGCTGCGGCGCAGGCGGCGGAGGGCGGCGTGGTGCCGGTGATGTTTTGGGGGAGCGTGAAGTCTGCGGCAGCCAGGGCGGCGGTGGCCAGGGCGGCGAGGAGGTGGAGACGCATTGTTGGTTTGTTGTTTGTTGGCTAAAGAGTGGACGGTCCTGGACGTTGCGAGACCTACGCTGTGAGGTGGTGAGGATAAGGAGTGAGGTTGCTGAGTGTGGGGAGATTAACGACGGGCGGTTTGGCTGCAGCTCCTGGGAGCCGTTAATAAGGTGGCCGGAAATAGCAGGTCCGGGGACCAATCGGCTAGCTGGGGGAGGAAGTTGGCTCGTGACGATCACGTGACGTGCCACCGATGACAAATCCTAGCCCGTCAGCGACATGTGGAATCACACGGGTCTGACTAAAAACACTTCTTTGTAATTGGGAAGAATTACAAAGGATTTTGGCACAAGATTTCCATGAAAGTGGCTAATCAACTCTGAGTTGACTCGATCAATCATCCATTTATGCTTTTCTAAAAATTCAGAGATACAAATGTTGAAGTGTGCAATCCTGCATCATCCGTCATTCGGTTTTGATTGGTCATGTGCGCTCGGTCTCATCGGTCTTATTTCCACTTTTTGCTTTCTCTTCCTGTACACTTAACCTTACAATAGGGGTGTTCACATCCAAAGAATTGTAGAATGTGGCTATTCTACGAATCTTAGAGCCTCAAATCCTGCCAAAAATGAAAATAAATGAAGCAAATTCCGAAGTAGCTCCAGTGTTATTTCTCACCAATTCTTTCCCAATTCTGGTAAATAGACCACCAGTTACCCGGCCTCACATCCAAACCAAGCAACCAAATACCCAACAATACCCAAATTAGCAGCGGATATGCTGTATCCAAAGCGTGTCAGAATAATAAGGCTACCATTTGTGATACATGTGAAGATCCTTCTCTTTAGCTTCTGAGAGAACCTAAAATCGGCTCATTTGAATAGAAACTGATATAGATTCCAATTAGTAACAACGAGTTTGTGGGTGTAGTAGTGACGTTGAGGTTGAGGTGATTGAAGTGTAGCCAAGCTTCTAAGAAATGAAAAAAAATTGTAGAATTGCAATCAAAAGGGGTGTTCACATCCAAACCATTTTTCACACTAGTGAATCCGGAAACAAATTGAAAAATGGCAGAAATAGACTTCAATTCTTTGGATGTGAACACCCCTAATGAACACGATCATATTTCCAACTCCCCCCAACAAAAAATAGATTACTAAAGACTCAGTTCCCCGCAGCACAATTTTCGGTTCGATCCCTTACAGCAACTAGCCACAAGCAAAAGACAGCTAGAACCAACAATGTCCCTAGGTTCGTCAAGACTAAAACAGGATACAATGTGATCAAGAGCTCTGCCCGTCGATAGTTTGCTTCAAGCTCTACTCCTGCTTTTTGCCTGGTAGAAGGATAACCGGAATTACAATAGCACGAGTTTAAAACTCCGATAGATGATAGAAACACCACCAGTATTGCAGTTATACTGATGAAGGTATCCTTCAAAAGGATGAACCGTGTGGCATAGATTCGACTGAAATTGCACCGCCAAACTAGCGAAGTGAAAATGGCGCTGAAAATCCATCCAACGGATATCAGGACAATAGACAGTGTTTTGCATTTAAATCCCGGCTCGGGCGAAAGCCAAGACACCGTTGTAGCAATACAGGCAGAAATGACCACATAAAGAGCTGCCAGAAGGAACAGAATCCACGGCTGCCGATACCCATCACCAGGTGCAGAATGAAAAAGGGTTTTAGAGGGACGAAATGTGTAAACCGCACCGCCCCATAAGCTTTGCATCTCTCCAGTGGCGTAGGTTTGTGGCAAGGACCATTCATCCACCCCCCTCAACGCTGCATCAAATCTCCGCATGATCCGCGGAAAGCATCCGATGGAGTTTGCTTTCCCTGCCTTCGCACTCAGCAGCGTTGCCGGTACAAGCCAGACGAATAGCGATGCATAGGCAATTCGGTTTCCGGGCTTCTCGACCTGGTACTTGAATGCACTCAAGAAAGCGGTTGCAATATTTGCCAAATATGCCACCACAGCGATCACCGTCCTCGTTGTATCATTTGCCCGGCTATCCCGAATCTCCTCAGCGACTTTGAGCACGGCCGGTGCAAACTTTGCATATTCTTGATATTCCTCTAGCATCATTGGTAATTCATTGGGGTTCCGGCTGCCCCCTCCACCAGTTTCATCTACCAGCGCAAATAGATCCCCCACTGCTGCCGCTGTGTTGAAGTCGTACCCCCGCATGAGGGCCCACGCGCTGCCACGTCGTCGTAGCTCGAGAGTTGTTAGCAGGCTCCACATCGTGTCTATGGGGTCCCCGAGGCCGTGTACCACGATAGCTATTCCTTTCCAGAACCCCAAGTCGGCCAAAGCCATGTTTCCAATGAGCAGTAGCACGGGAAGAAGCCAGCTTCCAATGCGGGTAACGATGCTCCTTGTTTCGAATGGGGTCCATCCGGACCCGCAGATCCGCTTGCAGTGCGGAAGTTCGAGGTAAAATGTGATCCCGGGTACTTCTTCGCCCTCAGAATTGAAGATGGTGATTTTGCGTCTTTCGCCAATAGAAAGATCCCAGAATTGTGCCGGAGACAGGCGTGTTGATATAGGGCGTGTCTTGCTTTTAGTAAAGACATCGATTTCCGTGTCGTTGGCTATAAAAGTGGCGTTGGTATAGAAAAGAAAAGTGCTATTTCCGTATGCGACTGTCGTTAAATTGCCATTGTCAATCATGGAAGTTAATGTGCGGTTGCATGTAGCGCAATCTAGAGCATACGATTCGAGAGAAAGGGCACAAAGAAACACGAGTAGAAGTTTCAGCATTTCGCAAACTTGAGGATTGGTTTTAGCTAGATGGCAACCTCTGTCTAGTTAACACATGATTCAAGAGCGCCAACCACTGCCGTTGAAAACATGCAGTACAGTATGTGCGTCCAAAGCCAAAGTTTACTCGAGCAGATCGGCTCAAGGTACGATTTTTTACATAATAAGCTATTGCTATTTCAAGAAAGATGGATACAAGTTTACTTTTCTGAATACATGCAGCTGGACTGCGGCACATCTCGGTTGCTATCACTTGGGCTGAGAGAAAGAGATGCCAAGGCGCTACCAAGTGTTTCTTGATGCAGGATGGCATCGAGTGGACGACGACAAACTTCCAAGACAGACTTTGCTTTTAACTGCGTTTCCGCTGCCTGCAACAAAAAAGAAAATAGTCAATATAGCGAGTGCACAGCTCCTACAGCACCGGAGGAGGTTTATGGATAGTTCATCGGGTTAAAAGAAGGGTGTCAGGAACTGGTACTACTATAACAACAAGAGATCTCTCTCGCCGAGTTCCCGACATGCTGTTCCACCGGTTTTCATATACCGAAAAATGTCACACCTTTTCAAGGTCTTTCCACAAGCCGGAGGATTTCCGACGATTACATGCTTCACGGACTCACCTAGATTCCAGCTCCAGCCTATAAAAAGCTGTAACAACGTCCAACACACGGTTAGAAAGATCCACGCCGAGTTCCCCTCATTCTGAAAGTCTTACCTTTATCTAGATTTAATTGCTTTTTAAGGTTTGCTTAACGAATGCTTTTATTTCGGGGGGCTATGCAATGCAGCTTAACACAGGGCGCAGATGCGGCTGACGATCAAACCCTATCACGACGACGCCCCGCCCACCGTACTCGTACTTAAGTAATGGCCGGAATATAGATTACGTTTGCGAATGAGCTGGTAACACAAACCATGCACAGAGGATGAGATGAAGCACTGGGCCAATCTTGGTAATATTTACAGCGGTTTGCAAAACAGGATTTGGTAAGAGTTCTGTGGTATAATTTAATTCTTTCTGAAGACGCTAGTTTCACGCCGCGTGCACAGATGTGCCACGAGGCCTGTTTCCCGACTCAAAGGATGAAAAGGTGCCTGCAGAGAAGCCTTGCCGGTCATTGACGCGAACTTCAAGGCATGCAGACTCTATATCTACCGAAAACCACCAACCGGCCACACTGGCCCCCCATTTACAGGTCAGCATATCTGCTTCTTATAGACTTGAATCGAGAGAGCGACAGTGTTCCTCCATGTGCGAAATATCTAGGTAGATAAAGAGAAAAGCAGGATAAGAGCGAAGAGACACGACGCCAGGATACTCTCACAATGAAACAAATCATGCCTTCAAAATATACAATGGCACGGGTGGGAGTGAAAGTATAGAGTGAAATTGGTTTGAGAAATGAAGATGTGCTATTTTATTTGAATACTATGTAATTACCTAACGTAAAATGCGTCTTCTGTTAATCGATGGGGTTTTCGTATTCTAGTTCATTATCGTACGTAGTATCCCCGCAAATTTATTTTTCGTTGATGCCTGTGGTACGTTCTTTACAACTTGTGGCCTTTTGGGAGAATATTTTTGTTGCAGCTGTAGAATTCGTACTGCGGCTAGCGGCTTCGCTGTTATTTTACTCAGCGTGCGTCAGCCACATTCATGCGCCACGACTTAGACAGCGATTCTGCACCAGCAATCACTCGGTTTTGGCCCTAGATGGGCAGCTTGCGTATCCTGACGTCTTTTTCTGCTCCTCTCTTTCTTTTCCTTTAGACTTAACATGACAGCAAACATCTTCATCTCCAACACACAGCACCGTGGGTACCGGTATTAGGGGTTACCACGCAAACGGCCCACATTCGGTACTGCATCTGAAGTCTCGTTTTTGTTTTTGTTGCTCATGTTTGAACAGGCTCTTGAGAAGGTACACAGCTCGATCTGCATGGTCTGTTCAGCCTTTGGAGATTTCGCTCACTGCATAGTCGATGAGCCACCACGGTGAAAGTAACAGATGAACAGAGGAGCTCGATACGGTTTCTGGCTATGGACGGAGAGAATACGGAGAGGAGATTGAGGGGAATGTTCAGCAGTGCGGAGGGGAAGCAACACAGACTGGCCTTTATAGCACAAGAACACACGATGAATCAGAGGTTGTCGCCCAAGTGAGTGTTTCATGACCAAGATTGTCGTACTCGTACACCTTATGAATCTTATAAATTACCCCCCCAGTCTCAACAAGCTTCCTTAATATCAACCACGTCCTTCGTCACACCCGACTACTGTACGTCGATACACACCTAAAAATATCTTCGAACAGCACCTTCCGCCGATCCTCGCTCCATCTGGCCTCGCTAATAAACACGCGAGCGGGCAACAACCAGCAAGGCCACCCCTGCGCCGCGACCCCGACCCTGCACCGTTCCACTGATCTAGCGCCGGATCCACGCCGGAAGCTTGTTTTCTCCGTGTACGGCGTAGCGGCTGGAGCACGGTATAGACTGTGTACGACGGCCGCCGAAAACTTCGTTCTTTCGGCGTTGTGGATTGAGGCAGAGCTGGTATATAAACCCCCCCCCCTCGGGTCCTCTACACTCCCCACAGCACCAATCATGGCGCCCCTCACCCACCTCCTCACCGTGCTCGGCCTCTGCCTAACTCTCACCGCCGCCGCGCCCTCCCCCACCTATTCCGCGTCTGCGCCGCCCTCCCACCCAACCCTCCTCAACTTCCTCGGCCTGGCAATCACCAACCGCCCCGCGGACCTCAACCCCTGGCACAACCTCACCTTCTCGCGCTCCCTCGTCGCCGAACGTCTGGCGCTGCGAGCCCCCGCTCCATGCTCACAGGGCTGCATCCCCAACATCGCGCTGTACACGCCAGGACGCGCACAAATCTCTGTCGCACGCAAGCAGGACGCGCTAGACGTCACGAGCTTCGGGATACGGCCGAACGTGACCACTCTGCCAGAGGGGTACGACGCCGGGAAGCTGAGCGTGGTCGTCAGGAAGACAGCGGCGGCGAAGAAGGGGAAGAAGGCTGTGGTGAAGCAGGTGCGGCTGCCGTTGGGCGCGCCGCCGACGTATGGGCTCACGAAGCTGGATGTGACGCAGGGCCAGCCGGGGTATACGGGTGGGCGGTGGAGGAGCCTGGAGTGGAGCGTGTGGTATGGAAAGAGAGAGATTGGGTTTTGGATTGATGATACCGCGTTTACGATTTGGGGCGCGGGGTATGTGGAGCCGGAGAACGGGTGGGTTACGGCGTGAATGTAGTTAATGTCATGGGCGAGAGAGGCGAGTGATGAATGACATATGTAGGTTTAGAAGTTGATTGTAGATCCTATTGGAAGTGTCAATTCTGGTCCCGATATCATTCGGGTTTCGTCATCCAGGTACCTCAGATCTGCGGGCAACCAATCGTCCTCTCTGCTCTTCTGTTTCTCTTCATTTTAGCTATTTAACAGTGAACACAGCAATTGGACCTGATCTTTCTTTCATCTCTAAGAGATCCGCCAGTATCATTTATGGGTTAGAGTGGTGGTATGCCATGCAATGCCGTTGACTATGCGCTGCGTACTACTATTGGGGGTTCTGGTGCCGCGTAGGCGCAGGACCTCTGTATCGTACCACTGAAAGAATTTGAGAAGCTCCTTCTGTTCCGAGTGCAGGTGAAGTGCAGGTTTGGTAACCAGTTGACAAAAAATACTGCCGAGCAACCATATAAATATCACCAAATGCTGCCTTCCCATGCCACGCCATATTAACGGAACACCAGCGGTAATTTAGGTTCGGGGCCGGAGGCGCACAAAGGCCTTTTGGGGTTTACGAGTACGAATACGAGTGCTTACCTGAGCTGCTCATTGTCGCCAAAACTGAAAAGTGGCCGTCGATCCACACACACAATTGGACTTGAAGCAGCAGCTCAACGGAATTTCTGATTTCCTCATTGGAATGTGAATTGTGCACCTTGTATGATTCGGTTTTGGTCATTTGGGCTTATATAGGTCTCCCGCCGTCTCATCGCCCCTCTTGTGCTTCTCTCTTCTCTCTCTCTTCTCTTCCTGTACGATTTACCTCAGTACAACGAACACACAAACACACGATCAGACATCAATCTCCCACAGGTTCACACATACTTTGAGACTTGAAGCACTGACTCGACTGGTTTTCTGAGTGCTGGCACCATTCCTCGGGCCTGCCACGCTAGCTTCGGATAAACACCGGGTTCGGTTACTTGTAAGTTTCTGGATCTTTGGCTTCATAGGGTGAATACTAAGCATAATATTCGATGGTTAGCCATGTTGGAAATGCCAGTTCAACACCCGGTATCGTTCGGGGTTGGGAGTCGTGCAGTGAGCGGCTTGAATCTCATGGCATCCGATAAACGTACTTTTTCTGCTCGCTCTTCTCTTTCGCTTCCACACTTAATGACAGCAAAAGGAACACAATCATTTGTTCAACAATTGATGCAGTCCAACGCATGCATGTCTGTGCAATACAAAATCAGACTAAGTACTGTTCTCAGTTTGTTTCTACTCGGTGGAGGCTGATAAATGGAAGATAGGGGTGAGGGCAGCAGTAGCGGCATCGGCGTCAACGGCGGCAGCTGTCTTGGCAGCTGCCTGATGCATGTACTCTCCATCTCCCCTCTTCCTCCGCCGTGTCAACACACTCCATCATTTCACCATCTCTGCATCTCTGCAGCTCATTCATCTTCCGATGGGCCTCGTCAATCTCCCCTCCGAGCTCCTGCTCCAAATATTCCTCCTCCTCCCATTCCCCTCCATCAGGGCGCTGACAAAGACCTGCCACCGCCTGCACTCCCCCGCAAATGTCGCGTTGTATACGCATCTCTCTTTCAGCTCTTCTTCCCGCAGTGACAAGTCCCTCAGTACCCCCCTACCCTCTCACAGTCTCCTAAAAACACTCCTCGTGTTCCCCTCCCTCCAGACCTACATCCGCTCCCTGCACATCAACCACTCTTCTGCCTGGCCCCTCCTCTCACACCTCCTTGGCACCGCACCCTCACTCGAATTCCTGGTCTTAAAGGTCAATCAAAATTTCAACTCTGAATTCATGGAACCAATCTTTCGCCCCTCCTCGCTCCCGCCGCTAAAGCTCGTACATTTCAGCCATTTTGATTTACCACATCCAAGAAGTTTAGAATTTACAATAAGCGAGCGTATGTCGCTCCACTCCTCGATAGTAGCGCTACGCACTTCCACGCTAGTCGTGCGCACGCCCGGAGGTTGGCACGGCGGCCTCACTGCGGCTACACGCTCTGCTGCGTTCGATATCCCCGCGCCAACCTGCGATATCCCGCGCCTCACCTCCAGCCCTAACCTCACCATCCTCCGCCTCAATCTCGAACTCGACTCCGGCAACTTCCGCACCGATGACCTGGTGCGCATCCTTCCGCCGACCCTGACCATCCTCGAGATCCGTACGAATTGGATTGCGGGGTATATGCATACTCGCGGCTATCGGGGCACATTTGATTTGAGGGGGCTGACGGCGCTGCGGGAGCTGACGCTGTCTGCGGAGCTGTTGGCATGCGGCATGAAGTCGTTGTTCGGGAGGGAGGGCACCTGGAGAGCGCTTGATGAGGTGCTGCCGGCGGGGCTCAGGGAGCTGACGCTGGCGGCGGGGGAGTGGGATGAGGGTGGGGGAATGTGGCTGCGGGGTGGGTCTCACATAATGGGCCAAAAGGAGGGGCTCTGGGGAGCATTGGTGAGCTGGTTGGACAGCGTGGCAGCAGGTGGCACGACAGCGGCCCTCCAGCGCGTCGTCTTCGAATGGCTCTACATCGAACGCGAATGGTCCGTGCCACCGGGCACCGTGACGCTGCAACAGGGCATCGCCGAGCTGCATGCGAAGTATCCGGCGGTGACGTTTTTGTCTAAGAGGGAGGCGCAGGGGGTGTGGCGAGATGATGAAGAGTGGCAGCAAGTTCTTGCAGTGACAGAGACGAATATTGATGAAACTTTGGATTATTTGTTACAGAATTGGTCTGGATTCTGAGAGGTCCTTAGCCGTAAGGGAAGTACTCCATTCAAGCTTCAGATGACACGCTACAGAGCGTTCGACCAGAATATTAAAGCCACTGCAGCGATCAAGCTGCAGCCAAGGCTGTAGTGGGCTGTGGATGGAGAGCTGGGAGAACCAACACTCAGGGACAGAACAACATGGAAGACGGGGTGCAAGGAAAACGACATCAAAAGAGATACTAGCAAAGGCCGAGGATAGAGAAACCTCGAGTAGGGTATATACAGGCTGGCTGTGGAAAGAAAGACGAGAGACGCTGGGATTTGGGATACTGCTTTGTGCGGGCTGCGAAAAGTGGGGGGAACTAGACGCACTGCGAGGGGATGGACAACGGGTTATACAGGTTGGGATCGACGCGGAGTGGAATACATCGGTTTGGATAGGGCGGGCTTGGCTAGTGGGCTCTCACTATAGTCAGGATATATTCGTAAAGTTCATTAGGCCTTTCACATGTCAAAACATTAGATACTCGTACTATCACAGCTACATACAATCCGTACATACTTTGTGTCTAAATACGGAATAAACCATCATCATGGCAGCCCAGCGCCCCGAAGATTGGCAAAATGTAGACTGAGGCCGGATGCACACTCGGGAAGGCGGGAATGGCGGTGATGCGAGTGGGAGGGGGAGAAGTGGCGTTGGGGCGCGCTGGATACGGAGTGGTTATGGGGCGAGAGACGATGTGCGGGCGCAATGGCCCGCGCACACGTGCACCCCGCGCTGCAACTGCACAGCCGTCATCCTTCATGCTCGACGTCGGCGGACGCGGCACGGGACTGGAACACTCGCGCCGCGCCGCTCCACTGCTGTGCCCTGTCTGTGCGGTGTGACCGCGGGAATAATGTGCACTTCTGCACCGTTGATGATTCGGTTTTGGATTTTGGTAATGCGGGCTGGCGCAGGTCTCCGAGCGTCTTGTCGCTGTCCTCCTCTCTCTCTTGCTCCTCTCTCTCTCCCTCTCTCTCTTCTTTCTGTCTCTCTTGCTGTTGCTGTACTCATAAGTTTACAATGAACACGATCGTTCTCTCATCTCCAACTGGATCGAGGAGTCGCCTGTATTCTGCAGCTCTACTGTTTTCTTCCTGTTTACAAGAACACGACCATGATTTCGGCTTCAACGGCATGTGTCTCATCGCTTGGATTCTGCTTGAGCTTTCTCTTTCTTTACACAGAACCTTACAATTGAACATGATCGTTCTCTAGCTGATCTCTAACTAGATCGACTCTCATCGCCTGGATTCTGCTCTTCCAATCCGTCTTCCCATGCACAGATTCTTACAAGAACACGATCATGTGTTCATTTCCAACGTATGTCTCATCGCATGCGTTCTGCTCTTCTTTTTCTCTTTCTATACACAGATTACAATGAACATGATTCTGATTTCATCTCCACAGTTCCCTAGTGTTCAATCACTAGTGGTCAGATACTCTTCATCTTCTCGGCAGCAATTGGAATTTAATTACTCAAACGGCCAGTCCTTCGCTGGAAAGCTTCTTCATCGATCAGCTGTAAAAAATTGACTAAGGTATGCTTCTTAATGTAGTTTCTACGGGTTTTGATTAACATCGTGGCTAGCTTTCCCCGAGTCTATCTCTGTGCCTCGCTTCTACCTCTCTTGACCACTGAACAACAGATGAACACCTAGCTGTTGAGACGAACTTGTACACCCGGAATTGCTTCTGTTCGTGGATTTCCACCGAGGACTGGAAACGGGAGCCTGCATGTCGAGTAGGCATCAGGGCTGGCGTTCAAGCGCCTTGCCTTGCCTTGCCTTCTTACACCACCACTACCCAATGATCAATCCACCTGAACATGGCCAGTTTATTCTCCCAACACAAAGCTACTAGCACTGCTTCTCCAAACGCACAGAAGTGCAAATAACGCAGTGCAAAGACAGATCCATGTTTTCTCGCTCTCTCGATGACGATGGACATGGAATTACCTCGCTGGGCGTTTGCAGCATTCCCAATCACCGCGCTGTGTCGCCAAGCCCATCACAATTGCTGCGCTCCCATAGGTCCACATATCGCATCCCCACGTCGACTCGGCTCTTCCCCGGCCGCGTCAAGGTTGGGCGACCGTCGTTGGCGTGCGTCGCAGGGATCACCATTAGCCTGCAGCTTGGGTGCCACGGTGCCAGCGAGCGGCTCCTCCTCATCCTCTTCTATAAAGGGCAAGGGGCCCTCCATCACAACCTCACCCCCTCCGACGGCCAGCCATGGAACTCCGACGCTCCTCCCGACGCCAGCCGAAGCTCGCCGACTGCGGCCACGACGTCGCCCAGCGCAGCGCCACGAGCGCCGACCGCGACATCGCGTGCGACGAGTGCTGGGCCAACCGCGAGACGCTGGTGCAGCGCCTGCTGGACATGTTCAACAGCACGGCAGTGGCGGCTGACGACGACGCGATGGAGGAGGCCGACGCGCTGCCGACGCCGGAACCATCGCAGGAAACAGCTACGGCGGCGGAGGAGGAGAAGCCTCGGGACGTCGAGATGGGCGATGCGGAGACACAGCAGCAGACAAAGGAGCAGACCCCGGCGCTCCCCCGAACACCGCCCCCGCAGCCCCCGGAACCAACCGACCTCGGCCTCGACCCACCGCCGCCGCCGGCTATCCCGCCACCACTCGCCTCCGAATCGACACCCCCGAAGCCCTCCAGCCCGCCGCCCATCAACATCGCCCTCCCACCATTCAACTTCTACTCGCCACCCCCTCCGCGCTCACCCCTCTCCCGCTCCCGCCCGCGCGCCCGCCCGCGCACGCCATCTACCCACGCCCGCGCCCGCTCCGTCTCCTCCCCGGTGGCGTCGCCGAAGCTCGCGCGCTCGTCGTCCGTCGCGTCCGCGTCCGGGCGCGTGTCCAAGCCGTCAACATCGCCCAAGAAGCCAGGGGGCGCCAGTCCAGCTCCGGCGCGGCCAGTGTCGTCGGCGGGGAACAGCGTGCAGCGGTCAATCATGTCGTTGTTCCGCCCCGCGACGGCGGCGCCCGGTGGGGAAGGCGTGCGGCCGGAGCAGGCGCAGAAGCAGGAGAAGGAACCGGAGGAGCCGGCGCGGATTGCGAAGATCCGACGGTTGGTCGAGAATGCGGACGCGGAGAAGGAGAAGACGGAGCGACGCGGGGGCAGGGCGGGCACGCGCGGGCTGGCGAAGAGGAGTTATTATGAGAGCAGTAGTAGTGAGGACGAGGGGACGTAGTGAAGGGGGCGGCGGTGGCGAGTATGGCGAGGGTTGTGGGGAGAGAGGGGCTTGGGGGGGATCTTGTGAATGCGATATTATGAGCGGATTGTATTTTTAGCACCTAGGGCGACGACGTAACGAAGCGATTTTGATTTGGATATTTGACTATTGTGTAGTTCAACCACAGTCATGCTGTGTGCACCGGTGGTCTTGCGGGGTTGGATCCACATGTCAGCTGTCTCGTGCGCCCTGCCTGCTGCGCTCCTGTTCTTCAACTTCTGGATGGATTGCGGGTCTACCTGTAGGCCACCCAGTCACCACATATGCCTATAATATAACTGGGCGGCCTACAGGCTGACCGGCATGTCAAATCGAGTGTAGGCTAATGGGCCAACCTGCAGCTGGCCTATACACATCCGAGGTGCGTCGCGCGGAACATATCCATCCCTCCACCATCCACCCCCGTCTACTCTCCCACCTGCTACACTCCAGCTATTCTGCACGGCCTTGTATCATTGAGGGTTAGTCATGGCGCCCTTATTCTGCTCGTCTAGTGGTACACATAACTGCACACGAAACACGACCATCCGTTCATCTCCAACATGCAAGTCATCAGCCAGACGTCCGTAGCACATCACAATGCTATGCTACTCAGCTAAAGACTGAGCTGCTACTTAAAATTACTTCGGATTCTGAGGTTTGCCGGGTGAGAGTGAGTCGTGAGGACATGAAGCTGCGACAAGCTGCTTCGACTGTCATTGAAACCCCGACCGCTGTGAATCTGCATACACATCGCGTGAGAAACGTAGAATACTGCTGCGCCAGTAGGGTAGAACCTGATCCACTAGTCCTAGCTGCTGTTACAAGACCATCTAGCATCTCCACGCACATCGTTCCCAGCGTCAAATGCAACGGCCAGTTCCTCAGTTAATCATTCACAGCCGATGATATATCTGCTCTTTCCCTCTCTCTCGAGGGTTGAGTGTTGAAGGAGGAAGTGGTTGAAATCGGCCCGCACCCACCCCACGCCGCCAGCTCGCGACCCGTGAACCCTTTTCGACATCATGGCGTCACCATATCCTCATCGTCATGCCTTCCATTTCGATTCACCCTCCACTACTTTCCCCCTCCTCCCTCCCCACTTCTGTGATCTCTCTTTCATTCCCTCTCTTCTTCATAGTACTGCGTTCAAACTCTTGCACTACATACACTTTCCATTACATCCACCACATCCACCATATCCACAAACCCCCCTCCAACCAATACCATCGTCATGTCCGGTGTCGGTTCCGCAGCCTCGCAGGCTGGAAGACTCGGGTTCCGCTCTGCCCTCCGCCGCGACCCCGAGCTCTACGTACCTCCCCCCCTCTCCTCTCATCCCCTCATTTCCCCTCCCCCCCTTCTCCCCCCCTTCTCCCTCCCTAACATCCGCAGGTTCTCCTCGGGCTCATGACCTCCGCCTTCACTCTCGTCGGCTTCTACTTCGGCCGCAACCCGACCATGGCGCACTCGGAGGAGGGGCGGATCAACATGGCCGCACACTCCGCGCCATGGAACGCCTCCGACGCCGAGCTTGCCGAGGACGACGGGCGCGACTATAAGTATAAATACCACCCCGGCGCGAATTATAGGAATGCGCCGAAGAAGGCCCCGGGTGCGTTGCACTCAGTGGTGGTGCCGAGTGTGACGGTTAGTAGGGAGGTGCATGAGAGGTTTAATAAGTATGGGAGGGAGGAGTTCGCGTAGTACGGGATTGGACGGGGAAGAGGAGGAGGAAGAATAGCTGGAGATGGGGGAGATGGGGAAGATGGGGAAGATGGAGGCCGTTTGTGGAAAGATAGAGTCTGGGAATAAATGACTGCGGTTTGGAAACATTTGCATGCGCTGCACGTGAGACGTCGTGAAATATCCATATTCCCCTTGGACCACGAGCGTGCTGTTACATAAATTAGAAGATGCCGGGAGCCTGGCATGTATATGGCTTCATGGTATAGACCGGACGATTACGGGCCACGGCGGTCTCGCACAGACTGCCATGGTATTCCAATCGCGAATATTTACAATCCAGGCACTCGATTCCGCTGTGGGCACCGTCACGCCTCCGCACCGTCTATGACCCCCACTTCACGGCACCATTGCACTGGGCCATGGTTATATCAGGCATATCACATGAAACCCTAGGTTGTGCTTGTACTATCTTTGGCCAGCTGATGAGGGGGTCTAGACCGTGCGTTGGCATGGTCTCGATACGTCCATAAACGGGGAAAGGCGCACATATCACTGCTGCTATATCGACACGTGATGCTGTAGATCTTGCGCTACAGCGCTCTGCACCGCCGCCGGCTAAGAAGCTATTGGAACAGATGGATGCGGGTTGTCAGGGTCAATGAGTATATGACGAGAGTTGACGATAACGCTGCCCTTTCTTTTGTTATTTTGTTATTGTCGATAGGTAGCGACTTTGTAGATCTCCCACAGTCCATCGAGGACGTGACTGTGGGTAGTATGTGCATAGTACCGTCAAAGCCACTTCGTGGTTCGATATGACTATATATTAGCAATAAATCAATCAATCCTTCCCCCTAGCACTCGATTTCAAGTCATGTTAAGCCTTCGGGCCACATCCATTGCACCGGGGCATGGTTAGTTATATCAGGCACCTCTTAAAGCGCCGAAGTTTGCCTGTACTACAGTCGGCCATTTAATCAAGGAGGTCTAGACCCACGGCGTGGTGGGCACACTACGTCCACAAACAGTCAACGGCACACATATCACTTGCTGCTATATGGGGACACGTGATGCTATAGATCTTGCATTATACATTCTGCAGAATCGCACTATCTAGCCGGATCAAGACGTCCCACCACAACGTCACACCATCACCAACCCACCTTCCAGCCGAGACGTCCCTACAACATGGCCGCCTTCGAATTGAAATTTGAATCCGAGGACACAGGATTCGAAAGCTTGCATTACACACTGCAGGAAATCTTACTAGCCACAACCCAAACGCCCCCCTACAACCCCCCCGCCTCCTGCTTCGGCCACCACGACTCGCCGGCGTGCAGATGCGTGCCCGCCAACTCCTTAATCCACGTCTCCGGCATCCCCGTCTGGCGACTCTCCCGCTTCTCCATGCCTTCCCAGCTGGCCGTCAACTTCTCGCGTTTCTGCAGCAGCGCCTCGTGGATCCCATACACATCGCGCGCATACCCCAGCAGTGCCGCCAGGTAGCAGTCGGCGAGCGAAGGGTCCTCTCCGCCCGCGAGCCACGGTCCCGTTGAATCCGCCGCGCCCTCAAGTACGTCCAGCGCGCGCCGGCACGCCGCGAGCGCCAGCCGGCTGGCGTCGCTGTTCGGTTCGTCCATGGCCGCGAACAGTGCGGTTCCCTTGCGCACGATCTGCGTGAACGAGGCCTGTGCGTCGTCGAGCATGGCGCAGAGGTCGCGGACGCGGGCGGCGCCGAGCGGGGTGTTGCGAGGGCCGAGGAGGGAGCGTGTTTCGGGGTGCACGGTCTCGAGGTATTCGCAGATTGAGTGGGATTGCCGGATGAGCGTGCCGCAGGGGAGGTGGAGGGAGGGGACCGTGGCGGATGGGTAGGGCGTGCCGTCGGGGAGGATCAGACCCGCGGTGGGGGAGATGGTGATTGGGACGAGGGTGAGGGATGAGGTGAGGGCCTTTTCGGAGAGCGCGATGAGGACGCGGCGGGCGTAGGCGCCCCAGGTGAAGATGTAGAGTGTTGGCGTTGCCGGGGGTGGTCTGGCGGGGGTGGAAGTGGTCATGGTGGCAGGGTCGTGCGTTGAAGCTGTCGGTGTGGGAGGACGTGAGCCAGACAGACGGGGCTTTATATACCCCCAGGACATGCACTCTGGGCCCAATCCCTACAGTCCCCCAGACCCGCCAAGCCGTACCCGCCCGTCTCACCACCTGCAGCCCGCCAATTCGAGCAGCGTCACGGTCTCGGCGCTCGGAGGGAAACCCACGAGTTCCGAGCTGAGTGTACGACCTCCAGCGCGCGCCAGGTGGGAAGCGGAAGTTAGGGCGAGAATCGGGGCGGGTGCCTGGGAATTCCGCGGACATGCACTGGGGGTTTGGATGCGACCGGTAGCTGTGGAAGTCGATTGGTGGCGTATGTATGTATGCTCGTGCAGTTTATGCCGTTTGTTCGTTTACCGCTGGATTGGGTATTGCAAAAAACAGGTACCCCTTGACTGTGACTCTGTGGATGATACGGAAAACTGTACTGTCGGAGCGTAGGGATCAGCGGCGTCGGCCTATTCCTTACTGCATGCACGCCACTCCCGGAGCGTCCGATATTTAGATATATTCATATCGAGATTCCCGCGGCTGCGGCGTAGTAGTAGTAGTAGTGGTCGTCGATCTAAGCTTATCGCATGACTGCCTTCACACCCCCGCCTATGTACCGGGTCCGGGTCGGGGGCTTGGCCTGCGAAGCGGCAGCGGCAGGGGCAAAAAGTTATGGCGGCTAAGTGAAGTAAACAGCCGGTGTCCCTAAAAAGCAACCAATAGTATTTCTTGGTGGGAGGCGGTCTGCAAGAGGCCGCCCAACGGCACGCAGTCGACTTGCGGCATATCACTATGACCGCATAGATTGCACCGCTTGCAAGCCGAACGGTACATGCCCTCATAGTAGCTGGCGCCAGTGCTCACCGGTAGTTGCTCGACTGCGGCGTAGAGGCAGTAGCTCCGGTGAGTAAGCCCAAATCCCGGCGGGTAGCGGGGTAGGGCGGGTAGGATGCTTGGCGGCGGCACGGCGGCGCGGGCTGACGTTACCAGGGTGGAGATGGGAGGCCTGAGCCTTGTTTCTCTCTCTGCCTCCTCGTTTAGGTTGGCTAGCTGAAGGAAGAGTAGTCTGAGCGATCAGTGGGTAGGATGACGGTGAGACGTTTAGAGGAGGTGTAGAGAGGCCGCTGGGATGCGCTGTTCTACTGCTGAGGGGCCGGTCCTACTGGCGGGGTGCTGCTCTTTCTGCTGCTGCGGGGTTGGCACCGGTGAGACGTTTTACTAGTTTCAGGAGCAAGCAAGTAGGTAAGTCAGTAGACATTCAAAAGGGCAATTCATGGAGGCTGCCAGACCCCTAATCTTCGAAAGTCTTCCCCGTTCTTCCTCATTCTTTTTAAGAATTCAGTATTATCGTGTTTTTTGTAAGTTTGTGGGCAGAAACAGAGTGAAGAGAAAGGGGAGAGGAGAAGAAGGGCGATGAGACGCCAGCTAGGAGACATGGCCCAAATGAGCAAAACCGAATATTTGGTGCAGCATTGCATTGCACAGTTCAACACCCAAAAACGTAACAGGCCAATAGGGGGTCTCACGCCGCCGGTTCACGCAACCTATTCACACTCGGTTCGGCATCTAAAAATTAATTTTTTTTGTTGTTGAAACGGTTCAGCGAACCGTTGTACCGGCTCTTGAGATGGTTCACAGCTCGGTTCATTCGGTTCAATGTTCGTGGATTTGGATCGGTGAACCGCCGCGGCTTGAGAACCCCTAATATGATCAAAATATTGCGAAACCAGAGATTCTTGTGGAAGTGGGGTAGCCGCTTCAGAGCTTAGTGTACCGGATTCGGGCCGGGGAATTTCATGGGTGCCGTCAAATGCAGCTCGTTCAGCAATGACGCTTCTCCGGAAGTGTGCAATCCTGCGGTTCGGTTTTTTCGCCATGTCGGTTCGGGTCTCATCGCCCTTGTCCTACTCGTCTCTTTCTCTTCTCTTCCTGCACACTTAACACGCAATGATTAACACAATCATATGTTTTCCTTCAAAACGGCATCAGGACCAAGATCTCGAGCCCACTATCAACCTCTTCTAGTTTTTCCTTTCACTGACGCCCTGTAACGGCATCGTGTTTACCTCGTGCACCCAATCGATTCGCACTCAAGAATTCGAAAAAGGCTCACCAAGATTGATGGATGCACTGAAGTCAACACTGGCAGCCAGATACTTCAGCTCCAATACCCGTCACTTTAAGACGTCCCAGCCAACTTCCCACTCGTAAAGACCTCAGTGGCCGGAAAAAGAGCCATGCACAGTGACCATGCGAGCTCGACCTGTCGTACATCCTCGATCTACCAGCGCCCGACCAACGCCATCTTTGATATATTACACTACATGTTCTGGCCGATGTTCCAAGATGTGGTAACCCTTAGTCAACTAATCCCGATACACAAAATCCCAGTGGACTACCGGAATTTCCAGACCATGAGATGGTGTTGAAGACGGCACATCTACACCTACATCGGTGGTTATCCCACTGGCCCACTCTTCTCTTTCTATACACCTAACACAACAATCTGATCTCCAACACGTTACCAGCACCAGCAACAGGCTCGGATCTGCGGAGCGCGATATTCAAACCGCGCCATGGTCTGCTGCCCAGAAATGAGTTGGATAGATTTTGTGCGAGGAGTCGAGGATTCCGCTGGTGACAGTGATCGTGGCGCTGCTCCGGGACGGCACGCAAACTGCGATAAAGTACATTGCGATGCTTGTGTGCTTTACCTATGATGGCTCTGCTACGGACAACGCCTGTCCTGGCCCGTTGAGGGCTAGTGCTCACATAGAATCACTCGGTTTATGGTGAAAACGGCAGTGGATTCATTGATAAAGAATATTGGATTTACAGAAGAGGGGTCATGATTCAAAATGTCGGGGATTCTGCCTCTTGGCGCGAGATTAAATAACGAGGAAAGGTCCATAACTTCTTTCATTCTTCACACTTCTCTCAATCGTAATGCTCATGCTAAACGTTGCTGCTTTCTTCTCTACTTCGGTTTGACCTTGGTTCTTGCCAGAAAACGGTCAGCAATCATGAGTTTTCGTGCTCCGATGGATCGAGCTTTAACATCTCCAATTTCCCCCCTGCAGTCCATTACCCAAGCAGCGTCGACTCGCAACGTCAAACCTCCTGCCTGGGGTCCTAGCGCCTCGCCAAGCTCCGTCGTCAGCCGTCAGTCTATTTATAGCCCACCCGTTCTGCGGCAGCGTACGTCTCAGACCGGTGCGGCTGACGTATGCGTGAGGCTGAGCTCTGCAGCTTTGCGGTGGTGCTATTGGTGGTGGCCTTGCTGGTGGTGTTCTTGTTTCTGTGCCTCTGCTTTCTATCGTATCTCCATCTTTTATCCTTCATCGTCGGTCGTCGTTCTGCAGCTTCACCATCGGCGTACTTCTACCGGCCTCGTTCCTTGCCGCAGCCTCGTTGCTCCCACGATGAAGCTGCCCCACGCCCTCGCCGCCCTGGCCCTGGCCCTCGCCGCCGCCACCCCCGCCTCCGCAGCCTACGACAAAACAGCCTGCAACAACTCGCCCTCCCTCTGCTCCAAGCGCTACTCGCAGGTCGTCCACCTCGGCGCACACGACTCAGCATTCGTCCGCACCTCCGACAACTCCTGGTCCTCCGCCGCCAATCAGTACTGGAACGCCACAGTCCAGCTCGACGCGGGCGTGCGCCTGCTGCAGAACCAAATCCACCTCTCAGACTCGCAGGTCAAGCTCTGCCACAGCTCCTGCACGCTCTTCGACGCCGGCCCGCTGTCCTCGTACCTCTCCGAAGTCGCCGCGTGGCTAGCCACACACCCCTCCGAGGTCGTCACCCTGCTGCTGGTGAACACCGACAAGATCCCGTCCTCGCGCCTGCTGCCGTTGTTTGAAGCCACCACGCCGTCGCTCGCGAACATGAGCTTCCCCGGGCACGCGTCGCCGGGCGACACCTGGCCGAGCCTGCGCGACATGATCGACTCCGGCGAGCGCGTCGTCACGTTCCTGAGCGACGGCGACCCGACAGCCTACCTCCTCCCTGAATTCGACAGCATCTTCGAAACGGCCTACGAGAACACCGACGCGGCGGCGTACAACTGCAGCATCGACCGCCCGACCGCGCTGCGCAGCTCCACCGGCGCCGAGGCGCTCGACACGGGTCTCATCGGGCTGCTCAACCGCTTCCTGTACGAAGAAATCTCCGCCTCGCTGGAACTCTACATGCCGAACGACCAGCTCTCGTCGACCCTCAACTCCGACACCGGCACGGGCAACCTCCTCGACGGCGCCACAAAGTGCCTCAAAGACTGGGGCGCGAAGGGCGCGTTCGTGCTGCTCGACTTCATCAGCGTCGGCAACGCCGCGGACGTCGTGGATCGGTTGAATAATGTCACGGATGTGAAGAACCGCGTCAAGGCGCCGAGCGAGAATCCAGAGGCGGAGGCGCAAGGGGCGGGCGGCGCGAAGGGCGGGTGGGCGAGTGTGAAGAAGCTCGCGAAGAAGGTGGAGACCGGCGGGAATGTGAAGACGGGGCAGTGGGTGTTTGCTGCCGGGGCGTGGGCGGGGAGTATTAAGATGCGGTAGGTGTGCGGTGGGGCGGTTATGTGATGGGTAGGAGGGAGGGAAGGCGGGGCGGTGGGCATGTGAGATGTGGACGGGAGGGCGGGCAGGACACGGCGTCGGGCGTCATTGATTTCGTTTCCATAACCTCCTTGATTTTTCGCAATTTCCAAAAGTGTGTTGCATTTTGTATGTACTTGGTAATGATTTAGCAATGATTTTAGCATTTATCCGTGCGTTTCGAATCTAGGAGGAGCGTGGGTGGGGATGGGTGGAGTGGAGTGGAATCGGGGCATGGCGGACGGGCGGGCGGATCATCGTGGCCGCGCTGGGTTAGAGTTGGACCGCTGTGTCCACACTCAAGTATTTTCTCACCACCCTTCAATCCACCTCTAATCACCCTCTCATCCTCTCTACGTACTGAATATCTCCATCCCAATACACCCTCCCAGCCCAGTCCCAGGTCGGCCCGCCTCCCGGCTACGCCCCCATCGACCCGCTCCCATCCACCCTCACTGGGTCATCCACTCCAACGGCCACCCACTCCAACGGCCACAAGATTGGGCAACTCCCCATGCCCCACTTCCATGGCCTAGAAAAAGAAACATGCAGGCTTTTTGCACGTCCATAGCCGCGCTTCGACGGCCACTGATGGCTCGTCGTGCACTGGCTGGTCGTGGTGGAAGTTTCTGTTTTTGTGAGAATGATAGAGGCCGACACAGCTGCGGTGTAGATGGATTGTGAACTTCGGCCAGGGACTCGGACATGGATTTGGTGATGGGAGCGGAAGATAGCAGGGCAGAAGACAGTGGAAGCTTTCATTACAGAGTGTGCTGGAAAGCGCGGCTGCGGTCTACAGTGACGAAGAAGCACACGGACGCCCACCACCCGTACCAGAACCTCCTGGTACTTCCAACGCCACAGAGCTTGCTAGAAACAGCGGCGGTGGTCCAGAAAGACGAAGTTGAACTGCCAGATATAAATCCTGCACCAGTGCTCGTGCCATCCTCCATCATCCATCCTCCATCCACACCACCAACCAGCAGACGTCTGCAGACAATTCAAGTCACTAATACCTGGCTCAACCCAAGACAGTGTATCCTCCCTTCTTGTGAGTAAGAGTGAAAATGAGGCGAAGAGACACGCGGCTTCAAAGCATCTAGAAATGGTGAAGTGCCCACTGTCTTCTCTGGACCCCGCGTGTAGCAGGCCTTAAATACGCTTCTGCAGATGGTCAGCCTCCAGGTCATGGAATGTACGCAGAGCAGATAAATACTGCACCGATACAGGCACGTCCGTCATATGATAGACAAAACGAAACAGCAGACAACTGCAATACTTCGCGGCGGTCTGAAAATCGCCAGATCACAGAATCTTCCTTAAGCAGATGAACACGGCACCGATGCAGGAACGTCCGTCATCTGAAAGACAAAAGGAAACAGCAGACGACTGCAAAACGTCGCGGCTCTGAAAATCGCCTGGAACTTACCCTGCGCAGATAGACATTGCACCGACTCAAGTGGCATCATCTGGTAGACAACCAAATACAGCAGACGACTGCAAGATGTCGCGGCGGTTCTGTGAATCGCCAGGTCATAGAGTTTACCCCGAGCCGATAAACATTGCACTGACGCAGGTACTGTCATGTGTTAGACAGCAACTTGATACAGCAGACGACTGCAAACCGTCGCGGCTCTGAAAATCGCCAGGTCATGCAATTTCCCCTGAGCAGATAAACACAGAACCGATGCAGATACGTCCGCCATCTGTTAGACAACTAAAACAGCAGACGACTGCAAAACGTCGCGGCTCTGAAAATCGCCAGGTCGTAGGATTTCCCTGGGTAGATGAACGCTGCACCGATGCAGGCACGTGCTCCGTCATCTGGTAGACAGCAAGATACAGCAGACGACTGCAAAACGACCGGCAGTTCTGTAGATATGATTACTCAACCAAGCGCTGAAGCGGAAAGAACGTGACTGGGCCCGCGAGATGTTTAGAGCTGCACTTCAGTGTATGAACTGTGGGAATATTCCAGAAGATTCTGTGCTGAAATGGATTAGGTGGGAAAGACAGAGAGCAGAGTACAACCATCCGGGTTTGAACACGCGCTGGCTTGCTATTTCACGCGGATCTGGACACAAAATGACTCCAAGTGGACGAGTGCCGGTTTCTAGTCGTTGACGTAGTGGCGGATATTGGAATTCGATAATCAGATAAACCGGTCGGATCAGGAAGGGAGAACTTGTTTTAGTGGGATTGGTACAAAATCTACAAAAAGACGTCCTGAGTATGTATCATGATGGTTGGTTATCACAAACAAAAATGGGCATCGGTTATTCAGCACAGGGAAAAACATGTAATACAAGGTCAAACATTTATTGCTATGCTACAGACCCACTCTAACCAACCTCCCTCGCCCGCTCTGTTGCCTATATGCATTCCGCTGCCACCGTGGGTTACTGCGTGTCGTCGGATCTCCGTTCGAGAGAGCTGCCGTTGGTCAATTCGGCAAGACTCCTACTAAATTTTCAGTACCGTCTAGCTGGTTAAGGCAGAGAAACTCACCCGTACTTCGTGGTACGCTTATTCCTTCTCTGCACATGATTCTTCTTGTTCTTTCGCTTGGTTGTAGCCATGTGATTACCTATCAAAGACATTAATACTGTGAAACTCATATAAATGCAAAGAAATTGTGACATTACCTCCTATATCGCATGAAAGGGTCTTTGAAAAAGTCCTGCTGTCCCCAGTTTTATTGAGGGGACAGTTTTCCTTCTCCTGGTATGCCTGGTTTCTAGAACGCCGTCAGCCACTAGCCCAGGTTGTATCAAGTATTCTTTGCTTCTGTAATACCTCTTCATTCTGTTCGTTTCCTTCTTCGACTCTTCAGTTCTGTTGAAGTGTCAGGTCTTCCTTCTCCTGGCATTCCGTGTTTTCTACTCTTCATGTTTGGTTTGTTCTCGCTCGTAGTAAACATTTATCGAACTAAGTTAACGTCAGCATCTCGGTTTCTAATCTTGTTGAGTTTTTGCTGTAAAATCTCGTGGGAATAGATCGAATCGTTGTTGCCTTCCTTTCACAGTTTGTGTGAATCCGTCATAATGAACACCTTTTCTTCTGTCTCCTCCTCTTGTTCTTTGTCCAGTGTTAGATTGCAGGAAACAATCATTCAAAGTCGTCAGGTCTTTGTATGTTTCCTTTTGTCTCGTGTTCAATAACTCTGCAACCAAACCACCGATTAAACGTTTATCACAGTAAAGATAGTTCAGAATACTCACAGTCATGTGCAGAATTTTTATCGGTGAATCCTGTCTCAAGAGCTCTGTTCAGTTGAACTCAGCGCCCTCGTAGAAGCAGGCGGCTAAACGTGTTTCCTTCTTCGATTCTATTCGTGTTTGGTGTGTTCTTTTCTAAAAGTGAGCCTTTTTCTTCTGTATCCTAGGGAAGTTCCATTTGAAAGACTTACGACTGATAGCTCCTTCTTACAGCTACTGGTCTCGTAGTAAACCCTTGTCGAATTTAAGCCCTATTTCTATTAGTACCTATTATCCTGATAAAGACCCTCATCTGCTTCTATTTCCACCGGTTGTCTTCAGCCACGTCTTGGTGCCACGCAATGGTTGTTCGATCTTCGTAGGGGCTTTGTTCTTGAGGAAAACTATTCGAACGTCAGCATGTTGCGTTTGTAGATGCTTGCCAACAGTTTCGCAGAATCCTCAGGTGGAGATTCTTCTTCTTTCATCTTATTGTTATTCTTCTTGTGCTGAATTCTTGGATTGCAGGAAATAATTATTCAAAGTCGTCAGGTCTTTGTTTGTTTCCTGTTATCTCGCATTAAAGAACTTTGTAACTAAACCAACAGATTAGCTTTTTATCACAGTAAATATAGTTCAGAATACTCACAGTCATTTGCAGAATTTCCTGTCTCAAGAGCTCTGTTCAGTCCAGCACATCGTCCTCGTAGAAGCGGGCGTCCAAATGCCAGGTACCAGGTCCTCGTCCTAGAAGATCCACAATTCCGTCTTTCTCGTGCTAAACACCAATCAGTCTTCTTCTTCGGATAGTGTGGAGCTCTTAGCGATAGTCGATCTCCCTTGCGTTCCGTCTCGAAGTTGCCATAATTGCGAAAGGAACTTCGTGAGTGAATCGTCATCTTATAGAAATTGTCGTCTGTAATCTCGCCGTCAAGCATTAGATGGTGTTTGCCTTTCTGTCGAGACTACGCTGTGTTTGTCAGTGTATTCTTCATGTTCGTCTTCTCTTTTTCTTCAAATTTTGTTTCCGCCTTCGTTTTTCATCTCTCTTGTGCCTCCGTCTTGAGCAGCACGTTATCCTCCTTTCCCTTGAGTTTCTCTTCGCTACGCGCTCTTCAAAAACAAAAATAACAAAAACACAAAACATCCGCCTTCTCTCTCTCTTCATCTCTCCTTATGCCTCCGTCTTGAGCAGCGCGCATTCTTCTTCTTTCTTTTTCCTTTTTCCTTATGCCTCCCTCTTCGGCAACACCTTCTCCTTTCTCTTCGCCACAAGCTCTTGAAAAATCAAAATTCGACACGGTCCGTATCCAGCGAAGGGATTGACGATCCTAAGCCACTCCATCGAGTGTATGGACGAAGACAGGGTTTCCAGGAAATGCCCGAGAGCACACCTAGCACACGACACACATGTACCAGTTCTGGAAACAAAAATCGACACGGTCTGTACCCACCGAAGGGATTGACGATCCTAAGCCAAAATCGACACGGTCTGTAAAAAACGAGATCGACACGGTCTGTAGACAGCGAAATTGACACGCGCTGTAACAAGCGAAATTGACACGCTCTGTAACAAGCGAAATCGACACGGTCTGTACGCAACGAAGGGACTGACGATCCCAAGCCAGAGAGCACACCTAGCACACGACACGCATGTACCAGCTCTGGAAGCGTAGCTAGCTACACAGAAAGAACCAGAAAGTTGTTCCATGAAGGAACTGATGCCTAGAAATCCCCTCATCCTTGGATGAGGGGATTGCATGCCCGGATCGTCCCCATTGATGGCCGAGAGACGGCAGACACCGATTCAGCGACGCCTGGATCGTTCGTGCGGAAACTAAGACACTGTATCAGTGCATCCTAGAATCCAGGACTGTGAAAGCGTTCATGGACCAGGGCCACGGTTGAATATCAAGGGCGAAGTACGCTGCGGCTACCAGGCGCAATAATGGTTTGCAAACCGCAAAAAAACGGCCAAGTGTGTAAAACTGAGGGGTAGGATTTGTGGGAGTTTTGCGCTGAGGTTTTGGGTTCTTCTGCCTCCTTTTTGGAGGCTACGAACTGTTCCGGGATCCCCCCCACCACTGTCTTCTGCAGACATTGTACTGTTCCGGGATCGACCACCAACCGACTGTCTTCTGCCTCCTTTTTGGAGGCTTCGAACCGTTCCGGACGACCCCCAACCCGCTGTCTTATACGCACTGAGCGTCATGTCTTCTCAGGGTCGACGTTTAAACGGAGTAACTGCAGGACTTCTTTTCACGATTGGTATTTTCCAAGAACTATACCGGCAGCGAACATGGTTAGCAATTTTTCAACGCGAAAATTAGCTGCGAGATGGTACTTACGATGGTTTTAGATTTTGGTAGCATTGTAGAAACGCTCTGTTTGTATTAAGCAGCGTTGAGATAGTTGTAGTCGCCAGTCACAAGCTGGACGTATTTTATTGTGTTGTCTTCGTGGGTTTCTCGTTCTTCCCTGGAAGGAATGATTGGCAAATGCCTATTTCTCGTATTTGTCCTTGTGTCCTTTAAGGTCAGGTCAGGACTTGTCAAGCCGGCCGTTCAGCTCTCGTTCTTCCTTGGAAGAAACTTCTGTCAAACGCGCGGCCAGTGCAGAAAGCTGCTTAGACAACTTTCATTATAGATTGAGGACGCTGTCCTGTGGTCATCAGTCACAGGCTAGACGCCGGTTCTGTTTTTTGATGTGATTAATTTTTCGTTCTTCCATAGAAGAAACGATCGTTGAGAATTTCGTATTTGGTATTTTGTTCGTTGGAGGTCGGTGTTCTATGGGTTAAATTCTCGTTCTTTCCTTGAAGTCTCGATTTCCAAATGCCTACATCTTTATGGATCGAAGATGCTGTCCTGTGGTCATCAGTCACAGGTTGGACGCTAGTCCGGTATTTGGGTGCTAAAGTTGATATCGCGTTCTTCGTCGTTGAGAACTTCGTATTTGGTTCTTTGGAGGTCGGGTCTGCATGTCCTTATGTTCTTGTTCTTCCGTGCGTGGAAGTACCGATTGTTGAACAACTTCACATTTGTTGTGTTCTTTTGAAGGTCTTACATTGTCGTTTGTGTCGTTCTTCCCTGGAAGTAACGATGCAAATGCCTATTTATGGTATTTTTTCTTTTGTTCTTTGGAGGCTGGGTCTCCATGTCGTCAACTTCTCATTCTTCCCTGGAGGAACGTTCATTGAACAACTTGATATTTATTCTTGTGATCTTTTAAGGTCAGATCTTGTCAGGCCGTTGAGGTCTCGTTCTTACCTGGAATTATTCAAACAGCCGTGCAGAAAACTGCATAATCGTCTTTGCTCGTTGTTCTTTGGTTCTTTTGGTCAGGTCTTACATTGGTGATTATTTTCCGTTCTTCCTTGGAAGTAACGATTACCAAATGCCTACATTTTTATGGATCGAAGATGCTGTTCTGTGGTCGTTAGGCACAGGTTCGACGCCAGGTCTTTGTAATTTGTAATTTTCCGTTCTCTTTAGAAGAAACGGTCGTTGAACAACTTGATATTTGTTCGTGTGTCTTTTGAGATCATGAAGGTCTTACATTGTCGCTTATGTCTCGTTCTTCCCTGGAAGTAACGATGCAAATGCCTATTAATGGTATTTATTGGAGGTCGGGTCTCGATGTCTTCAAATTCTCGTTCATCCTTAAAGGAACGGTCGTTGAGAACTTCGAGTTTGGTATTGTGTTCTTTTGAGGTCCTGAAGGTCTTACATTGTCGCATATTCCCGTTCTTCCTTGGAAGTAACGGTTGGCAAATGCCTGTCCCTCAGCTTTGTCGTGACGTCTGCATCTTCTCACTCAGGCCAGCTGGATCAAAAAAGATTGTGTGCTTGCCAGTCACGGTGTCGACGTCAGATCTTTGTCGGTTGTGATATTTCGTTCTTCCCTGGAAGTAACGATTTTCTGCATAGGTGTCTTTGATCGTTGCTCTTGTAGTCTTTCAAGCTGAGATCTTGTGTTCTTTTGAAGGTCTTACATTGTCGTTTGTGTCGTTCTTCCCTGGAAGTAACGATTGGCAAATGCCTATCTCTCATGTTTATTCTTGCGTTCATTAATTAGCCAACGATTTCTTCAAGTAAAGACGTTGAGCAGGTATGTACTTACAACCACGATTCCAAACACCCTCCTATTCATATTGTGTTCTTTGGAAGTCGGGTCTCCATTTCGTTAACTTCTCGTTCATCCTTAAAGGAACGATTGTTGAACTTGATATTTGTTGTGTTACTTTGACGTCAGGTCTTACATTGTCGCATATTCCCGTTCTTCGCTGGAAGTAACGGTTGGCAAATGCCTATTTGTCTGTTTGGGCTTGTGTTGATTTATAGATGACTTTCGTCTTTAAGGATCGAAGACGTATCCTGTGGTCGTCAGGCACAGGGTAGACGCTAGTCCTGTATTTTGATGTGATTGATTTTCCGTGGAAGGAACGAACAACTTCGTGTTTGGTATTGTGTTCTTTGGTTCTTTTGAAGGTCTTACATTCCGTTCAGTATGCATTCTTCGCTAGAAGTAGCGATTGTGATTGTCAAACATCGCGGAAATGCCCATCTCGCGTATTTGTTCAAGTACGTTTGAATTCGTGTGTACTTGGACTTCAGGTCTTGTCTGGTTGTTCAAACAGCCGTGCAGAAAACAGCATAATCATCGTTTTCGAACTGTTCCGGATAAACCCCACCTGCGGTCAGAGCTATGTTCCGGCGTCCACCCCACCTGCGGTCAGAGCTATGTTCCGGGATTGACCCACACACGGTCAGGGCTATGTTCCGGGATCAACCCACACACGGTCAGGGCTATGTTCCGGGATCAACCCACACACGGTCAGGGCTATGTTCCGGGATCAACCCACACACGGTCAGGGCTATGTTCCGGGATCAACCCACACACGGTCAGAGCTATGTTCTCCGGCGTCCACCCCACCCACTCTCATGCAGACTGAGCGTCAGGTCTTCTATCGGGTTGAACATTAAACGGAGTAACGTCAGGACGGTATTGTTTGCCTCCACCTCTTTATGAGACGTCAGGACTTCTTTTGATGATTAGTATTTCCAAGATCTATACACCTGAGTAGCATTCACAGGCTGGACGTATTTAAGTGTGTTGTATTCGTTGCGTTCTCGTTCTTCCGTGGAAGTAAAGGTTCTGCAGAAGGATCTTTGATCGTTGCTCTTGCAGTCTTTCGAGCTCGGATCTTGGGTTCTTTTAGGTCTTTTAGGTCGTTCTTCCCTGGAAGTAGCGATTGCAAATGCCTATTGATGGTGTTTATTCTTTTGTTCATAGTTCTAACGTCTGCGACTTCTAACTCAGTCTAGCTGGATCGAAGCCGCTGTCCTGTGATCCTTGGATTCACAGGCTCGACGTCAGGGCGTGTGGTTAGGTCGGCCCGGTTAGTTATTGCTAAATTATTATGGTAGCTCGTTCTCCCCTGGAAGGCACGATATTCTTGCAATATTCTTGAATTAAGCTCTAAGTAGCCACGTTCATTAATTAGCCAACGATTTCTTCAAGTAAAGACGTTGAGTAGGTATGTACTTACGTAAAACCACGATTCCAAACACCCTCTCATTTATATTGTGTTCTTTTGAAGGTCTTACATTGTCATTTGTGTCGTTCTTCCCTGGAAGTAACGATGCAAATGCCTATTTATGGTATTGTCCTTGCGTACTTGTAGTATTTTGTACTTGGACTTCAGGTCTTGTCAGGCCGTTGAGTTCTCGTTCTTCCCTGGAAGTAGCCACGTTCATTAATTAGCCAACGATTTCTTCAAGTAAAGACGTTGAGTAGGTATGTACTTACAACCACGATTCCAAACACCCTCTCATTCATATTGTGTTCTTTGGTATTGTGTTATATTGAAATTGGCAGGTCTTACATTGTCGTTGCAAATGCCTATTGATGGTATTTGGTATTTTGTTCATTGGAGGTCGGGTCTCCATGTCGTCAATTCTCGTTCTTCCCTGGAGGAACGGTCGTTGAGAACTTCATATTTAGTATTATGTTCGTTGAGGTCAGGTCTTACGTTCATGTCTTGTTCTTCCCTGGACGTAACAATTTCCAAACATCCGTGCAGAAAACTGCATAATCGTCGTTGCTCTTTGTTATTTGGTTCTTTCGCCGTCAGGTCTTACATTGTCGCATATTCCCGTTCTTCCCTGGAAGTAACGGTTGGCAAATGCCTTTTTCTCGTGTTTGTCCTTGAGTACTTGGATTTTAGTGTACTTGGACTTCAGTTGTCAAGCCGTTGAGTTCTCGTTCTTCCCAGAAGTAACGTCTGTCAAACTCAAACGGCCAGTGCAGAAAACTGCTTAGATAACGTTCATCTTCATCTCTATGGATAAGACGCTTTCCTGTGGTCGTCAGGCACAGGCTAGACGCCTTTCCGGGGGTTTTGAGGTCATTGATTTCGCGTTCTTCGTCGTTGAACAACTTGATATTTGGTAGTGTTCTTTTGGGATCATGAAGGTCTTACATTGTCGTTGCAAATGCCTATTGATGGTATTTATTCTTTTGTTTTTTGGAGGTCGGGTCTCCATGCCGTTGAGTTCTCGTTCTTCCCGAGGAGTAACGTCTGTCAAACTCAAACAGCCGTGCAGAAACCCGCATAATCATCGTTGCTCTTTGCTCTTTGTTTGTTAGTTCTTGTGAGATCATGAAGGTCTTACAATGTCGCATATTCCCGTTCTTCGCTGAAGTAACGGTTGGCAAATGCCTGTCTCTCGTGTTTGTTCTTGTGCTTAGTCCGACGTCTGCGGCTTCTAACTCAGTCTTGCTGGAGAGGAGCCGCTGTCCTGTGATCGCGCGCGATTCACAGGCTCGACGTTGGTACTTTCAGGTCAGCTCGTTTCGTTTTGTATCGTATCTCGTTCTTCCCTGGAAGGAACGGTCTTTGATTAAAGAAATTTTCGACCTCTAAGCAGAGACGTTAGTTTTCTATTTAGAAAATTCCAATTAAGAACGTTGATCAAGTGAAGGTTTACTTACAACCACGACCCCAAAACCCCACAAATTCACAGTCCCAGTCTCTGATACCAGAGCACCAGAAGGGTTCCAGATTTCTTCGTCCTTGTTCTTGTCGTTGGCATGTCTAGAGTCCGTTCTTCCCTGGAAGTAACGTAATGATATCTCCGGACAACCGTTGACGTCGAACTTCTTGCCTGTGACCACCAGCCGTCGCTGGGTGGCAGGTCTTGTCGGATACCCTGTGACCACGGTGGTCAGGGCTTGTCTTATGTGATATGTATTCCATCGTCCTTGAACAGTTCCGACTTCATACCTATCCACATCAATCAGCATCTCACCCTCCACATGTATCCTCAACACCATTTCAGGGTGTACTTACAACTGTAGCAGAATTATCCTATCCCCTTCCCATTCCAGTCTTGATCGATCCAAGCACTGGCAGGTTTCTTCCGCCTTCTGACTTCACCAAGTTCTCGTACGCAACGAGCTTGTATTGCCATGACCCTGTGACCATTATGGTCAGGTATTGTCATCCCATCAGCGTTGAACGTTCTTCATCAAGATCCGCGCACCAACGGGTATAACCCGACTCCGCATCGCATGGTGCATCCTCGTCGGCCTCAAAAATAAACTTCGTTCATAAACCTCTTCAACATCAACAACGTCGCCGCGAATCATGACTTGCCACTTGACAAACGTGGCAGCCTTCCGTGCAGCTCTCTCTGTGTTCTCTCTCCATCTGTTTATGTTCTTTCCGTTTTTCCTTTTTTTGAGTATTTTTATGATTTTCTGACCTTTTTTTGGGTTTTGGGGTTTTATGACTTGTTTTTGGTATTTCTGGTGTTTTCCCATCTCGTTTTCTTCGATCTGTCGCAATTTTCCGCGTTCCTCAACGCGCTTCATCATCATCATCATCATCGGTTGCGATCGTCACCATTTCGTGTAAACCGTCGTCAATCGTCGTGTCATCGTGTCATCGTATCACACAGCATGCATTGAAATCGGCATGAGCATCTCCGTCGCAACAGAAAACTACTCGTCCCAGACATCAGCATCCTCGATCTCGTCACCAACGACCTCAAGGCCCTTCTGCTTTCCACGTCCACGTCTGCGTCCGCTACCCTCCTTCAACTGCGCAAGCTCCAAGTGCACCCTCCGATCCTCTTCATCCTGCGCCCTCAGTCTCGCCGCCTCCGCCTCGGGCGACGGCACCGCCGGCTCCCGATTGGCACGCTCCCGATACTCCGCCTCACAGTCCCGCAGCCGCGCCGCGCGCAGGCGCTGCAAGTGCGCGGTGTACTGCTCCTGCGTGAGGTGTCGTAGCTCTTCGGGGACTTCGGTATACGCTGGCGGTGTCGCTGGTGTCGCGGCCTTGTGCACACCCCGCAGCGCGCGCATCAGCTCAAGCCGCACCAGCCGGTCGTCAGCAAGCTTCTCGGCGGCGCTGCGCGTCGTGCCCGCGGCGGGCGGCGGCGGGAGGCCGGCGCGGCGGCAGGCGTTCGTCAGGTGCACGCGGTAGGCGGGGGGGGAGATGCGCGTCAGGTCGACTGGCGCGATCTCTGGCTCCGGCTCCGGCTCTGGCGTGCGACGCTGCTCTGGCGCAGTCACTCGCGCCTTCTTGGCCACCGGCGCGTCGAAATCGAAATCCTGTTCTTCCGCAAGATACAGGCTTCGTCCGCGCTTTCGGCTCTGTCCGCCGTCCTCTTGCGCCTCGGCGATCGCGGGCTCAGCGACATGGGCTTGCTTCATCTTCTTGACCTGACGGCCCGAATCGGCATCCCCGTCGTCCTGAGTGCTCCGCTGGCGCTTCTGCTGCAGCGGCTGGCATGCGGCTCCCGTGGAGGCCGCAGAGTGCGCGCTGTGCTTCGCCGTTCCGCTTTTGGGGTCACGTGCACGCTCTGGCCGGGTGCCACTGCTGAAATCCCGCCGATTGCTCGGTCCCGGACTACACAGCTTCTTGACGGCCCGGCCATCGGCGTTGCCATCGTGGCCCTCGCGGTTGCGCTTCGCCAGCTCCCGATTGATCTCCATCAGCTTCGCGTTCATCGCCGCCTTCATCGCCTTGAACCCCTTGCGCAGGTCCGCGGCTCGGGCGTGCAGCTCCTCGGTCGAGCACTCGGCATAGCCGACGTCGTGAGTCTCTGCGGATGATGGTGACGCGGGCACGGGGATGGGACGCTGGACTTCTTCTTCTTCTTCTTCGGCCTGCAGAGCCGGCGCTGCTTGGGACGCGGGCGCCGGGGGGGGTTCTGCGTGTTCCGCGACGGCGGACGGGGCGGCAGACGGCTCGGAGCGGGCGGCCGGTGCGTCCTGGGCCTGCGCGAGGGCCTCGGCACGGGCCGCGACCTCGACGTCCCAATCGCCGAGGTCGCCGAACTCCTGGTCGGTCCCGTCGTCATTGCTCGCTGCTGCCGCGGTGTCCGCGTGCTGGCCCGCGTCTTCGGCGTTCCCGCTGCTCTTGCTGCTGCGGCCGTTGCGATCCGGGCTGCGGAGCTGAGGCGCGGGGGAAACGTGTGAAGTAAGGCGGGGGCAGGGCGTCGTGGAACGGATTGGCGCCGGTGATGGGTGGTCGGATGGGGGTGTGGCCGGGGATCTGGCGACAGGGGAAGGGAAGGCCGACGAAACTCTAGAATTGCTCATATCATCACAACTCTGCTCGTCGGTGGCTTCTGGTGCTTCCCCGTCAGGTCCAGTTCCGCTCTCAACCATCTTTCCCCCCGTTGTTTCGCTGACCTGTGATTCAACCTGCGCATCTTCAGTCGTGGCTCTCAATGGAGCAGGCTCGACTGGTGCGGCAGGAGATGGCACGCTACTGGCATTGGCGGCCTCATGTGCAGATGCAGCCTGTGTTTCGATCACAACAGGTGCGGGCGCTGCGAGGTCCATGGCTTCGGCGACTTGGAACGCCTCTTCGTCCCAGATGAATTTCTCATCGCAATCGTCACCATCCTCGCGGACGGCGTCAATGCAAGAGTCCTGTTCATCGGCTTCGGAAGAGGGTCTGCGTGCGTCGAAGGGGCTGCCAGGCGTGGACAGGTCTTGGTCGGGTTCATCGCCATCGTGATCTTGGTCATCGCTGTGTGTAGCCTCGATTGGCTCAACGGCGTCACTGGGTGACGGCACACTGTCGTTCCCATGCTGGGAGAACTCGATGACCGGAAGATGACTCACGTCCGGTGAAGGTGAGTAGTTGCGCGCGCCTTCGCTGAAGTTCTCGTGAAAGAACTCCGGCGTCGCGCCCCACTGCTCGTCGCCTTCGTTGACGTGCTCGGTGATGGCGATGTTTTCCTCTCGGCTGGTAACAACAGCTGGCGAAGAGGATCCGACGGGTGAAACGACCACTTGGGGCTCCGAAATGACCGGTGCAGGGGCAGGAACAGTCTCTACGGCTGTAGGATCTGTCGGTGCTGATACTGCTGTTTGTTGTTAGTCAACGTTTTCCCAAGTTTTGATTTTGTCAAAATTACCTTTGTCAATTTCGTTGCCCTCTTGCTGTACCGAAGGTACACGACCAAACGACACGTACTTCGGCGGCGGCTGGTCTCCATCTGTCCCGGGGAACTGGATGACCGGCAGCGTCTCATTCGCTGGGCCAACTGGCTCTGGCTGATTGACGACCGGATTGCTCCGGGCCGCACACCCCCGACGGGTGATGCGGAAATTGTCCTCAACTCTTCGAGCTGGCAGGTTGGCGTTTCCCACAATGACGGGCGACTTGAACGGCCGCACAGATCCTGGACCTGATGTCCGCGGACCTGGCGTAGCGGCGTTCCGAACAGTCGCTGGCGGCGCCATGTTGCCTGGCCGGACCCCGGATGCTCGCGTGACAGGAACTGTCACCGGCGGGTAGGGCTTTGGCGCAGGCATTATCGGGACGTTCGGCGAAACGGTCGAAAGCGGATTGGCGGGCGGCGGGTCGGGACTCTCTCGCCTCATGTGCTCGAGGCACTTCGCAACTTTCTTCAGGTTCATGTCGTACTCAAAATCGATATTTTGAGGTGGTCGTGTTCTGCGGCTGCAGCTGTGGGAAGAGGAAAAAGATGTGCGGCGAGCGGCCATATTTATAGGGTACCTGCCCAGCGGGGCCAAGCGGGGACAAGCGGGCCAAGCGGGGACAGACGGGGCCAAGCGGGGACAAACGGGGCTGCGTGGGGTCGCGCGCTGCTTGGCTAGAACGAACTGCACCACATAGAATACCTCGGCATCGCCGCACCGCAATACGCACATCGCGACAAGCAGCAATACCATCCTCCTAGTTGAATATACATCTTGTATGTTGTTGACTCCGCTGCTGTCAGCAATCGCGGGTTTCGCTCTCGCGGGTTTCGCAGGTCATGTGCTTGTCCCCAAGGAAAAGGGGCACGCATTCTATTGAGGCGTTCAAAGACACAGTTTTTATATGATGTACCCGTTTGGTGCGCAAGCGCAACCGGTCAATGTTGTGGTTACTTATCAGTGTCCTTTGGATGCCAGAATACACAGTTGCAGGTCTAGGTTGTGTCTGCGTGATTATCGTTTTGAAATGTTGACATCTCGACCTTCGGAGCTGAAAATCCGCTCATATTTTCTATTTTTTTGAGCTTGTTATTCTTGTTCTTCTAGAAAACCATTTCCGAATGTATAATACGTGTTCGATCGAGAATATCGATAAATTATTGTCGCATAGAGGTCGTGGTCGATGAGATTACGGGAGCCCAGCAAGTGAAAATGTGAAATATCCACTCCAACACGCCGAAGCCCAGGATGTAGTAAGATTGCGAGCCCAACGCATAATTGCTAGGCCGTGAGTAGATGCATATTGTTGTGGCCCAGATTGCCTGTGATGTGTAGTAGCAATAGTACTGTGCGAGAGTCATTCTGTCACCAGAAGTTAATTCCTTCGGTTATAGCCAAGTTCTACCACCAGAAATAAATTACCCTGGGCACCGGGATGTCTTCTGTCACTAGAATTCTCTTGTTTCGGTCACAGTAATGAGTCGACAAGCTAGGTTATCCACGAAATTGTGTTATGGTGCAGAAGTGTTTGAGCTGTCGGTGATGAAGAGATGAAGAGATAGATGACTGAATGAATGAATAAATGAAGCGACGAAGCAGTCTCGTGATTTCTGTCGACGATGAAGGGCTGAAGCTAGCTATTCGAAGTGAGAGAATCTGAAGGAACATCAGCTAAACTGTCATCGACGGAATATCAGATTCGGTGCTATTGCCTCACAAGCTCAAAGGCTGGTTCTGATAACGTGCTTGAGATGTTCGATAATGTTTGTGCGAGAAGAGGTGATGAGCGAACAGATCATGAGGGCAAGCACAGAAACATGACACATGAGACCAAAAGCGAGTCATCGTTTGTGCCGAATTCTCCCAACAGCACCCTCGTAGCATACCCGCGACCCCGAATCTTGTACATAAAGATATCAAGATAATATCTGTGTTCACAAAATCAAGCTTCCGAAAAAAAAAAAACTGTCGTATACACCGTGGCAAACTCGTTTCCTCACATTGTCTATTCTACTTGATATGCAGCCACGGAAGTCTACTTCCGGCTTCTCGCAGGAGATCTCTACCTTTTCACGAGTTTTCGCGAGTTCTTTGTCAATCACGGGTTGTTGAACTGGTAAATGTTTGTTCGACGTTTGATGAAACTATTTCTTTCGCAACGGATTTTAGACGACGTTGCAGAGGTGTTTGTCTTTTCTACAGATATCATGTTTGCCTTTGGAATGTTAAAGCTTCAGGTTGATTGGAAGATGAAGACATATTCGATACAATGAGTATCCTCTGTACAGTGATAAAACCACGTCTCTTGACGCCGTTCAAATAGGTTTCATCACAGTGATTGTTCCAAATAATGAGATACCTTGGATTTGTTGAGAACTAATTTTTCTTCTATTGTTTGATATCGTCAACACTACGTGATGGAGCTTCAAGATTGAAACGGTACAATCCGATTGCGAAACATCAGGCACTATATTGTACGACTACAAAGAGCGCAAAGCAAAAATCCAACAAAGTATGAACGCTGGGAAGCCCTATTGACACCACCGCCGTCCAAGATCTGTCACAGAATCATTCCAGAACCTCCAAAGCTACATCAAAACGACAGTACAGCTTACTCCTCTACTCTATCACAGGTATATACATACTATAGTTCATTTTATCTCGGTGGACGTCCAACTTTTCAATGATCTTGAGACGAGAATTCTATTGTTGACCGTTGTATTCATGTCATTTGCGACGCGATACTACCACTCCCGCAAGCTGTTTTTAAGAATATCGGATGCCTTCTAAGCACGCACGTATCGCATCTTACTCACAGTTTCTGGTTTGCCGGCTTCCATCACAGTATGCTGGCCGGGTCATGAAAGGGGTCGGGGATGTCACAATTTTGAAAAGTTTCCTCTAAATTGAATTGTAACTTCTAATTAAATTGTCCCAATGATAATAGAATTGAATGAAACCTGAAACATACTAAGTATCATGTTCGAGCGCAACACTTGAAATTCGATCCTCCTGTAGAACGAAGTGGCTCTGTCAGGGAAATTCCAAAATAGTGACTAATCAACGAATTGCGGCAACATCACACTAATCAACGAATTGCTCACGACGACGGATGTTGTCCACTCGACCACCCTACGATTCGTCACAATAAATTTCGGTAGACCTAGATTCAACACATTATTCATCATATATATATTCCATAGATATTTGTTATTATTTGGATTCGTTCGAAATTCCTTTTGTCCAACTCATTCTCCTACACGCGACACAGCCTCTACCACCCTAGGAAATGTGAATCTTTACTATTACCCCCATACAAACTGAGCGATCTTCGGAAAGAGTGAAGTTAAGAGTGAAGGTAATAGTGAAAGCAAGAGTAACGCTCTCGGAAAGAGTGAAGGTAATAGTGAAGGTAATAGTGAAGGAAAGAGTGAAGATACTATGATTGCGACATCATTACCTTTACTATTACTGTTACTCTTACCATTCCTATATTTTTCTTTAGCTTTCCTTTCGCTTGTCAAGCTCGGCGTCTGAAAAGCTTTCCTTTACCTTGCCTTTACCTTTCTTTTAGATGGCCTTCAACTTACGTGCTGCTGTTTTGTACCTTGCCTTTACCTTCCCTTCAGCTTTCTTTCCAGTATCGTGCCATTGTGTAGCTTTCCTTTAGCTTTCCTATACCGACTACAGCTTTGCTTTGGAAGACGTGCGGGTAACCCCACATGTAATACCCCGCATCCTACTTGAGCTCTCAATTCTCTTCCTCTTCATCTCCATCTCCATCTCCATCGCCATCTCCAGCTCCAGCCCAACCACCATCGTCCAGAACTGACTGTATTAGGCTGCTTTGGCAACTGTGACTATGAGGATATCAACTCTTGTAATAACCCAGTGACTCTGCTGAAGTGCAATGCTAACTCTAACACAGGGCGATAACTCGATAACTCGATAACTCGGCTATTGATGGTAACTCTGATGACAACTCTCTGCTGCAGTTCAATGCTAACTCTGGTACAGAGCAATGACTTGATGACTGCGAGCGATGGTAACCACGGCAACGATGACTCGATGTCTCTGGTATCGATAGTAACTATGATGGTAACTCTGACGCTAATCCTCTGTTGCAGTGCTAATTTTGGTACAGAGCGATGACTCGGTGACTCGGTGACTCGGATGGAAACTTTGACGGGTATGGCAACGGTAAGGAATAGAAAAGGAATAGGAGAGGAATAGGAAAGCTGGAAGGAACGGAAGAAAAGGAAAGGAATGGGAATGGAAAAGGAATGGTATAGGAAAGGAAAAGGTAGTTTTGAAAAGGAAAGGAAAAGAGAGTTTGCAATAAATTCACATTAACTTCACCATTTCCTCATATAAAATTATTATGGCGATCTTTACTATTAGCTTCACTATTAGCTTCACTATTATCTTCACTATTATCTTCACCTTTTCCGGGTTCACATTTCCTCGGGTGGTAGAGAGCGTTGGATCGGATTAGATAACGAGTAGTCTTGGCAGTCGACGAACTTTAGGGACGACTCAGTTTACCTGTAAATAAGAAATAATTTTTTATACGCGAGCATTCTTGATAGGAAAGAAATCATATCAAAGTTAAACATCTATTTAATCAATACCTATTTCATACGCAGATTGAAAATACATCTATATTATGTTGTAGGGTTAGCAGATAATAGCTTAGGCGTGTCTGTCAGCAACAAAACCAGAGTTGCCTTTCACGTGACCCAATCTTTTATCCCAGGGGTCGGTCTGTGCGCATCACTCACATTGCTCTCGTCATGTCGTCGTTCATCTCAACCAGTCACAACATCTACAGAAATTTAGTAAAATTCCGGAAATTTTTACGTTACAAGTTGAAGTTAGCTGCTCAAACCCCACTACCCATTTAAAAATGCATTCACGATCGCGATGCTATTAGAAAACCCCCCGCGGGACAAATTAACAGCTTTGAAGAAGCCGACAATATCCAGAAATTCGACACTGCCTACACCGTTACTCGGGTTGTAAATTATGGCTATGGTGCATTGGAATTAGGCAGAAGGCGCAAGGCATTGCCAGGGAATGGAGAAACTACGTTCTCCACATGCTAGCATCACTAGGAAGACAAGATCACGGCACTCAAAAATACGACTTCCAATTTCTTCTGAAATTTCGTCTTCATAGGACACGGACTAATACATTCGCCTTCCGAAATCATTATCCTACAAATCCCCTCGATCCTCCGCGCTTCATGTTCTCATCCTATATCCGACCCGTCGATTCCATCCACCAATGCACTCCTTCGCTCCTTCGACCCGACTAGTAATAAGACTTGTATGGTGGCTTGTAACCGCCACTGGTCGGGGGCTTATATCCTCCGGACGACACAGGCGGCTTTACAGGCGGCTTGTATTGGCGGATCTCGAGGCCATCGACAGCAACTGAAGCCGGCAGCGGTGCAGCAAGGGTGAAGCCGAGGAGGAGGGTCGCGACTGTCGCGAGTATGAGAATGAGGCGCGCCATGTTGATGATTATGTAGGTGTTTGAAAGGGAGATTGATGCTGTTCGTGAGATAAGTTTTGCTCTAGGGATGCAGGAGACCATGCGGAAAGCCTGTGGCTTTATAGGGTTTTTGGGCGAACACACTCAAATTGTGATTGCATGAGACAATCCAACGTTCATTTCTTTCTCCAATTATAACGCGCGCCACCAGCGCTTGTGCAGCTTTGGCAGCTCGGTACACGGGTGGGGGTTGGTATACGCCACGCGAGATGGCCAATGGCTGTTGCGCCTTCAGCTTACGGCGCGTTGTGGACGAACCGTCAGGGCCAATGGTGTCGGAATAACAGCTTCATTATTACTCGTGAGCACAGACAATACGACACCCACCTATACTGAGCTGAAGTTCATTTTGGGGGATATTTCGAATCGAAATTCTTCACACCAAATATCTTGAATCTGCGAAATATGTGCCGGCAAATATATGTGCTGGAGCGCTATCAACAAAGGTCGAAGTGGGGGTCAAACGGGATGAAATTAAGCTCATAACCGACAGTGAGCCATCCACAATGCACTAGTTTGTAAGTGGATAACCGTGGTACTGGAAACTAAGGTTTTATACTCTGGGTAGCGCGAGACACCCCTAGAACTTCATGAACAACATAACGAAGCGACATATTGACAGGTTTATCAAGGTATCTTAGTGACAAGAGTTCTTTATAACCGTGATTATCCGAGAACTGAGATCTTGGCCTTGTTGCTTAGCCCTTGAATACTGTCGGTTCTGTGTGGAGTTTGTGTCGGTTCCCTGTGTTTGCATAGCGGCATCTTGGTTTTTGGTACTCTCGAAGGAAAGAAAGAATTCAAACGAAGTGTTTGATTTTAAAGGTGAAATGACCACCTACACGTAGGTTTCTTGCTTAGTTTGAAGACCTTTCGGCTTTCTTTAGTAGCAGCTAACCACTCATAGCTGAACACAGGAAACACCAAAATACCGGCATGCACTCGTACATTCAGCCCTTCGATGCGCGTCATATGGATATCGTATTATCTCGCCGGTAAGGATGATTATTCTTTTCATTGATACAAACAACTTTTTTAAGCGTTTTGATTGGGAAACCGCTGAATACGAGGCATGCAGCTTTCCAGTCCACTTATTTGCGGCATTGGGACTAATTTCTTTTCCTTTTACTTCAAAAATATCCTGTGTGGCCCCGTTTCGTGTTCAGCCGTTGATCAGCTAGCTGGCTTTGTGGCCGGTAGCCGACAAATCCACCATTCTTCTCTGTGGTAGGCAGTGCTGGACATCGATACGATCACGGCAAATTCCGCGGATGAGAACGAACTGATGGCATTCTCGAGAAAAGCAGAGAGCACGGCTCTTTACGCTAGGAGGCGCACTCATGGTCCAATCCTGCGTCTTTGAAAGCCCTGTTACGTGAGCGTATTTTTTGCAGTTGCACTAACCTAGTTCTATGACCTTACTAAGGTTCTCCCTACCCCGCTTCGGAAGATTCTTATCACCGTTTCATGACTCGTATTCCGGTGGTAGAGGAAGTTTTGAAAGAAGAGCGATGGGGAAGTCACGAGCGATATTGTGACCCTGTGGAACCTAGGTTCCCGAATTTTCTTTTCGAAGCAAACTCATTCACACCTGGATTTGAGAGACCTTCCAAAAAATTCGAATCAGTGTTCTAGCAGTCGTCTTGGTTGAGGTCGGCATAGGCATGAGCTTTTGATACCTCTTTTTCTTTATAGGTGAGCCGGCTGATGATAAAGGAGACCACTTGAGGTTTCGTCAACTGAGTGAAAAAGTGACTGGGTTTACCAGGGAGCTGGCTACTTCATCAAGACGTTTACTTGAAAGCTCGACAAGAACTCAGCCGTATTGTCTTACATACCTTTCTACAATTTACTGTGCGGGGCTCACGAAATTCTATTCTATTTTTTCATTTCACAGAAGAATATGTGAGCTTAATACCATGATAGTGCTCAAAAATAGTTCCTTCGGATGGACATCTGCAGGACCGGGAAGGCATGACTTCAGCTGTCTGCGTCGCACGATCTGATCAGCGCTCAACATCATCTCGGGCAAAGATTAGATGATAAAACTACTAATTAATCGACGAGAATGCCAAAAACTACCTCAACGAGTCAGCGAACTTCAAATATTTCGGCAAGCTCCGTTCCATATATCGCAAACAACGAACAAGAGCCGATTTCCTATGGTTTATTACCACGTTACCACTACGCTTTCACCAAACACAAGGCAGTCCTAGAAGAAGCAAGAGCAAATCATGAGTGTTTCTGTCAGATATTGGATAACTGGCACTGTTTTTGTGGTTCGGATCTGAGATCCTGCCGTAATTAGGTTCATACAGGCTCGCGACGTGCATGCCATAGCCGGCCAGCTCTTCGAGGCTGATTATGCGGTGCGCATATGAATACGAGGTTCCCGAAATAGAGATCCAGCTCATCAATTATTCATTCAATCCTCAAATATAATCCCTGTGCAATCACGTGCTTTCAATCAACGTACTGGCTTATACACGAATAGTCACTCATCAAATCACGTTTTCCATGGAAAGAACTTCAGCCTGAGGATTCAATACGATATGCACATTCCAGGCTTCTCGTATTGCTATTAAAAGCTTTGATGTGTGTTTGCGACGATTCAGTGGACTGACCAGCTACGTGCGCAGCTATCCTTCAGCTTGTCGACTGAGATAGTTTTCACTAAGAGAATCTCAGTAGTGCAAATCATTGGGCAAATTCTCAAGCTCATGTGCTTCTACGTGTATCGGGAAAGCTTCAAACACAGCTCAGAATAGTAAACCGACGGAGAGTCGAAACGTATAAAAGGACGGCCATTTCACCGGCCATTTCAACTCCATCCACTCCAGAGACCACACTCCAACGCACAAGTCCACAGCACAATCTTCACTCGACTTCTACATTATCTAAGACCCGTCTTATCTATACCTAATCTACAATGAAGTATCTCTCCATTCTCGCCATCACCCTCTGCAGCGTCGGTGCTCTCGCCGCTCCTGCCGAAGACGTTCCAGATCTCGAAAAGCGTGCCAACACCAGAAAGGTGTTAGCCTCCCTAGGCGCCCAGAACTGCATCATCCAGCGTCCTGCCTCGTGCAACTGGGGTCCTGGGCCTGCAAACGAGTACCGTGCGAAGCATCAGTTCGGGGGCAATGAGAATATCAAGCTGGATTGCTACCTGAGGCGCACCAACGGTGCGGCGAGCGACAACGTGTAGGCTTTGCCATTCAGTTTCTATATCGAGGTGCTGACAGAGCGGCTTTAGATACTGGGATTGGGTTCCGAAGTGGGGTTGCTACGTTAATGAGTCCCACTTTAAGGAGGGTTGTGTTTGTAAGACTGCCCGCATCTTCGGTAATAGAGACATGCTAATCAGCGCACAGCGAAAGTCACGACCCAGTGCCCGTGGGGCAAGAACTAAACTGGAGTATGGAGACAGCCTTCTTTCGACAAATTAGAATTGCTGGGGAGGACGCTCTTTGGCATTCTATGCAGTTGAAGACGGGTTGAAGGGTTAGGATGGGTTTAAAGGTTAAGATGGGTTGAAGGGTTATGAAGGGTTAAGACGGGTTCAAGGGTTATGGCTGTTTGAAGGGTTAGGACGGGTTGGAGGATTTGGGTATTTGTGTTTTTTCAGTTCATAGCGCCTGTGGCGCTTACTTTTTACAAATTCAAGACTTGATCAACTTGCGATATTTAAGTGACTATAAAGATGTTATGGTGACTTCGATTGGAGATCTCTCTAGGCCGTTCAAATAAAGGCCTGTCTTGGTCATAATCCTCTGCGGATATGTTCCCCGCTGAAACCTCGTACATCGAATATAGCCGAATTTCTTTTTCCCTATCCGGAATTACCTCGAGTGTTCATTGCAGTACATTACAGAAATCCAAGACTTCACTCGCCTTTTTCCCTTTAATAAATGGAATCTTTCTCTTGGAACCCTAACTGGCCAGGCAATCACACTAAAGTCTCAAGTTTTTGTCAAGAAAACATAGCGAATCAATAGAAATCATGTGCTTTGGGCAACTCAGAGTCTGCAGGTGAAAAGCTCAGAATCTTTGAATGAACACAGCTTGAATCTAGGTCGTAACAGTGATGGATACAGGAGTGACAAGAATCAAGAAAAGACTGGTCAAAAGTTGCATGTTTGCACGTGTTTATAGTTAAACCAAGTTCTAAAGGACAAGAACCTTCATTCGTAAATACCCAACTCCATGTGCTAGTTCATGCGGTCAGCCATGTAGTGAATGGCTACCGAATTTCGGTCATCCTTCCGGTCAATAGGCTGTCCGCGATCCACCCTGATGAGAGTATTCCAAATTCCAAATTCCAAAATTCAAGTTTTTATGTCACGATAGTTTCCTGGACTAGATAGTACACCGTCGGGCCCGAATCGTGCCAAAATAATTAAATCCACCACATCGGTGTCCTTTAGCTAGCCTCACCCCGCGATTACATTAAAATCCAGACTCGCTTGGGGCGGTACACTGTAATAGCGCATGTGTTCCGACCGATACACCAAGGTTTCCCGTTGGCCAACTGGTTGACCGGTAGACCAAGATCTGTACTTTACCAACCGGTCAACCCAAGTACTAAATTGACCGATACACCAAGATGTCTCTTTGCCAACCGGTCAACCCGTGAACTAAACTAACTAATACACCAAGCAAGCAATCCAAAGATAGTTCAAGTCTACGATAGCCTGCACAATAGTTACCTTGAATAAAAACACAATCGAGTGCTCAGTCTATTTTCACTGTGATGTGCATGCATGACTGCGGAACCTTAGTTAATTGTCTGTGCCGATTCCCGGCAGCATTAGCAATAGTTAAATCGAATTCAAGCCTACAATGGAGTCTTTAGCACGCAAATACAGTAGTTGGAGGTCAAGGTGGCTTGGGGCTTTCTAAAGTTTGGAAAAATCGCACTCGAGAATCATCGCAGGAAACCTGAGCACCTCATAGCTATTCTTCTGTGTTCCATTTATCATAAGTTTTCTGTTACGAAGTTTCTAGCGGTCGGCCAGCATACCCAGGTTTCCAGTTGCCCAACTGGTCGACCGCTATACCAAGTGATCGACTAGGCCACCAAGATGTCAACATTTTGGCGAACTGGCCGGACCGTTGGCCAACTGGTTGACCGATACACCAAGGTTTCCAGTTGGCCAACTGGTCAACCCATAGGCCAACTGGTCGATCTCTTGGTGCATCGGTCAACCAGTTGGCCAACGGGAAACCTTGGTGTATCGGTCAGAACACATGTTTTGTAGCATTGGAACCATATCGGCATCCTCAATCATATACGTCTCCCATGCTCTGGGCCTGATGACTTTTCGGGCTCAGCGAGCACATATCTAGCGAACTTGAACCGCGAGTGTATATCCATCCCGAAGAATTCATAATGCCCGCGTCACCGAGTGCCCTTCCGTCTTGCCTCCGCCTTTCTTTGGCTAAGTGTAGTGATTGGTGTACTCTAGTGGCCCGGACGGATGGCGATACGGACGCGATAAATACGTAGCAGCCGTTCTATTTCAAATATGTCCATATCCAGGACCCAGTTCGAAAAACCCAACCAAGGATTTCCATTCGACGTTTGGCGTAGGATACGCTCATATATACCGGTGGAACGGTACGCTTTTCCTGCCTCAAACGGTACCGAATGTGATGCATAACTGCAATTGACAGTTTCATTTTGATCGTACTTCCTGTCGAAGGTCTTCATAGTCCCCCATATTCCCGCGCTGAATTCAGACACGCACCCCGGACTACAACTCAGGGAGCTCATCAAAACGTACGCCCAAACTAGCTTTTCAGTCAAACCCCAGATCAACCACCACCCGACAGTCTCACAACGATCACTTGGCGCGTCCCGAGTGCTCGTGTTCCGACACGTTATGGACCCACCGTGGGGGAACAAGCTCCCGAGACCCGTCCCGGTGGCTCCAATCTTCGCAGGTGTCTCACACCAAGACCCTTCCTACGATCCCATCGTGGGCCCAGCGTGCGTTTGGAGAGCGAAAACGGTCGGTTGGTGTCTTGATGTTTGTTTGCTTGTGAGCTCCGGCGGTGTCTCAACCAAACGCCCAAAGCGTATGTACTCCACAACCCGGCGGGATGGTCCTGCCGTGTGAGGTGTGCAGAGTTTAGCCCGGTAAGTGCCGTGAAGGAGGTTTCATGTGTTGATGCTGGGTAAATCAACGTCGATTCTTGTCGGGTTCTTGCTGTTCGAACGCTCACAGCTGCAAGAAGGCCCTCATGCACAGATGAGCTCCAGCTCTTCCAACTTCGGCCTAACCCTATCCTGTATGGCAGCGACCGGTGCTAGTTTTAGTTTATTTTGAATCGGGAAACATGGGGTTTCGGGTCTTGGCCGGCGGAAACCATCACCGCACCGCCCAACGCCAGAAATGTGACCTGTAACTTCAAAGTTGACTGCCCCTGGGAAGCACAACGTAATCGTTTGGAATCGTTTCGCACGGGCGCTGGATGTGGGATACCAGAATACCGGGTGAGTGGGTACGGGTGGTACGGCGAGTGGATGGCGGGCATGCCACCAAGTCTTGTTTACTTTTGTTCAGCCACAACCCGACTCGTTTACGTAACGGCCGGCTGTATCGAGATCCCCATGATCTTCCAGAATGCAAAGGTCTATCAAAAAATCTGGTCGCAGAGTTGGCGAAAACTGCGTTTACTTGTGGGAATCTCCAAAACAGCGCAAAGGATAGAGGGTGGATGTCGGCCGGCTGCACAGTTTATCTTCAAGCCCAGCGCCGTGGAGAATGGTGGAGTTAAGCTTATCTCTAGCAGCTCACTAAACCGACGACACCTCCAGGTTGCGGAATTCCGCATCATGGCGCGCGTTTGCAGCGCATCTCTTGGAATCGCGATTCACGAGATCGCTGTACATGTCGGAAAACTAGAACCAAGATGAGTGCAGCAGTCGATCCGCCTCTGGGACCCGTTTTATTTCCCATGGATCCCCGTCGCATCGGCGTCGGTCGCCAGTAAGAATAAACCCAAACTCGCAAGTAAATATGCATCCCATTGATTGCAAGACTTTCACCCAACCTGTATCGTCGTCGGAGAACGAAATCGTGAGGAGAAAGCGGCCATGTGGATTCCTTTGCGCGACCTGTAGTGGAATTATAAAGTAAAGTTCTGAGCGTGGCGTCCGCCGTGCAGGGGTATGTTTGGGCTGGTTGGTGTAGGCGGCCCGGCCCTGACAGGGGAACTCCACGCTTCTGGCAGGTTCGCGGTGCGCAACCTCATCTCACGGCAATCGTACTTGAGAGATCTCATACGTAGGCCTAAAACGCTACCCAGCGTCTGTTTTCCCATCTCACCAATACCTGTATTTCCATCACGATCACTGTACGGCCAACGACCTTGTGTAGGTAGGTACTCTACATGTGTAAGTACTCCAGAACAACAACACAATATTGCTTTTTCCGTCACGAAACCGCTAACGCCGATTAGTGCTGACACCAGCAGACCGTAGGGACCTTTCCCCAGGCACCGGATGGTTCTTCCTAGAGTACGGTGCTACGCTCGAGCCTGCGAGAGTGCAGAATCTTTCGTGGAGTGTGGCGGTGTAGATGCCGGCGGCTTGCGAGGGGCGGCGGCGACGATCGAGAAACCAGGTTTGCCGTAGCGAACATGATGTGTGCAGTATCGCTGGAGATGAGGTTGGAGATTTCCTGTACCATGGATTCCGCATGCACCATCGCCTATGAGATGCCTTATGTATGTAGAGTCGAGATAGAGTTAATTCTACGCCCCCTAAGCTCCCGCCTGTGAATCGCTACCAGAAGCCTGTACCGGTCGTGCATGCACCGTTAGCGGGCGGTCTGTTTGGTACATACATACAAGACAGGCTAGCAAACTAGCAGTAGGCCGGGTTCCCCACGGGAGTGGTCGCTCCCCACTCACTAGCCAGCTGCCCCCACCCCCTAACTGTCGGTGGCGGCCGCTTGGGGGTCGTAGTTGGGCATATGCCGTGCCAGTTCTTAAGAGTGTTATTCCCCAGGGGACGTATTTTGTCTTCAGCGAACGACACGGGCAGACAAAATCTGCACAAACCAGGAAATCAACTCTAAGCCGCCGTCGCCGTCGCCGTCACCTCCGACAACGTCCAAGGACGAAGATACCGAGGAAACGAAGCCGCAGAAATGCCGTCGGAAGGCTCCAGCCCGATGGTCGATCCGACGATTGACTTGACGGAAGACAAGCACATGCACTTTGTCATCACAAATGCCATCTTCATTCCGTTCCTGATTTCCACGGTGGGGATTCGGATTTACGGGCGACTGCGCATTGTGAAGACGCCTTTGGGATGGGACGATGGTCAGTTGCCGGAAGGCTCTCTCAGGGCGAAGACGGTTCGCTAATCATGGCGGTGAATGTAGTACTGATTTTCGTGGCCATGATTTTCGGCCTCGGCTTCCAGTCGACGCAGATGATCGCATTTACCAATGGCGGAGGGACGCATATGATGAGCATGACGCTCGATGAGATCAAGTTCTTCCTGATGGTGCGCTGCACACTCACACCCATTACACCATGCACTCCATTAACCCAAGCCGCAGATTTGGTACATATCCGGCCCGTTTTACATGGTGTCCATGGGCTTCGTCAAGCTCTCCATCCTCGCTCTCTACCTGCGGCTGTCGCCCGCCCGCTCGTTCCGCCGGCTCACGTACGGAATGGCGGCCTTCATCATCTCGCTGACCGTCTCCAACGTCCTGGTGATGCTCTTCCAGTGCACGCCGGTGCGTGCGACGTGGGACTTTACTGTCAGCAACAAATCCTGCATCAACATCAACAACTTCTACTTTGCCAACGCGGCGCTCAACATTCTTACCGACGTTGCGGTGTACATCCTACCGATGCGCATGCTCTGGATGACACAGCTGCCCAAGCGCCAGAAGATCTCGCTGTGCGGCATCTTCGCGCTGGGTGGCATCGCCTGCGTCGCTTCCATCGTCAAGCTCGCCACGCTGCCGCAGATCCTGGAGAGCGGCGACCTGTCGTGGTATGCCACGACGCCGCTGATTTGGAGCGTGGTGGAGATCAACGTCTCGGTGCTGGCGGCGTCGCTGCCGGCCATGAAGGGGCTGATCAAGAAGTACTTCCCGCGTCTCCTCAGCGGCATCAGCAGTGGCTCGCGCAGTCGGAATCGCGACAACCAGTCGCATGAGCTGGAATACAACGTCCACATGCGCAAGAGCAAGATGGAAACGAAGGTGTCCAGCCGCACGCCGGTCGAGCACGACGATTTGAGCTCGCTGAGCAACAGCAGCCAGGACAGGATCAATGTGCCCGAGGGTGGGATCATGAAGACGACGGAGGTGCAGGTGGATGTGGAGGCCGAGGCGGCGAGCCAGGGTGGTGGCGACGTCGAGAGTGGCTCACGACACTTTTGTTGATGCGGAGCGGTGTGCATGTGAAGCTGTATATATATTTTGAAAGTGCAATTGCGCAGGGCGTTCGGAGTTTGTTTGATGTTTTTATGATGGTAAAAGAGGCCAAGTGCCGAAATTGTAACATTCTTTGTTTTTCGTGGTCCCGCAAGCAGCTCCCCAGTTGCGTAATGCTTTCAGTGGCGAGCGTTCCGGGTGAACTGGCCAATAATCCACAACGCGACGAGTAACGTGCGATGAATGTGCTTTTATGATTTCAAGTTCTCCATTTTTTCCATGATTCCATCCACTGTCTGCCAAGTGAGAATTATGTGTAGCACGCTCTTGAAATGGTGATTGCATACATCGGGGGAGATGGATCGTGTGCTGGTTCCTGCAGCTCAGGGGCACAGAAAAGCGCCTATGCAGCGGCACATAATAAGCTTATTCTCCGCACTGCCGAGATTCATCGCTGTGCCACAATAGACACAAGACCCAAAACGTCGCCGATGAAACGCACCTCGAAAGGAAATTTCGAGGTAGTTGCAATCATTGCTCTGGAACATCTGCAATACTTTCTGTTTGAAATTATCTAGTATTCATTCGAGCATCGATAGGAATAGACGATCCCTATGCCCTTCTTGTTTTGCTTCACAAAGTTAGTGCTTACGCGCCCAGCGGCGCCCATCAAGCACTCATCCATAGCTCGCCCCTCGCAGCCAACCGACTGCTAGATGGTGTTACCGACCTGAGGATCTGAGGGCTGTGAGGTCCAAAACTATGCCATGGGGAATAGGCGTCCTGCTGGTCGAGTTGAAGAGCGGAGGCCTGCGTTTCTGCTCGGTTGCTGCAGTCATGGGATCTTGGGCTCTACTAGAAATATTAATAGGACAAATAAAGTACATGAAATAAGCGATGGGTTACCATACTAATTTTTGGTGTGTCTAAGGGATAAACAAATGGTTGATAGGGAAAAGTTCCAATTAACCATACAACAGTGCGCATGGGCACGGCATAACCCATCCATTATACAAGCAAGAGACCGGACATGCCATAAGTTGTCCTTTGTTTATGCCATAAGTTGTCCTTTGCTCACGTCTTAAGTTATCCTTTTATTTATGTATGTATTAAACTATCCATAAAGCCACCCTCTGCTGCCGCTGCCGTTGCCATTGCCGCGCCGCCCCCGCCGCCGCCCCCTCTCCCGCCGCCCCCTCTCCCGCCATCGCCCCAGCCGCCGCCGTCACTGCCATCGCTCTGCATCTGCCAAAGTCAATTGGTTAGCTACTACCACTATATTAGGCACAATATAGACCAAGGGCACCACTTACCGTCATCCATCAAACAACCGCTGTGTGGGTAGCTAGCTAGCAGTTAGCATGGTTTGAAGCTGTAGATAAAGACACTTACGAGTAAACATGACAAAAAACGGTGTTTAGGCGAGGTTGATGTGACATGAGCGGGAGATGGAGAAAGCAACCGGAAAATCAGACTAGCGGGTGCTTAAATCAACTTCTTGGTCGGTCAATAGCATGGTTTATGGACAGGTTTGGCTATACACAGTCAATGGCATGGCTTACGGACAGGTTTTGCTGTACTAGCCGGTCAATGGCATGGCTTACGGACAGGCTTGGCTATATACGGTCAATAGCATGGCTTACGGACAAATTTGGCTATATAAATGACCGGTAATGATTTTTAAGGGATAGAATTCGCTGTTTTCTTAGGTTAAAGGGAGAGAATGGACTCAGAAAAAAAATCGGAACTTTTGGGAACTTTTGTGTGGAGCAAAGGATGTGTCAAAGGGATGACCTCTCCTCAATGTTGAACGTTGTATGAAGTAAAGGGAGCGCTCCGGATTTTCGGTCAATTTAGTATGGAGCAAAGGACTCTTGTCCTATTAATATTTCTAGTAGAGGGGGCTCGTCTGTGCTTTCAAACTGTCTGTGATAGACCCAGATGGTTGTAATGATGATGATGTTAGAGCAAGAGGGAGATGAATTTGTGAGCGCTGAGAGAACGATCAAGTTTAATTGTAAACCGTTTAGTACTGTGCAGGAAGACAAAGCTTGAGCAGAATAAGGGCGACGAGACTCCGCTAGGAGACTTGATCCCAGATGACCACAACCGGATGACCAACGGTGCGGAATTACCACCGCCAACATCGTCGAGTCGAAACGCTTCGAAACGGGAATCAGGGTGTTAAGTGATGAATCGGCACTGTGCCCACAGGACATAATTGACTACCGGTGTGTAGGGGGCGGCTGTCCTATCGGTGTGTTGGAGGCGGTGGACTATCAGAGCGGCTAGGGTGGATACACTGTACTCCTAAATGGACCATGGTTCACAAGCACACAAATGCCATCACAAAACTCGTACATTACTATCGTACACCTCCCCAATCAATCCGGCCATCATACTCATACAATAGATCTCTAAACAAAATAAAAATATACAGCGCCCACCTAATCATATACCCCAAAAATAAAGATACAGGCCAATAAAAAAATAACCAACGCCAAAAAAATAACACCAAATAATGATACAAAGATAGGAAAAATACATAAAAAATACATGCCTGTAAAACTAACATGTAAAATTACAGTTAATTACCCCACACACGATGCCCCACGGCCGAAACAGCGATTCCTGCAACAAATGCCGAGCATGTTGCTATCAGGAGGTCCATTCCATAGTTGGCCCACTTTCCAGACCTCGGGTCACCGGATTCCTCACAGTCCTTGTTGGATTTCTCGAGGGCTTCACACTGCCTTTTGAGCAGTGGACTAACTTGATCTTCGAGGAGCGTGTTGCTCCGCCATCGAACCAGTATATCAGCATCTTGAATAATTAGACCCGTCACTGGATCTAAAGGTAGACCTGATACTGCATCCACAGGTAGATCCGGCACTTGACCTATAGGTACACCCGCCACTGGACCTACCTGTGGATACAGCACTGGCTCGACCTTGGCAAGCTCAATCGAAGAATCCTCGTTTCGGCCATCCAAGGCTGCAGCCGGCGACTCCGCTCCGTGACGAGAGTCGTGCTGAGCAACAAAGGACTGTTGAGAAGGAATTCGGTGAGGTTGCATTGTCAGGTATGAAAGCAGGAACAAACTGTCGGAGAATGAGGGTGAGGGTAATGAAGAGAGAGAGGAGAGAGGAGAAGCGGGAGAAGAAGGAAATCGTGCTCTCTGGTGCAGTTGGCATCGGAGAACAAGAAGACGTCGAGCAACTTTTCCAGTAGACCTGATACTGGGTCGACAGGCAGTCGGTCGACGGAAGCTCGCTCAGGTTACCCAAGGATGCTGCAGTGACGAGCACGTCTCACAAGGAAGGTTGTCCTACGCCTGGTTAGAGAGGACGGTGGTCACGGGAGGAGGAGCTTACCTTGCTTGCATGGCAGTGAGGCAAGAGATGACAGTAGAAGAATGCCGATGATTGTAATCAAGAGAGAGAAAGAGGGGAGGGGGCAGGCTGCTCTGCTAATGGTTGCTCGCTCCGGTCCCCCAAGGATGTTAACAGCAACCCCGCCCCACGACTAGGCTCGTCTTGCACACCAGAGTGCACGACGGCCACAGTAGAAGGAACTTGGTGTGATTGCATTGCTATAGGCAAGCGAGAGAGGATGGTCAGAGAATGAAGGTGATGGTAATGAAGAGAGAGAGAAGAGGGGAAGAGGGCGGGGAAGCGAGCTTTTAAAGACGATGGGCTCGGATCCCCAAATGCCGAGTGGAATGTTCCCCAATGCATGGAAACCGAGTGCACGCTCATGCAATTCTCAGATTCCCAGTATTGCAAGGATAATCGGATCTAAATACTTGTTGCTCTCCTCATATCCGCCAGTCACTTGTATTGCACCGGACGCAACGACACGAGATTTAACCTCGTCTCAGTCGGTCCCATTGATACTTAAACTCGTTTGTGTATAATGAGACGGGTCGGTTCAAGTCCCTGGAACGTCCCATGATACTTCAGGGGGCTAGCTTCAATTAAAGATCGCGCTCTGCCAGTACTTCTTCTTTCGCTTTGTGTTTGGTGAAAGGACTTAGGCTGACGGTATCTATACACTCCGGGAGGGGAGAAGATGGATGGATACAACTCCTAGTAATTCCAACCGGTAGCATGCGTGGACGTAATCAATACCAGCTACGCGTACGGACCAGTGCTATGCTCCAAACATACAATCATTACCAATCGTTTAGTAAATATGCGACGACCGTACAATTATGGCCTCAAGAAATAGAGTCTCACAACCTTAAGCTCGTCTGTATCACGACAGATGTCTCCGTCAAACGTGCAACATGTGCAGGCAACATGAAAAAACCACCTGATCTTGCCTCTCTCTCATTATCTCTCATCTGTAAGTACTAACTTTACAAAATCGAAGAACCAGCTTTACAATTCCTTACTGGTCTCTTAATCCGTATGCTCTATTAATTATCTCGCCGTCATGCGCTGCGCGCCGCCATCGGAACATCAGAGAAATTCAGAAACTGTCTGCGTAGAAGCCGGAACTCTGGAGGGAGTGGCCCGGCCCACTTCAAGCTTGACCCTGGGAGGCTGCAACGATGACCATGGCGGGGCCGGTAGCGGGGCCTGTGCGGCCGCCCGGTTGGCTTAGTCGATATGCCCATCGATATTCCGGCCGAGGGGTGCCGTCTTGCGCCCGCCTTATCGTCCGACTCCAGTAATAACGCCACAAGTCCTCGATATCAAACAATCTCCAGTTCGTCAACCGAAGATCCATCGCGCCCAACCACTCCTCTTCTAACGCGGCATCTCCAGCCTCACACACCGGCGGCTCAGCGTCGAACGGCCTTAGCTTCTGATGCTCCCCGCTCCACCCCTTCACGATCCCGGCACACCGCGTACACTCACACATGAACACCAGCGTCGCGCACATATTTTCGACGTTATCCCTCGCCAGGCGCCACACATAATCATACCAGCCGCCGTAGTTCGTCCGACTGAGCGCCGTCGCCCGGTCGGGCACCGGCACCCACGCGCGGCGCAGCTCGCGCATCACCGCACAATACCGCTCGCGCACCGCCATCTCCGCCGCCGACACCCCCTCGCCGCGCCACTCGCGCCGCGCGGACTCCCAGAACTCCTCGCTGCCGTCGTGGATCACGGGATACACCCCCACGTCCGGCGCCGTGCGCGTGCGGCCCCACGCGTGCGCCGGCGCCTCGCGCAGCAGCACGCGCGCCATCGCCGCGTCGTTGCGCCACGCGGCGATGTGGCAGAGCGCGCGCAGCAGCGGTAGCGCGGGTAGCGGGGGGGTGCGCAGCAGCTGTGTGGCGAGCGCGCAGCGGCCGAGGGCCACGGCGACGACGAGCGCGGAGACGGGGGGGTGGGGGTGGGGGCCGAATGCGGCTGCGGGGTCTGCGCCGGCGTCCAGGAGCGCGGCGATGAGTGAGGGGTGTGCGATTGGGGCGGCGGCGGCGACGAGGAGCGCGCCCGTGATGGCGTGGGGGTGGGTGTGGCGCAATAATGCGGCGATGTCTGCGGTGAGGGCGGTGAAGCCGTGGTGGGCGGCCCAGCGGAGGGGCGTGCGCGCGGGGTAGTGGCGGGTGTGGTCTGCGGCGCGCGTGGCGGCGGCGGCGGCGCGGATGAGGGTTGGGTGCAGGAGGTGGTAGGTGCGCTGGGAGGTGAGGAGTAGGGTGCAGAGGGAGGTGACCGCGAGGAGGTCGGTGATGTCGAAGAGGAGCTCTGCGGGCAGGCGGAGGAGGGCGGGGACTGGGCCGGTGTGCGCGGGGAGGGCGAACGCGATTGGGCGTTGAAGAGGATCAGGAGGAGGGCGATGCCGCTTTTTCAGACCGAGGCGCTCTAACAGGGCGTTCAACGCCGTGGGAGCCTTTGTTGTTGGTTGGCCTGTTGTGCGCGGATCCATGTTGGAGAAAAGAGTTCTGCGGGGTGGTGGGAGGTGATAGTGGATGGAGGAAGTATATACTACATCGCTATCGCTTCCCGTGTGACTGTTGTTGGATTAAGGTTTTCGAGCTTCAGGCCATTGGACGACAGAGGTCTGGTAAAGCACAGATCAATGAAATTGAATAATCATGTGATGTATGACTTACAGCGAGGGGGCAAGCTTGGACTCCAATGCGAACAGTGTTTGATCCAAGCCGTTCACGTGCAGCAGAAATGTGCTCGGGTGATGTTTGAGTTACATAGCAAGCGCAGATTGGTGGCGGCGGTGGTATTGCGCAAAGAACCGAATACTGGACCTACCTGTGGATCCCGCACTGGCTCGACGTTGGGAAGCTCAATCGAAGAATCCTCGTTTCGGCCATCCCAGGCTGCAGACGGCGACCCCGCCTCGTGACGGGGGTCGTGCTGATCAATATATTGCACAAAGGACTGTTGAGAAGGAATTCGGTGAGGTTGCATTGTCCGGTACGAAAGCAGGAACAAATGGAATAAGTGTGTGAAGTGTACAGGATAAGAAGAGACGAGAGGAGCAAGACTTAGGGTTACTTTGTGTACGCTTCCACCGCTCACTTCGTTTTCCTTGAGGTTGGATGCCCGGTGGCATGTTTGTGTTCGACAGGCTTCCAAGTGGCAGTTGTGTGCGGAGTAGCATTATGTAAAGACGAATTTTCCGTGCAGATCAACCGCACAAATCGCGCGCAACAACGAGCACTGATCCGTGGTCCTGGATGTTTTCGGCCTGTGTCACAATCGTGACGGAACACCTATATACAGCGCTGTTGTCTGTCTTGCGCAGGACTTTATTCTGTACCATGGACCCATCTCCATCCACGGTTTCCTCCCAATCCACCGTAGCCCCGGCACAAATGAGGGCTACAACCGAGCATCCAATGCGTTCTGGCCTGGTGATAATCACAGATCCAGAATCTCCGCTCTCGGAGATTGGGTACCAATGTTTCCAGTGTGGAAGAGCCAGAGAATGCGGGTGACGACTTCAACAGAGCGTACAGGCCGTGAAGTATTCTTCACTTCTCTTGGATGATGCCCAGTGGCATGTTGGCGTCTGTTAGACGCCCTTCCAAGCAGCTCCGTGCGGAGCAGCATTAAATCAAGACAAATCTTCCCGCGCAGATCCACCGGACCGTCGACATCGGCTGGTGGTGTACTGGATTTTCGCAACAGCGGTGGTCTATCGGCCCGAAGGATACGGGAAACCGCGCGATTAGAACAAGGCAGCGGTCGCCTTACCTATGAGTTACCAGGAGTCACCTGTGATGTTGCTTCGACCCATAGAGTGTGAGTAAGCTCGGACCGGGAGCAAACAGTGTTTGGGCACGGTTGGTGGCTAAGAGTGCACATGAGATTGTGTGATGTGGAAGCTACCTCAGAGCAAGCACGACGTCCCGTGATGTTCGATGGTTCCGTATTACGCAATGTGAAATTCCATGACTGCGCGATGTGTTGCCTGCAAAACCTCTTCGTCATGATTTTGTAGGTCCGCCAGGTTCCTCACAACGACGAAACTACCTGGACCGAGGTCGAGAAGGAGAAGGAGAATCCGCTTCCTCAGCACAAATTTATGTCAGGTACTCGGCATCAGAAACGTTATCGTCCTCCGAATCGCCATCACCCAGAACACCATTCTCCAAAAATTCACCCGGATGTATGACTCCGTCTGGATGAACCACACGAGCACGAACCCCACCGCTCACGATTTCCTCAGAAACCGCAACCGCCAGGTCCAAACGAGGACCACTCACGGGCGATTTAACTGCAGAGACTGCTTTTTCTAGGCCACTAGAAGCCGAAATGACGTGGGCACCAGACGAAGATCCACGAAGCGTTGGGTCAAAAATCAGTGGCCATCGCAGATTTATTCACTACCAGATCTTTGTCGGAATGTTGAAAGAGCACGTGCTGCAGCAACGCTATGAATACTTTACAGGACATAACACATCATTCATTATCGAATCCAGTACTCATACAATATTAAAAGAACACTTATTGCCACCAATTTCAATACTCATACAACATCAAACAATATCGATAGGAATCACTTGTCCAGCTTCATCTTGTGTTGGACCCTGTGTCCCATGAAAGATACCATACTCGGACACACTGATCTCACGGGGCTGCCCGAACCCACTCTTCCCTGAGGAGCTGACAAAAAACCGACCCCCCTATCATTGACTCCGCTGAGTGGAACCCCAAGAAAGTCTTCCGTGCATTGTCCACAATGGTCGACGAAAAGCCACAACATCGGCAGTGGAATTGGACGAGTCCGACAGTGACCAGGCGGAGGCCTGACGACAAGGTGATTGGGCCGTGGGCCGAGGTGGAGAAATAGAAGGAGCTGGAGGATCACTATTAGCAGTCCACACACCGCTCCGTTGCAAGATCGCAATCTCACTTCTTTCTCGTTGCAATTGGATGCCCAGTGGCATGTTTGTGGCTGTCAGATGGCCTTGCAACCAGCGGTTCTGTGCAGTAGCAATAAGTAAAGACAAATATTGCACCGTGCGGATCAACCGAAACAATTGCACGCCAGGATGGTTGACACGGGCCAGGGGTGGGCTGGGTTTTGGCCACGACGGAATTCCATCAAGTAGGATATGGGTAATTGCGCGATTCGAACAGCGAGGCTGCAGTCGCCGTAGGGAGTTACCGAGACATTCACAGATCGCATTTCTAGGACCGGGTGCTGAAACCGCGCAGCGGCAGGAGGAGTTGTGGGTTGGAACAATTCGGCAGTGACCGAAGCCACCTCAGACTGAACCAAAGCAGCGACGTGGTTTAGTCGGAACATGCTGCTTCTACAGCTTCTTGTGACCTTAGTGGGTGCGCAAGTTATTGCCGCTATCCTGGAGAACGTCAAAATTGGACACTGTTGGATCAAACTGTTGAAGGGGGCAAAACCGCAACATCGATGGTTCCATTTTGGTCAGGTGGGCTCACGTCTGTTGATCCATCATCGCCCTTAGTCTTCTCTGCCGTTCGCTTCCGATAAACTCGATCTTACAACAAAAAAGATCCTACTTGCATCTCCAGCGAATATCATCAACTCCAGCGACTCCGACGTTACTGGCCGAGTTCTGCGTCCGAAGAAGACAATTTAGCGTTTTTATAGCGTGACAATCCTTCGACTCTTGCACCGGCCAAAAGGGACACCATCTGCTTCACGCTGGTAGGGTGGTCTTTTGATAGCATATGAATACTCGTACTAAAAGCTAGCGAGTATAATCACACAAGGTAAACACAAAAAGCACCGGTTCGTGATATTGTGTCGAGTACCCCGACGATCCGGGTTTGATAGCTAGCATTCTTGCACGACGAAACTATAGAAATCACTCTTTGACAGACCAACGAAAAGTCTATAGATGAAATCATACTTCCGGCTTGGTATACTATCAAGAAAGGTGCTTTTATCCGCAGCGGTAACTCTATTGATATATCGCAACTCCTTGAAGAGGTATGTTCACCGTCCGAGCAAGGTATTGGTGAACTCTACCCTAGTTATAACGGCGAACGGAACTGAGTGGGGGACATAGTTTTCATCAAATTGACTCTATTTATATGAGAGAACACTCTATTTGGTAGGGCATCTTTCCGGTTTCGCAAAGGACGAAGTGAAAGGGCATTTTGTTGGTGGATATTGAGTTCAAATAGCAAGATAGCCCGCTGTGGATACTTGAAAACGCATCGCCCAAAGCCGATACATGTCATCCATGTCTTCGCCACCTAGCGTCTATTAAAAGATCTCCACTCCGGGAATCTCGAGAACACGGCAAGAAGCTTAAAGATCTGCGGTCGGCTACGCGGCCAGCTTCCGGCACTATCCGGCGGGTATCGGCAAATTAAGTCTACCAGGATGACGTATGAAGCTTTCCGAACCGAATGTTATACAACCGGCTGTGAATTGCTACAAATCGTTATTGAATGTACGGGCAAGAGACTAAATTCTTCTACTGCTCTGTGGATTCAAAACATGGTAATCAGTAGTGACTTTCACCTCATACCGACTCGACGGTACTGTATGCCTACCGTAAAGGTAAGGTAATATATTCCTGAGTATCCTGGTATCTGTCGGTCATCAACCTTGTTTTGAGAATCGGACCGCGTACACAGGCCGCATTCCCATCTCGATATACCCGTGTAGGCATTTAGCAGCGGGTTGGACCTTGAAATCGGTCCGGGTAGGAATGTTCCGTCAACTTTGATCCTAGCAGCTGTCAATGTCGAACACGCTTAATTTAGCAACGCGTGACATCACGGAGAGGGAAACCGCAGATATAAAAACTCTTGCATGCCCTCTAAATTCTGTTACCATCCATCCGAACAAACACGATCCTCCAAATACAAACCAATTCCACAAACCACTCAAATCCGATCAATCACATTCAAACCTCATACAAAATGCAGTTGACTTCCCTCCTCACTGTTGCATTCGCAGCCACCGCGTCCGCCCTCAGTGCACGCTCCAACATCCAGCCCTTCAAGCTTCTCCCTCTAAACGCACCACTGCCAATCGCCAATCTCGGCTACGTGCAGTTCAGCAACTCGACGCCCAGCGTCATGGGGTTCCTCCCGACAGAAGGCAACGAGTTTGTCGGGCTCACACAGAAAGCGGCACGAAGCGGCCTGATCTTCCAGTACAATACCGCCAACGAAGAAATCTACCTTGACGGCGGCACCGGTAACCTCCTTCTCGCGGATTATAGCGTTTTTGCTGGAAAGGGATTGCGGTTTGATGCTTGGTCGATTTCGGAGACGAGCGAGACCCCAGGGGAACTGATATTGGGCTACGACGGTGTTGGGGAGAAGATGTGGAGTGCATGCGAGCTGACGCCGAATGGGGAGTGGGTTTTGCGGTATGGTACCGTGCAGCCATGTGGAGACATGTTCAGTGTTAGTGTGCAATATGTATAATTTTGGAAGATGGGTTTGTACAGCAGAACTTCTCGTTCATTTTATAGCTAGTTCCTATGTATTTCTACATCTAAATATCGAACCCAAGCGGCAGCTAGTTCTAATTTTAAGTAAAATCCCTGACTACCTCAAGAAACCCAATAACCATCACACTTATAATATGCTCGCTTCGCTATTTATCAATACACTGTGGGACAGATGAGGCCTTTTATTTCCAAACGTCGCCGTAGTGATGGCGTATCAGCAGTCTCGGTTCACTGTCGTGATCCGGTCTGGTCGATTGTTCGCAGCCACCGGAGTCAAGCAGGAGTGATTGTTTTCCGCAACAGCTCGTACACATACCTCAATATCGGTTCCGGCTGGTTCGCCAAGTACCCAACTTGCTCAACCGGCCGGCCGGCCGAATGGCCAACCGATAGTCTATCGGCTGGCGGGTATTTCAACAAATTATCTTATTCTATCGTAGTTTACCGATTAACATCCAACCAAATGACATTAAGTAGGGTGCAGGCGCCGCATCGGCTAGCTAGACAACAAAGTCAACACTTGACCTATGGGTCGACCTATAGACCTACAAATCCCCGCAGTTTACGGCACAATTATGCAAGCTTTTCTCTTTGTTCGGATCTTCAAAGCGGAATAACGTATAGCCATGTTCTATCATGCTTTCGGCACCGGCGCAAATGTTGGTTTTGAGTGCTGATGGTGGCTGAGCGTAGGACCATGCCAGACCAATGATGGTCCCCGCGGTTGACACGGGCGTTGTGTGGCGTCCGTAACCTCAGCTGAGATGTGGAAAACCGCAGCGATTTCAGCTGTGTCCTTTGAACTTGGTACATGCGGGGACAGCACATGTTCTTCATGTTGGTTCGAAGTATTCTCCATGTATTTATGTAATAGAGTCGTTTGGCCACCCCCTGTTTTACGATAATACGGTTTTTTTCAATCGTACTCTTGGCAAATCCAAGGGTTACCAAATGGCTTGCTCTAAGGCTTGAAGGAGTCAAGTTTGCTGAGTTAAGCAGCCGTAAAGGACTGAAGGCTGAAGGAATTAGGTGTATGACAGGTGCGGCGCACACAACTGTGGTAAGGCCCTGGACCTATTAGACGGTTTGCGCTATGGGGCTGGCCCCAAAATGTTCTGAGAAATACATGTCGATCATTGATGTTACGGTGCGACCTAGTAAATCACCAAAATACCACGCCTTTGACAAGCTCTATCTCAACACAGAGACCTTTCTATAGATTCTAGCTTTGAGAATGGATAAATACGCAGTCAATGAATATGCTATAAAATTTTCATCTTCTCAGCATCTTCGAGCAGTGAGTTCCCACAAGCGGCCTTTTGGAGTTTGTCTGGCCCCAAAAAGCTGTGGCATCTCAGCACGGGCTTGGCAAATGTTTTGGGGCCAGCCCCATAGCGCAAACCGTCTATTGGGTTTGGTCCCAGCCGCAAGCTAAACCACTTCACCCCAGATGCATATTCATATTACGGTTTTCAAAAAACGTATTATCGCAAAACAGGGGGTGGCCAAACGACTCTAATGTGTCCATGCAATGATACCAATTTGTTTTGAAATGCACCCTGTAGGTCGTTCTAGTTTCAGCTGAACCCGAATCTATCCCTGAACAGTGACGAAAGTCCCGGCTACAAGCGGTCCTGCCAAATGTGCGTGTATCCAATTGTGAAGACAAATACCAAGGATTCCCTTTGTATCTACTCGCTTCTAATAGTCAAGACTGTTACATAGTATCAAAAAAGGCAAAGGCCTATCTCGTGGAGACGCAGAATCCGCAATTCAAGATTACATACAGCTAATGCATACTGATGCGTTCCGTTGGAAGCTTGCCCCGTCTACAACTACGGTTCTGATGTTCTGTCTTATAAAATGACACTCCAAATTGTCTGTGCGAGATCAGTTGGCCTTATCTTATATATATGCTGCGGTTATCTCTGGTAAACTCGCCGGCGTGAGGACCAACACCAAAGGCCGGCTGCTGGATGTCACGAGATGGGGCGTATCCAAGACGGTTAGTCTCTGATGAAGTGCTATTCAGCTGAAACTTGGGGTTTGAAAAGCTGAAGAATGCTGCATGTCCACGCAAATGGCGTTCTATGTTAGGGCATGTTAGATACCTAATCATGATTGCGATTCTGGCATCCTGTGGCGTCTACAAAACCTATATAAGGAGCCGTCCCGCGCTGCTTGTGAGCATACTCAATTCACCCTCAAGCGATTAACAAACACCATTTCCCCGCCGCTCCACAAAAAAAAACTTCAAGCATCATGGTTGGTGTTTCTTTCCTATCCAAAGTTGTGTCTCGGTATTGCTGATTTTCGAAAAACATTTGTTAGGCGTACACTATGGCCCTCAAAATCAAAAACCAAACAGCGGACACACTGCTTCCGGCCAGTCCCAACTTCTTCGCAATCTACAATGGCGACGGCACCCTCAGCCAGAAGCCCGACCCCATCCCCGGCAATTCCACCGGGTTTGGCGGCAAGCTGATCAAAGCGGGCGGTACCGATGGCTTGTTTGGGCTCCTTGCCTACCAAAGCCCGGATCCGTCGTCAAACATCATTGCTTTCATCACCATGCCGGCTACAAGTGGAACGTTTGATCACTGCTGGGTAATATCTGTATTCTAGGTCCTATTGATCATTTGTTAAATAAAGCTGTAGATCGGAGTGTTGCCAAAGAGCGTGTCCGTAGATACTGGCATGGCGACCATGATCTACAACAACCCGGCGGCGCTGGGATTTAATGAGACGTCCGTCCACCATCATTACACAGATGCTGGAACAGACTATATTCTTTATGTGCGTATGGGTTTTCCAATTGCTAAAATCATCACTATTGGCTTACGTATCTGACTTTGTCTATCTCGTAGTTGACTACCGTGGTCGAAGACCGATCTGCAAACCAGACTACCAGCGATATCGGTGTTTCGGTTTATACGATCCTCAAGTAATCTGATTTATCGTGATGGGCGGTATATAGCTGAAGATTTGCTTGTTTACCGTTGCGAATTATGTAATGATCAATAAATGAATATTTTCCCACCGTTGTATCTTCGCATGTCGAAGAATCTTTGGCTTCGTTGTAAGGTACACATAAATTCTGTTTTCCGAAGGTTCTGTGCCGGCACCGGAGTTGGAGATCTATGTGCGAGCGCCTATACATATATACCGCACACGATTGTATCAACTTTACCTGAAACTGCCGTAGCGGTACTGGTGGACGTAGAAGCAGCTTCGCTTTTGTAGTTACCCATCGTATTTCACCCGTCAGCCATTTCTGAGTATTATTTCTTGTTACTTGTAATAGTACCGTATGTATGGCTGGATATTGCGCTCATGACGATTTTGCGAGGTGATAATTTTTTGTTAGAGCTGAACTCTACAAATACGCGGGCCGATGCTATTGAAACCGTAGTGCATACTATTTCAATAGCTGCCGGTTAGTTATATGAATGTTCCGGTAATATTGTACCAACTGTGAAACATTCCTGGCCGTCTAGCTAGAGCATCTATTTTGTGTAATATCATCATCATCCCAAAGAAAACCATCTTGGTCTACCACAAACATCTTAAACTCAGAACCCAGAACTACAGCCAGCCAACAGAAACATGCATCACCTGTGCTTCTTCAAATTGACCGACCGGCGAGACATTTATTCCCATATTTTCGGACCCCAAAGGCTTCGGACCGCGATAGCATGCGGATTGAGATTTATCGGGCGGGTGGAGGGCGTCTGTTCAGTATGAAGTTAAACGAATCGTATATCGATTTGTTTCCACCTCCCTCGGCATTTTTTCCGCGCCGTCGCCACCGTGAGAATTGCATCCGTGCCGCTTTTTCCCTTTCAACATGACGCGGTGGGAGTGACATCGCCGCCCATCAAACCAAAGGGTCAACGTCTAAAGTGCATAACAGATTTTAAGCCACGGAGGAATGATAAATACCGTCTGCACTGTTTAGTGGAAATACCAGCCAGCGGGGAATGATTGCGACATTTCATCGGGGCAAGACTGCACCGCCATGAAGAATGAAGAAAAATTTACCATGAAGCACCTCATTTCCCCGAGCGCAGGTATATTATCGCATTTTGAAGCAACTCATGGCTGCACCCAAATCGACTATGTCACGTAAAACAAGGCGTCCCCAGTATAAGCTGGAAAGTAATCGCCGCACCGGAGGATGAAGTAACGTACGGAGACGTAGTTCATCACCCCAGAAGCTAAATACATGATACATGATCGCATGATCACGCGATGGAGAATGAACACAGAAGTTTCAGCCAGTGTGTGATCGCCGCAGAAAGCTTGATAGTACCGGATCCGCAAGCCGTAAACACCGACATAGGTGTCAGGCAAAGTCATCGCCGCAGCGAACTCACAGAGGATTCATGGTGCCGAGTTTGCCAAGACGTCATCGCCGCCCGCGATGCAGCATGACTTGTAACGTATCGGCCAAGCGTGAATGCAATAGCATGTCAGACGGGTGTGAATACTGCCATATCCGCCAGGTGGCCCATTGTCGCAGCTTTGGCGACAGTCACTATATTGTGAGCCTGACACTCAAATCATTCGAGCGCATCGTTTGAGCCTATGCATTAGTAGTTAGTCATGGGGCCATGCAATTTCTCGACGCCGCGAACACAAACAAGATTGTACCTAGGAAAGTAATTGCTGAAGCGCATCCGTGCAGTGTTACCCTTCGGCACATCACCACAGCGCATCACATAGCTTCTTTATTGCTCTCGACACAGAACCAGTATGGACATTGATTGTAGATTACGAGCCGTCAAAGTGAAGACAACACCATCGTGGATCCATCCTGCAAAGAGTCACGTCGGCGAAACAATTGGTGAGGAACGTCACTGACAGCCGCCCTGACCATACGCATCCGTGTGGCAGCACGTCGGTTACATCAAGCTTCTGTCGAAAGATGGGTGTTGTCAGGAGATTGGCCGGTTGGGAGCCTGAATAGTGACGTAGCGTGAAGCTACTTGTCGCCTAACCGAGGATAAATCACTAGTAGAGCCAGGAGCGCGATCGCGGTAAAGAGAGTGAATAGTAACGTGGCTTGAGTACGTACATGTACCTGCGACTCGTACTTCATGCCAATCACTCGCGCATATATAATTTCGTGAAACATTGCAAGCTGCGTTTTGGAGCGCTGATCGGTCCGTTCAACAATGGGTGTGGGAACGGTCGGAAATGGATGAGGCTATGCGGGTCTCTGTAGCGCCGCTATGGCGGGGGCAATTGACGACGGAGAGCGCAGGCTTCTTGAAAGTTAATGGCGCCCTCAACCGACACTGAAAATTACATCTACAAGTGCCCATCCCATGGCCTGCCATCAAATGATGGACAACGCATCCTGATTCCTACATGTGTTGCGAACCCAGTTTGCGGCCCCTAGCCCTTAGTTCGCGCCCACTCCGTCGTCTGTTTCTTCTTCGGATTCCCCCTTCACTCTGGTAACTGTCTCTGTCTCTCAATGTCAGTTCATCCCAGCCTCAATCAAATACTCACCGTCACGCATCACCACCATTCAGCGCACAGTTTCCAACTCGCGGAGCACCAGCGCCAACGATGCCGCGTCCGGAATCACCTACAACAAGTACGTCTCTGCAATCAAGCCCATCTCGGTTGTCAAAGGTAAAATTTCGAACCCATCGAGCCAAAACGGCGGCAATGCGGGGTAAGATAATCGGCGTACTGCAATCGAGTGGATCGGCCCCTCTTCTTCTGTGGGCTCATAGATTGGCTATGTTGGTGCGCAGCATCTTCCAAAATTGTCGCAATTCGGATGTGCTGGACTCCGGCCGGCGTATGATGCTAGTAGCGGCCAGTCGAGAGCACGCAGACAGGGGCCGGGGGCAGCATTGTGCGTCCCCCTCACTCGTGCAGCGGAAACGTCCTGGAACTGACCGAAGCTTAAAGAGCAACGTGGTAATTCTAATAGGTACAGTAGAAGAAGACTGAATGAAGGTCCGCAGTGCTTACCTGGCCAAGCACAAACACGGGTTGCAGAATTTTCGCGATTCATTCACAGGAGCCATTTTATTCTGGAGCGGGTTGGAGTCATGCTATGAGTGAAAGTGTTCGGCAAGTACGGGATACAATAGAACTAAGCCGTCCAAGTTTTTTGACCGTTGCTGCCATAGCAGCATATTTCCGCAGTACGGGAAAGAAGAAAGAGTTCTCCTGGCGGACGACAAAAGCTATTATTTGCTGGTATAGTGACGAGCGGCATTGACTACATAGTCAGCGCATTCAATGGCGTTCCTTGCGCACGACCTCCGCAGTAGGTGTGCATCACATTTCCGAAGAGGTCGACGCCAAAACGGCGCTGAAGCATAACTGATCATTTCTGACGGTCAATTGAAGGGTCGTCTACGCACTGCGCACCGCTGCAGAAATTGCAGATTCGGAGTGCATAAATAGGAAAACAGCTGCTACTTCTGTTGCGTCCTGGATACAGCCGTCACGCACAGCGTCCACGGGGATTAGAAACACATAGAAGTAAAGGCGGAATGCTGGCTCGCATTTAGACCCCGATTGATCTTTGCCGGACGGGAGCAGGATTTCGTGGCGGTCAGGATGTGGTGGCATCGAAGGATAATACTGCGCCATTGCGTCAAGCAGAACTGATTGCGGCTATCGCAAGGAATAAATCTGTAAATGAAAACCAGAAGCACAAAAGAGGCCGACGCCCTAGTATATCATTGATTTCCGGCCTTAGGGTTAGAGATTTGCCTGCAAAACTGTATGTGTGTAACCGGCCGGCCTTGGCGGCAACCAGTTTACCCAACCTCACTACTTAAATGCTTCGTCTTGATGATTACTCTAAGCGACTACAGAAATTATCTTGCATATTTATATAGGATTGTAGCCCGGCTCGAGCAGTATAAGCCTCTCCAAGCTGGAAAAGTGAGAAGGTAGTTGAGCCGGGTGGTGTTGCTTTGAAGTTGTGCTGGCTTGATTTTTTGATGTGGTCGGCACCCGAGTTGGGGCGTGACGGTTAACCACCCCTGCCGTGACGGTTAACCTCCCCTGCCGTGACGGTTAACCCCCCCTGCCCAAGCTTAGTAAACCACCTTCATGACGGTAAACCCCCCTGCCGACCATTACTCATGGCCGACCATGACGGTAAACTGCCCCATGGGTTGCCGCTTAGTAAACCACCTTCATGACGGTTAACCCCCCTGCCAACCATTACTCATGGCCGACCATGACGATAAACCTCCCTTCTGTGCTGCCGCTTAGTCAACCATATATCATTGATTTCCGGCCTTAGGGTTAGAGATTTGCCTGCAAAACTGTATGTGTGTAACCGGCCGGCCTTGGCAGCAACCAGTTTACCCCACCTCACTACTTCAATGCTTCGTCTGGATGATTACTCTAACCGACTACAGAAATTATTTTGCATATTTACATAGGATTGTAGCCCGGCTCGAGCAGTATAAGCCTCTTCAAGCTGGAAAAGTGAGAAGGTAGTTGAGCCGGGTGGTGTTGCTTTGAAGTTGTGCTCGCTCGATTTTTTGGTGTGGTCAGCACCCGAGTTGGGGCGTGACGGTTAACCACCCCTGCCGTGGCGGTTAACCTCCCCTGCCGTGACGGTTAACCCCCCCTGCCCGAGCTTAGTAAACCACCTTCATGACGGTAAACCCCCCTGCCGACCATTACTCATGGCCGACCATGACGATAAACCCCCCTCATGTGCTGCCGCTTAGTAAACCACCTACATGACGGTAAACCCCCTGCCGACAATTACTCATGGCCGACCATGACGATAAACCCCCCTCATGTGCTGCCGCTTAGTAAACCACCTTCATGACGGTAAACCCCCCTCATGTGCTGCCGCTTAGTAAACCACCTTCATGACGGTAAACCCCTTGACGACTATTACTCATGGCCGACCGTGACGATAAACCCCCCTCATGTGCTGCCGCTTAGTAAACCACCTTCATGACGGTAAACCCCTTGCCGACTATTACTCATGGCCGACCATGACGATAAACCCCCCTCATGTGCTGCCGCTTAGTAAACCACCTTCATGACGGTAAACCCCCTGCCGACAATTACTCATGGCCGACCATGACAATAAACCCCCCTCATGTGCTGCCGCTTAGTAAACCACCTCCATGACGGTAAACCCCTTGTCGACAATTACTCATTGCCGACCATGAAGTTAAACCCCCCTCATGTGCTGCCGCTTAGTAAACCACCTTCATGACGGTAAACCCTCTGTCGACAATTACTCCTGGCCGACCATGACGATAAACCCCCCTCATGTGCTGCCGCTTAGTAAACCACCTTCATGACGGTAAACCCCTTGCCGACTATTACTCATGGCCGACCATGACGATAAACCCCCCTCATGTGCTGCCGCTTAGTAAACCACCTTCATGACGGTAAACCCCCTGCCGACAATTACTCATGGCCGACCATGACAATAAACCCCCCTCATGTGCTGCCGCTTAGTAAACCACCTCCATGACGGTAAACCCCTTGTCGACAATTACTCATTGCCGACCATGAAGTTAAACCCCCCTCATGTGCTGCCGCTTAGTAAACCACCTTCATGACGGTAAACCCTCTGTCGACAATTACTCCTGGCCGACCATGACGATAAACCCCCCTCATGTGCTGCCGCTTAGTAAACCACCTCCATGAAGGTCAACCACCCTGCCGACAATTATTCATGGCCGACCATGACGATAAACACCTTCATGACAATAGACCTCCGGCATACAATTACTTATGGCCGACTGTGACGCTCCACTTGTCCAAGGCAATTACTAACACTGCTCAAGGACTGATTGTGTTCTTAGTGCAGCCGGGCACATAGTTGGTTACCAATAGACAGCACAACTTGTGGCGGGCTGTCACCTCTTGATCTAAATACCTGCCAACACAGTCCATGAAAAATTTTCTTATTGTAGATCTAACTCCAGTTGACTGTTGCCGACATGCCTGTTGTTTTTTTGTTCATGCGACTAGAAAATTGTGATTGATATTGATAGTCTTTGGCCGGCAAAAGGGTTCTGTTGGGGGTGCCAACAAGTATGCTATGGGACTTGGCAGTCGAGCTGGCAACAAGACAACAGTTGACCTTAACACTACTCTTATGCAGTTGCCATTCCATGTACTGGCCGTATTATAGTATTGAATGATATCTTCTCGCTCTATAAAGTGCGTTGTATAATACATACGGATACACTGTTGCTCGACATTACCATCTTGCTATTCACTGTCGGCCGCGCATCCTTAAGTTCGAAATCCGCAGTAAAATAATCACCACCCAATCGACGAGTACAATGCCACCCATTGCTCCTGCAGCCGTTCCTGTCAAAAACAAAGGCGGTCGGCCATCCATTTATAAGACACCGGAGGAAAAATTGCAAGCACAAAGGGAAAAGACAAGATTGAGAAATGTCAAACTTAGAGCCAGGAAAGCTCTGGAAAAGAAGGCCGCCCAAGAGCTTGCCAATCCTGGGTCCTCGGATGGGAATGTGGTCGACCTCAGTGACAACCTTGATGATCTCAATCTGGTGCCGGTCCAGGGTGGAGCACTGATGTTGCTTGCTTCAAATAACAATGGAGATTTCTTTGACGGCTTTCATGAGGAACACAGCGACGCCGGAGATGAAACAAACATCAATGTTCCTTTGGAGGCGGTGTTTGGTAGGACTTGTTTGCTATTTATCTATTATGTATAATTATTGATCAGCCGACAGATTCTTTGACTATTCAATCTTCTCAGCCGGTCATCAGTATCAAAGGCAAGGAAAGAATGATTCATCCACCGACGGCTGAGAAAACCATGTTGGCAATATGTCAGGGGGAATCATCGATGTCGGGCAGTAAAGAGGTGGAAGAACAGCCTGCCGAACAACCTCAAACATTGATGGCCAGCATTGAAGAGGACGAATATGTACCCTTGGACGACTTTGCTAGGTTTGATGATTTCAATGAGGACGCGCCGGTTGAGATCTTGGCTGTTAAGATTATAGAGGTAACAAAAACAACTTGAAACCACCCGGTTGACACACAAGCTGACTTGTTGAATCTTACAGAATCCCGGAAGTGACAATGCACCACCGGCAAAGGAAGCACTCATGCCTAGGAAACATGCAACCGCCACAGATATTGAGATCACACTCAAATACCTGGCTGAAGATCTAGCTGGATTTGCCGGCTGTTCCAAAAGCACCGACTGTGGCAAGAGGTCTTGTGTTGACAATCAGCATGGCGGATGTTCTGTAGAAGAGTTTCTGGCCGAGACCCATAATCTACCCGGTTGGGGAGACGCATCATTGCTACCTAAAGAATGGATTGACGGGGATGATTTTGAGGGGTTCACAGATAAGACTTGGAGATATTTATTAGCCGGCTACCAGAGTGATGTCGGCGACATAAAATTGTTGGATTTTGGAAAGTCGTCAAGACGTGATGACTATAACTACAAGGTGTCATTCGACATTGACAGCATCATCACATTTCCATCAACCCTAGCATTTGCTAAGTTTGGAATGGCACTGTCGTTGACTCCTCAGTATACACAAAACATCACCACAAATCTGCACATCAGCATCCGGCTTAAGAATCCTGACACCGACCGATGGTGCAATGTGGCGATCAAGGACATACCACAAATTAACATTGGACGACCCCTTGGTGCTGTAGACGGGGATATTCTCATTTTGTTTCCTCGGCTATACGACAGCACTAAAGATAACAACTATCCCCCGACCGCAACGATTAGCCGCTTCTTTAATCTAGTGGTATTCCCGGCCATGCATGAAACATTGGATCCCGACATGCTGCAGCATTTGCCTGCTTCCTATGAAGATGCAGTCTACAAAACTACAGCTAGGGGTACAGAGTCCCGATCGCTTGGTTCTTCAACATTTGGCCGGGTCCAACCCCTGAGTTACCGACTACCGGGAAGTTGTTTAGGCGAAATCTGGTCAGAGATCTTACGGAGAGTTACATTGCCTGGAAATTTAGATTTCTATGGATGTACCTTGTTATTCAATGCTAAGAACCTCAAGACATTGACCAAACACAGCACGCCGACAGGTTGCTTCCAGCAATTCTTGGAATTGTGGGGCACAACGGTCGCTTCCAACACCCTGGATCAAGATAAGACATGGATCGACTATGGAAAAGAGATGGTTCCTTATGAGCTAGACGACAACGGTGATAAATCCCCGATGACAGCACTGTGGAAAACATGTTGCAGCCAATCACATTATGATGCGTTGCACCAGTCGTGTGGTGGCCTGAAGTCAACCGGGGTGCGACATGAGACATACAAATGGGCCTTAACCGTTGCTGCCCAAAACTCCACCTATGAGACCAAGATGGCTTGTCCCATGCATAAGGCCGGTCTTGCATACAGCCAATACTACTCATCAACCAAGGAGATCTTCGATGCGGCTAAGACATACCCCTTCAACAACCCCAAGTTGGAAGCCTTGGCAATCGACCCTGGCCTCGCAACCAGCTTGAAACAGACAGGGAGAGCAACAGTGTGGAGTCCACAAGCGGTGAGAAGTTCATACTTTCATTCAAGAGACCGGTCATTTGGGGCATCGAGGAAAAGCAGCCAAAATTCATACGGTGTTAGAACAGAGCATCGTATTACAATGAGACTCCTTCATCAGCTGGCAAACTATCTCGTGCAGTCGGGCAAAGTCAACCACAATTACCAGGTTCAGAACCCACCTTTGCACAACACATGTTGGATTCTGCCGACACCTACTGTCACTGAGCTATTGACTTTCAATGTCATCCGCTTTGTTCTTCCCTTTGAATATTTGGTTTCCAAAACCACAAGCGACCGGGTGACATGGGCACAGTCGACCATGATGTTGACTTTATTGCGCTTGCTGAATCACTCATATGGAGCATCGGCTTTGAAAAGACAACCAGCCTTGTATTTTTCACATCGTGACCGTGAATTGGAAAACAACAAGGTACAACGGCGGTATGGCTTGGGAATGGGCCATCACCTTTCCGTCTCAGGGTATGCTTGGCTTTTGGATGACCGTATTGACTTTTCCACCCTGGCTTTTGTACCACGAATGCAAAAAGACAATCTTTTGGCCAACAATGCTGTAGTCTCAGCCTATCATCGCAGATGGAAAGTCGTCAAACTGTTAATGGAGTCTGATTCAACAGTCGACCAGTTGAGACATGCAATCTTTGCCCACGGCGCGGATCTTGCTACTTTGACTGAGATGCACTGCCATTACATATGGTTCATCCTTAGAGTTAACTGTTTAGTTGCATTCCGGCAGGAAGTTTGGTCACATCTGGAACAGTATGTACCACCTCAAGCAGAGTTACCAGATGACCTTGGACCAGACTTCATGCAGAGAGCTCTTGCCGGCAAAATAAATGTATGGTTTGACTCTATTCACAAGACTGTTGGCCGCCGGCCCAATGTTTATCCTATCAAGTGGATGAAGCCATACAACCGAGCACAGTTTACAACTAAGGACATCGTCGAATTACTTTGGTTCACTGATAACAATCGCCAGCGGCAAGGTTGGGAACACAAACCTTATCGTGCACTTTTCCAAAAGTACATGACCTTGCTTGAGGATATTCAGAAGATACGGCCAATACCCTCCCTGAACCCTGATACCATCATGTCAAAATTCATTATCTTTTTCCTTAGGGTGAATCCGTGCTTTCCACAACCGATCAACCGCAGCTTTTGGGTCAGGGACACAAAAGGTCACGACCGAGGTTTTCATTGGCACAATGCTATACATATGAGGGAGGAGGAACTCAGCAAAAAGAAGGTACTTGAGAAAACACCGCGTGATTGGTCCAATCATTCCTTGTGGGTGCCATGTATACCGCAAGTTGGCGGCTACATGGACGTACCGGAGAACGGCTATGATCTGGAGCAAGAGCGCATAGCCACATACATCGAATATATTGAGCACGACAGCGGTAACGATACCTATCATAAACAGCTGTTCACTTGTAAAGTTCCTAGTTCTCTTTGATGGGGTAAGAATGATAGCGATAGTTGCCTGTGTCAGCGATATGTATGTGCATAGAAATAGTTTGCCGCGTGCGAGGTTGGACGCTGAATAATAGATTGACACCGTCGCCAGCTTGTTTAACACTGCCGGTACCATCTGTATTGCTGGTTTCCCAGTGAACCGCTAGTCCTATCAAGAAACCAAGAGTACCATTGCGATCAGCGCAGAATTTGCCGCTGAATGGTGACCTCCCGGATTTCCGGGATTTCCGAGTGATGTGGCATGATCCGGAAGTTTCCGAGCTCGTAACGTTACGAGCTCGGCAAGTTCCGGGCAAAATTCCGAGTGATTTGGCATGTTTCGGAACTTTCCGAGCCCGTAACGTTACGGGCTCGGCAAGTTCCGGACCGCCCACGCCCGAACGCCCGAACGCCCGAACGCCCGAACGCCCGAACGCCCTAACGCCCGGAACGCCCGAACGCCCGCAACGCCCTTAAGTGACTCTTAAGTGACTCTTATGTGACTCTAAATGTCATGCTAACCGCAATAAGTTAGTATTTCTATCCGTGACGCTCTGGGAGGATTCCCGAAGGGAATCCGACCCGGATTCCCTTTGGGTGCGTTTGCCGTCAAACGCAACGTCGTACCCGCCGCCATCGCCCACCCCTGCCCGCCGCAACTCGCCCCCCGGCCGCACCATAGCTCCCCCCCCACACTCGCAGCAGAAATCCACTCAGCTGGCTCACAACCGATATTCCTTCATCGACACAGGCCTTAGGGTTAGGGTTAGGGTTAGGGTTAGGGTTAGGGTTAGGGTTAGGGTTAGGGTTAGGGTTAGGGTTAGGGTTAGGGTTAGGGTTAGGGTTAGGGTTAGGGTTAGGGTTAGGGTTAGGGTTAGGGTTAGGGT